>JALMQS010000128.1:14496350-14743667 GCA_024734495.1 Forficula auricularia
GCCATGTATTGCTCATTACCTAGCATTTTCTTCATATGTGGGAGATGCCGAGAGAAGTGATCTGCAGATGTGATATCAACAAATCCAATTTAGCTTTAAATGACTTTACAGGAGCTTATCATTTCAGCTATGCTTTTGTCTTTATCCTGCAACTCCAAATTTAAAGAATTCAATTTTCCATGATGTCTGTGAGAAATCCCAAATCAATCAGCCAGCCAGAGTCAGCTAGTTCATCATAATTTTCCTTTCTATCGTTTAATAAATGTTTTTATTTCTTCAATTAAACTCACAAATCTTGTAAGAACCTTTCCTTTACTGAGCCAACGTACTTCAGTATGCAGAATAAGATCATGTTCTTTATCTTCAGTATCTTCTAACAGGGCTTTGAAAAGTCGGTGTTGCAAAGGAACTGCTCGAATAGAATTGATTATTTTTGTAACTATTTTCATGACGTGTTCAAATGGCAAAATTTTACAACACAGAGCTTCCTGGTGGATAATACAATGGTAGGACATGAAGTTTGAAAATGAATCATCCTTCATGCAGAGGGCAATAAATCCTTTGTTTTTACCCATCATTGCTGGCGCCCCATCAGTGGTTATTGCAGACAGCTTGTGCAAAGGCATATTTATTGACTTGGCGTATGTTTTGAATGTATTATAAATATCCTCACCCCTTGTCTGTCCTTTCATAGGTAATATTTGTAACATATCCTCTTTTACTGTGAAGTTACTAAACACCATTCTCACCATAACTGCTAACTGTGCGGTGTCTGATATATCTGTTGACTCGTCAAATTGTAGCGAGAAACAGTCACATATTTCCAAGTCAGTTTTTAACTGAGTTTGTATGTCTGTTGAAATTGCATGTATTCTTCTTGTGACTGTGTTATTTGACAACTGTAAGTCTTGTATTGCTGAGACAATCTCACGTTTGTTAGAAAATCCATCAAACAAACAATCGGCACCAGTCAAAAATAGTTCCTTAAACAACTCACCATCAATGAAAGGTTTCTTCTTTTTTGCGAGCATGTGAGATATTTTGAAAGAAGCAATAGTGGCCTTTTTAGAATTTTCCACATGTCTAGTGAAAACAGTCTGTTGTGCTGTTAGACTTGATTTTAGATTACAAATTTTTTTCTTTCTTACTTCAGATTTAAGAGGATAATTCACATTAAAAGTGCCATGATTTGTCTGAAAGTGTCGTTCAACGTTATGTTTTTTCGGCACTGCAATGCTACTACCACACAACAAACAAACGCATTTATTTTTCAAATTAACGAAACAATATGATTCCTCCCAGTCAGTGTTAAAATTATAGGTTCGTTGTCTTTTACTTGGTCCACTCATTTTAGGGCTAAAATAAATAATAAAAAAAATAATAATTGAACTACAATATAATATCAATGTTATAGCGCAAGTCTGTTCTGCATTATATGCATAAATATATTATAACAAGAACTATAACTATCTCCTCAATAATAATAGTTTATTAATAGATCATCGCTTATGAATACAATAAATTACGCACCTCGCTTTTAGCCTGTTAATTTTTTTGGCGGGCACATACGAATCGTTCCGCGGGCGCCATGGCGCCCGCGGGCACACGGTTGGGAACCTCTGTGTTAGGGGTTGGTTGCGTGGTGCGTGATCCGCGCTGCCCACCTTGTTGGTGGGGACCTAACAATGATTTGTACAGGGCGATGTTCGTCCCTGGTAAAGAGCCGGCTGGGCGCCACCAGCCTAGTTGGCGGGTGAGTGAGCTCCTTGTTGGTAGATGGCTCCTCCTTCGATGTTCAGTCGAGATCGAATTGCCTTACTTAATACATGACTGAAATATTATCAGTCATGCAAAGTGTCGCAACAATCTGACTGAGTCATCTAGCGGCCGTGTCTAAAAGCTCGTAGCCAAAGCAACAGCGGGCCGCTACAGTAGGTTTCACAAAAATAAAATTTTATATTTTATATTTTTAAAAGAAGAAGACCAAACCAAGAAATAAAAATATTTTAATCCAAAATCCTGAATAAAAAAAAAAAATTGCCATTTTATTTATTTATTTCTTCTTTTAAGTGCCATATTAGATCTCCCTGACGTTTCGGCTCCTCTCCACATATACCTGTGCTGAGTGTGTTTAGCTGTTTTTACACAGATATACGGTGACCTACTTTTTTAACGCCGGTTCCGAACGGCTAGTTTGGAGAGGTTACTAGGCAATTATACTCTTGGTAGGTTACCATTTCTTTCCAAGAGGAGGCGACTACAAATATCTGATCTGCAGAGACTCAGTCTCGAACTAGCGTATTTCAGGCCAGTGGCCCGACACTATCCACTAACCGATAGTCACCTCTTATTTATTTTGATTAATTTAAAATTTTTAAATAATAAAAATTTTATACAGAATTTGATTTTCAATATTTTATATATGCCAAAAACCATTGAATTATACAATTAAGAACAATAGCTAGCTATTTATGTATTGTTACACCAAAGAAGTATAACTTCTAACGTGCTTACACATATGTACACATCCGAATTTTTTTTTGTTTGTCTGTACGGAATCATTTTGATCCACTATACCGGGCTAATTTTAAGTGAAATTTTGAATACTGCTAATTTCGATAATATAAAATTATATAAAATTTAGTTTGATCTCGTTGGATTCTCAAGTTGTCAAACAATAATGTAACAGTCCAAAATTTAATAATGTATTTTAGGTATTTGTTATCGTTTAATTTAACTTAGAATATTTGGTTTGAAAAGATATTGATGGTTAATTTCCAAAAAAAAGTCGCAAAATATTTTTTCTTGTAAGTTACATATTACATTTTAATCACAAATAAATACATAAATTATTTTCTTTTTATGATCAGATTATTAATATAACTTCATGAATATTTATTCTATATTGATTTTTTTATATAATTCTAATTGAATATAACTTTTGCCTTAGGTGTCATTATAGACAAATATAATGTAATATTGAAGAATTCAAGGCTGATAATAATTATAGCTTTTCACATGTAGACGTGAACTTTTCAAGCCTAATGGATCCCGGAAGCAGAGTCCTGGAATCTCCTTCTCTGTCTCCCTCTTCTTGTAACTTGTTTCAATCTCATAACTCGTTAAGGAGCGAAGGAAGAAGTTGCAGGAGGTGCGATGGGCTCCTTCAGTGATTTGTTGGCTTGCTCTTAGCAATTAATTGGCCTCATCCTCTGTTCTCGGCCCGAGGGTTCTGTACAAGCAGCCCGTTATCAAAATTCCGATCGAGATATCGTCCAAATGGAAGTTACAACCAGAGTATTTATGACCACTAACCATATGGATATCACCGGGCAAGCGCTTTCTTCTTGCTCTTCGTGATTATAAGAGCGATCAATTGAGTTGTTAAACATTTTGTAGCCAAGAATATAAGTGTATAAGTACGTATATCAGCGGACAACTTTATTTTATGTATACTCACAAATAAGTATATAGTGGTATTACTTACTTGGTTACTTGGCGACTCATTTCTCTATGCTGCGGCTCAGTATATATTATTATTATTATAGGGGGGTGAATAAAAATAATTTATTATATTGAAGGAGACAATATAAGACTGTGTCTTCTGCTGGAATTATAAATTTTTTATAATATAATTCCTGTGAATCAATTGTAATAGACTGATGAATAGGGCAAAGCTCTCGAAATTATAGTCTCGTTATAAATAAATAAAAAATTTATAATTCTAGCAGAAGACACACTCTTTTATTGTCTCCTTCAATTTATAAAAATTCTGCCACTCGTACACAAAAAGAAACTTTCAATTTAATCTATATACGAGGATAAGTCAAAAATTACCTACACTTTTCGTTCTATAACTTTATTAATCCAAGATAGGAGGCGGCCGCATGTGCATGCGTTGAGTTGGCGCGTCTGTGGTCACGTGTGCGGAATTTAATCACGATCGCGTCAATTGTCGTCTAGCTACAACAGCATAAGAAAGTCAACTCCGCTATCAGATTGCACCAAAGAGGAGCAACGAGGAGTGGTCAAAGGGTGTGAAAGGTGCTAAAATTCACCGGAGACTTTTGTCTGGAAAGTCCTTTATCTCGTAAAAGCGTTTTTTTATGGATCGAAATGTTTAAAAGTGGTCGAACAAGCGTAACACAAAAAGAGGGAGCTGGGCGACCGTCAACTTTGAGACGCTTTGAGACCCTGGAACACCCTCCCTACAGCCCAGATCTCGCTCCCTCAGACTTTCATCTCTTTGGACCGCTCATTGAAGCTTTGAGATGTTGTCGATTTGCCTCAGACATGGACGTTCGGGATGCGGTGCAAAAGTGACTTCATGACCAACAGAAAACCTTCTACCTGGTGGATCGCTGGACCAAGTGCATTGCTAAAGGTGGAGACTATATCGAAAAATAATGTATCTGTTGTACACCTATCTTAGTTTAATAAAGTTAAAGAACAAAAAGTGTAAGTAATTTTTTACTTACCATCGTATATATAAAATCCTTGGTTCGTATGTATGAAAAAGACCCACGCGTAAACCAGTGAACCTATCGGAAACCATATTTCACAGTATATCATATGTTCGTTTGGTGCTCCGGTTGGTTTATGTAATTTTTGCTAGGTGGCGCTGCTGGTCGAGATAACATAGATATATCTATAAATAGTATTTATGGTCTGATTTGGCCCAAAATATAGACAAACCACCTGGAGCACCAAACAAACATATGGTGTCAATATCATAATGTTAGGGTCCGAGGTGTTGTTTAAAATTGTAAAATTCAATTTAGTTTTGGTTGAAAAATTGTAATAATCAAAAAGTGTAAAGCGCAGAAACATGTACTTTTAATTAATTTCATCAAAGTGCCCCATACTTTTTGATTATTACATTATTTTGTATTTTTTAGAAGAGCGTTTTTTAGTTTTTTAAAAATATAATTTATTTTTTTACTTTTTAGTCTTAATTATTTTTATAGAGAAAAGTTTACGGAATTCAACAGAATGAAATGTAAAGGGTGTATAGTTTCACAGTAAATACACACCCTTTACTTTATTAATTATTGTTTCTCTCTTAATAAATTATATTTTGATATTAAATATTTTTATTAACTATGGTACAAAGTACTAAATCATATAATCCAGGAATTTTTAAATTATATATATTGGTAATAATTTGTATTTACACTTAAGAGAGGTTACACTAATTAATTAACTTATAGATATTGCCTTAAAGATATTATTATAAAATATGACCCTTTTCGTGTATGCCGAAGGCATCACGATTACAAAAATTTCTTTAGTCCTATAAGTACTAAGTCAATAAGGAAAGCACGTAATCGTTTCTATGATGTGACAAAGGAAGTTACCTAAGTGAAGGAATCTTTTATTAGCTAACTTTATTTCTTTCATCTAATACAATTTTGAATATGATTATTAAATAAATTTCTCACCAGCGGATATACCTTATTATTTAAATAAATATTTGCATATTCTCTTAGTTTACCATATTTATTTTTCTTTAAGAAAATATATTTGTTATATTTTCGATTTGTAGCCTTAATTTGTTAATACTCGCTGGCTAAAATTAAATCAAACACATATTCTATTTCTATACTGTTATATTTATAGCAAGTAAAACATATCAGTGAAGCGCCTTTTTAGAGAGTTAGGAGGAATCACATAAAAAGAGTTCTGAGCTTGCAAGAAGTGTTTTTTCAACGAGATTGGAATTAGGTGTACACGTCTTTGGAATTATGTGGAAATATTTTGGAATTTATTAGATAATGCTTCATCTATTTTCCCTAGTAGAAAATTTATTTCTAATGAAAATGGAGTCGAAAATAGACCAAAATGATGATTATTTTTTTCGAAAATCTTGAAATCTAGTTCCAAATTCAAAATTTCTTTCTCAACTTTTATTTTTCGAATACTTCACAGTAGATTTTAAGATTTCTTATTTTAGAGAAAAAAAATTATCAGGCCAAATTGTTGTGTTTTCCAGTATCAACATATAAATCTCAATACATAATAAATAAAAATTTCTTTCTTCAATTTGGTTCTTTTAATTATTTTGACAGGAAACAATTACATTGTTTTAAAAAATTAATGTTTTATATTATTTGATAAAATTGAATGAATCGTAAGGATACTGTTTGAAAATGGTTTTTCTCATAGCTAAAATCCAGACAAATAAGTTTAATAAATGAGCCACTGAAGAAGTTGCAAAACAGCAACGAAACGTTTGGCGTATTTAAATGAAAACTTGTATTTAATTTATAGTCAAGTCCAACACCCTACGATTCCTTTAATTATTAATCATGGACATGAATAATGAAATATAATAAATCTCAATGTTTTAAGGAATTTTATGACTTTATATTGGGCCACGAGATGGACAGCCCTGGTTTAAATCGAATGGGATTAAAGTAAAATATGAGGAATGATAATTTAAAAAAAAATTTAAAAGGGTCACGGATATAATAATCCCTGACTATCCATTGTCTATTGACATGTAAGAATGTGCAAAGATCTAAAAGACAATCCTGACAAGTTTTAGTCAAGGAGAGAAATTATCAATTAATTGTGATTGTTCTAGAAAATCCCAATTCCTTGTCTCCTTCTATTAGAATGATAACTATAGACTTTTAAATATTCGAAACCTCATTATTTTTTTATCTTATATAGTTGAGCTTATAATTTTTCTTTTAGTGAATTTTATTCTTGAAAAAAGCTTCACGTATTGTATAAATGTACATTCATACAAATCTCAATGTTTTAAAGAAGTTTATGATTTTATGTTGGGGCACACTCATTGCAGTGTGCAGGGCTGCATGGGGCCCACGGGCCACGGGTTTTGGACAGCCCTTGATTTAGAGATATCAACTCCATTTTAAGAAATCAACTATCTAACAAGTAATGGCTGTGTATGTGGATATTTATTTACCTCATCAAGAGGACACATTCCTGGATTTTTAAAAAATATATTTCACTAGCCTCTACAGTTCACTTTTCTCCATTTGGCTGGATTTAAATTTGCATCTAAATCTAGTAGAAATTCTACTGAGATGCTAATACAAGGCCAATGGAATTATTAATTGGGTCTGAATTCTTTTTTTTTTTCAATTTATGTGAAATAATGTTTTAAATTAAATAGTGATTGAATTGTATTACTAGGATGCTGGCGCCTCTACATTTGCCATTAAAGAAAAGTAAATAATTAGAAGTGAATGTGAATGTCCTTGTATTAGTATTAATAATAATGAAAATTGTAAAATCTGCAAAAATTTATCAATTTAACAATAGTAAATTAATTATTTATAAGAATTTTGCTGGCTTGGTGTGTACTGGATATATTATTTTTTTATTGTTAAAGGATAAATCAAATTGAATTGCTTCTTTCCAGTAATTTATTTTATTATTCAAATGGTTAATCCAAATATTTCGAGTGCTTGCGGCATCTCTTCCTCAGTGGAAACTGTGGGAACATACAAGAGGCAAGTCAGTGAGTTATTATTAATTACAGATGTCAAAGGTACTCACCCTCCCCCACTGATGTGCCCACTGACTTGCCTCTTGTATGGTCCCACAGTTTCCGCTGAAGAAGAGATGCCGCAAGCGCTCTCGAAATATTTGGATTAACCATTTAAATAATAAAATAAATTACTGGAAAGAAGCAATTCAATTTATTTATCCTTTAACAATAAAAAATAATTATTTATAAATTTAAGAACTAATTTCTATTATATTCTGTCTATTAAATATTATTGTAAATATATTTATTTACAATAACTTATTTTTATTATTAATACTTATGCCTAATTACTTTTTTAAATAGGTACTTTTTATTAGTTATTTATTAAATTTATAGAGCAATCGAATTATCAAATGATAACAATTAAATGTACTCCTGTCTTAGCAAATATTATTTTTAAGTTTAATAAAATAACAAAATTAAAATTAATAATAAAAAAACTATAAAATTTTTATTAAATGGATAATCATCGCATCGCTAGTCCGGTTGCATATCTGACAGGCGTTGCCGTCGATTGGACGACTCGAGCCAGCCAGCCGGCCTACCATTTATAGAAAAATATCTAACCATTTGTTTAATGTCAGAAGGCCGTGTCGGTAATCGAATCCAATCTACAAAATGTATCTGAACCAATGGCGATCCCTTAAAACAAATCGAATTGACATATTGGTGTACCCTAATTAGTCACTAATTTCAGTAAAGAATATTAAAATCTTCATTGTAAAATTTTGCTGATTAATGTTTCGAAATTTAAAGATACAGCAACAATACCATATAGTCGCCTTAGAAAGTAAACCTGCTAACTCACAACAAGGAAATTTTACAGGGCAGAGTAAAAACAAACAAAATTTAATATTGTTGTTATGGAAAAAAATATTTTTAACATTTTTTCTACAACTTACGATCGTAATTTTAAGTAACAGTTTTACTTGGACTATTCAGAATCACTTTTTCTTTCCAACAGTATTAATATCTCATATTTGATAAAAAATGGAGTTAGCATCTTTACACTCTAAGCCGACGATATATGTAGTTTAAATAGAAACTACTGGGAAAAAAAATTTTGGCTCTTGAGTTTCATTCGCGAGGGGACGACAGCCCTTTTAACATATATAAAAATAAATGTGTATAATATCTTAGATTAAGTAAAAAAGGTTCTTTTTTGATTTGATTTTTAACCGACTTCAAAAAACGAGGAGGCTCTCAATTCGACTGATTTTTTTTGTGTCTTAAGTTATTCGATTTCTTCGCCAATTGTGAACCCATTTTGATGATTTTTTTTCATTGGGTTCAGTATAGTTTCCGATTGGTACCATATAAATTTGGTCAAGTTCTGATGATATGATCGACAAATAGTGGAAATGTCCATTTCATAAGAGCAAATCGGTGTCTGTTCAGTCGAGCTCAGTGTCTGTTCAGTCGAGCTGAAATCAATTATCCCCCCTAATGCCCTTTTTACGAGAAACACGTGGTTTTCTAACGCTCAGCACCCCTTCGCTGTCAAATTGGATAAAAGTCGAACAAGCGCTTTCGCCAACTCTTTTATCCATATGACCTCCAGAGACTGGAACTCTCTCCCTGCCACCATCTTTCACGCGACTTATAACCTTCAGCTATTTAAGACCCGTATTCACAGATACCTTCGACCCCCGCCCAACCCTTAAAATTCTTTCTTCTTCTTTTTCACGATGGAGGCGCCAACCCAGGCCTTTAGGGGTTGCACCTTTTTGGTGTAACTCCTTCTCTCATCATTATCATTAAAAAAAAATCGAAATTATAATAAATAAAATAATCTTAAAACGTTTATTTAAAACTCGCTGACTTTTCGAGAGAAATTCTCTATTTATGAATTGAATTTTATTACGTCTGACTATTGTCAACATCACTAAAAAGGGACAAATAAAAATAATTTAAAAAAAAACGACTTCAAAAAATTTAAATGTAACAAATAAAATAATACAACTCAAAAATCAAATAAAATAAACTAAAAGGTATAAAATAATTATCTAATTTAGTTACAACTAAACGACGAAATTTTTACATGAAATCACTTTTGAAGTCGGTCCTAAAGAAACTATATAGACGAGCTTATGCAATGTTGTCTTCATCTTCGTTACACGCCAAACGTACTAAGCAAAATCCGTCGAGTACTATTCATAAAATATATATGTTTGGCACCGACTTCAAAAAGTGATTTCATGTAAAATTTCGTCGTTTAGTTGTAACTAAATTAGATAATTATTTTATACATTTTAGTCCATTTTTTTTTTGATTTTTGAGTTGTATTATTTTATTTGTTGCATTTAATTTTTTTGAAGTCGGTTTTTTTTCTTAATAAAATAGACTCATCTATATATTTTCGAAAAAATATACATAGTATAGTATTAGTGGTTATTGTTTGTCATAACTAAAATTTCTATCATTCATTTAATAGTAAGAGAGTTCATAGTTCTTTACTACAAGATTAAGACATTTTAATGTTTTTGTTTTGAATTTCTAAAACGATTTGACCTTAAATATCTAAAAATAAATCATATATACTAGATGCCAAAAATTTTAATTAATCGAAAGGCAAAAGGAATGCGTTTCAAGTCGGGATAAAGGAAATAAATTTTCTTTGGTTTATGATTTCATTAATAAACATTTGGAGATTTTTACATATATACTTTTTAAAAGAATTTTAAATTATTTTTATACAGACAGGTATGTGATGCATTACGTCTGACGTCTGTGATTTTCAAAGTCAAAAAATTCTGAGTGAGGCGTAATATTAGCAGCCGAGTAACACATGACTTTATTGAAAAGAAGATCGATAACACCTGAGTATTGACAGACTGACCTTAAGCTTCCAGTTTTTTGGTTTTATAAATAATACAGATATTTCTACGATGGGTTCATATATATAGATATTAGATAGTACCTATATTTATATTTGCAAATATAAAAAAGGATAATAAAATATCAAAATTAAGCCAGAAATTCACATGTTGTGATTTTAGGCTGTCGGGATTTTGACTTTTCGGGATTTTGGTGCCACCTTCCTACGATATATTAGCCTCTTCAAAGATAGCTAAGGAATATTCGCTGACCAACAAAGATTAGATAATATTAGACGTTATAAAAAATTAATTAATTGAAAAAATTTAAAAGCAATTACGTATAATATTACCCTTATATCTATGTTATTACATATTTGAATAGTGGTGTTTAGGGGCCGTCCATAAATTACCATACGTCACACATTAAGAAGGGATATCTCAGATTTGATTGGGACAGGAGGGCCCGGGGATCTTAAAAATTCTGATAGAGAGGAAGGCTCCATAAGGGCCCTATGTATTTTAGCGTATACGAGTTACAGAGCTCTCTCGCGGCTCGTACACAGAAGCAAAATGGCGGGAACCGCTCCCGTCCAGGAAAATTATGGTGACGTCACACAGCGGATGATTCAAAATAATTTATCATGAGCTTATATTCAGGGTGATTCACGGTCGATGGGACGTTATCCGTTTTATGTAAAACGGAAAGTCGGATTTTTCTGAAAATTTAGCACCTTACATTTTCTTACCTGTTCTATCGATCTAAAATATTTCCAGCCTTGCGACGTTTCGGCTTCCATCGAAAAGTCGCAGCAACTATATTTTTTTTAGATAGATAGAACAGGTAAGAAAATGTAAGGTCCTAAATTTTCAGAAAAATCCGACTTTCCGTTTTACATAAAACGGATAACTAACGTCCCATCGACCGTGAATCACCCTGTATATTAAAGAAAAAAATTATTAATTGTTTTGTAATTAAAATAAATACAAATCTTTAAAAAATGTTTAAAACGTATATGTATATATATAAAATAAAATCGTATTTTATTAAAAAAAAACTTTAGCAAATAATTTAATTAAGATTCAGAGACTTTCAGGGACTAGGAGGAGATCCATAATAAAATAAATACTTGAAAATAATTTAAAATTAACCATTTTTTTATTTAGACCAAAAAATGACATTACAAATATTTTAATAAATAAACACAATCTTTTCAATGGAATTTTTGTGATTCGCATTCGCCAACATTAGTTGTTTGAGGAAAACCATTGAGAAAACCTTCAAAGAATCACCTAGACACCTAAAAAAAAACAATAGTTTTACTTTATTTTCTAATTGAAATGATCCTTTTTTTATTAAATTAAAATAAGATATATCTATTTACCTATAAAATATAGGCTATTCTTTATTTTAATAAAAATATGTATATATGTTGTCGGCTTCTGGCAAAAAAACTAATCAAGAGCCGGTGTTTGGAGACCTGATGACGGCTTTAATGTGGATGCGAAATCACTTCATTCTGGAGAATCTCGCTGCGTTGTCAGGATACCCAGATGGTGACTTCTAAAAAATGTTTTTAACTGAAATTAAATCTTCGACAGAGTTACCGTTTCTGACCATTATTCCCAAAAGCTCATTAATCTATCCCAAGGTATTCATAATACTTTACATATATTTTATTTTACTTTTAACCCGTTCTTTGAGATGGTAGCCCACACTCACTGAATCGTCCCAGAATTTATTCCAAATTTTTTAATAAATTTATTTTTATCGCCTGATTTAGATGGTTTTCTATGTGTTAAAGTACGCCTTAAAAAACGGGCCTCCCAGTAGCAACGAACTTTAATAAATAAATTTATGAAATTGTTAGTTGATTGAGGGGCGCATAAATCAAAAGAAATATTTATTTTTGTAAAAAGTGACCTCATCACTTCAGAAATCTTTCTGTTATGGCATACTTGAAGAATAGAGGCTTTAAAAATTTGTTCCATGTTTTGGACGAATTCGAAAACAGGTTCGCGTACATGTTTCAATTGATCTTTAAAGCTATCTTGTTTCAACAATGTAAATAATTTGAAATCCTTATATACATTATCTTCTTTTATTAACAAAATTTGTTTGCATTTTTCGCAATTATGGCTTTTTAAGAATTTATTGCAAATATATCCGCAAATGTAATATATTGCGTTTCCCTCTGTTATTTCTTTGGTCTGCGAATCTATATCTACTTCCATGTCCTGTAACGGGATCGGTTCTAAATTTATTGTTTGAATTTTTTCCGCGAATGTTGAACTAGTAGGTGCATTAGTTGTAATATTATTTTGAAAATTCATTAATTTTGCAAATAAAACATTATCATCTAGTTCACAATTAGTACTTTGTGATATTTTGGTAAGTTGGGTAATAAAATTTTGGCGCATTCCGTTTTCAAATTGTTTCGGGGAAGGGTTTGTAGAACATCCGTGTTGTTGACGGACGGCCGAAAAAAAGTTTTCGAGGGGGTCTTGATTCAAACGTCTAGTCCTCAACTTTTTTATATTGTAATTATTTGAAAGATCTTCAAATAATTGAATCACAGAGTTTACGCTAAGAATAAACCCCTGGATACACGGTGGTTGTCTATTACTTTCAAATTTGCAATTCGCAAAATTATTCAACATCTGTCTTAGGAATGGTATATGATCGGAGGTGCTACTCATCGCATAATTTAATTTATGAGGCAATTTTGTTTTTATAAGTCGCGAGTTCAAAGAATCAAATAATTTATCAATATCGATGATAAATTGGTTGGTCATATCGTTTTCGATTGTGAATAGATGGGGAGCTAATGTTCTGTATACCGTATAAGCCGTGTGCATGGATGAAGAAAAAATTTCCGCTGCCAGAGAAACCCTCATTTTAGACAAATGAGTCAAATTAAAATGAGCGTCAGTTACTTTTTTAATTAAGTTCAATGGTGTGTCTACATGTAATTTATGGATTTTTTTGATTTCCCCCCATACTACAATACCGCCTCGATATATCAAGTTTTTATCTATTAAATTATTTCTTAAGGACTTCAACAAGTGTGGGACATCATAAATAATAAAAATTTTATGAGGATTATTTTCAAGACAAAAAAATGGATTATCAGGAGTTACATTAACTTTTTTCAAAAGTCCTCGATTTTTGGGCCCTTGGTCGAATACTATTGCTTTAACTATAATCCCAATTTGAAAAAGTTTTCCTACTGTATTTAAAATTATTTTATGTGTTTTATCACTACTACCACTGTTCGCTAAAAACCAATAGCCTACTACTTGTTTTAAATTTTTATTAACCCAGGTAATCATCGCCACCAAAGCAGTTGTAGCTTCTTTTGGTTCTCGATTTTCCCCATCATCTACGAATCCTTGAAATAGGTCTTGACTATGGTTATAATGGATTTCCGATTTTAAATTTATTTCGTCGAATAGCAGCGTTACAACCTTGTCTTGAATTGGACTTTTTATTAAATTATTATTTAATTGTTCTAATACAAACTCGTTTATCCCAGGGTGCAGTGGGCAGCGACTTTGATATTCTCTCAAATTCCGTTCGGATGGTAAATATAAAATTTTTTTCAAAAATCTATATGTTTTAGGAGAATGGTAAAATATGGACAAAGCAATATCTTTATATTCATCAGAATATCGCTTGGCATGATTTTTTAACAAACTTAATTTTAACTGAGTAGAGAATAAAGTTTGTGCCTTTTCTGATAAAATATTGGCCGATTGACTAATTATATTTTCTACTTTTATATTTCTTTCAAGGATATTTGATTTTTTCTTTTGTCTCATGCGAAATAATTTACTATTTAACGCTGCTATTTTACGATTTTGTCTTTTTATCTGCGAAGATTTGGGTGTCAAAAGTATACTTCCTTTTGGTGTTAAGTTTGTGCTGGTCGAAGTCGATGCTCGAGGGGAATTATCATTTGTAATTTCCAACGATTCTCCGAGAGTGATAGTACTTTCGGTTTCCATTGGCGAAATATTTCTTTCAAGGTCCAAAGGAGATGCTTGATATGATTCAGTATATTGGGATACTTCACCTTTCAAATACAAACAAAAATAGCAAAATTAATGTGGTTATTTATTTTATCGATGGGCTTGTAAGAATAATTCATTTAAACGAGTATAAGCAGATGTAATTAATTATCTAAAGTATGTATATGTTACAGTTAATGTTTAAACTTAGTCAATGTAATCTCATAATATCCGTATATCCTTTCAAGGGAAAAAGAGAATTAAATAAAAATAAATATAGAATTAAAACAAACAGCAAATTAATTTAGTTAAATTAAATTATATCTAATTGGACTGAATTTGACAACATTTTTGATATTGTTAATTAATTTAAACTCAAGAATACTAGCTATTTTATAATTAATTAGTTTAAAAGTAGAATATTTTTAAACCTAGTCTAATTTGGAAATTTTGAGGTTCAAATGATATTAATAAATATTTGTAAATCTAGCTTTCACATGACAAAAATATAAAACAATTTTATGCTTTGACTACAGTGGCTTAAGTTTATACTTTAAAATGCAATAAGTATCTTTTGAATTATTTAATTGATTTATAATTTTTTTCTTACCGATTATCCCAACCGGATCAATAGTTTTATTATGTATTATAAGAGGATCATTTGATTCTACTATAGGTTTATCCGCTATATTGTTTTTTAAAGTTGGAACAGCTCCAGTAATAAGCAGACGTCGTGGATATTTTTTATAAATTGTTTTTGGTTCAAAATGGTCAGAACATATCAAGAAATATTTATTATCTTCAGGGATATCAGCAAATTGACACCAGCGTTTAGCTCTATAATTAAATTATTCAAGAATTAACATATAAAAATCAAAGAAATAAATTATTAGTTAATTTTATATAGGGTACTTACATTTCAGGATTTTTAGGTCGTCTAAAAAAAGTATGTTCTTTATCTGATTTTGTGTCGCGAAAGCAACCTTTCACACAACATTGACGTCGAGGACTAGCCATATTTAATATTATTTTAATAGATAAATGTGTACGTTGGAAAATTTTCTAGCCTGTAGAATCTTTTATCTATGACAAAGACAAAATGTCAGACTGAATGTCATGTGACAATGTGCTCTATGAATGGCTCTTAAGGACTAAGAGTTTGACGATGACTCGCTAGAGAGTGCTTTTTCCAAATACGCAAGCTTTCCTCTCTATATACTCTATGATTCTGATGTTACAAAAGTAAAATTTAAAAATTTATAAAGTATAAAAGTGATTGTGTGACGCCACAATACAGAGGGCTAAATAAAAATGAGACACAGGGGGGGGGGTCTTAAAGTCTTGAAATTCGTGTGAGGTAATTTAAGGAGGCCCTATATTATTTTATTTGATATTATTGATGGGCCAAGAAAATTGTAGACTCATTGTTTTAAGTAGCTTTTACTTTCATTTCTTTTTAGGTAATTTTAGTATAATTAATTGTAAGTGACCCGTAGGAAAATTTAATTGAGAAGAGGTTTTTTTCTAATGTGAGGGAAAATCCCTTATGGACGTAACCGTTAATAAATTAAATTGAGAAAAGCTGGGCTACCTAGAGTATATATTTACTAAATATAACTTGCTCTATATTAAGTTTAAATAGTTTAGTTTCGCTCAATGTTCGAAGTTACTTAAGCTTATTGGACAATCAGCTGCTTACCTGTAAAATATTAATAAATATATTGAAAAAAAATACTCGTGATGTATGAAAGACAAGAATGGCGCTGGAAAGTAGGTTGAGTGGTTTGAAAGGTGTTAGCCATATTCGTTCATTTGGTATTGATCATAGTAATTGTAGATGACTCAAGTCAAAGGTCTTAGATTTTGCCAGTCATTTTTCTCACGTTTAGTCTTTTATTGGATATATAGGTATATAGTTCCGGGAAGGTAATTAAATCGAAGAAATGATCCAAGTTTATTTTTATTTTTTATTACATTCTTTATAGCAGGTAGAAACATATTTTAATTAAGAATCTTTCATACAGTATTGTAAAATTTAACAATTAATTATATATATATATCATTATTATTAATATTATTTTATTTACACAGGAGATGCAATAAAATATTTTAAAAATTTAGTTATTTCATTTGTTCCGAAATATAACTTTTGAAAAATTGTTTGTATTATTTAGTAATATTCTGATACTTATAACCAAATACATTAGAAATTGGTATTTAAATTGGGGGAGATGCTGGTTGGAGAGATTGAAGATTAAAAATGGGGTCGCGGGAAGGAAGTCCACTCTCTAGAATCCATAGGGATAAACGAGTTGGTAAATGTGTTTGTTTGGTTATTGGTTAGTTTCTATAATTTAATCGGAAAAGGGTGTTGAATGTTTGAAAATCGTATATTTCGAGCAAATGAGGCTTTATGGGTGATTATTTATTTGATCACATCAGAATAAACGTCATAGTATTATCGTTCGTTGCTAGACATTATCCATAATATGTTTATTTCTTTATTATTAATCACATATTACTAGCTATTTGAAGTCAATGGTAATATAAAAGTACTGCAGTTTTGATGCTTTGGTGGATGAGAATTTAACAAAAATACTTCATTCATTCATCCCCACTGGCTAAATGAAAAATATCTCTTTTGGGCTCTGGGCGAGACCCTAGGCCCCAAGTATTTTTTGGCTCAATCACCAGTTTCTAAATTTCAGTCTGAATGAATAGAACAATGTTTATAACTTTTGTTGAGATCATGGGTTTCGTGGCTATTCTTTATCTATTAAGTCCATGACACGCTATAATAATAAAGTAAACAGGGAAAGGGGCAGATTGTTCTACGATTGGCCAGGGAATTGAGATTGTCTGTTAGTTGGATCTCCATCAGTATGATAGCTCGCCTCTGAATTGTATCCATTAAGATTCCTCACAGGTTCAACCACATATGATCAAATTTGTAGAGAGCAAGAATTTGAGTGGGAATTGTTAATGACTGAGCTAAAAATTGGCAAAATGTTTGTACTGATAAACTGTAGCTTTAAACCTCAATGTGTTAGCAGAATCGCGTCATAGGTAGAACGATTTATATTGTCCTACGTTATAGGTTTCTTTCAGATCGTGCGTTTTGTACTGATGAGCTAATTTTATCAATATTTCAATAACACCTATTATCCTATACTACTAAATTGCATTTGTGCCTGCCTCTGTACCTACCTATGTACCTATGTACCTATGCCCCCCCCCTCCGGAGGTGGGGTCCAGGGGTGGGGGTTGGCAGTTACTAAAGGGTATTTCTTTCTGTGTCTGTACCTATATCCATGGGGCTAGTAAAGGGCATTTGTACCTGTATATATACCTATGTTTTTCTGTCCCCCAGGGGGGGGTCCAGAGGCGGTGGTTTGAAGGTGGAGTCCAGGGCGTGGGGAGTCAGGGATGTGGGGGTCCATGGGTACTAGAGGGCCTGTGTGTGTACCTATATCATCACATACTACTAAAGGGCATTTGTCCCTGTATGTTTGTATGTCCCCAGGGGTTGGTTTCGGGTCCAGGGGCTATGGGGTCCAAGGTACAGGGTTCAAGGGTGGGGATTCATGGAGTGGGGGTCCAGGGGGCTACTAAGGGTGATTTGTGTCTATGTCTGTATCTATATATACATACCTATGAGGGGTTGGGAGGTGGGGTTGGGATCCATAGGGAAAAGTGGGGATCCAGGGGATGTGGTCTCCATTGGTTCCCACCAAGTCCAGGGGGTAGATTTAGTGGGTTGGAGGGTGATCAGAGGCGGGGGAGAAGTTCCAGCGTTGGGGAGAGGGTCGCTGGGATGGAGAGTCGTTGAAGATGGAGGAGAGGGAGTGTTAAAGTGACGTGAGGTCCAGGGGGCGAAGCCCCTTGGCTTGCAAGAGGCCCACCGAAGGCGGGCCTTGCAGCTAGTATTAATATATTTTACGATTGTTGGATAATTACGGAAATAATTGAAAGTAAAACAAGACGCTAGAGGCGTAGAGATGAGAGATTTAATTTTTATTACCTAACCAAAAAATTGAAGGAGACAATAAAAGAGTGTGTCTTCTGCTGGAATTATAAATTTTATTTATTTATAATGAGACTATAGTTTCGAGGGCTTTTCCCTCTTCATCAGTCTATTACAATTGATTCACAGGAATTAATTTATGAATGAAAGGTTAAAATTTTTCATGTGGCCAAGTTAAGAATTGAAATTTATACTTGTTTTATATTTTTGGCTGTAGGTGGCGTTAATGAAGTTTTTATTTGAGCGGCTATTTTTAAAATAAAGCTTTCGGGAATTTCTATTTTTCGATTTAAGAATTTTTTTGGTGAATTATTATATGATTTTAAAATTTCTAACGATTCGAAAATACTAATTTTTAGGGGATCTAATTCTGATCTAATTAATTTAATATTTGATTCATCTGGAAAACAATGTTTCTCGGAGATTAAATGTTCTGCAATTGCACTATGACCTGAACCCCCTTTAAAAATTCTTTTATGTTCCGAAATGCGTGTGTTTAAATTTCGTTCTGTTTTTCCTATATAGGTCGAATTAGATTCTCCACATGTTACGGAATAGCCACCTTTTTTGTCCATTTTTTGAATTTTGTTTTTCTTATTATTGCTAATTTCAGATCCCAATGTCAACAACATAGACTGATGAAGAGTTGCCCGCCGAAACTATAGTCTCGTTATAAATAAATAAAATGTATAATTCCAGCAGAAGACACACTCTTTTATTGTCTCCTTCAATATATAAAAATTCTGCTACTCTCGGCACAAAAACTTTCAATTTAACCAAAAAAACATTACGATAACAATTAGTAAAGATTGTGGTGTTGGTGCAAGGTGAAACATCTTTAATAAAGATAAGAGTAAATAAATATTATATGTAATATTCATTTACTATGAGTTAAGGATTCTTGGTCCCTTGTTTCAGTTATTTTCTGTAATTCCTGAAGATGGGTTGATAGCCCGAAATATATATATTGAAAAAATTTTACATCTTTTAATTTTTTAAATTTTAATGTGAAAACAAGTGACCAAGAATCCTTAACTCATAGTAAATGAATATTACATATAATATTTATTTACTCTTATCTACATTACGATAAAATTAAAATCACGAATTTATCTACTCTTATTAAACGAGCAAAAATTGTATTTGTATCTTGGTTTTATTTTGAAAACGACTCTACCGATTTTGATGAAATTCACGAGTTGATCTGTCTCATCTTTTTTCGTAATCAAATTAATTATTCTCAGGTAGACAAATCCCATTCTTAGGGTTTTAAAAAAAGGTTACTCTTTTCCTTTTGTGCCCAGGCAGACAATGGGTTGCCTTAATCCATTGTTCTAAAAGGCCTTGAAGAAGTATTGTGATTGTGGATTTTAAAATATTTTGTTCTCCATAAACGTTAGAAATATTAATAAGCGTTTTATAATTGTTTTTATAAAGAACTTAATTTATTTAATAAAATAAAAAATAATCAAGAATTTATTTAAAAATATATTTCGCATATACAGGTCTCAATTTTCTGAAAAAACAACACATATTGATAGGTTTTATTTATTAACAATTGGATGAATAAAAATGAATCATTTGGTTGAATCAAAACAGGTGCAGGAGGCGGGTGCAGTGGTGGGGGATCCGGGGGTAGGGCGAGGTTTCGGGGGTGGGGTCGAGCGGGGTGGTGGGGGGGGGGGGGTACAGTGGGCGAATACTATATAGATTTGTATTTTTTTAATTTGAAAACGGCTCTCAAATAAAAATCGACCTTTTTATCAGAATTTTAAATTAAAATAATATTAAAATAAAGGTTTTAACTGAAGGAAGAAGTTACCGAGCATCGCTCGGTGCCTCCAGGTACTTTTGCTTTAAACGGTGTGAGAGTGCCCCAAAGTGGCCATTTTTAGGAGGTTAAGTAAAAATCGTAAGCTATAAAACTTCAAAAGTGAGAATTAATTATTATCAGTCAGAGTTAAAGTTCGAGAAGGATTTATTATTTGATCTTAAATGAGGCAATTAAAACCGTGAGAACAGTTATATGTTCTCGTAAGGAGAAAAAAGACTCTTAAGAAAACAAAATCTTCTATGTCCTTATCAATATTTTTATTTTAAACTGGGAGACAGTTTCGGCCGACACTCTCAAGCCATCATCAGTCCTCAGTTTTTCAATAGTACATTGGTAACATTAATTTTACATTTTCTCTGCAATTCAACAAAATTCCAACACCTGTTGTTATAGATGAGAGTAACAAACCCTTTTGGAAAAAATAATTTTCCTCCTTGCAATTCTTGATTACCAATAACACTCTTATCTCTGTTCTTATTATAGCACAAAAAATTTTTTTAAATACAATTGTAACATTCAATTATTTACATTCACATAATTCTCCCGTATTAAGTTTTAGGACAAATTATAATTTTTTATTCTTTGATCAATCGAGAAGGATGTTGCGCGATGTTTGGCGAAGTGAGGGCTTGATGAGGAGGATGGCTGATGTCACCTGAAAAGAGCTCCTCTGCCGCCCACAGGACCCTATGGCACCTTCGGCCGTTGTCCTCGCCTCTTCTCTTCCTCCTGTCTTGATTCTTCATCCTCTCTCTCTTCCTCGTTGGTTATCGCAGAGTCCCGTTGCCCAGCACCGACACCGGTGCGATTACATACAGATCGATCCGAGCCATGCCGAGCCGATTAACATTCACTTGTTACGTTGGCCAATTGCGCCAGAGCCTATTAAGGTGCTTCCCGGTCCATAGCACGACCACTGCTATCTCTTTCCCTCTCTCTCTCTCTCTCTCTCTCTCTTTTTTGTCGCGTTGCTTTAAAGGTTGTCACTTTTCCTCATCAAAACGTCAATCGAATCCTTCAAAGTAATGAAAAAAAAATTGATTGGACTCTCTGATTGAACTAATATTGAATTTTAATTGAATTTACTATGTATATTTCCGACAGAATGAAAAAATATTTTTTTAGACATTAATTATATCAATATGAAACAATTTTCGTACGATAATTAAAAGAGTTAAACGTTTCGGGAGAATTTTTCCCAATATCAATGGAATTGGAATATCTCTAAATCAGGGCTGTCCAACACCCGTGGCCCACGGGCCCCATGCGGCCCTGCACTGCAATGAGTGTGCCCCAACATAAAATCATAAACTTCTTTAAAACATAGAGATTTATATGAATGTACATTTGTACAATAACGTGAAGCTTTTTTCAAGAATAAAATTCACTAAAAGCAAAATTATAAGCTCAACTATATAAGATAAAAAAATAATGAGGTTTCGAATATTTAAAAGTCTATAGTTATCATTCTAATACAAGGAGACAAGGAATTGGGATTTTTCTAGAACAATCACGATTAATTGATAATTTCTCTCCTTGACTAAAACTTGTCAGCACTTGTCTTTTAGATCTTTGCACGTTCTTACATGTCAATAGACAATGGATAGTCAGGGATTATTATATTCGTGACCCCTTTAAAAAATTATCATTCCTCATATTTTACTTTAATCCCATTCGATTTAAACCAGGGCTGTCCATCTCGTGGCCCAATATAAAGTCATAAAATTCCTTAAAACATTGAGATTTATTATATTTCATTATTCGTGTCCATGATTAATAATTAAAGGAATCCTAGGGAGTTGGACTTGACTTTAAATTAAATACAAGTTTTCATTTAAATACGCCAAACGTTTCGTTGCTGTTTTGCAACTTCTTCAGTGGCTCATTTATTAAACTTATTTGTCTGGAGTTTCTTATGACACTTAATAAGTACACCAAATAAAAAAAAAAATAAAACATTGAAAAAATAACAAAAAACGAAAAATATTTCTTGTAAATGCCAGCATCCGGTGTTCCAGTTTCAACCAAAGCTGAAGTACTCCTTCTAACCTATATCGAGCTAAAGTTTTGAATTTCGTAGCTCTGAGACTTATGGTTGCGAAACGCAGGGGGTACATGCATACGTACGTACGTACGTACGTACATACATGACCAATGGATTTCGAGATCACAATGTCAGGTTATATGTTCTAAGTCCGGTTTCAAACTATTAAAGGCATTGATCCCTTCCAACTAGAAGTCACAAAGTGAAATTAACTATATTAATCTCTGAGATAGAAAGTCTCAAAAGTGTCAGGACCTCGGCAGGCGATTTTTTGGTAAACAACTCAAGCTTGAGTTGTTTGCCATAAAGAATTTAGTCTTTTTGATTTTAAGTCTAT
Organism: Forficula auricularia; assembly: GCA_024734495.1. NCBI lineage: Eukaryota > Metazoa > Arthropoda > Insecta > Dermaptera > Forficulidae > Forficula > Forficula auricularia. The sequence continues at coordinate 14,518,939 of JALMQS010000128.1, forward strand.
TCTTCCACGTTTTCAGTAGAGGCTTGCCATTAATAGTCAAAACATCTAAAATGGAATGCAATAAGGTTATTCCTCTAGTATTAGATGAGAATCGATCGTTACTTTTGATTTTATGTCGATTTTCTATGTCTTCAGCAATGGTTACCAATAAAAACCGAAATGTCAAAAATCCAGCATAGAATGGTTATTCCTCAAGTATTAGATGAGAATCGATGGCTATTTTTGATTTTAAGTCGATTCCTCTATGTCTTCAGCAATGGTTACAATACAACCGAAATGTCAAAAAATCCAATGTGGAATGGTTATTCCTCTGACTATTAAATGAGAATTATTTTTGAATTAATGTCAATATGAACTACAAATTGCAAGTGATATCTGATTAATAATAAAGGAACAAACATATTGAATATTTCAAATGAATTTGGATAAGTTTAGCAACGATCCGTTGCAGTTTATTTTGTTTTATATCCTATTTATTGAATTTTTTTTTTTTTTTTGCTTTATATCCTATATATTGTAATTTCTTTTGTTTCTGTTTTCATATCCTATATATTGTAATTTTTGTTTTCATATCCTATATATTGTAATTTTTGTTTTGTTTTTATATCCTATATATTATAATTTTTTCTCCCTCTCCTTCGATATATTTTTTATTTTTGTTTCATATATTTAGTATGTATCTTTTCCTTTGATTTTTTTGTTTTTTTTTCTTGTAATATTATATTAATTAATTTTTTTTTGTAAATATTTTGGCCTAAAATTGTACAATAAAGGGGCCAAATGGCCCTACAGATACAATGTTATAATAAATAAATAAATAAATAAATAAATACAAAAGTCAATTAAAATGAAGCGCTGATTAATTTTTGTTACATATCTGTCTATAAATATTACTACTTTATTACTGTGCATTTTTATTTTTTTCTAAATACCTATCTTGAAAATGGCTTAACCAATTTTGATCAAATTTAAAATTCTATTTAAGTATTTTGCTCGATTTAGACCAGGGTGAAGATAAGAGCCTTTTTCCCTTGCACCATCACATATATTTGTCTAAAGGGACGTCAGTAAAATTATATAAATGACAAAAGACTTTCTGGTGGTTTTAGCGTGGAGATGATCACAAAAGAAAAATAATTGGCAATTTCAGTTGGATATTCTTTTTCCAGGAAGGGTTGAATTCGTTATATTTTCAAACTTCTATTTAATCTGTTTTATTTTTTAATTAATCTCGATTGCGCTTTACGAAGCTTTAATGTAAATTCTCATTTGTATTTAAATAAAGATGAACTTTTCCTAGAACTCAATGCAAAATGGTTTCATCTGGCCACTTTATCAATGTCGGAATGGATGAATCAATAAACTTGTTAAAAGGGCGAATCAAAATTGACAAATACTTGTTAGAATTAATTGGATTGTTCCAAAAACCAATTTATTTCAATATTTTTTTTAATAAAAAAAGATAATACATGTATATACCCTATTCAAGGATAGAAAGTATTAAAATTGAAAAAAGCTGGACCTCAGCAAGGGACGAATTTTCATTTCAGAATTCATATTGAACGATTTTATCGTCTTTTAAAACCTCAAAAATCGAATATAGAATGGTTCGAGTCCTCAAGTACCTACTAGATGAGAATCAATCGCTATTTTTGATTTTAACTCGATTCCTCTATGTCTTACAGCAATGGTTACCAATAAAAACCGAAACGTCAAAAATCCAATATAGAATGATTATACCTCAAGTACTAAATGAGAATCAATCGCTATTTTTGATTTTGACTCGATTCCTCTATGTGGCTTCAAGCAATGGTTACCAATAAAAACCGAAACGTCAAAAGTCCAATATAGAATGGTTATTCCTCAAGTACTAGATGAGAATCAATCGCTATTTTTGATTTTAACTCGATTCCTCTATGTCTTCAGCAAAAGTAACGGATATGAAAACAACGCAGTTGCTATGGTTACTTATAAAATTTCCTCCCAAATTTTTAGCATTTCACAGAGAGAAGCCTATCCATTCTTACTTGCAAGTTTAAATGAGCTATATTAAGACGATCAAATGAATAAATTGTAAACAATTTAAATTAAAAAATGAAAAAAAAAGTTACTATCTTACTTACTCTAGAGTAAAGTACTTTAAAATATAATTTTACTAAAAATTTTATTTAACCTTTTTCGTGGTCCCCAAGGTACTTAATTAGGATATTAAATTTAATCAAAATCATTTATTATTATATTATTATTTAACTATTTTTTTAAATTTTTAAATTTCATATTTAAAGGATGTAAGAATTGAAAAGAAAAGATGAAAGTACGAAGGAAAAGATGCGAGTTCTAAGGAAGAAATGATTAATTTTTATTTGATTAATTTTTAAACAATGTGCTTAAGTTTTTTGAAAATAAATAATTGCAGGGGAGCATTCCTCTATTATTTTTTTATGAGAAGCTATTATCACATCAATTTCCCGAAGTTTCAATAACTATATTTAAGTAAAATGTGACTCTTGAATGCTAGAATCAAACAAAAATTTATAGAACTTTAGAAATATCCATGTTTCAAGAGTTTGATCCAAGTCGGAAAGTATTTGTGGAACCTTGAAGAATTGAAGGTTGCAGGATTCGGGAAGCAGGAAGGGAATTTCACTTTGTTGAAATCATAGACACAAAAGAATTGAGGAATGTATTGGCTCGTTGTGAATGGGTGTTCAAAAATAATATATTTCACGCTGATAAATTTTATGATTAATCGGATTTGTTTTTGTAACCTTTGCTAAAGTTTAAAATTATCAAATTTATGCACAATTTCTTTTATGAAAAAGGATGATAGTCTTAAAATGTTTGCAACTGCTGTAGAAAAATGGTTTTTGATTTTAGTTCATTAGAACCGAGACCTAATATCGTGGACACTTACTTACACTTATACTTTCATTTCCAAGTAGAAGACAATATATGAAGGGGCATTATCTAATGAATTCCAAAATAATTCCACATAATTCCAAAGACGTGTACACCTAATTCCAATCACTGTTTACCCCTCGCTTCTCAATAATACATATGTTAAAGCAAAAAAATAAAAAAAAATAAAAAGAACAGAAAAATGTATAAGAATATGGAATAGACTGAGATAAGAGAAATTCATAAATGACAAATTACCACTTAATTGAAATCAAATACTCTCTCATAACACAGTTCCTTCAAATTGAAATGATAGTGATAAATAAATAAATAACAAATTGGTTATTAGTATATCAAAAAGCGTAAATAAAATCAACAACATGTATAAAGCAAAGAAATCGCAGCATAAATCTGAGATAACTTGATTTGCTAATCAATGATGTCGAATGACAATTAACAACCACGTTTCTAATTAATTAATGCGATCTCTTATCTCATCGCGAAATAGTCTTAGAATACTTGAGATTCCAAGAATAAAAAGGAGACTATGAAAAAAATTATTCAATAAAATTTGATAGGATTTTGTAGCGGCCCGTTCTTGCTCATGTGCCTCGAGCCTTGAGACACGGCCGCTAGATGACTCAGTCGGATCGTTGAGTCGCTTTTGCATGAGTGAAATATATTCACCCATGCTATAATTAAAGCGACTCGATTCGACTGGAGTAGCGAACGGATTCGGACATTCGAATCTGGAGGGGCCAAACGCCAACCAGCAGCCCCTCCCCTGCACACACCCTATATGAACACGCAACCTACAACCTGCACTCAACAGATTGTTAGGACCCCATCGACTTGATGGGGGCGCACAAAGCACCACACAGCACTCAGCTCAACGAGAGCCCTAACAGTAACTGGTGACCCCGACGTGATTGCAAAGCAAGAAGCCTCTTGACCCGCCAGCTAGGTGGATAGAGCCTTGCCCGGCTGACTTAGTCGGTAATCGGCAATCACACAAGAAAGAAAGGGTGTGGTGTAGCGGCCCGCGGCCCGCTCTTGCTCATGGCGACGAGCCTTGAGCCACGGCCGCTAGATGACTCAGTCGGATCGTTGAGTCGCTTTTGCATGAGTGAAATATATTCACCCATGCTATAATTAAAGCGGCTCGATTCGACTGAGGAAGCGAACGGATTCGGACACGCGAATCTGGAGGGGCCAAATGCCAACCAGCAGCCCCTCCCCTGCACCACACCTAACAATATCTGGTGACCGCCCGACGTGATTGCAAAGCAAGCAGCCTCTTGACCCGCCAGCTAGGTGGATAGAGCCTTGCCCGGCTGACTTAGTCGGTAATCGGCAATCACACAAGAAACAAAGGGTGTGGTGTAGCGGCCCGCTCTTGCTCATGTGCGACGAGCCTTGAGACACGGCCGCTAGATGACTCAGTCGGATCGTTGAGTCGCTTTTGCATGAGTGAAATATATTCACCCATGCTATAATTAAAGCGACTCGATTCGACTGAAGTAGCGAACGGATTCGGACATTCGAATCTGGAGGGGCCAAACGCCAACCAGCAGCCCCTCCCCTGCACACACCCTATATGAACACGCAACCTACAACCTGCACTCAACAGATTGTTAGGACCCCATCGACTTGATGGGGGCGCACAAAGCACCACACAGCACTCACCTCACGAGAGCTTCTAACACACCCCCACCACTAACAGATTTATTTATTGAAATCGGGTGGGGAATTCTCCGGTTGCAATTTCAAAGGATTCCGATTGAAATTAACGTATTGGAGTTGTATTTCGATCTGGGATCAAATTTGCCTGGCTGGAATGTTTTTGCAGTCAGACGAGGTCTAGTGACTGCTGATTATGTTTGGTAATTGCATTATCTGTTAGTACTTGCTAGTTGGTAGTTGGAGTTGGCTTCCTGCCCCCAGGCAATCCGTTAATGACGTAGCGCCGTGCATTCCTCTTGCGTCTCCTATTTGCTTTTTTTAGCGCTATCCGGTCCAGAGATCGTCAGATCATCTTACTCAGAAGGTGTATATAAACATTTTTTTATATTATTTATTGTAGCTCCTCTTCTCTGTTTAAATAAATAATCTACTAATTATGTAAAATATTTCAGTGAGCGTAACAAAATAAATATTTTCAGGGTGATTAAATTTAGATAATTGCAACTCAAGACAGAGTTGATTTATGGTAAACTCAAATATTAATTGTTTAATTTTACTATATAAGTAAAAAATTTATTATAATTAATATATAGGAACTTTCCAAATATTTTCCTATTATATATTAATTAATATGTGAGAAATGATAAATTTGAGTTCTTGGACATGCTTTCAGAATTAGCTAGAATTGACGTTAGCCAAAACAGTTGTTAATCTGTTCATTTTTACTGACATTTACTTGAATAAAACTTTTCAAAAAGGTCTTTCAATTATTCAATTTTCATTTTGCATATTAATATTTTTTATTTTTTTATTCAACTTTACAAATTTTATAATTATTTTCTAATAAATTCAAAGGAAATAACATTATATAGCTGAAAATTCAATAATTGAAAGAAAAAGTGGAAGAATCTGGAGAAGGTGATGATAATCTAATTATAAATTAAGAGAGTGGGGATTGATAAATAATATTTTGGAGGGTGAAGTGAAAAGAAAAGGAAAATGTGAAGATCCAGATTGGAGTATTTATATATACCAAATGTAATAAAATTTCTATAATTTGGAAATTTCAAATTTTTCCTTAAAATCAGAAATTTCACAAGGCTTATTTATAGCCTTGCCATTTTTACTTTATCCAATGCGAAGCAAGGGGAAAGTATTGTAATTGGTCTCGAGGCAAGCGCGACTTCAAAGGGTCCTCAGGTAAAGACTACGGAACCCATGGATAAAGTCACAAATTGTAGTATTCAATTAGGTTGAATTTTAGCACGTGACGGTTTTGCCAAAAATTACATGGGGTCTCGTCGAGAGGCCAAAAAGTGCGATTTTATCATTTAGTGAGTGCGGATGTATGGATATATGTATGTATGAATGTATGGATGTATGTTATCGTTTTTTGGCCCACAATTTTTTCCACACCGTTGCACCGATAAAAATGAAATTGAAAACCTACCATTAGTTTAACAAAATGAAGCGCTGATTAGTTTTTGGAACATATCGGCCCACAAACATTAGTACTTTATTTCAGTACTTTTTTAGTTTTTTCTAAATAGCTTGAAAATGACTTAACCAATTTTGATGAAATTTAATATCCTAATTAAGTACCTTGGGGACCACAAAAAAGGTTAAATAAAATTTTTAGTAAAATTATATTTTAAAGTACTTTACTCTAGAGTGATATAGTACTTTTTTAAATTCTTTATTTTAAATTGTTTAAAATTTATTCATTTGATCGCCTTAATATAGCTCATTTAACCTTGCTTAAGTAAGAATGGATAGGCTTCTCTCTGTGAAATGATAAAAATTTGGGAGGTCATTTTATAATTAACCATAGCAACTGCGTTGTTTTCTTATCCGTTACCTTTGCTGAAGACATAGAGGAATCGACTTTAAACCAAAAATAGTGATTGATTCTCATCTAGTACTTGAGAAATAACCATTCTATATTGGATTTTTGACGTTTCGCTTTTTATTGGTAACCATTACTGAAGACATAGAGGAAACGAGTTAAAATCAAAAATAGCGATTGATTCTCATCTAGTACACGAGGAATAACCATTCTATATTGGATTTTTGACATTTCGGTTTTTATTGGTAACCATTGCTGAAGACTTGAAGGAATCGACTTAAAATCAAAAATAGCGATTGATTCTCATCTAGTACTTGACGAATAACCATTCTATATTGGATTTTTGACGTTTCGGTTTTTATTGGTAACCATTGCTGAAGACATAGAGGAATTGAATTAAAATAAAAAATAGTGATCGATTCTCATCTAATACTTGAGGAATAATAATTCTACATTTTTATTGGTAACCATTCAAGCTTGAGTTGTTTACCAAAAAGAATTTAGTCTTTTTGATTTTAAGTCGATTCTTCCACGTTTTCAGTAGAGGTTGCCATTAATAGTCAAAACATAAAAATGGAATGCAACAATGTTATTCCTCTAGTATTAGATAAGAATCGATCCTTATTTTTGATTTTAAGTTGATTCCTCCATGTCTCAGCAATGGTTACCAATAATAATCGAAGGGTCAAAAATTTAATGTAGAATTATTATTCTTCAAGTATTAGATGAGAATCGATCGCTATTTTTGATTTTAAATCGATTCCTCCACGGCTTCACCAATGGTTACCAATAATAACCGAAATGTCAAAAATCGAATGTAGAATGGTTATTACTCGACTGTCAAAGTCAACATGAACTGCAAATTGCAAGTGATATCTGATTAATAATATAGGAATAAACATATTAATATTTCAAATGAATTTGGATAAAGTTTAGCAACGATCCGTTGCAGTTTATTTCGTTTTTCGACAGAAATTTTTTTTCGAGATATTTCAAATAATATATATTTTTAACCGACATCAAAAAAAGGAGCAGGTTCTCAATTCGAGGGATTTTTTTTGTCTATGTTACCTGATATCTTCTCCAATTGTGAACCGATTTTGATGATTAGTTTCCTATTGGTCCCGTTTTTTTTTCATTTGTATTGGACCTTTTTTGATATGTTTGTTTAGGCATAACGTCTTTGCTTATGAACCTATTTCGATGATTCTTTTTATATTGGAAAGAGGGCACATTTTTTCAATTCTCTATGACCGTCTGATCCAAAATTTGTATAATTTGGAAATTTCAAATTTTTTGTGAAAATCACAACTTAAAATTTCTTGAAAAGTATCACTTCACCATTTTTGGAAGGGTTCATAAATTGAAATTTTAGTAGAGATATAAAAATAAATATTATATTCGAGCTCTGTATATAATATACTATTAGACTAAATTAAAATTTCTTTAAAAGTAAAAATTTATTTTTTTAAAAGGCGGTCTACCCAAGACAGAAAAACATTGTTAGGGGTCTACGAGACAAATTTTTTTTGGGAATCTCTGACCTAGACGGTCAATCATTTTGGTCAAAAAAGATTCAGTCAATTAATGACGAGTGCTTCAATCATTGACTCATTCATCCCCTAATCAATCTAAATCTTTTTTATCAAAACTCATTCTTTAGGAGTTTCGATTAGGTTTCGGTATTGGAAGCTAGCGCAGAGTTCTCTATGCTTACGAGTATGTGATTGAAGGAATGATTGATCAAAACCTTTCGTCATGCGCCTCTTCAATCATTTGCGCCAAACAAACTTGTTATCAATCACCGTCAATGATCGACTCAAGCATCAAACGTGTTCCTAGACGTCCAATCATGCTTGATTCAATCATTTTCATAAAAAGATTGACTATCTACCTTCAACAAAAGTTAATAAAAATTCTTGAGAACTGAATAATTGAATAAAATGGCGAGGGGAGTACTTTTCATGAATCTGGGGGAGGGGGGGTAAGAAGATAGAGACCTCATATTTATGACATGCTACCAAAAATAATGACAAAAGAATTTATTGTATATTAAATTAATTTTTGAAATATTTTTAAATAAATACAGAGCAGTTAATCGATATTATATTATAAATAAAAGATATAAAATTCATTTGCTAATCTAGACTAGATTTGATTCATGATAAATACTTAACTAAAACCGATAATATTTAATATTTATTTATTCTATATCAGTTTACTATTAAAAGTAGCAAGTCATTAACAAAACAAAAAGTATTTACAAAACTAGGATGACTTTTTCTTGAAAATATTGATCAATTATGCAGAGTGAGACACTTTTAGGAACAAGTCTATATAGAAAGAAAAAATTTCGGCCTAGATTGCACATTTTTAACAAGAAAATCCCATCAGAATGTACGACGGTTCGACATTTATTTCTAGAATTGAAACGCCTTATATTTTGATGAGATTTTCTCCTTAAAAATTTGGAAAAAAATAAATTAAACAAATTATGTTTTGGATTTATAGAAAATATTTAAAATCAGTGTTCTAATACTTCTTTAAATTCTTTGTGACATGTTTGATTTTTATTATATGATTAAGTGATCTCTCCGCTGCCTTTGGACACGCCTCATGTGTACTATACTCAAGGTTTAAATAAGAAAAATTATTTGTAAAGTAACTGCTAACAGGTTCGGTTCAAAAAAGTTGGTTGAGATAAACAAAATTACGATTTATCAAATGTCGGGATTTTGGCTGTCGGATTTTTTTGTCGGGGTTTTGGGCTGCCGGGATTTTGGCGTATCGGGAACCCATATATAATGTATGTAAGAGGAAGAGTCATAAAATTTCTTAAGACATCACGACTTTACTAAATTCAATCTGTAATAGCTAATTTTTATTTAAGAATTGAAAAATGCAAACCAGACTGATGGCTTGCATTCTAAGGAGGTAAATAAAACCTTTCAAACATAACTAAACAATATTCATGACAGCTCAGATCTGGTAGAAGGCAATCTCAAAAGAAATGTTAAATCTACTACCATAGGTTTCATATTTTTTTAAATTCTCTAATAATTTAATTTTTGAATTTGTTAAATAAAAAAATGCTACGAATAAGAAATAAATAAAATGTGAAAGAGTGTTTAATGCCGTGAAAAATTCAAAATTTAAAATATTCATCTTCTATAAAGAAAGAAACCCTAACCATATATAAACAAGAGAAAAAGTTTTTCAACTATATAAATAGGTAATTGGTGTGCACGTGTTTGTTTTCTAATGGTGAGTGAGTAACGATTAATGAGCGCTCCATCAAGAAGAAACACCCACCCTAAGAAAAGAAAAACTCCCCAAGAAAAAAGGGAAAAGAAGTGAAAGAAAAAAATGCTTATTTCAGAAGGTATCTTTTCGAGGGGACCATTTCTAGGAAACAACGAATTTGTCTTTTGGTTTGTAGAGGTCGTGACAAGACATTTCACAAAGTGGCTACACTAAAACATTTCATAATGGAAAAATTATTTATCTTAGTGGAAAAACAAAACAACATTTTATGATCATTTAATATAATAAATAAGTACCTATCTATTAATGAAAATGCAATAAAAAACTTTATTTTCTTAAGCGTAAAAACATTATTTTATGGTAAATTAAGTGTGTGTAAATGTAGAAGAAGATTCCTTTAATTGAAAACCTAAGAGAAAACTAAGATGATGTCATTTGGCCCTGGATGAAACTTTATTCTTTGCCCTCTACGTTGGAGCCACGATTATAGACAAGATTGACGATAAAAGAAACGACAAAAGTAGTAGGAAATTTATTTTGAAGGAGACAATAAAAGAGTGTGTCTTCTGCTGGAATTATAAATTTTATTTATAATGAGACTATAGTTTCGAGGGCTTTGCCCTCTTCATCAGTCTATTAATTGAAGGAGATAATTCATGTGAATCAATTGTAATAGACTGATGAAGAGGGCAAAGTTCTCGAAACTAGAGTCTCGTTATTAGTGATGAGAAAAGCAAGACCAAGACCAAGCTCATCACTAATTAATATAGGAAGAGGGTGTGTTTGTAAAATCTTCTATAGGGTGTTTAGAAAGTCCTGATCACTTTTAAGAAAAATATTATTATTATTTTGATTTTGAGTATTAATATTAGTGATGAGCAAAGCAAGACCAAGACCAAGACCAATTCTGCTCATCACTAATTAATATAGGCAGAGGGTGTGTTTGTAAAGTCTTTTATAGGGTGTTTAGAAAGTCCTGATCACTTTTAAGAAAAATATTATTATTATTTTGATTTTGAGTATTAATATTAGTGATGAGCAAAGCAAGACCAAGAACAAGACTGCAAGACCAAGACCAAGACCAATTCTGCTCATCACTAATTAATATAGGCAGAGGGTGTGTTTGTAAAGTCTTTTATAGGGTGTTTAGAAAGTCCTGATCACTTTTAAGACAAATATTATTATTATTTTGTTTTTGAGTATTAATATTAGTGATGAGCAAAGCAAGACCAAGACCAATTCTGCCCATCACTACTCGTTATAAATAAATTAAAAATTTATAATTCCAGAAGAAGACACACTCTTTTATTGTCTCCTTAAATTTATAAAAATTCTGCTACTCTCGACAAAAAACTTTCAATTTAATTCTAATAAGTGTTGTTAGGCAATCCTGAATAATCCTGCTAGTGACCAGAATTCAAAATAAACCAATAAGTGGTATACGTTTCGAGAAAAAAATTAATTCCTGGGAATCAATTGTAATAAAAAAGCCCTCGAAACTATAGTCTCGTTATAAATAAAATTTATAATTCCAGCAGAAGACACACTCTTTTATTGTCTCCTTCAATATATAAAAATTCTGCTACCCTCGGCACAAAAACTTTCAATTAAATTTATTTTGGTAATTCGCTTGACGAACGAAAAGAACCTCGACAAGTTATTTATAAAATTGAAAGAAATTTTTTAAAAAATTAGTGATTCTGAAGAAATATGAAAGACAATTTTTTTAAGAGGTATAAAATATTACTAAAACGAGTGGGTATTTTCTGCACTCTCTATTAATTATATTCATGTTTGGATAGTTTCATTATCTTTATGAAGAAATGAAGACAATAAAATTTGTAAAATAATGTACGAGTATATGAGAATGAAGGTAGCAACTTGTGATAAGAGCAATTTAATGATTTTGGTATTTTTGATCCTCCAAGGAAACCTGATATAAATTTCACACAGCTCGACAAATTTTTTTTTTTTAATGCAATCGAATGCAAGAAGGGTGCACCAGTGATGACCACCAATGAAAGGAAGTCTTCGTATATCTCGTTGGTCTTTTTGCTACTCTACTAAAAGGTGTGTGACATGTTGATTAAAAAGTATTCTTTGATATTCTTCACTTGCCTAGTATCTTTATTCTTGTCACTTATCGTGACTCCAACGCAAAAGCATTATTAATAATTTTTAAAACAACTCCTATTTATTTTGTACTAGCTTCAAGGCCCGCCTTCGGCTTCACCCCTGGACCCTCACGTGGCTGCTTTATTGATGTTTTATTAGTTACAGAGAATAAATATAATTGTTTTACTATAAAGTCTTAAATAGATATAATTTGAGATTCTATTTAACTGCAATATACACTCATAACAAATAAGATGAAACAAATATTTAAAATGTATTAAAAATCCACTTGTTATCATTAAGGGGAAAATAAAAAAAGTTATATTATATGTAGGTATTATTATAGATAAGAAGACTTGAAAATTACAATTATTATTCATTTTGCTAGACACAAAAGTATATACAATCTATTTATAAAAAATTCTCTTATTCTCAAGCTTGAGTTGTTTATCATAAAAGAATTTAGTCTTTTTGATTTTAAGTCGATTCTTCCACGTTTTCAGTAGAGCTTGCCATTAATAGTCAAAACATCAAAAATGTAATGCAATAAGGTTATTCCTCTAGTATTAGATAAGAATCGATCTTGAAAGAGACAATAAAAGAGTGTGTCTTCTGCTGGAATTATAAATTTTATTTATTTATAACGAGACTATAGTTTCGAGGGCTTTGCCCTCTTCATCAGTCTATTACAATGTATTCACAGGAATTAATTTATGAATTATAATTATTATAAAATTTATAATTCCAGCAGAAGACACACTCTTTTATTGTCTCCTTCAATATATAAAAAATTCTGCTACTCTCGGCAAAAACTTTCAATTTAAGAATCGATCGTTATTTTTGATTTTAAGTCGATTCCTCCATCTCTTCAGCAATGGTTACCAATAATAATCGAAGGGTCAAAAATCTAATGTAGAATTGTTATTCCTCTAGTATTAGATAAGAATCGATTGCTATTTTTGATTTTAAGTCGATTCCTCCATGTCTTCACCAATAGCTACCAATAAAAACCGAAACGTCAAAGATCGAATGTAGAATGGTTATTCCTCGACTGTTAAATTAGAATCGATCATTATTTTTGAATTAAAGTCAACATGAACTGCAAATTGCAAGTGATATCTGATTAATAATAAAGAAATAAACATATTAATATTTCAAATTAATTTGGATAAGGTTTAGCAACGATCCGTTGCAGTTTATATTTTTAATTTTTGTTTTTAAATGTACTTTAAAAAAAATAGATAGTTTTTTTAAATCTTTGTTGCATTATTAAATTCTTCTTCAACGATAATGTGGTTAGAACTATTAAGAATGAATGGCACTCAAAATAAACTGCAACGGATCGTTGCTAAACTTTATCCAAATTCATTTGAAATATTAATATGTTTGTTCCTTTATTATTAATCAGATATCACTTGCAATTTGAAGTTCATATTGAAATTAATTCAAAAATAATTCTCATTTAAGAGTCGAGGAACAACCATTCTACATTTGATTTTTGACGTTTCGGTTTTTATTGGTAACCATTGCTGAGGACATAGAGGAATCGACTTAAAATCAAAAATAGCCATCGATTCTCATCTAATACTTGAGGAATAACAATTCTACATTAGGTTTTTGACGTTTCGATTATTATTGGTAACCATTGCTGAAGACATGGAGGAAACGACTTAAAATCAAAATAACGATCGATTCTTATCTAATACTAGAGGAATATCCTTATTGAATTCCATTTTTGATGTTTTGACTATTAATGGAAACCTCTACTGAAAATGTAGAAGAATCGACTCAAGCTTGAGTTGTTTACCAAAAAAGAATTTAGTCTTATTGATTTTAAGTCGATTCTTCTACATTTTCAGTAGAGGTTTCCATTAATAGTCAAAACATCAAAAATGGAATTCAATAAGGTTATTCCTCTAGTATTAGATAAGAATCGATCGTTATTTTTGATTTTAAGTCGATTCCTCCATGTCTTACCAATAATAATCGAAACGTCAAAAACCTAATGTAGAATTGTTATTCCTCAAGTATTAGATGAGAATCAATCGCTATTTTTGATTTTAAGTCGATTCCTCTATGTCTTCAGCAATGGTTACCAATAAAAACCGAAACGTCAAAAATCCAATATAGAATGATTATTCCTCAAGTACTAGATGAGAATCAATCGCTATTTTTGGTTTAAAGTCGATTTCTCTATGTCTTCAGCAATGGTTACTAATAAAAACCGAAACGTCAAAAATCCAATATAGAATGATTATTCCTCAAGTACTAGATGAGAATCAATCGCTATTTTTGTTTTAAAGTCGATTTCTCTATGTCTTCAGCAATGGTTACTAATAAAAACCGAAACGTCAAAAATCCAATATAGAATGATTATTCCTCAAGTACTAGATGAGAATCAATCGCTATTTTTGGTTTAAAGTCGATTTCTCTATGTCTTCAGCAATGGTTACTAATAAAAACCGAAACGTCAAAAATCCAATATAGAATGATTATTCCTCAAGTACTAGATGAGAATCAATCGCTATTTTTGGTTTAAAGTCGATTTCTCTATGTCTTCAGCAATGGTTACTAATAAAAACCGAAACGTCAAAAATCCAATATAGAATGATTATTCCTCAAGAACTAGATGAGAATCAATCGCTATTTTTGGTTTAAAATCGATTTCTCTGTCTTCAGCAAAGGTAACGGATAAGAAAACAACGCAGTTGCTATGGTTACTCATAAAAATTCCTCCCAAATTTTTAGCATTTCACAGAGAGAAGCCTATCCATTCTTACTTAAGCAAGGCTAAATGAGCTATATTAAAACTTTCAAATGAATAAATTTTAAAGAATTTAAAAAATTAAAAAAGTACCATCTTACTCTAGAGTAAAGTACTTTAAAATATAATTTTACTAAAAACTTTATTTAACCTTTTTTGTGGTCCCCAAGGTACTTAATTAGGATATTAAATTTCATCAAAATTGGTTAAGTCATTTTCAAGATATTTAGAAAAAACTAAAAAAGTACTGAAATAAAGTACTAATGTTTGTGGGCCGATATGTACCAAAAACTAATCAGCGCTTCATTTTGTTAAACTAATGGTAGGTTTTCAATTTCATTTCAATCGGTGCAACGGTGTGGAAAAAATCGTGGGCCAAAAAAGCGATAACATCCATACATACATACATCCATCCATACATCCATCCATACGCACGCACTAAATGAAAAAATCGCACTTTTTGGCCTCTCGACGAGACCCCATGTAATTTTTGGCAAAACCGCCACGTGCTAATATTCAACCTAATTGAATACTACAATTTGTGACTTTAATTGAGTCCATGGGTTCCGTAGTCTTTACCTGAGGACCCTTTGAAACCACGCTTGCCCCGAGAGCGATTACAATACTTTACCCATGCTTTGCATTGGATAAAGTAAAAATCTGACAAACAGGGCCGCCAACACATGTTTAGTTTGCTAGTTTAGTTCTTTTATTGTTTGGCAAGCTATGTTGGCTAACCTGAATTTTTTTTAGTTTTTCCTGAATTTTCCAATTTTCCTGGCAACTTTTTCAATTCTTTTTTACGTATTAACCTGAATTGGACTATTACGAACATTTAAAAAAAAATTAGCCAAATCGGTCCAGGCATTTGAGAGATCTGCGCTTACAAAGAAACAGAAATTCATTTTTATTATATAGAAGATAAGCTATTGAATAGATTTGAAATGAAGACACTACAACGGAGGCCGACGAAATATTTTAAATGACGAATGAAACTGACTATTGAAAATTTCAAAGAATGAAGACTTGTTCTAACTTGTTTAATTATTGATTGGAATAATATGTTCTTTTATTAAATATCTAACGTGTCATTGAATGTTGAACGTTAATTCCTACAATTTTAATTTCAAAGTTTTCCTTATTGAGCTCTTGGAAATGGCAAACTCAAATATTTAAATCATATGTTTTTTTTTACACTCCAGTCTTTCTTCAGAAATAATTCTTAGAAAACCCATTAAATTTTAAACATTATTTATTCTATTTCTATATGACTATAAATTCGTTGAAAATAATTTAATGACTATACATAGTCTATAAAGTAAAATCAAAAAGTCTAGAAATAATGGTTAAATATTATTTTAATTTAAACAGGGGGTGTGTTAAAACGCAGAGTGGGTCATAAAAATTTCTACGGAGCAGTGGCGTAGCAAGAAAATTTTTATGGGGAGGGAGTCAAAGCAAAATATTTAGTGGGATTTTTTTTTATTATAACAAATAGTCCAATTAAATTGTGTTTTTATCCGGAAAGTTTTGCGGTAGTTTTTATTTCTTCCATCCTATAATGTATTTGGTGTGCTGAACCCGAATCTGAGGCTTGTTAACATAATTTCGTCACGGAACAATGTCAAAAACGCAAAAAAAAGTGTCATTTTTGGCGGTTTTTTGCTTATAAGTCGAAAAATATCAACTTTTCGTAAATAACCTTCATATTCAAAATAAAAGTTCATTACGATTCCTACATATTTCATCATTTAGGTTTTTTTGCGAAAAATCGCAGTTTTTCTTTAATAAAATGAAAACCACTCATCCTAGAAATTTGATTTCTGTCTCATTCTCTAGGAAATTTTGTTGACTTAAACGTTTACTTGAACCACTTTTTTGATGAAACTCTTAGATTTATAGATTTAATGACATTTTTGAAAATTCGGATAATTTCCTTTGTAGGAAATTTAATGAACTTTCATTTTGAAAAGGAAGGTTATTTACGAAAAGTTGATAGTTTTCGAGTTATAAGCAAAAAAAGCCAAAAAATGAGATTTTTTTATCTTTTTTTGCATTTTTGACAATGTTCCGTCATGAAATTTTGTTAGCAAACCTCAGATTCGGATTCAGCACACGAAAAACCATATAGGATCAAAAAATAAAAACTACCTCCAAAACTTTCCCGCGAGGGACCCTTTAGACAACAATTTAATTGGAGTAAAAAGGTACTTCTAATCATACCATGAACCCTGCTCTTGGGAGAGGGGGTTTCTGACCCCCCCCCGAGGCCTCTGAAATTTTTTGTCTTTAAAATATTTAAACGTCTCTATCTCCGTAAATAATGGTCTGAGAGCTTTAAAACAATCGAATTAATAAGATTTTTTTAAAAATTTTGAAATTTTTGTCTTTAAAATCTTTAAACGTATCTATCTCCGTAAATAATGGTCCGAAAGCCTTAAAACAATCAATTTTATAAGATTTTTAAAAGGCACGCCTGGAGCAGCTAGTACTATATAATTATCAAATTCATTAAATATTTGAATTTCTAAATTTTATATTATTAAAATTGAAAAATATTGAAAAATATATAGCTAGGGGAAGCTACTTACCATTAGTAAATAGAAACCATTTCTATTCACTCGCAGTTGCCATTCTACTATTACTATCCACTTATATTGTGTGTTTACACGACACAGAATTATTACGAATGGTTAGTACTAATGCTTAGTACTAAGTCCGTGTAACTTCAATGCAGTGAAAACTCAGTGTTGCCATATTTCTACGCGCGTCGACAGAAACCTCCCAAACATATCATTCGACTCAAACTCACTAGAATTAAGGGATACAATTTTAATGCTAGGCGTAACTCTAGGGTCTGACCTTTCATGGAATGACCATATCTCAACCACTGTTAAAGCTGCAGCGCGCAAGTTTGGTCTCCTATTTAGATCTAGGCGCTGTGTTATACTCCCAGGCAACTTCTTATGCTGTATAAGGCTCAAATTCGTTCCCGTCTCGAATATGGCTCTCATCTGTGGAGGGGTGCCTCCAAGCATTCTCTTGCTACACTGGATGCGATTCAGAAGCGAGCAATTAAACTAATAAGAGACCCGGCTCTAACCAACTCACTCGACTCCCTGGCTCACCGAAGAACCGTTTCTGCCCTTTCCCTGTACTACAGATACTATCACGGTGTCTGTTTAGTCGAGCTGAAATCAATTACCCTCCCTAAAGCCCTCTTTACGAGAAACACGCTGTTTTTCGAGAAGCTCAGCACCCCTTCGCTGTCAAATTGGATAAAAGTCGAACAAGCGCTTTCGCCAACTCTTTTATCCCTATGACCTCCAGAGACTGGAACTCGCTCCCTGCCACCATCTTTCTCGCGACTTATAACCTTCAGCTACTTAAGACCCGTATCCACAGATACCTTCGACCTCCACCCAGCCCATAAAATTCTTTCTCCTTCTTTTCATGAGGGAGGGGCCAACCCAGGCCTTTAGGGGTTGCACCTTTTTGGTGTAACTCCTTCTCTCATCATTTTCATTAAAAAAAGCTAGGCTTTACCGTAAAATTCGTAACAGCCAAGTTTAATGAAAATAATATTAATTAAAAATTTAGAATCCATATATTTAGATTGTCATTGAAAATGGAAAGAATGGATTCTAATTGAAAGAACTATTTTCTCAACTTAATTATTCTTGGCGAATATAACTTGGCTCCACAGTAGATTTCACTACTTTTTCGAACTTGGCCTGTTTTTATGCAGAATCTTTTGGTTGGGATTTCTCTTCTTTTTGTAAGAGACGTGAAAACGCTATGTAAAATTTAATTTGAGTTTGGCCCACTGGGCTAGAATTTTCATTTTCGCCCCCCCCCCTATTTTGGTTGGTTAGTTTTTTCATTTCTAGCCTTCAGAGGGCCCACAGAATATGTACACTAAATTTGGTTGAGTTTGGTCCAACGAGCTAGAATTTTCATTTTTGACCCTCCCCCAACTTGAAGGGGTTGAAAGATAGAAATTTAGGATTTTTCCTTTGTTTGTGTCACAAACTCTACTAGCAGGTGAAATGATTGGAATGATTGGAAGTACCCTATAAGTTTTGTTGATTTGTCAGTCAGTGAGTGCCAAAATTAGCTATTTTCTCAGATCCATATCTCTCTATTTAAACAATATTGTTGAAATTTGGTACTCTCCTCAAGATGGATTACATAATTACATGTGTATAATTTTAGCTCTGTATCACAAACGGGTCCCGAGCTGCAGAGGTGTCGAAATTGGCTTGAAATGATTCGTATAAATGGCGTAAAGCTTCAACAGCTTCATTACTAGCGTAAAGCGTGTACGGCCAAGCCATTGCTCGAACTTGGGCTGCGCACGCTGTGTGCTTTGATATTTTTATCAAATGGATGACTTAGAGCGTACTCTAGGACTTAACGATCGAAAATGTTTTTACATTTCGTAATTCAGCAAAGAGAGTTTGCATTGGAGATTTTGTCCACCTATAGCCACTGAGCTGCAAAGTTATTTATAGTTGTGGGTGTCCAGAACTAATGATTTTATTATAAAACATTATATAATAAATGTCTGATTGTGTAATAAAAAAAATATTTATATACTATTTCTATTCAAATTTACATAATATCATAAAATAGTCGTTAAAGTTTTGGAAGAGAATGAATTCTTAATATAATACCATCCATAAAATAGAAAAAGTGAAAATTGTTTAAAAAATACAATTTATTTTTTATTCAGGTGGGTTGCCCAGAAATTTTCATCAAAAATGATTTTAAGAAATTTTAATTGAAATTATATTTTTTAATTGTTCACTCTGCCTTTTAAATTAATCTAGCAAAAAATAAATCTCTTCAACTTGTTTCTGACATTAACAATTTTAACAATAATCCCTCCCTCCATACTTGATTACTATCGAACTAGGTGCACCTAACATTTTTACTTTATCATACAGGGTATGGTCAAGTATTGTAATCGTGCATGAAAAAAGTGTTTTTTTTTTTGCTTCTTTTTTTCGAAATATCTCAAAAACGGCTGAAACTATTTTGATTGAAAAATTGGGCGAAAACCAAGGCATTTCATTCTACAAAAAAGCCCTAATAATTGAACATCGAAAAAAATATATTTTTCGAGATAATAATTGTTTTGTCAAAATGTCTGTTAGTTAGATAGTCTGTTATTCTGCTAATCTGTGCGTTACCACATTTTTGTGGACGAGGTAGTTCAAAAACTAGTCTGAATATCAAAACCAAATTTCACACGTAGTTTTGGTGCATTGAGATTAAGAGCTGATTAGATTTTGGTGGATATTGAACCAAAATTAAGGAGGGTGGAGGATTAAAAATCTAGGCCATCTATCCAAACTCAACCAAATTTTGTATACATAATGCGTAGGCCCCCAGAAGTCTAAAAATGCAAAAACTAACCCCGCCGCTACATGATTATAAATAATTTTATTAAATATTAAATATAAGTGAGGGGCCAGGTTGTATGGTAAAGTCAAGTGGATGGCCACATTAGAACGTATCAGTTTATTTTCTAATATTTTATAGACAATTTGTTAAGTAAATATTTCAGGTTACTCGATAAGATCACCCATTGCTGAAGAGTCTTCAGATATCCGAATTATATTCAAATTTATTTATCTTAAGACTTATCTTATTTTAAAATAGTTTTCTGGTTAAGAGGCGTTTTATTCTCCTAGTTAAACTTGACTAGTGGTTTCCTTAACTTTAGAGCCAAGAGAGCATTCAGATTGCGACTAATTTTGTTATAGCTTTAGCTAGAAGCACAAATATTTAATAATTAGTTTTAGAAAATAGATATTCGGTAGTTTGTCTGAAGTATTTGCAGACAGACTCTAACGAGTTGGATTTTCCTCCTTCCATTTTATAAAGATGATTTATTTTTATCATTAAAACCAAACTCTGCTAATATCAATAAAACAAACTTTAAAATGGTGTAGAAATTGATTGCACCGACTCACCGACAACTTTTTGACAATCATTGTGCTTGTAAGATGGTGACACTTACTAAGTCTTTAAAAGTGAATAATTTAGAAGCTTCTTGAAACACTTTTGTAATTATTTGAGTTATAAAACGGTGACAAATTCAACTATTTAGAAATGGTTGCATTTTATTGGCGAAAAAAAGCTTTTAGCTTTTGAGAGAAAGAGTTAGGGAGATACGGTATGTTGCTTATTCTTTATCTCCACTAGAAAGGCAGTAGACATAAGAGAAAGAACATTGCGAGGCCGAAAGATAAACATTTCTAAAGTTATTTCTTTGAATAATTAAAATAAGTAAATCCCATCTTTCTCTTTTTTTCTAAATTATCTTTCTTAGAAGCGATTAATTAAATTTCAAGGTTGTTTGAAGCGATAGTCTCATGTTGCATTTGATTATATTTATAACTAGCATCAAGGCACGCCCCCTAGACCCCAACCCTCGAACCCCACCCTCACACTCCACTCCCACCCACCAC
Organism: Forficula auricularia; assembly: GCA_024734495.1. Lineage (NCBI taxonomy): Eukaryota > Metazoa > Arthropoda > Insecta > Dermaptera > Forficulidae > Forficula > Forficula auricularia. The sequence continues at coordinate 14,539,988 of JALMQS010000128.1, forward strand.
TCCCGCCAAAACCCACCCAGCACCCCTACCCTCTTCACCATGCACCGTGCCCAACCCCGCCCCCACACCACCACTCCAACACTCCATCCTGCACCCCACCCACCTCAGACCCCCACCCCGTACCACCCCACTACGCCACTGGACCCTCACCTGAACCATGCACCCACCCCCGTGCCCTCCACCTCCGCCTTACTCCCTCACTCCACCCCCATTCCACCCCGCGCACCCCCACCCCACCTTCCGCATCCAGTTTTTGCATTTCTCTTCTAGTGACCCACAGATTATGTATACAAAATTTGGTTGAGTTGGGAGCAAGAATTTTGATTTTTTTGACCCTCCCCAATTTTGGGTTGTTAGTTTTTGCATTTCTAGCTCTCTAGAGGCTCACAGATTATGTATACAAAATTTGGTTGAGTTTGCTCCAAGGGCAAGAATTTACATATTTTTCACCCTCCCCCTTTTTTGGGTGGTTTTTTGGAGGAATTTTTTTAAACAAAAGCTGTCAGTATTCACATCTCCTACAACTTTGCTCATTTTAAAATTTGCCGTAGAGTTAATAGTTTAGGAGATATTTGATCATTTTCATTCGTGCGCCCCTCCAAACCCTCCTTTGGGGACAAAATATCAAAATATTATATAGCTAAAAATGTAAGTTAGGAGACATCAAATACAACTATGAAATTTCATAATAATCCCTTCAGCCGTTTTGACGTGAATCGTGAGCAACTTATCGCGGAAACCACTGAAACATACAGACAAAAATACAGGAGTTTTGTTGAGGGTGTTTTCGTTCATAACTTTGCTTGAAACCCGTGCAACCAAAATTTGGTGTGATTTGGAGCAATGTACAGACAAAACCTTAATTTTATATATACCATATATAGATAATATTCTGCTAGTTCTTGGTAGGTAAAGTAAAGTAGATAAAACAGGGGGTAAGGAGGGTGGTAGTCGTGGTGATTTTCCCCAGACGGGTCAGAAACTGATTGAAGTGGTTCAGGTGAGAGGAAATTGAATGGGAGGAAAAGGAAAGGTGATTAATTAGCTGAAGATAGAAGTTGCGTGACCGGCAGGTTCGGCTGGTCAAGGAGCAGGAGCAGGAGCAGGAGCAGGTTGGCCGGAGGAAGATTCAGCGAGGGGGCGGTTACGTTCAGGATGAAGATTCGAGGATGAAGATGGAGAAGGATGCAGAATCCAGTGGGGAAGGCAAGGTCACCGACTCGGGCTCTTCGTCCCCATCACGCTCTTCCTTCCTCTTCTCCAGTGGCTCACCTCGAAACACCAGGGTTGCCAAATTGTCTTACACATTCCTACCATCCACTCCAGAATAAACTTTTCTCTAATTCACCCATATCATAACAATGAGATAGATATATCTAGATAATCTAGAGCAGTGGTTCCTAACCTTTTCAGTTTCATTAACCCTATGACCAAGCAAGCCAAATGTCTTTACCCCTTGTTAAAAAAATATCCACCCCCGTAGAGGAAATATTGACCGTCTACATATATTAATTCACGGTGGCGCTGAGGATTCTTATAGGTGTTAAATGAAAGAATTATTTTTCAGCAGTTTTTTAATTTTAATGTAGTTGTTTCGCGACAATACTAGCAAAAAGTTAATACTAGAGTATATAGTACAGACTATAAGGATTCATAATTCATAAGCCCAAAACTTTTTTGCTGTTTATGTACCACTACTAGCCAATCCCGTGCTCGTTTGACAAATCTGGCAACATTAGTTCGAGCTTGAATGTTTTTATCATAGAAATGACAGATAAAATACATTATTAAGATCGATTTATTAAACAAAAAGTTCTTGATGAACTATCAAAAGCTGTTCGACAATGGCTGAAGAGGAAATACGTCAAAAAAGTACTAAAGTTAATCTACTTTTTAGGTTAAATATATACGTTGTTGCCAGCTTGTTTTTAATGTAAATTTTTCATTATATATTTTTTATTATTTATTCATTATTATCTCAGAAACTATGTTGTAACTATGAATTAAAATTTTCTTAAAAAATACGTAGTTATTGTTTAATGTTGGTTTAGTTCTTTATAGAAATGGTAAGAAGAGTTTATTAATTATAATTAAATATGTATATAAAATTTCCGATATCCCGTATAGTGCAATGTATAAGAGTCTGAAAAACTCTATCTTTGGAATTTAATATCTCCGGAACTATATTGTTGATAAATTTCGTTTTGTCACCAATCGATGCAGAATATTGAATAATAATCTGTCTATATTTCAAAAAATCCTAAGAAAACCCATGTGGTGAAACAACTACCCCCCATGGAGGGTAAAATAGCTACTAGAAGGGGGTAATCAGACTAATTAATATATGTAGGTGTTAAATGAAAGGTTGATTTTTTAGCAGTTTTTTAATTTTAAATGGTTGTTTTTTTAATTTATCCAAATATTTCGGAAATTTTGTACAATATTCCTTCTTCCCTGGACCTTTTTTGTGCAAATACAATAATTGAATGTTAAGTATGGTTAGACATTAAATTAAGTTAAAGATTTGTTTTAATATATTATACATATGTTGTGATTTTTGTTATATATTATCTCACCTGAATTTTGAAGACTGAGTAAATACGGTGATTTTGGGTGAGGTAATATATAATAAACATCATATAATAAATTTTAAAAAATTCTTCAACTTAATTTAATGTCTAACCATACCTAATATTCTATTATTGTATTTGCACAAAAAAGGTCCACTGAAGAAGGAATATTATAAGAAATTTCTGAAATATTTGGATAAATTAAAAAACCACCATTTAAAATAAAAAACTGCTAAAAAATCAACCTTTCATTTAACACCTACATATATTAATTAGTCTGATTACCCCTTCAAGTAGCTATTTTATCCCCATGGTTAGGAACCAGTGATCTATGGTAGACTGGTAAGAAAATATGAGGGGGGACAACCATTCTAATAACTAATAATAAATAAGCTGATGTGGCCATCCACATAACTTTACCATACCCCTTATCTTATATATAATATTTAATAAAATAATTCATAATCATTTACCAAAGAACTCCTCGCCCATCTCTTAATTTTGGGATGATTAGCAATTAATTATATCCCCTTTTAAATATAGCTTTCTAGTATTTATGTTTGAAAATGTTCACATTTTAAATTATTTTTAACCCTCCCTTTTGTGTCATTATCATTTTCACAAAGTGAGTCAATTTCATGTCTTATAGGCATCCTTTTCTTGAGTTATCGTATTATGTAATTGAATGTTTGAAAATTATTTTTTTACACGTTACGAAAAATTTTAAATATGTCTGAGGAAAAAAGAAAATCGTGTGATTTCAATAACGCAACTCAAATGGTAAGTACCTAGATATAGTAAATATTGGGAAAAACAATGTCGAAAATTCACTTATTGAGCCTTGTAATTTCACTATTTTACTTTTCATTATAGAACTTATGAGCAATATAACTATTATATTATTTATAAGACTATATTTTGTAGCATAATTTTTCAACAAAAATAATATGTTCTACGGATTCCAGAACCTATACCGAACATCGAGGGGTGAACCGCGATTGGAATTAGGTGTACACGTGTGGAATTATTTTGGAATTCATTAGAGAATGCCCCTTCATCTATTGCCTTTTACTTGGAAATGAAAGTGGAAAGTGGAAGCGGAAGTAGGTGAACACGATATTAGGTCGCGGTTCACCCTCGCAGAGCACCCTTTTAAGGCTTTGAAAAAACGATATAAAGAAATAAAGCACTGATAAAGGAGAGTTTCCAATAAATTTTATTTTATAAGGAATCATCTTTTTATTTATCCTTCCATTCAATTCTCAGTTTTAAAGAAATTAAATTTAAGTTTTCATATGGAGATATATCATGGCTAAGACGTATTCAGCAATTAGTATATACCTAAACTCAGCGCGTGGATCCCCTTCATTTTTTTTTCTCTTTTCTTTCTTGAAAATAAATATTTTAATATTGCATTTCTCATTCGCCATTGTAATTCGACTACTTGTTTTCTTCAAAATTTGGCAAAACGAAACGTATTTTTTGTGAATGCCACGGGCCTTGGCTCAAATATCTTTGAAAAAAAAATCTCCATGAAAGAATGAATTGATTTTTTTTCGTTATTTTTCAATAAACCAATTTAGAAAAATGTCATCTATAAGATTTATTCTGACTGAAAAAAGATGAAATTTCAATCTTAAGCAATCTCCAATTTCTTCTTAAAGAAACCTGAATTATAATTCACTGGAAATCCTATTTTGTAATTATTTCAAAGAAAAGCTATATGTATATGTCGCTTATTAATTTTTAACCCTCATCAAGATCAATATCAAATCTCGATCTCTAAAGGGTGAATTATAAAGAATTTAATGTATTGACTTGAAGGATTTCGAAGGATGGAAGCGGAAAAAACGTCCCAAGTTATAGGGATAAATAAATTGTTGAGTGTATTTGTTATATTTGTATTCATTTGATATTAAATACTAATCAAATTCATTCATTCCACAAATGTGACTTCTAAAGACTATAATTCTCTTCAGACTTTTATCTTAAAAAATTATATTTTAAAAAAACTAAAAAAAAAAAACGCTTCTAAAAAGTACAAAATAATGTAATACTTAATCAAAAAGTGTGGGGCGCAGAAACTTTTAATTAATTTCGACAAGCCCCACGCTTTTTGATTAAAGTATTACATTATTTTGTTCTTTTTAGAAGCGTTTTTTAGTTTTTACTTTATCCAATGCGAAGCATGGGAGAAAGTATTGGAATCGCTCTCGCGGCAAGCGCGACTTCAAAGGGTCCTCAGGTAAAGACTACGGAACCCATGGACTCAATTAAGGTCACAAATTGAAGTATTCAATGAGATTGAATTTTAGCACGTGACGGTTTTGCCAAAAATTACCTGGGATCTCGCCGAGAGGCCAAAAAGTGCCATTTTTTGGAAGTGCGTGCGGATGGATGGATGGATGGATGGATGTGTGTGTGTTATCGTTTTTTTCGTCCACGAATTTTTCCACACCGTTGCAACGAATGAATTGAAATTAAAAACCTACCAGTATTTTAACAAAATGAAGCGCTGATTAGTTTTTGGTACATATCGGTCCACAAACATTAGTACTTTATTTCAGTACTTTTTTAGTTTTTTCTAAATATCTTGAAAATGACTTAACCAATTTTGATGAAATTTAATGTCCTAATTAAGTACCTTGGGAACCACAAAAAAGGTTAAATAAAGTTTTTAGTAAAATTAAATTTTAAAGTACTTTACTCTAGAACATATTAATATTTCAAATGAATTTGGATTAAGTTTAGTTGCAGTTTATTTTTAATATAATTTATTTTTTTACTTTTTAGTCTTAATTATTTTTATAGAGAAAAGCGGAATTTAACAGAATGAAATGTATTTATTTTTATTATTTTTATATAATTTCATTTAAATTGGGTAGGTAAACAGTTATTTTTATAGAGAAATTTAACAGAAAAAAATCGAACCCAAACGAGTCAGTTACATACATACAAACAAACAAACAAACATACAGGTGAAACTAATAAAAGCGTGTTAAATTAAAAAAAAATCAACACCAATCCAATCCCTGAATATTAATTTCATCTTTCTTTTTTCACAATTGCAAGAGTCTCTGGAATTAGGAGCTTCACGTCTTGCTATTATTTCGCCCCCTGGACTCTAGTAAGTTTTAAAATATTCATTTAAATTTCCTAATTTTAATAAGTTTTATTTGTCATGAATTATTATTGGTGGGTTTTTAAAATTAAAAAAAATCACTTCAAGCGTATTTTTAACCGACTTCAAAAAAAAGGAGGAGTGTTATCAATTCATTCTTTTTTTTATGATGTGCCTCGATTTTTATTATAAAAAAGTATACCGTAGATAGATAGATAAATAAATAAAAATTAACTCATATCCGTATCTATATAGACATTATTCTTAGGCACAATATTCCATTTCTCATAAATATTCATCGAGTGTATTCCCAAAGAAATAATTCAACAAAGCAATCCAAATTAATAAATGTAATGGCAATTAACATGCTCAAAAGTGAAGGATCATCGAAGTTAAGAAACATTGGAAATCGAAAGGAAAGCTTCAGCTAAAACCATCTAGATTTTTAATGAAAAAATTTCATCAGAAGCCACAACGTTTTTGAAAATTGAATATAATATAATTATACCGCTTTTAACTAATTCAACAAATTTCCGAGCAAAGTTTGCTACGCCCCCTGGACTCCGTAGTGAGTTTTAAAATAATAATTTAAATTTTCTAATTTTAATAAATTTTATTTGTCATGAACTATTATTGGTGGATTTTAAAATTTAAAAAAAAAATTTAAAAAATCACGTCAAGTCTATTTTTATAATAAGTATAGATAGATAGATAAGTACTCATATCAAGTTATAATAATACTCCATTTTTTTTAATTCTTTTTAGTTTATTGTGTCAATAATTGTTTGAATTATTTTTGTAAATACTTTAATCAAGTCACAAATTATTTATTTTCACTTCTTATTCGGTGTGAATATAAGGTGAATGCACTTGTTTCTACTATCAGAGCTACTTCCGGCATGAACATATGTTTTTTATATATAGCTACTTGTATTAGGGGGGGTAGGATGTGTGCTAAATCCAATAGATCGGATGCTTTCTGTAAATGTTATCTTAAATGATTTCATCCGGTCAAGACTGGGCATTTTCCGTTTTTTCCCACCTTTTCCGGTATTTGATTTGGGAATTTGTGATTACTCATGAGTTTAAATTTAGCATTAGTACTTACAAAAAAATAAACTGCAACGGATCGTTGCTAAACTTTATCAAAATTCATTTGAAATATTAATATGTTTATTCCTTTATTATTAATCAGATATCATTTGCAGTTCATGTTGACTTTAATTCAAAAATAATAATCGATTCTCATTTAACAGTCGAGGAATAACCATTCTACATTCGATTTTTGACATTTCGGTTATTATTGGTAACCATTGCTGAAGACATGGAGGAATCGACTTAAAATCAAAAATAGCAATCGATTCTCATCTAATACTTGAGGAATAACAATTCTACATTAGATTTTTGACCCTTCGATTATTATTGGTAACCATTGCTGAGGACATGGAGGAATCGGCTTAAAATCAAAAATAACGATCGATTCTTATCTAATACTAGAGGAATAATAAATAACCTTATTGCATTCCATTTTTGATGTTTTCACTATTAATGGCAACCTCTACTGAAAACGTGGAAGAATCGACTTAAAATCAAAAAGACTAAATTCTTTTTTGGTAAACAACTCAGGCTAGAGAAAAAACGATAACATACATCCATACATACATCCGCACGCACTAAATGAAAAAATCGCACTTTATGGCCTCTCGGCGAGACCCCATGTAATTTTTGGCAAAACCGTCACGTGCTAAAATTCAACCTAATTGAATACTAAAATTTGTGACTTTAATTGACACCATAGGTTTCGTAGTCTTTACCTAAGGACCCTTTAAAGTCACGCTTGGAGCGAGACCGATTATAATACTTTCCCATACTTCGCATTGGATAAAGTAAAAACTGAAATTGATTGGAACTTATGATACAATTTATTTATAGTTACTTATTTTTAAACATTGTATTATTTATATACTTTATATTATAATTTATAATTATATTTAATTTGCAGATTCATCAATTGATAAATATCATGATATAGTGGACATCTATTCAAGATATATCTATAATTAATATCGTAGGGGGCGAATTCAATGTAAATTCACCCTCTGACATCTAGTGGTAAACAATTTTCGGTGAACATCAAATTTTCTCTCCTACTATTTGATTGTATTTTAAAATTGGCCATCGTCTAACGAAAAATTATGGTAGCTTAAAATAATATGAAATTACAAAATTAACATTGTTTCTTCTTTGCTTTTGTTTTACTAAATCTTTAATAAGATCGTTGATGCTTTTTTCTGCTTTTTGTGCTCAAAACATAATAGCGCAAGATCACTTAATCTACATTCTTTTCTAATCTTTAATAATTTGTAATTTGCTAAATGTTTTTTACACACTAAGTACGAATTCGAGAATCGGTCTGATAATTTTTTTATTTTTTTTAACAATATGTTTATTAAGGTCTCCTTAATGGCCCCTGAATGTCGAGGGAACAAATCCCTTGCATCGTCTTATATATATTAAATGTGTGTATATTTATTTGAATATGCCAAAGGACTCTTAAAAATCAACCACTCTGCTTCTGTTAACAAGAAAATCTTATCAATTTTAATGAAAATTAATTTTTTTAAAATTGCCTTGGCACAATTAGTTTTTCTTGAATCCCTAAGAAAAATTTGCAACATATACTCTAGCTGTTCCTATGTACCTACTCTAAGTAGTAGGGAATTTAAAAAATTCGTTTGGAATAACAGAAAGAATTTATTTTCAGATGAAGTTTCTGATTCTGTTACATCCACTTAATGACTTTGAGAGATTTACCAAGAAGGTACCTTGGAAGAGAGTTTAATATAATGTATAGTTTTGTAGATATATTTATAGGTAAACTAAATATCCACTTAGATAAAAATCCGGTTTCTGTTTATAAGTTCCAAAATGTTTATTTCTGAGTAAAACTCATTCAGCTTGAGTTTCTAGATACATCATCATCATTGAGTATACAGTCCTAAGACTGGTTTGATTCAACAATCCGTCTCTCTAGATACATATTAGTATACGAGCTTTTCGTGCGTGCCTTCGGCACGCCCTCGAAACTCGGCCCTCCGGGCTGGTGCCCTGGCGGGCGGAGTCTCGGTCCAAAAATTTTATTCCTCTTAAAACACCACACTCCAAATGTATACCTGTAAACTCCCGAAAATACATAGTCTCTTAAAAGTTTCGCCTCATTTTCGTCCTGACACAGCTACAGAAATAAGGCTCTAGATATGAATCTGGAAGTATTTTTTTTCTCTATAAACTACAGCATTGTGATATTTTTTGTGTGGAAATAGATTTATTTAAATAAGTGGGATTGTGTGAGGAGGAGAATTATATTATATCATTTTTTTAAAATTCGATAATGTATATAAGGCTCCAGATATTTAAAAGAGATCAGGTGTTGTTTGTATGATATGACAGGCTGCTCCCTCCAGTATTGCCATGAGAAACTCGGGCATGCGTGTCTTAAGTCGTTCAATTTTGTAAAAATCCAAAAATAAGAATAACAAAATTTAGATTTTTAAAAAATTATAAAAAAGTTGCAAATTATTAAAAAATAAACAAATAATATATAAAATATAAATCAACTAAGATGTGATTAATTTGTTTTTCTGTGCGCAAAGAAAAGCGAATTGAATATTTAATTTTTGAGTGGTGGGGCGGGGGGGGGGGGGGGAGGAGGAATAATTATCAATATATTTAATGTTTCTTAATTTAAAATCAATTGGAGTCTTTCATTTCAAATTACAATTAAAATTATATTTCAAATTTGCCGCAAATATACCGACGGCATCAGCGCTCCCTTTCGGCAGCATTCTCAGAGCGTTGTTACAAATTAATCTAGTCTCTTATATATAGTATTCTTTCTGACTTTAGTCTTGACGTTACTTCTCACAGAGATGGGAATTCTCTAATTATTCCTTCAATATTTTCTTCTTTTATTTTGAAACTCTCCTTTTCTATTTTCCCTGAGATCCGGGTTCATTATCTTTCTATTTCTGTAACCGAAAAATATCTTATTGTTTTGTCAAGTGATTTCGTAAACACCGTTGTTTCAAATTAGAAATTGTCCTTATACCATGAAATTTACAAAATTTATAATTCATATCAAAAACAGTTCGATACAATCACAAAAATTCAATCTTTTCAAAAAAAAAATTTTCCTCATTAATTAAAACCTTTCAAGATTGGCATTTTATTTTGTAATCTCAGGAAACGTTTTCAGGTAAACGCAAATGAAAATAATATATATCTTATAAATCGATGTGTATTTTTTACGTTATTGATATTTTTTCTTCAGAGAAAGTAAATAATTCAAAATATTCGAGAAGACATTTTTTTGCAAACTAATACCGCAACACGTCTCAACTTGTCCATGCGTGTCTGGACTCGTTTGAAATAGTGTCGAATTTTCATCCTTTAAATTGCAATAAATATTTGTAATTTGAAATAAGCAAAACGGGAAATTCTAGAGAAATTGAGTACTAATACTATCTACTAGAACTAGAGCGAGCATGTAATTTAACAGAAAGTAACCACATCGGAATCTGCGAAATTTTGTTTTCACGAACTTTTTTATTTGTCAAAATAATAATTTTATATTACAACTAAAATAATTTTAGTCCAAAGGACTCATTCATTTGTGAACAGGTTTTTAAATCAAAGGGTTGGGGTTACATTGTTGGAAGGCCCATAGCCAATGACTGAGGAATTAAAAAATATGTAAAAATTAGCACAAAAAAGTCTTTTAAACTGATGTCTGCACAAAAGTATTAATTTTTTTTCATTGTTTTTTTGCCAGGGTGCCTTTATACTTTATAGGGTAAAGTCAAGTAGTGAAATCGTGCATGAAAAAAGTGTTTTTTTTTACTTCGTTTTTTCGAAATATCTCCAAAACGACTCAAACTATTTTGATTAAAAAAATTGAGCAAAATCATGGCGTTTTGGTCTACAAAAAAGCCCTACTAATAAGTGAACATCGAAATAGTATTTGTCGAGATATTAACTGTTTTGTCAAAATGTCTGTTAGTAGGTGCGTGATTTACCAAATTTTTGTGGATGCACCAGCTCAAAAACTAGCGTGAGTATCAAAACGAAATTTAATATGTTGTTTTGGTGCATTAAGAATAAGAGCTGATTAGATTTTGGTTGAAATCGAACCAAAAATTAAGGCAAGAAAAATCAAATATAGGTACCATAAAATGATCCTATAATAAAAAAGAGAGTTATTAATTTTCCGGGGTCCAAAATTGGGGGGGGGACTAAAAATTTAGAACTATCAATATACGTCTTAGAGCCTTTAATGGAAATCAAATTTTGTATATGAACCCTATACGACCTTATGAAAATGACTCGCTATGTGAAATTGAGGAAAGGTGATGTTTCTAACAAAATAGTCTCATAATTAAAAGGAGATATTATTAATTTTTAATGGACCCAAAATTAAGAAGGGGGAGGGAGTTTTTTCGTAAATAATTATAAATTATTTTAATTCAATATAAACTATAAGAGAGGCCCCAGGTCTATGGTAGTCATGTGGATGGCAAGATCAGTTTATTTCTAATGATATTGATGCAAGACGATTTTTCCACCAACATTTAACCCTTGGATCGTTAAAAGAAGAAGAAATTTCATTGATTGAGTCGGAGTTGAAGGTATATGTGGATGCGGATCTTGGTGACTGAATGTTTTGTCGAATTTAACATTTATATAATAAAACTACGAATCCCTACCAATTTAAAGTTTCTAGTTTTAATAGCTTAAAAGTTACAAGCCTATGACAGAGGTGATAAATTACCCGACGAAAACTGTTAAAATTTTTACTATTTTTGGTACAGAACTCAAAAAACTTCATCATCGATTTGAAACCATTTTATTTCCTTTTACATTCATGGTTTAAAGAAATATCAACTGTTTCATCATATTAATCTTCTTAGATGTATAAAACTACGAGTATATATCATATATAGGTACCTAATCTTGATATATTCTTTAACTTTAATATGCCAGAGGTTAAGGGGGCGAGAGTGGGATTTACTTCTAAATGACAAAGGTGTTTTTTTTCAAGATGAATATTCAGTGCCCCGGAAAATCGCCTTGGATGACATGATTCCAAAGTGGTCTGTCGGTTTTGATAGATCTCAAAAAGAGCGGGTTTCTTTTTTTTCATTTTTCCTTTTATTTTATTTTTTCCTATTCTCTTTTGAGGAGGCGTCATCATGCATGGGATTCGAGCCAGAGGCCAAAGGGGGAGCAGTTAAATCTTGGATCATAATAGAGAAGCACACACCTGCATGTGTGGCATCCAGAGGGCTTTGTATTAGACTTGAAGACCCCCACTCGCTCATTCCGCCACTTGTTATGGAGCCCCTTTTGTCAGATGACTCATCATGGACAGGGAAGGTTGCATCCACTTTTTAAGGGAACCTAATCAACGTTATTACCTCATCAATCTTTTGCCGGGGTGAGGGAGGGGGTAAAATATCAAATTTAATTCTTTTATCTTGGAACCCGTCGATATCAGGTTTTCTTTAGTACAAATAGAATCATCTTTAGAAGATCTAATCGTAAAACTAAAACTTAATCCTTTGTTGAAAAATACAATTTGTATTTATATAAATTCCTTTTTATTATGAGAGAATTGTGTAAAGTTGTTCTCAAGTTGTAACAAATTTATAATGTTGTTTAATCTTTTCAATAAATTAAAAACCAATTTCCATATTATCAAATATGCAATTACATACTTAGAAGGAATTTTTTTATTTCAAGGGGGGGGGGGATTTTTTTTAATGATCAATTATGAAATAATAATTTCATGTTAGTATTATTAGAATAAAAATAAATACATAAAATAATAAGAAATCCTACATAATAATCAAACTCATAACATTCAACTTCTCTAGCCGAGTAAATTATTCCCTTAATATTTTCTAATCGTATTTTTATTTTTTTTGACCTGAGATACTAAAGTTTTGATCTATACTCCTTAGGCTACAGCAGTGTTCTTCAACCTGTGGGTCGAGATCCCCTGGGGGTCACGAGGCCTCAGTAAAAAAGAAAAAAAAAGTTTAAAAATATGTTTTTATTAAGAAAACGTTAATTAAAGGATATTTTTGTAGGTTAACACAAATCAACAAGAATAATAAAAAATCTGTGAGGCTCATCCGGATAAGCTCACGAGGGAAGTGAAACTTCTCTAGCCGTAGATGTTATTTATATACATAGGTAGGTATAATACGGCCAAAAATTTTATCCCCCTTAAAAAATCACACTCCATAAATACTAGCTATTATTCATAATTGTATAACTCCATTAATTTCTTTGAATATACATATTAATAAATATTGAAAATCAAAATGTGTATAAAATTACTACCTTTAGTTTTTTAAAGTTGAGAATTATTTAAATAACACTATACGAAATTAAAAATTTTACATTATCTAATCAAATTAAATCAATAACTACTTTATGATAAAATAGCAATTTTTTTCAGTTTTTTTATTCAGGATTTTGGGTTTAAATATTTTTATTTCTGGTTTGTTGTACGGATTTGATATTTGTAACATAATAAAATACAGGTTACAAAGAGCGAGGGGTAGGAGGTCGCGAAATTGTTTTTCATAGTAAGGGGTCGGGTCATAAAAAAGGTTGAAAAACACTGGGCTAGAAATACTCGGCACTCTAATTACAAGATCAGATATTTTTTCATTTTTTTTGGGCGATTCAGATAGGCAGAAAAAGTTTTGCCTTAAAATGATTTTTCTCTACTGTTTATTATTCGCATCTATAGTAAAATTGTAAAAGGAATAGCAGGGAATTAGACAAAATTAAAAACAGAGAGTTTTTATTAAATGGACCAGACGTTTCGTCAATTTATTTTCACTTCAGTGGCCCATCTTATCACTCTTTGTCAAAAAACAATTCACCATACGATAAAACATCATTAATATTTTTTATAACATATTTCTGGCTCAAATTAATCAACAATTGCACACTTTTTATTTTACTTGGCAATAAATGGGATTGAGCCATCACGCGTCGCGGTTGGTACCAATTCAAGCCACAGATGGCGCTGCATCATTAACTCAAAACTCAAATTAATATCTTATATTTGAATTTTGGCGCTCATGTACATTTTATTTTCATGGGCAGTAAATAGGATTGAGCCGTCTCGAGTCACTTCACGGGTCATGGTTGAGCTGTGGTCTAGTGTCAGTTCAATCATTGTTGGAAAATATATTAATTATTCCTTTTCAAAAAATAATAAAATTATAAATGCCATATAAGTTATCACTTCTATCGTGTCTCGTGTGGTCTTAAGCAGACACTCGAATTTTAATTTTGTCCAATTCCCTGCTATTTCTGTTACATTTTTATCTACGCTTATGACATTTCTAAAAAAGAGAATATTTTTTAATAAATTTAAAATTCAGGCCGTCAGTGTCAGGCGAGCTACTCTCGCTGAGCATACTACTCGCTTTATTTCTTCAGAGTAGTCCAAGTTTTGGAATATTATATTTATATGGATGCTGGCAAACAATGATCATTCATTTTTGCAAAGGAACCAGTAGAAAGAATTCAGTTCAATCTGTCATAGGGGATGTTTACTTAGCACTTCCCAAAAGAAATTTAAGCCTCAAACAACAATGGATTGTATAAGCTTATTTTGATAAAAGCCTTTATTTTGGATATTTTGTCCTATAAGGAGTTTTTCCGAAAAAATAATAAACAACAAAACTAAACAGGAAAAGATTAAAAATTGAGACATTCCTTTCTCAATGATGCCTCATCATGAGGTCATCTTTTTTAAAATTTATACTTAAGATTATTGTAATTAAACGGCGTCGAAGAGAGTAACGGATGGTGAATCAAATTCCGGTGTCGCGAAGAGGAATTCTATATTTGATTAAAGGAGATTGTTTTGAAACAAACATCAAATGAGTCATTTAGTTAGATCATAGTTACGAAGAAACCATCAACATACTAGTAAAAAATAACCAGTTTCTATTCAAGATACACTAATTTAAAAATTTATAATTTTATCGTATTTTTTCTTCTAAAATTGGTTTATTGTATTAATCACATTTTCAAAATTATTTTACTTTTCGGTTTGTATAATTCATTAACACCTTGTATTTAATGTTGAAATGGACTCTTTTGGAAATATTTTTTAGTATATTTATTAATTTTTACAATATATCTATTTAATGAGATAATCAATCAATTTACTATCCTATTATCATTATTATATTATATACTTTTATCATATTAATTTTAATTTTTAAATGAAAATAAAATATAGAAACGAAATGGACAAAATAGTATAAAAAGTGCCCTTATTGGCGAAAATCATGGGGAAAAGTAAACGGGGGAGTAAATGCATTGCTCTTATATGGAAGAATGGGATCGTCATCAAGACAAGGGTGATGAAGCAGTTATGCTACGTGCGCAGCCACCCCCCCTACTTCCCTGATTTATTATTAATAGCTCGGAAATTATTAATTTTTAGGCTATTTAACTTAAAGAGGCTTTTTACTTTTTTGTATACCATGTGTTAAAAATTATTATGGTAAATTGTTCAAATTGTATTCTGTAATGGAAATTAATCCTTTGTTGAGGATTGTCTTTTTATTTTTATTAATGGATAATTACGGAAGCTCAATAATTCGATTAGAATTCGAGAGATGAAAGTAAGAGAATATGACCTTAACGAAAGATCTGCTTTTTATCATAAATAGGAGGATCAAGGAAGGCTAGATTAGACCTTGCAGAAACAAGAATCCCGCTTTTACTTTACCCATTAGGAGAAACAGTACATGCCAAGCGGATCTTAAGTCTTGTTTTCCAGTTGAAGTTTTGTTCGATTTTTTGATTCACGCAATAAATTATGATAATCAGTAAAGCGAGATGAATAAGGGCAGATCAGTCGTATATACATAGTTTAATTTAAGTCCTTTCGAACAGACATAAATCTTAGTTAGCTAGCTGATTTAGCTGGCAGTCAAAGATATCTGGCATTTTGACTAAAGTTTGGTAACCGGTCCTAAACTAGATTAATAATTGTATTTCTTTGAATTTCTATCTGATATTTTCTTGATGTTTTTGAATAACGTTGTTAGAGTTCGTGGCTGTGATGAAACTGTATTAGATGGAGGAGGAGGTATCAGCCAAAGTTGGATGCGCTGGGTTCAATAAAACCTTGAATAAAACGTTTCGGCCTGAATTTAGTTAATTTGGCTATAAAATTTACAAATAGATGTTAACATTGATATATTTATTATCATGATATTACAAGTTGACCAAGTTGGTTGTTTAAACTTAGAGTTATACACAAAATGCGGTACACATATGTGATCGAACCAAGCCTTATCAAAAATAAAAATTGTAGCTTCATGTAAATTAATTTTGTAGTCCATTTAACTGAAGATGGCCAAATAAATTTAGGCCGAAACATTTTATTCAAGGTGTCTTATTGAACCCAGCGAATCCAACTTTGGCTCATACCTCATCCTCCATCTAATACAGTATTTGAATAAACTTCAAAAAACAAATTTAAACTAGATGGAATTTTGATAAAGCCAACCTTATAATATTCCAAGACCTTTATTATTTATTATTTGTCTTTTTTAGAAGTGTGAAATTTCCTTGTTCCTCTCGTCAATCCGTTACCCAGAAGAAAAAAGTATTTATTTTTCAAGTTGGTCCTTTGTTGAGGTGTCCTTTGTCCTCTTTGATTGATTCAGGGACTGTGATTGTGACAAAGCGAGAATTGACAATGTCCTTGCGAAGGACCAGGGTCACCCTGGACCGCAGGGTGCGGTTGCTTCGGCACCTGTCCCTTTGTCCCAGGGGGCAATCCTCTAACATCCCCCATACTCACCTTCCTCCATCAATCGCAGATTGCAGAATACAAGATCAGCATCCGCTGATAAGCGATCATCAAAAGGGAGCAAGCCGGGCAGAAATGACAATTTTGAAACACGTTTCGAGAAAAATTGATGAAATGGGAGAGAATCTAATTGGTGAAAAGAAACCTCTGTCAATCAAATTGAACAAAGTGTTTTTTCCTGGTCTCGTCTTTTTTTACCTCGATACTTTGATCGACAGATCATTAGAGAATTTCGTGAGCACGAAATGTACATTAAGGCTTCAACAGTAATTAGACGTGAAAATTTATCCAATTGTTATACATTACTATTTAATCAAACTGTCAATAAATAAATAAAATTCTGAATTATTTACGAAAGGAAAAAAAGATTAAGACATTAAATTTTTACGCCATCCTTGAATGCGTTAAAAATAATATTATTATTAATAAATAACGAGCTTGGATTTTTATTAGACAAATTAAACAAACACGAATAATCCATTCATCGATTTGATTTCTTTGTCTCAATGACTTCTAGAGATTGCAACTTAGTCTCTGCTTCTATCTTTCCTGAATTCTTTAACCCTAAGGTCCGGTTGTATGTCGCAAAGTAAATGCCTGACAGTGCCTGGCATCTGAATGGCCATCCCAGTCTTACCATCTACCCTGTGTTAGTGGTAAAAAGCATTTACTTTGCTACATACAACCGGACCTTAGTCGTTTAAAATCAGGTTTTACAAGTACTTTTGATTTCTGACTCATACACTGAATATCCTCTTATTCTTTCCGAGACCCAGGATCTAATTTTAATTTCCTAACAAATAATATTTTTATGTCTTTTGGATACTTATCCATTTTAACCAAAATCAATATAGATAATTGTTGGGGGGCCGAGTAGGCTACGGGTTAGCATGTCAGCTTGCTAACCAAGTGGACCCGGGTTCGAATCCGACTCGAGGCATCCGGCTAAGACCTAACTCCGGGGGAGGTAGAGACAAATTTAAAAAATAAATAATTAGTATCGTAAATTGGCTTATGGCTAGAAAGGCCGAAAAGCCAAAAATAAAAATATATAGATAATTGTTGCTTTATGTGTTTACATAAATTTGTAAACATGTTCGCGGGTCTTGAACTTGAGTCCTAACCGTTCCATGTGGCAAAGCTACATCTCGACGAACGACTACCCTGATCATATAATACAGAGTATTTAACATTAGAAAATCACTAAGCTACCTGTTTTTAATTAAAGTATAATCACCATCTCATAGAGGTCTGGATAATGTACTAGAATGAAAATAAGGGAACTAGATTCGATCCCGGACATATATTGTTTTATTATAAGCTCTAATTATGATTTTTTTTACTATTTAAAATTATATTTACAATATTAATTTTTCATATTAAGCAAACATGTAAATCCTTATCAAAGGTTTACTCTTATCTCCTGTTTCGTAGCGGAAATACTCTGGTTTAATTAATTAATGTTTCTAAACAACATTTATTAACCAGTCTAGTCACTTCTTCGCATTGGAAATACAAATATTTCACCACAAGAACAAACTTTCTACGACTTTTCGTTCTTAACTTAACGTAGGTATTTGAATACAGACAGGCAGAGAGTTTAATCGGTTTATATAGTAAAAATTAATAAAAAAAATAGAATAGGTGTGTTTTAAATTAACATTTAATAAAAAATGAATTCAAGGAAACTGCAAGCATGACACCGAGTCTTGAAAAAGTTTCACCTTTTTCTTCAATTTGATTTATATATGGTCAAATCTTCGAAAAGGGTGATTTTTGCCTATATTAAAGGCGTATTGATTCAGAAAATTAATACTTGAAATCAAAATATTTAGTTTTATTTATTGAATCAAAAACTAAAACTACATTTTCATGTTTTTTTTTCTCATTCAAAAAAATATAGTTTTATTTTTATTATAAATCAAATTCTCATTGAGCTAAAAACAGACGTTATATTGTAATTGATCGTTAAATCTTCATTTAAATTAATCAAAATAAATCGTTTTATTTCATGTATTGCTGTTCTGAACCAATACGCCTTTAATATAGGAAAAAACCGTATTTTTAAGAGATTTGATGAAATGTATTTTAAAAACTAGAGCTGATATCCTTTATCAAATGCAATTTTCTAAACCATCACTCCAAAAGCCTAAAGAAATAAGATTATTATTTATTAGAAAGAATTTAATTTTTAGGACAGAATCTAAGATTTTAATAGAAATATTATTAAATTGCGATATCAGAGAGGATTCATCCCCCCAGGAGTCGAACCTGAGAACTAACTTGCTTTCCGGGCAGTTAGCTCACACCCTCGAGACAAAGTTACTAGTTTAAAATTGATTTATTAATCTGAACCCGAGCTCATTTTTGAAAAACATTCCAACTCTTTTCAAAAATAAGATGCTCAAATCTTTATTATTATTTATATTTTGTTAGGTTGTATTATTATTATAATTACTTATTAATATTTTTATTGAAAACGTGTAAATTTCTCTAATGCAGTACTTCCTTCTTTAACTATGGGTTGCAACTTCATTTTGTGTAATGTAACTAAATTTTGGGGTCGCAAAAACATAAAACCTAAATGTCGATGAAAAAATTATTCTACTTGACGAATATATTAATTTCAATAAAAATTAAAGAAAAATGGT
Source organism: Forficula auricularia (assembly GCA_024734495.1). NCBI lineage: Eukaryota > Metazoa > Arthropoda > Insecta > Dermaptera > Forficulidae > Forficula > Forficula auricularia. Next base: position 14,559,248 of record JALMQS010000128.1, read on the forward strand.
GAAAACTTTTTCAAATCTCGGTACGCTCTCTGTGAATTTTAATTATTTTCGAATAAAGCCCACATAATGTTAATCTGAAAAAATTTAAAAAAAATTTCAAAGAAAGAGGTTTTGGCAAATATAAACAAAACAACATAACTTCTATAAATTTACTGTACTTTTTGATAATTAATTTAGTTAAAATTGGATCGGTCATATTAATAAACAATCGTAAGTAAATTAATAAGATATATTATACAATTATATATCTAATTATAGTTTAATAATAAATTTTGTATCCCTAGAAATAATGGATAGATTTATCGTAAGGAAAAATAATATTATGATACAAGAGAGAGAGAGAGAGGTGGATTCTATTGCTATTTTAAAAGAAATGCCTAGCTGTTCAAAAAAATAAAAACAAAAAAAAACGTAAAATTAATCGTCTCTTTATGGAAGAATATATGAATTACGGCATTTCATGAAGAGACGATGTATGTGGATTTAAACTTGCTAATAGTGCAATCGTTCCTGCAAAGTTTAAACCACATTTTACAACTAATAATGAAAATCTTACAATCAAAGTTTATTTTGATAGATTTTTAATTATGAAAACTAAACAAGCAACCTATTTTAATAAAATTGTGAAATTATCAGATAAATCATAAATAACATAAACAAAATAACAGAATTTGTAGCTATGAAACAGGGATGTTGCGAATATTCGAATCCGCATCCGCAAATGCGGAGCTTCCGCATAGATTTGGACATCTGTATCCGAATCCACATCCGCAATAATCAATGCGGATGTTCATGCGGATCCGAATGTAACACAAGTTGCGACAAGAAAGAAATTGGGCGGATTTTCGGTTCTCTTAATGCCAATTCTGAAGGGAGTAAAAGAATGAGAATGAGAATAACTGAAAAGGATATAGACTTCACTTACTAATATGAAAATTAGTAAGAAAAAATAGGAGCATTATACTTAATACTAATTTTCATTAATAAAAATGTTAATAATTACTTTATCATTGTTTTAATTCTTCATTCATATACTATATTATATAAGATCTTAAACACCCGCATCCGCATCCGCGGATGTGAGCCTTCAGAAATCCGCATCAGCATTCACATCTGCGGATGTGAAAAAATCGTCATCCGCAACATCCCTGCTATGAAACAACAACCACATACCATAGCTGAATTACACATTTTACCAGCATGTTGCAAAATTGCATTTTTTTCTGCTTCAAAAATGGCGTTAATAATGTACCTAACTATAAGTAGTGATTTTGAATTATAACTGCCCAATTCTAATAAAATAACTGACGTCAAGCTTATGTATTTCTTATTAACTTAAATAAGTGCTCTGCTAAAGAAAATTGCTCACAAAAGTGTTCCGCACCCAAGAAAAGTTTCGTGAATCGCGATTGGAATTAGGTGTAAACCGTCTTTGGAATTATTTGGAATTACTTTGGAATTCATTAGATATTCTATTGTCATCTATTGTCTTTTCTTTGGAAATGAAAGTGGAAGTGGAAGTAGGTGTACACGATTTTAGGTCGCCGTTCACCCTCGGGAATCACCGATATACAATAGATTATTTGCATTCATTTTGTTTTGAATTTTTTAATTGACTTTAAAAGAAAAAGAGTTAATTAGGTGATGAAGTCTTTTGATGTTTTCGATTCCCCCCTTTCCCATTGTAAGGAAACGAAATTGAAGCGACTTTACCTCTAATCAATTTTTTACTTAATTAAAATTTCATATTTTTTACATAATCAATGCGATTACATAATTTTAAAGATTTTTTAATGAAGAAAATGAAATTTTAATTTTCGAATTCTCACACAAAATATCTTAAAACACTTCGGGCTTTGATATCATTATAAACAAATCTGAAAAAAATCAAAAATTTCGAAAAAAATAGAAGGTATATAAATTAGTTGTCCACCTCACTTGATAACCATCTCAGAAGTAGTGGTTAAAACATTTTCATTGGATTAATTTTTTTTAAAGAAAATCACAAAAGATTGCCTACTATTGAATCCGAGATGTTATGGTTGATTATTATTATATGTAAGAAGAGCTTTATTCAGTTATAATTCTGACGTAAGATAACATCTCAGATTCAGTAGTTATCAATCTCTGGTGATTTTCTTTTGAGATTTTAACTCTGCTCCTACCGATGATTTGAACTTTAATAAATCGCCTACTAGATTCTAGTTAAAATAGATAATTTTTAATTATATAATAATAAAACTAAGATACGAGGTAGGTTTCACAAAAAAGAAATAAAACAAAATTGAGTTTTGAGTTCGATATATTTCGGGGGTTAGCCCATCATCAGGAGTCTAAGAAAACTGATTACATATTGGAAAAATAGTTTTACAAGTAAGAATTTAAAAAAAAAATTTTTTTTTTTTTAAATGTATGTGGTGGGGGGAATGTAGGGGAAGAGGGGGGGGGATAGTTGTTCTAAGGATTAATATTTTCTATTGAGATTTGAGCTGGGTGAAAGGGATCTATACCTGCTATTATAATAGCGAATGGACAGGTACCTGAGAAGGTACAACTTAAAAGGTATATAAGAGAGTGCAATTACCCTAGTATAATGTGCAAACAATGAAAGGAATGTTTATTTAATTTATTATAACATATAATCAATAATTGTATTTTTATACACTTCCAATTGATTATTTAAAATATTTGAATTATTAGAGAGGGCTATTTTTATCTCGGTGGATTCCAGGAGGTCCAATTTAAGGCCTTTTCTTTCGAAATGAATGGGGATAGGGTTATTATTAGAGGGTGAATGGTTAGATTCATGTAAGTGAATTGCGAAGGCTGAGGTCGAATCTAAATTAATGTTATCGGATTTGTTGAGGTGGTTAAGGGCTCTTACATGCTCGGAGTAACGTATTTTGAAAGCGCGACCTGTCTGCCCAATATAAAAAGCGTCGCAATCTTGACAAGTTAATTTATACACTCCTGATTTGTCTAATTTATCAATTTTGTCTATTTTATTGTTAATTAACTGAGAGCCTAAATTGTTATTGTTGTATAAAGCAGGAGTGATTTAATTATATGTCAGAAGGGTTGTGTTCACCCACTCGCGAAGCAAATTCAAATGCCAAAATCAACAATCCGGGCCAATTGACTACCCTCGGATATATGATTCAAAGATTTTATGATGATTTGTAAAATTTCGCGGTCTAGTAAGTTTATATTTAAACACATAGCCATGCCATATAGTTTAAATTGAGATAGTTGAGTGTTTCGTATTGTTATGAAATTATTTTTTTCCAAAATGAATATAAGTGAAAAGTTTTTATTTTTTTCGAGAGTAGCAGAGTTGTTGAATAATAAAGAGAAACAAAGAGGTTGTTAAAACATGCACACATATATATCAAATATATAGATATCAGTGGCGTGCGATCCAATTATGATGTGGATGCGGCGCATCCCTACATACCGTGTCATATATGAATTTCGATTAGCTTTATTTCGCTTAGATTTAATTTAAAATTTGTAGAAGGTTTTAACATTAGATTATGAATAGAATTTTCAAGATTTCATATTTTAATCATTTTTGCTATCTTATTAAGAATACTTTAATTTTATGAGGTTGAAAGTAAATTAGTTTACTTGTAGGTACTCGACTTCTGACTTTTGTAGGTACTCGACCTCTGACTTTCATTTAAAATCTATAAATTGAATAAAATAATTAATTGTGAATGATGAACAAAAAGATGTTTTGGCAGAAGTATTTGTTTGGATTTAGCCGCTTTGTTTAATTAATATTTTATCTACCTTATTAAAAAAATGTTTTACAGACAAACTGACGCGAGGGCTTGTGTCTAGCGAGCAGAGGGTAGGGGGAGCATCACCAGATACAATCATGTTCAAACCTGTCGCGGTACGATCGCTGTTTGCCAATAGCAGCATAACTCGAGCCATTTAATAGCTACAACTCAATCATGGGAAACCCTGGTATTTAGGCAACTAGACTGGCATATCAGTTAAGGGCATGACTAGCGCCCGACCGGACGGCGCCGGCGCGTCCCTGCCTCGCATCTATTTGTACACACAACATCAATAAAATTTATAAAAAAAAGAAATAACCGAATAAAATCATTTTATAATTAGGTAGACAAAATATTAATAAAAACAAAGACCCTAAGTGCAAGCGGTACTCGCAAACCATTGGTATCGTGATTTTTTCCCATTTTAAATCCAAACTTATTATTTTATAGAAACTAAAAAAATATTTATTGAAAGTACTCAGACAGAGCAACTAAAATAGAAAGGCGGATTATTTTTATTTGCCCCTGGAAGTAGTCAAAGTGAAGATAGACTGTCTGCTCTCGGCAATTTTAATTCTTATATTGAACTTTATATTTATTTATTTATTTATATTTTATTAAGGGTGAGTCGGAGTGGCCGAGCTGGCTAAGGCGCTGGCCCCGCTTCGGCATCCTTGACAATTTTCAAGCGGGAGGCCCGGGTTCTTAGTCACTGATGTGCTGTCTAAATGGGTTTTGTTCCCGGTGACAATAAATAAATAAAAAAAATGTTTTATTAAATAAAAATGATAATTATTTGGTTGATTTATATTTCTTAAAAATTAAAAAAATCCTTTCTATGAGGATTTATTATTTATATTGGATAAAAATGCAATATTTCTCTATAAGACGTAGAATATTATTCGGAGATTGTAATCAATTTATTGAAAATTTACAAATTTTTAATTTTGTAAAAAAATATCACGGTCCCTTTTATATAAGTGTTATAGTATATTTTTGTTTTTTATTACTGAAATAGACCCAAGCACAATTATCTTTTTTTCTTTTTTTTTTGTTAAGAAACATCGGAAGTGCTAGAGGGTATAATCCATCAATTTTATGGCGATCACAATGGCCAATTAACTTGAAGACAGGAAAATTATTATTTTTTTTCTAAAATTATTATAAATATATCATATAAATTGCTATAGAAAGAAAAGGATCAGAATATAATGGTTTTGATTTAAAGGGTATAACATTCGTGCTGATGTTCATTAGCCTGAAATAGACTTTTCTGGTCACAGATCGAAAGATTTAAAATAAATTAAGTATCAAAATACCTGAACTTGAATAATACAAAATTTCAGCATTTGAGTAAATTTCTTAATATATAAAGAAAAAAGTAATTAACATCCTAAAATGGTCAGGTATAATAATCCAATAAAAATTTAAAAATTTAATTTTTTTCAAATTAAATAAGAGAACAAAGAAAATATTTTTTATTATAGACAAAATGATCAGCTGGGATTCGAACTCGGGATCTTCACATGTTCGGTTTCATGCTTTTTTTATAAACCACTAATGTGGACAATTTCCCCAGAAGATGATACTCTAGCGTTCGAAATTAAGAATCATAATTAATTAGAGGCTTTCACATACAATTCACTCTTATTATTTCCCCCAATGAAAATTTAAAAATCACCCAAATTTGCCAAGAACTTACCTAATGTTAAAAAGTATTAAACTTTTCTTCCACTTATGAAAACAGAAAATTGTATTATAAAATCAAATATTCCAAAATAAATGATTTAATAAAAATTGTTGAGGGAAGTTTATTTGAGGGACCCTATTGAGAATTTATTATTGAGAACCAATGTTGTTCTAACCAATTGAGGTGAGTCTTATGTAATAGTAATGTTGTTTTTGTGATATTTGTGATTTTGGTTGTACCTGAATATTTAGTTGATTTGTGAAGACTTTCACCTAATAGATTTTTGTTCTTGTTTGCAGTACTTGAAAAAGTCTCGAGAGAGACGAAACGTTGTACAAAAATTGAAGAAGAACTTCAATAAAAAAACTTAAATCCAATAAACTTAAGTCCAATAAACTGAATTTTTAATCTACCTATTGAGAATGTTGAAAGTTTTTGGGACATTTTAAAACCTTTGAGCTTACAGAAGTTGAGGAGATTATATAATTTTATTGGGGGTGCTCTGCGTCTCCGTTCATTTGTTATAAATGAATTAGAGAGCGAGGGAGAAGTAATGCTTATTTTTTTTATGTGTCCACAATTTTATTTAATAAAAATTAGGTAAAATTACGAGGTGGGTTTCACATAAAAATAAAATAAAACAAAAATGCGTTTTAATTTCGATATATTTTGGGTTGTCAGCCCATCGTCAGGAGTTAGAAAACTGACAACCCGAAATATATCGAAATCAAAACTCATTTTTGTTTTATTTTATTTTTATGTGAAACCCACCTCGTAATTTTTTCTAATTATTCTAATTAAAAAATGTTTCTTTGTTTCTTTTTATTGGCATCGGGTAAAAACTCATTTTGCCAACCTATCTCCTTAAAAGTTCACAATTTTATTTGTTCTCAATCCTTGTAGTGAATTTTACTAATTCTATATATGTAAAAATGAATAAATAAATATATATATATACCTATATATAATCAAATATTCCAAAATAAATGATATAATAAAAATTGGTCGCCTGTACCGGGGTCGTCTTTTCGAAAAGGGATTTGCGTCTTTATAGAAATCCATGCTTTAATAAAATCAACCCTGATATCATTTATTCGAAGTGATGTCCTGATTCTTTTTTTCTATTTCCTCTTTAATACACGAGTAAACCTGTTTTCTATTCAAAACCTCGTTTTGCTATTTAATCTCTTTTTTATAGAAATTAAATAATCGTCCCCCTTTTCGAATGCGCGATTGTAAATAGAAGCGGTAAAAAGGAAATGACAATGCTCCTGTTGCCGATTCTTAAGATAATATCTGGGCCCGGGGTCGATTTATAGGGGGCCGCCGCGCCGATTCGTTCCAACTGAAGGGCTTTAGGGCGAGGGCTGAAGACAGAAGACAGAAGACGGAGGGTGGCTAAGGGCTGAGGGCACCTGTTGGCTTCAGTCACCCTCACACCTCCACCTCCGCTACCCGTACCGTTGGTTGGTTGCGTGCCAGCCCGTGGGAAAATCGCCCTCTTGTTACAGATATCGAGCCAATATAGATATGAGATTGGCTTTTACCTTCTTTTCATGGCCACACACACCTGCACTGTCGGTTGCTGGGTCCTGCACTTTGCATCATAATTCCTCCCCCTAAAGAGCCGCCCTTCAGGCGATTCTCATCGTTAAGGTGGTTTCGGGCCGTGAGAAGATCGCCATCAACCTGCCAGGGGCAATTGACAAGTCAGATTAGTACTTTAAATGGGGGGCACAAGTTAGAAACGAACCATTCAAAAGCAGAGTTCTCTTCCTATTTACAAGACTTTATGAGCTGATGGTCAAAATGCTTTCAATAAACCCAAGCAAAAATGTCAAGCTTGATTTGAATTATGAAATGTATTGTGGAAAGGTAGATTACTGTTCAACTAAGTGGCTAATGTTCAGGCGATTTCTAAACAATCCCACCTGTCAATTGGATTTTTCACATTTTTTTACGCAATCATGTTAAAATTTTGTCTATGCTTATTCTTATCATCAACTAGAAATCTCACGGCTTAAAGCTTTAATATATTTTGATATTATATTTTAATTTAAAAGCTAAGAAAACGTTTAACATTATAAATTAATGGAATATCTATATATAAATAAATTAAGGTTTTGTCTGCACATTTGTCCAAATCACGCCAAATTTTGGTTGCACAATTTTCAAGCAAAGTTATGAATATGGGGGTGGAGGTCCAGGGGAAGTAGCCCCTTGGCGGGGCTTCGTAGACGGGCCTCGATGCTAGTATATAATTATATAATACTATATAATCCCAAAATGGCTCTTTTGAAGAGATCCCAAATAGTAATTTAAACAATGAATATAAACTTGATTTTTATAACAAATAAAAATAAAAATGTTTGTAGTAATTTTCCAAAAATTATTTTTAAAAAAACCTGATAACCTCAATAGTTTTATTTAACTCTATTATAAAATTTAAATTTCAAAATATAAATTAATTAAAAAAAATTTTTCTCTGTTTACGCATCAAGGTCCAACAGACAGCTTCAAAAGAAAAAATAAATAATTTCATTTTTTTATAGTGACAATTTAATTCATACACTAAAAGTCACATAAGCAACGGTGTTTTTGTTGTTTGGTAGTTTTTTTGTTTAATTGCCAGGCAACAAAATTCTCATTAAAATGTCAAGTTTACTTCGGCAAAAAAAAGCTCTCGTGTAATTATAAGTGAAAAAAAATACAAGAAAATTCGAAAACTTTTTCAAGATACTCTAGGTAACTTTTTTCGTACATAAACGTGTGTTTTTTTTGTTGTTGTTTTTTTTTACTTTTTACTGCATTTTGAATTAAAAATGAGTATTTTAAAAAGTTTTTCAATATATTTTTCGAAGTTTTATTATTTAAAATTTGCAAGACTTGATCAAAAAGAAAATACCTACTGTTGACTATATTTTTCTTTATTAATTTCCGAAATTGAAAAAATATAAAATATATTTTATCTCAAATACAATAAAACAAGTACAAAATTTGAAAAATATTTACTGAAGAAGGTGAATATTCGAGTTTTTCATTCTACCGACACACAGACAGGAAAATAAATCAAGTTAATTTAGAGCATAGTTAAAAATCCTTTAATTATAATCGAAGATATTGAAGCTTTTATTTTTGTGATTAATTTGATAAAAATTTGAATTTTTAGTGAAATCACACATAATTAATTTTAACCTAAAATCGGAATGGGTTGGGTTGGGTAATACTTGAGAACGATCGCAGAATAAGTCGATCGAAACGTCGTAATTATATTGTATTATTTGTTCTTGTTCAATAAATAATTATAACTAATTATGTGTGATTTCACTAAAAATTCAAATTTTAATAATTCTTTGAATTCTTCACGGGACATACATATCTAGCAATATATATCAAAAACAACGCATGATAAGATATCACCTATTAGGTTATCTAAATACGTGGAGCAAACAATGTGATGTTGCAGATCCTAATTTTGAAATCTTAGTTGATGACTATTTGCTTATAAAAGCTTTTACTTAATTTGTTTCTCTCGATGTCCCTTTTAATCGAGTGTACTTGAACCAAGATAAACGCCAGTGTTGAGCTGTTTGCATAACACCGATAACACTTGATTATAATGATAAGATAGCAATGCATTAAATCTATATTGGTAGTAAAATTAGTATCCATGCTGACATCGATTTCTCCTCTGTTTGTATTGCTAGTATTTACTAATTTAAGATGGTTTATTTATTCATTTCATTGTCCTAAATGAGAGTATTTTAAATAAAGGGATTTAACAAGAATTTGTAGAATATAATAGAACGAGCTTTTCGTGCGTGCCTTCGGCACCCCCTCGAAGCTCGGCCCTCCGGACTGCTGCCCTGGCGGGCGGCGTCTCAGCCCTCTAGATATGAATCTGGGAGTATTTTTTTTCTATAATCTACAGCATTGTGATATTTTTTGTGTGGAAATATGTAGATTTATTTAAATAAGTGGGATCGTGTAAGGAGGAGAATTATATTATATCATTTTTTTAAAATTTGGGATCGATAATCGATATAAGGCTCCAAATATTTAAAAGAAATCAGCTGTTGTTTGTATGACAGGCTGTTCCAGTATTGGCATGAGAATCTCGGGCATGCATGTCTTAAGTCGTTCAATTTTGTAAAAATCAAAAAATAAGAATAACAAAATTTAGATTTTTAAAAAATTATTAAAAAGTGGCAAATTATTAAAAAATAAACAAATAATATATAAAATATAAATCAAATAAGTTGTGATTAATTTCTTCTTATGTACGCAAAGAAAAGCAAATTGAATATTTAATTTTTGAGTGGTGAGAGGGGGAGGAGGAATAATTATCAATATATTTAATGTTTCTTAATTTAAAATCAATTGGAGTCTTTTCATTTCAAAATACGAGTCCAAATTTCAATTTTATTTCAAATTTGCCGCAAATATACCGACGGCATCAGCGCTCCCTGTCGGCAGCATTACGTCAGCGTTGCTTCAAATTAAACTGGCCTATTATATATATATATATATATATTATGAAAACTTCTGTAGGTATATACTTACGAGGAGCATGTAATTTTATTTTTTAAATGTTAATTGAAATTTTTAGTTGAAAAGTAATGGAAGGCAGCCCAAGGATAGTGAAGGAAAAAATTATTACATTTCCAAATAAAATGTATTTATTGGACTGCCATTCTTTTTTCTCCTTTGCTTTAATACCAACGTTTCGGAGGATTCTTTCCTTCTTCAGGGTTTCAAAGAGTCAATGAAGAAAACAAACAAGATGCTCCTTCTTCTCTCCTCCAGCATTGTTTAAAATTTGTCTTTTCTTAACAAAAGCATTAAATTATTTTACTTATTTTACTCATTATACTTCCAGCAGACGAAATATTTAAAAACTTGCATATTTTTGTCTTACTTTTTTCTTATTTAAAAATGTCCGAAACATAAAAATAATTTTTCAGTTTTCTTTACTTATTTGTATTAAATAGATATTAATAAGATGTACATGTTCTATCTAATTAATAATTCCTTTTTGGCGACGGAACGAACTTTTTACGACCTTCAATTCTTAAGTTATCATGGAAATTAAAATCAAGACAGACAAGAATATAATGAGAAATTAAAACTTTTGATAAACTCGATACGGTCTTTTATACCTAAATTAAATGACAATAAAGAAATAATAATAAAATCAATGGAAAATGTTTTATTTTTGAACTGGAACTTTTAAAGCTAGAGAACCCAACATCTAATTAGTTCTCCAGATAGAAAAATACAAACATTTTGGCACAAAAATGAACTTTCTACTACTTTTCCTTTCTTCAGTTATTGTGGGTATCGAAATCTAGACACACCGACACACAGCCAAACAGACAAAAAATTATGGTTGAAAATTATTTTTCTTCACATTTCAGACATTCTTAAACACAAAGAGCAAAAAAAATGTTGATTCAATACTTAGGCCATCCGAGAGAACCGGGTAGCGAGTAATGAAAAAAACCTTAGAGAAATTATTTTAAATAATTCAATAAACTCTTTTAATTTTGGTTTAAATTTGTCGAGTGTGATTAGCTTTGAAGTGGTTCTATCATCTCATATCTGTGTTATATTATATTTGTGATACTCTTAAACAAAATGTCGACCCCTCAAGATCCATTTTGTAACATATGTCCCAAGAAATTACGCCCTTTAACAAGAAGTCCCGTGAGGACGACATCACGTTCAGTATAGTATAGTTTTGACTTTTCATGCTCTTTGTTTGTTTGAATTAACAAAAAAAAATTAGATCTGTGTCGTAGGACACCGGATAGGAACGAAGTTCCTTATTATAAAAATATTAATTTTAAGTTCTATTCTAGGTATAAAGAAAAATAATTATTCGGGTATACATTTTTTATTATGATTTTTTTATCGATAAAAAGCAAAGAAACTACTTTATAAAATTATCTTAACACCTTTATTTTATTTACAATGATTTATAAAAATATATAATATATAATAATAATAATATACAAAAAGAAACAGGTATTTATATGAATAATAATAATTAAGCCTAATTATGTTCTATCATAGAAACTATAGCTTTATGGTAACTAAAATAAGATATATATATATTTGTGATTCGATTTTTGCACAAATATCTCGAGAAAACAGCATCGATAGTAGTATTGTCTCTCGTAGTGGATTCATCTTCATTATTGTTCATATTTAAATCAAATGTATTTTTCAGAAAAGTTTTAAATGACTCTGATTGCTTATCTTTGAAGTTAATATTGAAGTCACCTGCCAAAATTAGTGGAAGTTGGTCATAATTGGTACCATACTCTTCAAGTAATGCTGTAGATGCTGCAGAATACTCCAACAGTGATCGATGTATGAATCCTTGTATGTCTATTAACTTCTGTTTCTGTGCAATGTAAACGACTACCATTACGATTAAAACGCCGTTTTCCATCTTGCAAATAGCAGAACAAATATCTCCAACAGGTGAATGTCTAAAACCAAAGTCATTAGCATTTCTCATTATTATGTCCATATTTGGTGAAACAATATTAACAGTGTCGTCATTCGATTGGTAAATCGCAACTCCACCTGATCGAACATTACCTCTTTTATAATGGACGATACAATTAAAATTCGGTATTTCATATAGCTGATCATTGTCCATATTTGTCTCAGATAGTAATAAAATGTTTGTTTTTTGAGTAACTGAATCAGTTAAATCCAAGCGATCCCGACCACAGCACAAGCCAGAGGCCCCGCCTCCAGAGTGACGACCTGAGTGGATGCGCGCGCATGAGCATTGGCACGCTTTTTTTAACGTTACGGACGTTTTTCACCGGCTAGGGTACCACTCCGAGGCGTCCCATAAGGAACTTCGTTCCAAAAAAAATCATACTAAAATGATTTTGTTAAATTAAATTGATTTAAAACAATAATAGTAGTAGATTAAAAATTCACAGTTCTTTGGACAATGTTTTTTATTGAAGCTCTAATTCAATTTTTCAACGTTTCGTCTCTCTCGAGACTTTTTCAAGCACTCAATTGGTTAGAGCAACATTGGTTGAAATAAAGATAAAAATTCTACTATGTCTCAAATTATTTTTAACTTTATTTCAACCAATGTTGCTCTAACCAATTGAGTCCTTGAAAAAGTCTCGAGAGAGACGAAACGTTGTACAAAAATTGAATTAGAGCTTCAATAAAAAACATTGTCCAAAGAACTGTTAATTTTTAATCTAATAATTATAATGGACATTAATCAACATAAAATAATAGTAGTATGGTTGAATATGTGTTGAAAGAATTTTTTGTAACAAAAGCTAATCCCTTTCTGGGATTACCAGATTCCCATTTCTACATTACACTTTAATGCGAGCAGAACGGTTGCTCTTCGTGTTTGTGATCTCTTTAAAGACATCTTCCGGGTAATCACGTGTTTAGCCAAATCTCCATTTGAGTTTGGTTCAATAGAACAAATCAATTTTATCTCGAAAACACGTATATTTAAATTGAAAAGTGAGATGTAAAGAAGAAAAAATCAAGTTTTTTTATTTTACTTTTATTATTATGTATTATAGATTGCAACTTCGGCAAAAAATAGATAGTTCCTTTCACTAAACAAATCGTTTCGGAATTTAGTATTTGTTCGTTATATCGGTGAGGCGCCTAGCATATTGGCTAGAGCTCACCAAGAACTGGCTTACTGATGCCTCAACAGGTTGATGATGTTGGTCAGCAGCGATATTAATACTTCTAAAAAATGAAATAAAATTATTTTAAAGACTCGACACACTCTCAGCCCCTTTTGATGAATTGACAATTTTTAACCGACTTCAAAAAAAGGAGGAGGTTCTCTATCCGACTGAATTTTTTTTTTTTTTTGTGCCTATGTTACCTCATATCTCCGCCAAATGTGAACCGATTTTGAAATTTTTTTTTGCATTGGGTCCAGTCTACCTTCCGATTGGTCCCATTTTTTTCATAGGTATTAGACCTTTTTTGTTAGGTATGTTCAGGGCTAACTTCTTTGTTTATGAACCGATTTCGATGATTCTTTTTTTATTGGAAAGGGGGTACCTTAGGGATGGTGCAATATTAATTTGGTCAAGTTCTGATGATAGGATCACTATTAATAACATCACTAAAAAGAGAAAAATAAAAATAATTTTTAAGAAAAATAAAACCGACTTCAAAAAAATTAAATGCAACAAATAAAATACACTAAAAGGTATAAAATAATTATTATCTTATTTAGTTACAACTAAACTACGAAATATTAACATGAAATTACTTTTTTAAGTCGGTGCCAAACATATACCTTTTATGAATCGCACTTGACGGACTTATTCCGTTTGGTGGATACGCTCGCTTATATGTATAGTTTGTTTGGCACCGACTTCAAAAAGTAATTTCATGTTAATATTTCGTAGTTTAGTTGTAACTAAATAAGATAATAATTATTTTATACCTTTTAGTGTATTTTATTTGTTGCATTTAATTTTTTGAAGTCGGTTTTATTTTTCTTAAAAATTATTTTAGTCAGCGGTTTGAGCTTTAGAAAAATTTCACTAAAGTTTAAGTACTCTACATTTTTTTCGAATGAAAGATAGGGCGTACTAAGAAAATTCTACCTCTATGGATCTCGAAAGACACTTGCTTTATTGAAGAGAAGGAGAAATTGACCAAGCGAAAGGGTGAAGACGTACGTCTTTGGACCAATGTTTTAAGAACTTAGACAATACCATATCCTGTTTGCATTAAAGTTAACTACATTTTGAGAGGTCCATTTTATTATTCTTGAAATGTAATGAATAATGTAAAATATTAAATTCTTTATATCATTTTTATTACTATTTATTATACAAGCAGGCGGTGCATAGCGTATGGCAGGTTGTCGCCTTCAAGGCGCTCTGAATCTAAAGAGAAAAATAAAATGAAAATAAATATATTGTAAATATAGAATATTTCGAATAAATAAAAATTTAATCATCATAGATACACTATATTCAGAAAAACTACCAGTTTTATTTCTTAATTGGAAGTGTAAAATGATTTTTCTTCTTCAGTTTGATAATACGGTCATTTCCATATTGTTTAATCTTAAATGGATATGTTATAGTGTTTGGTCATTCAAATATTAATCTATTTAGGTAATCAAAAAATCTACAAATTCATTATTTTTACCATTTGATTTTTATTCAAATTATAATAAATTGATCTTCTCTCTCTAAATTTCATTCCAACCTAATTTAAAATTTTAAATATAATTTTCGTTATCTAATGCTTTTCTAGATCTATGAATCCAACGATGACAGAAAAACTCTTTCCTTCTTTCTATTTGTAATCTAAAAGAGAGAGTTTCTTCCCGGGTCCCTATATTTCTTCTAAAAACTCGAATAGTCTTCTCCCAAATTTTCTTCAAACATTGTCCCATTCTCCATTACATGAATTTGATTAAGATCTTTAAGACATGAGAAGTTAAGCTGATGTTTCCAAATTCGTAATTATAATCATAAACACTAAGTCTAAGGAAAATTATTATATCAACTTTGAAAAAAAATTTAATAAAAACAAGTGAAGATTCTATTTCAAAAATAATGAAATGTAAGCCTGACTTATCTACTTTTATTCGTTTTTATATATTATTCTATACTTATCTACATATCTCATAAGTAAATTGAAAATACTTTATCTTTTAGTTAAAATTTGAACGGATTTTAAAAAAATCTTATTTCAAATTTAATCATCATCATCATCGAGCAATCTTGTCAATAGCCCCGAGACGAATCCAATCTGATATACGAGCTTTTCGTGCGTGCCTTCGGCACGCCCTCGAAGCTCGGTCCTCCGAGCTGGTGCCCTGACGTGCAGCGTCTCGGTCAAAAAATTTTATTCCTCTTAAAAAACCACACTCCAAATGTATATCCGTAAACTACCGAAAATACATCGTCTCTTAAAAGTTTCGCCTCTTTAATTTTTGAGTGGCGGGGTTGGGGGGAGGAATAATTATGAATATATTTAAATTTAAAATTTAAATTTAAATTTCATTTTTCCTTTTCAAAACAAAAACAATGAAATGATTTATGAACTGCAAAAAATTCGCAGGCTGAATCATGGAAATTATTCAAATTTACGCGGTTCAATTAATTTAATTAATTACAAAAAATATATTTAATGTTTCTTAATTTAAGATGAATCGGAGTCTTTCATTTCAAAATTACAATTATATTTCAAATTTGCCTGGTTAATGAAAATCGATTGGAGCCATCAGTTTAAAATCCGAGCTGACAATTACTATTTCAAATTTGCCTCGTTAAATAATATCTATATATTTAATGTTTCTTAATTTAAAATCTATTGGTGTTTTTTCATTTTCATTCGAGTTCAAATGAATACAATATTATCTCGACACAATGTCTAAATCAAAAATTTATAGTTTTAGTAACAGAAATCATGGTATAAATATTAATGTTAGATTGGTCTAGTGGTTAAAGCTAATGACCTTAGTTCAAGAGTTCGTAGGTTCGATTCTAGGCAAGAGGGAAATTTTTTTAGAGAAATTTCTCTTAGCGTTGTTACAAATTAATCTAGACAAATATATACAGTATATTACGCGTATAAAATTTTTATCACCATCATCTAGCAATTGATAAGTAGTTCTTGCCACTACGCAATCTCGTGGTCAAAAATATAACTAAAACAAACGAGTAAGCTGAACAGTTATCAATCATGCCGAGGATAATTGAGATGCCGAATAATATTTAAATAAAGGACTTAATATTGCCTAAGATAGTAAACAACAAACTATATAATAATCTATCTTGTTTGTTTGTTTTTTTTAATAATTTTCTTTATACTATAAAAATAAATATAACCCGACTGTGTTAGTTTTTATTTTAATCAACAGTCATCGCTGTTTACCAACGGACAGATACCAATTCAGACCTAATTGTACCTATTTGGGGCAATTTCTTCTTGTATCAATATCATTATAAAAAAATTGGTAAATTTCGTTCACTTTCCCTTTCAATATTGAGATGATTATTTCCAATTATACTTTCAATATGAAATGTATTTCTTCAAAATGTGATGCTTGAAAAAATACTATACATTTACATGCTAGTACTAGTATTAGGGGTCCCATCATTTAATCAAATTATAGAATGATTTTACAAGTAATGAGTGTATTAGTTGTCTAAAGAGGTCTTGTGGCCTCCAGAGAAGTCATTAAGTATTCCACCTCGATGATGTTGAATTTGAAAAGAACAGGTTACATTCCGGTAGTGGAGCGCTTTCTTCAATTAAACCATTCTCTTAGAATACAATAGATCAGATGAATAGGTTCAGAATGTAAATTTATAAGAAGGGTTAGCTGGTTACATGTCTAGAGAAGGAGGACAAACACTGTTGCAAAAGAGAGGTGGACTTGAGCAGGATTCATTTCCAAGGAACAAAACATCACACTCAAACTCTTAAGATATTTATATTCAAATAATAGGACAAGCTCAATACATAAGAGATTTAGATGATCAGTTTGGTTTAAATCTCTATAAGTATAGAAAATACCATAGAGTATTTAATAAGCTAAGACTGAAAAAAGTTCTCTATTATATAGGCGATTTGGGTGGTATGCTGTAATGCAGGACTATTAAAATCATTTCCGAGGAACAAAACACATTACACCAGCTGTAATGTATTGAAAGTAAAAAATATTAAGAAGAATTCAATATTGGGAAAATGTTTAGATTACTTAAAATTTCAGTGATTCTGTTAAGATGTAGAATTATTTCATTTCTATTATACTAGTAGAATTTGACTAAAAATCATTTGTTAATAAGAGTTATTGTAACATCTACACAGATCATAGAAATTTATAAATTAACACATAAGTCGTATGGAATAATACAATATTTAATTTGAGTTTTTATATGTATATGTTTTTAAATAGAAAATATTTTTTTTATAAAAAACTTATAATCTCTAATTTAAGGGTCCACAAAAATGAAGCCTCAGGCCGCCAGTTTGACACTCCAGCTGTAATGTATAGAAAGTAAAATATTAAAAAAAAACTCAATATTAGAAAAAATTTTAAATTAATTAAAATTTTAATAAAATTCTCTTGAGATGTAGAATTATTTCATTTCATTTCTATTCTAAGTAGAATTTAACTAAAAATCATTTTAAAAGAAAATTTTAATTAATTTTGCTAATAAGAGTTAATCGAAAAAAATCATTTCAGATCGTGAACCCAATTCAGTACCTTATATCTATCAAAATATTTTTATTATTATTATTTGTCGAAGAGAAGAATATAATGGTCGAATTCGTAGAATTTTCAGTTTCAGGTTCAGTGGTTTGGAAATGCCGTTTGTTACAAAAATCGTGTAAAAATTGATAGGTAGTTTGACGCTATTCTACAAAGATTATTATTATTTTTACTTAATTTTTTAATATTCTTATTCTCCTTAATGATATCGTTTACATGGATATGCCACACCCAATGATAAAAAAGTATTCTTGTTTTCATGAAAAAATTCGATGTTGAGATTTTTAACCTACTTCAAAAAAGGAGGAGGTTCTCAATTGGACTGATTTTTTTTGTCTATGTTACCTCATATCTCCGCCAATTGTGAACCGATGTTGAAAAAAATTTGCGTTGGGTTCAGTCTAGCTTCCCATTTTTTTTCATTGGTATTAGACCTTTTTTGTTAGGTTTGGTCAGGCCTAATTTCTTTGTTTATGAACCGATTTCGATGATTCTTTTTTTATTGGAAAGGGGGTATCTTAGGGATGGTGCAATATTAATTTGGTCAAGTTCTGATGATATGATCACTATTAATAACATCACTAAAAAGAGAAAAATAAAAATAATTTTTAAGAAAAAAATAAAACCGACTTCAAAAATTAAATGGTAACAAATAAAATACACTAAAAGTTATAAAATAATTATTATCTTATTTAGTTACAACTAAACGACGAAATATTAACATGAAATTACTTTTTGAAGTCGGTACCAAACAAACTATACCTATAAGCGAGCATACCCTCCAAACGTACTAAGTAAGATCCGTCGAGTGCGATTCATAAAAGGTATATGTTTGGCACCGACTTCTAAAATGTAATTTCATGTTAATATTTCGTCGTTTAGTTGTAACTAAATAAGATAATAATTATTTTATACCTTTTAGTGTATTTTATTTGTTGCATTTAATTTTTTGACGTCGCTTTTATTTTTTTCTTAAAAATTATTTTTTTACATATCATAACGTTTCAAGGTCTCCCTAGTCCATAAAGTAGTTTTTACTTTTTATAAAATATATACGTATATATATCGTATATATGTTTCTGTGTGTTTATTCGTGTGTGTAACCAAAATGCTGGCTACACCTTTGATCCAATAATTATGAAATTTCGAATTTATAGCTTAGAATAATTCATAACACAGTGATTTTTGACTTTTTTTTTTTAGAATATACTTTTATCTCAAGCCACTTGGAGTTGTTTCGAAATTTTTCAAAAATGGTTCAAACGATATTGAGGGAAATATTTGAGTGAGAGAAAGGCCTTACCGAGTACAATAAAGCTTATTTAAAATTTTAAAAATGATATTAATTATGTATTTCGAAAAAAACAGTTTTTGTATTTATTAATATTATAAAGCTTTTTTGTAAACCTTTTGTAAAGTCTTTTTCTTTTAAAATAAAAAGTTCAATCTCAATTGTTTCAGTAGGTACTTTGTTTTTTAAGAGTATGTAATTTATTTTTTCAAAATTACTCAAGATGGTTTCTTACAAGGGGCAAATTTTAATTACAGAATGTAGTTTTATTAAATTTTCTTAGACAAATAAGATGATAAAATTGCTAAAAATGAATTATTAGTATTACTTTCAATGTGACTTTGTCTTAAATTAAAGGTTCCGAAAATGGCAAATGGAATTCAAAAAGATTTTTCAAATTTTCACAATATAAAATTATACATATAGGTACTACATTGCAATTATTCTAGCTAACACTTTTTAATATTTTGATTAATAAAACTTTTCTTAAAATATTTTAATTTTAATTTATACCGTCATTATTTTTGTAAAGTTATATTTTTTATTTATTTATTTGATTATTTTTTTGTAATTTTGGCCTCACCCCGATTTTCTGTTTGAGCCATGTGTTTTTTTAATTAAAAAAATAAGAAAAATAATCTCTAAAGCAAAATTCCCTCTTTTTTCTTAGATATACAAGAGTTAATCATTACCTTTGGAATTAAAAAATAACAACAACAAAGGGTAACGAGGTCGGGATCCAGTACTGAGTGTGTGGTTGTTTATTTTCCTATCCCATGTTTTGTCTTTTCCTCTTTTCTAGCCCTATGTTGCTGAGAGGTGTCCTAATTAATAATAATCCGGAATTAGTATGTACATTAGAAGGTGGACCTTATTTGTTGACCATGAAACAGAAGTACAAATTATGAGGTATGGTAAGAAAATAATTTGAACAAAATTTGAGATCAATCGAACAACGCGAAGAGGTGGCGTATCTCATTCGGAAATTTGAAATTTTAAGAATTATCCGCTATTCGGTTACTATATTTTGTTATACGTCATTAAATTGAAACAAAGCATAAAAACATCGATGACCATGAAATTAATAAACATTACCTTCTGGAATCTCGCTCCTACCTTCGTCATCCAACCATTATTAAGCACATAGAAAATAAAGTAAAAAAGAAAAAGTATCCAATATTATAGACGGGTTGCCTATCTCCTAGGCGCTTTCATCGAGAAAATTTCAAAATGTATCGATTCTACGCTATAATATAATTAAAAATATACATCATGAAAATACACTGAAAACTTATTCGAATTTTTTTTTACCAGGTATAGCCTAAGGTCCACCCCAATGTACATAGACCGGCTACCCCCTTGTTATGGATTTAATATCAAATGACCTGAATAAAGTTTGCAGGCTACTCGAGCAGCTTTCTAGTTATTTAATAACATTACTGACTAAATTTTTTCTGTATTTTAAACCAGAAATTTAAGGATAAATATTTTCAAAACTCGGTACGTTTTAAGTTAACTTTAAATAAACTGTAGTTTTTGTCAGCAAATATTTTCAATTTCCATACATTTGTATATTGTAAAACAATATTACCAAAATTTTCTCTAATAAATTGAAGAATTTTCCAACTCATGCTAAGACCTTTGGCAAAGAATTTCTACACTGAATTAATTTTCCAGTAATATGACCATGTTTTCACATGGCCTGTGCAGTGTTAGAATAATTTAGGTAAAAAAAATTTCGTCTTTCTTAAATTTCTGTTATTAAAAACATTTAGGATCTCTCGGAGCAAAATTATTGCAAATTTATTATTAAGATAAACAGAAATACCATAAATATAAATGTTTTGTTTCCTAGACCATTTTGATCAGTGTATATTCAGTTCGGTATTTAAACCTTTTCAAAAATGTCTCTGTTTTCTGATTGAACATATCATAAGTATTTTATTTGTGCAATTACTAGCCATCTCAAATAACTGATTCAATTGTTATCCGACTGCTGGTATTATCGATTCATTTGATTGAGAATTCTTTACTTTGATATCTTTTGTTATTTATGGTTTGCTCAGAGCTTTAATGGCATCATCTATAACATTAATATAAATGTCAGAATCCAGTGATAGTAAGAAGTTATATATAATCAAGAACCCTGGTAAAAGTAACCGACTAATTTATAGAAATTCTAAGTATTTCCTCATGTAATTTATATGATTTTAGTATATTTTCCTTTGACCAAATAAAATAAAATTTTCCTTTATTTTTGTGTTATTTTCCTTTCCTGGTATTACGTTCTTCCCCATAGACCCTATAACTCTGAGTTGATAGCGATAAAATATATTAAAAGTCTTTTGCCAATCGCTCGAATTCTTCCAAATCTGTTGATGTCATTTTTGCACTTACTAACATTTAGAAAATCCCCATCGTTGGTTTTGTTTGCAAACACGATATACTGGTTCGAATTTATTTCCTCTTTTATTTTCATTTTGACATTATCCATAGCATAGTATGGGTAAAGTATTGTAATTGGTCTCCCGCCAAGCGCGATTTCAAAGGGTCGTCAGGTAAAGAATCATGTCTCAACAAAAAGTCACAAATTGTAGAATTCATTCAGGTTGAATTAATATATCAAACGACCTTAGAAAAATCTTTCTCTTTTTGGACCAAGGCGATCTTTTTCATGTAATCAGATTCTATATTTTCTAGGTAAGTAAATTTAAAAAATATCAATTAAATTTGTAAAATAGTATAAGAGACTCGCTGCGCTGTACTTTAGAACAGTTGTATCTACAAACATTTCATTTTTAAAATTTGAAAACAGGTTGGAATGTAAGGTGTAAACTAGTGATAGGCAGTTGTTCACAAGAACTTCTCTAGTATAAGACTCAAGGAAAGTAAATATGTATGATAATTTACTATATTTTGAAGTTCAAAGTAAAGAAAATTGCATCTCATCTTTATTTTTGTTAATTTTCCTCTAGCTTTTTTATGACTGTCATGTCATAGTCGTAGTCAAATATCGAGGTTTTAATGATTTATTTTTGATTTTAAAGTTATCGAAAAGGCGATTCTTCCAACATAAAAAACTATCGACCCATAGCAATCACTTCTGTCTTATCCAAAATCATGGAAAAGGCCATCAACGAGCAAGTTCTACGACAATTAGAGTCAAATAAATTTATCCACGATAGGCAATACGGCTTCAGGCAATCCCGGTCGACTGGTGACATCCTAGCATATGTAACTCATATCTGGAACAAAACCCTGGAGGCCGGGAATGAAACCCTCGCGGTAGCTTTAGACATTTCAAAAGCCTTCGATATGGTTTGGCACAAAAATCTTCTTGCCAAATTGACCTCCGTCGGCCTTTCACCGAAACTCTGTAAGTTGCTCGAAAGTTTTCTTTCAGACCGTAGTATTAAGGTTGTCATCGATGGAATATCATCTTCCCCTTCCACACCAACGCTGGAGTTCCTCAGGGATCGGTTATGTCCCCTACGCTTTTTCTTATCTATATCAACGACCTTCTAAACTTGCCCTCCAATCCGGTACATTGTTACGCAGATGACAGCACCCTACATAACGCCCCTGCATCGCATAAAAACCGTGCAGACATTGCCTCTTCAATTAATTTAGACTTATGCAAACTTAAAAACTGGGGATCCCAAAACTTAGTTAACTTCAATGCAGGGAAAACTCAGTGTTGCCTTATTTCTAGGCGCGTCAACAGAAACCTCCCAAACATATAATTCGACTCAAACTCACTAGAATTCAGGGATAAAATTTCAATGCTAGGCGTAACTCTAGGGTCTGACCTTTCATGGAATGACCATATCTCAACCACTGCTAAAGCTGCAACGAGCAAGCTTGGTCTCCTATTTAGGTCTAGACGCTGTTATACTCCCAGTCAACTTCTTATACTGTATAAGGCTCAAATTCGTCCCTGTCTCGAATATGGCTCTCATCTGTGGAGGAGTGCATCCAAGCATTCTCTTGCTACACTGGATGCAATTCAGAAGCGAGCAATTAAACTAATAGGAGACCCGGCTCTAACCAACTCACTCGACTCCCTGGCTCACCGAAGAACCGTTTCTGCCCTTTCCCTGTACTACAGATACTATCACGGTGTCTGTTCAGTCGAGCTGAAATCACTTATTCCCCCTAATGCCCTCTTTACGAGAAACACACGGTTTTCTAACGCTCAGCACCCCTTCGCTGTCAAATTGGATAAAAGTCGAACAAGCGCTTTCGCCAACTCTTTTATCCCTATGACCTCCAGAGACTGGAACTCACTCCCTGCCACCATCTTTCCCGCGACTTATAACCTTCAGCTATTTAAGACCAGTATCCAGAGATACCTTCGACCTCCGCCCAACCCATAAAAACTTTCTTCTTCTTTTCACGATGGAGGGGCCAACCCAGGCCTTTAGGGGTTGCACCTTTTTGGTGTAACTCCTTCTCTCATCATTATCATAAAAAAAACCTACTTATTGCTATCTCACTTTAAAAAACAAAATTATATGTGTTGTACCGCCGGACAATCTAAGTTCTAAAGTGATAGAGACACAATAATTTGATCAGACACACTAATTTGATTTCGTAGGCATATCAGCGAAAAATAGCTTATAAGATTCTACATTGTTTACTGTAAAATACTGTAAAAAATATGTGACATAGCTAACACGTTCCGGTATGATGATGATCAAGAGTATGAAATAGCTTCTGAAGATATTTTGCTTAAGTAACCACCACTAAATTTTGCTTCAACTGAGCGTCAATTGGATTATTTATTATTTTTGTGAACTTCGCAGGCTTTAATTTGAGTTAGTGAGTTCAGTGAAACAATTTTATTTGTATTCTAAGTTCAAATGTTACTTTTGTTTATCAAGTTAATAATTAAATTTATTTTATATGTATACTTATACATTCATGAAAAGTTTATAAATCAATAAAATGTTTATTCACAACCTTTTTTTTAATGAAAACTTAACTGAACTTTTTAAATTATGTCCATAGGTGCGTAGGTACATCAGGTTGATCTACGAAAGGAAGAAAATTACATTTAGAAATTTTGTATTGTTTAAACTTCAATATTCAAAATTTTAGATTTTAAAAAATATGACTTTATTCACAAAGGCTAGGAGCATAAGCTGAGCCTTTTATTAAGTAAAAATATAAATTTCCCAGTGCCTGTAAAAAATCAAAATGTGAATTTTGTCCGTAGGTACAGCAGCAATGGGGTAGTTAGAGGCAGTACTCTACTACAAAACTCATTGCCCCCATTATTACGAGGCATCACTTATGTATTTCTCATTAAATCATTTCGTTACTTCCAAAATTTGTCAATTCTACCAAAAAGTTAGTTGATCTCTAATCGGATTACCGAAATTGAAACCTTGTAGTGCTAATCAGCTGGCCGCCCTCTTAAGAAAACTCCCTAACTACGCCAGCAGTCTTGCCCTAACCTTCTAAATTAATATGATCTACTTAGAATTAAAAAAAATCCTCGAAATTCACTTTAATTTTAAGAATCGTGTCTAGTTCAACTCCATCACCATTCTCAATTACCTATATTCAATAATTACTTAACAAAAAAATATCAGTATAATATTTAGACTACTTTTTTTCATCTTACTAAATTTAAACATTCAACAATAAAGAATGTTATTTATAAATTTATAGAAGACCAGTTGAACGAATAATTGACCCAAGTGAATAAAGAACGTGGTCGCGAACATCCAATAGTGGATAAGCAGCCGAAGAAGAAGAATAAAGAACAATTTTTTTTAAAGTACTATTTAATTTTACAGATAGTACTGAATAAATAACGTTCAAATAATGAATTCTAATTCTAACTATTAATAAAGGAAAAAGAAAAATTCCTCTATAAACCAATCTTTAAATAATGAAGAGTTTCTCTTTATGTTCTATTTGAGTTTTCTCCATATCAATATACATATATCTTCAAATCATTAGTTATTAATTAATTAAATTATGTATATACTATTATAGGATATATATATATATAAACTATAGCTTTAACTCTTTTTTAAAAATTATCTATTATTTGAGAAAATTGCATCGATCAAAATGATTGCGTTTCATTATTAGAGAAAGAAAAAAAACAAGCAGAATCAAAAATCCTCATAAAAAATATCGAATAATAACTAATGATAGAGTTTTTTTTATTTTTTTTTATTGCAAACAGATGCCTTGTAGGTAAATGATCCTCTCCGCTACCTTTCGGGTTGTAAATTGCTATATTTAATCTCCATTTCGTAAATATCTGGCTTGGAGCATGATTAAGGACCTGAAGAGGATGCCAGAGCTCTTGTTATTGTTGCTGTTGTTTTATTGTACTTATATGGACTTATATACACTCTGTGTGCGATTCGCGTCGAGCTGGAATTTCCTCCGGCGCGACCCAGAAGAGCCTCTTGGGATCGTCCAAACCGGTCCTGGCTCGGATGTGAGAGCCTCGGAGGATGCCGGTGGTCCAGAGTCACGCCGGGGCCATTTGCCGACCGGAAGTGACGATAATTGCATCCACAAGGGAAAAAGTCTGGACAAAAACCTGGAGGCTTCTTGGTCTTGGTCCAGTAGGCTGACCGTTGAGGCGAATCGTCGCCGTAAGACACGGAGCGTTTTCCCTCAACGGCGACACGCTCGTTTTTGTGTGCTGATTATTTAGGACAATAAGGTTTACTTCCCTCGGTACTTCACTACCTGCTTCAATACGGAAACTCACCGATTTTTTAAAGGGGCGTGACGAGATTCATATTTCTCTTTAGCCTAAAATTGTATAAGCTTTTAATAAGTATTTATTTTTATGCAATCGATTCGTGATCGTTAAATGTAGAATTAACCAATTGGTTTAGCATAAACCATTTTATACGGAACTTTTTAAAAGGCTTTTCATTAAGTATAAAAAAATATTTAAAATAAAACAATTTAATTTACATAATATGCTTTCTGAAAACCAAGAACTAAATAATACTTACAATCGAAACGGGTAAATACCCAGTAAAATATTATAGCTATTATTATTTATTATTTAAAATACAGTCGACTCTCGACAATTCGAACCTCGATAATTCGAATTTTTCGATAATACGAACTTTTCAGCTATTAATTTCTGGTAAATCGGAAAAATGCTGTTGTATTTTGATCCGCTCGATAATTTGTAACAAGAGGGCGAGAACGTTCTATATATGTCGTGGCCACATCGTAGAATTGACCATTTCATGAAATGCTCGAGAATTTCATGAAATGTTCACATTTCATGATGTGGCCAACTTAATTTGACCAGATCATTAAATCGTGAACGTTTCTTGATTTTGTCATCCACGATTGGCCATATCGTAAAATAGGGTGTCCATAAAATATTTAATAAAAATCCAGAATATGTTACAAACTTGTTTATTGTTCTTTAAGTCAGACAAACATTTAACTAGGAACTTTAGGAAATATTAAAAGAATCTTAAAATACAACATACCAAATCTAAAATGCCACAATGTAGAAAAAATATTATTTTAATTTAAGTTACCTATTCATTTATATAGGTTCCTAATATTATCCTTACAAAATTAAACATCAAACACGTCAAGTTACATAATTATTTTTAGAAAACAAACAAATATTTAGGGTAAAAGCAACGCTGTGGGTCTCCCTTTTTTAAGCGCCAATTTCGTTGTCAAAAGGGTTCCCCCACTCTGCTCACTTCTCCCTCCCTATCTTAGTTATGTGACCATTTCATGAAATTCTCGAGCATTTCATGAAATAGTCAATTCTACGATGTGGCCACGACATATATATAATTCGAACTAGGCCACTTTATAATTCGAATTTTTCCTAGCAAAAAACTATTCTTAATTTATATTAACACGATATTAGAACCGTCCTTTTATTAATATACTTTTTTGTCAATATTGTCCTATGCCTATCTCTACCGGTTTTCGAGATAAAAAATATTTGCAGATTTTTTTGAAATTTTACACAAGTATTACATTATATATCACAATCAATATAGGTACTACCAATTTTTAAAAAATAATAGAAAATAAATCATACAAAAATATAATGAAATGTCTATTAACTAGAAATTTCACGGCTTAATTGTAAAAAGTATTACATATAACTTATAAATTTAAGTTTATATCTTACTTAGTTTACGGAATACAATCTACAATGGGTTCACAGACGGAGAGAGAGACTATCGTATCGTATCGACACTAATAGAGTTACGTTTTACGTTTGAATTGAGCCCTATGAACAACTTTATTAAAAAATATGCTTTTATTTCAAAATGCAGTAAAAACAAGAAAATAAAGGTTTTTAGTACCTAAAATAATTCCATATTCACACGAGTAAAATTAAAATCAGAGCTGGTGAAATTTAATTAAAATGTGATTTTATTTGTTATTAATTATTATTAAACATGTGTAATTTTTTGTTCACTGAAGAAAATTCTTCTACTTTTTAGTGTATTTTAAAATAAAACTTGTTTTTGAAAAGATTCATATAGGTAGGTACTATTTTTTCCAATGGCTTGAAAAATAAAGATTTTTTTGAGCTACTATCTCACAGTGATGTTTTTCGAATTGAAAAGGGAGTGAAAAATGTAATCTTTTAATTTTATTAAAGTATAATAAAGAATCAATATGGATTGTGGTGTTGGTGCAGGCTGAAACATCTTTAATAAAGATAAAGTAAATAAATATTATATGCACAAAGAGAAACAAAGAGGTTGTCCTCTGCTTGATTCAAA
This sequence comes from Forficula auricularia, assembly GCA_024734495.1. Classification (NCBI taxonomy): domain Eukaryota; kingdom Metazoa; phylum Arthropoda; class Insecta; order Dermaptera; family Forficulidae; genus Forficula; species Forficula auricularia. The sequence continues at coordinate 14,587,047 of JALMQS010000128.1, forward strand.
TAAACATACACACATATATATCGAGATGATGTATATATATTATTTATTTGTTTGAGACTATAGTTTCGAAGACTTGGTCTTCATCATCAGTCTTTAGGATATTGACCCCATGAAAAACATTTATAATTGAAGAAAGACTGATGATGAAGACCAAGTCTTCGAAACTATAGTCTCAAACAAATAAATAATATATATACAGATATATCATCTCGATATATATGTTTTTTTTATAGAGGTTTAGGAATGCCTTCGCACCATAACAAATAATTTTCCAGTATTTGTCGTGTGTCGGACTTGCACCGACTAAACCCTTTCCTCTGCGGCCTTTTAATTCCCCCGCGGGACGACCACCGCTAGGTATTACATCGCGGGGGAGGCCTTAGCCGTAGCTCTTTCTGCGTTATAATCAGACGACGATCAGGCTAATGTATTGTGCCTTCTCTCCTGTTCTTCACGGCGTAGTTCCTTCAGGGTTTCTGTAGCGAAGTCATTTATGGCCTTCCAATTTTCCTCGGATGCCAATATAGACTCCACCAGATTTTCTGTGGTTATTGGTCCCACTTTCTCGATATATATGTAAGTTTGCAAATAAAACAACTTTATTCGATTGCTAAAACAATATTAGTTTTTATTAAATTAAATCGTATTTACAAAAATATTGACATATAATCTTAATTTGAGTTATCTTACCTAAAACAATATTAGAATAGAATAATTAGTTATTTTATTCGTAGATTTCAAATAGCAACAGGTTTTTTTAAATAACTGATTATCTTTTAATGTATAAATGTAATATATAATGACATGTCTTAAGAGTTTAAACATTAACCAATTATTGTTCTAGGGAGATCAAGTTAGTAACTTTACGAAACCAAATTAAGATGTTGAATTTAAAAGGTGGGAATTTTAAATTTATATCTTCCCTGGTCGATGACTCTTTTATACAGCAGTATTAAAAGAGTAGGGTATCAACTTATTACTGTGATATCTGCTTCCTTCTTTATGTTTCTTGCCGTCCTCTATTTCATATGTTGTCTTGGATACTTTCTTCTTTATCTTGAATGGCCCTTTTCGAATCTCTTCTAGCTTATTCCTATTTAGTTTGTTCCCATTTGAGACAAAAACTAAGTCTCCTTCTTTAAATTCGTGTTCCGACCTATTTTCGTCTATTCTTCTTTTGTTTCTCGCGAAATTTTCTTCTGAATTTTCAAATGCTTTTCTTCTATCTTCTTCTAAATTTCTTTTTTCTTGTAATTCACTCGGAATAATATCTGTACGTTCTCCATATAATAAATATGCCGGTGCAAATTTCGTAGAAGTGTGAGTTGTTTTGTTATATTCTTCCGTGCATATTTCTGCCAGTTTTGTCCATGATTCATTATATTCTTCATCGTTTATTTTACAGCGGATTCTATTGACTAATGTCTGATTCAGTCTCTCATTAAGACCATTCGACTGTGGATTATCCACTGAGGTAAAAATCAATTCAATATTTAGTTTCTTCAAATAATCTTTAAATTTTCTTGAGTTGAAAGCTCCAAATTGATCAACCATTAATTGCTTGATTTTATTTTCTCTTGCAATTGGCTGTATTAACTTTATAAAATTTTCTGTAGTTTGTTCTTTTGATGTTAGAATCCATGCATATCTGGTGAAATGATCTACCAATAGATGCATGTATTTTTTTGTTGATTTGTTTCCTCCAAAACCACCTATAGTATCTAAAGACATAATCTCAAATGGAGCCTTTGCTGGGCCCAGTTTTGACAAATTACCTATAGGTCTTATTCTTCTGGTTTTATTTCTTATACAAATCTCGCAACTCCTACAGTAATCGTTAACTATTCTATCCATATTCTTGAAGAAATAGTGTGGTCTTAATTTTTCTGTTATTTGCTTGCTTCCAATATGACCATAAAATTTATGTATTTTTTCTACTAAATGTAAACCAAATTCTTCTGATATGTAAATTCTCTTCTTATTTTTCTTGATTTTGAAACTAATATCACCTTCTTTTTTTACATGTTTTTCGTTTTTAATTTCGTCTTTTATTTTCATCTGATCTTCCCTTATTTCTTCTAACTGTATCATATTTACTGTTTTTAAACAATCATCTTCATTTTCAAAACTTTCCAGGATCGGATTTCTCGATAATGCATCTGCTTCTATGTTTTCTCTACCTTTTTTATAAATTATTTTGAAGTTATATTGAGATAAATATAAAATTAAGTCGCCCAATGGTTCATCTGCTCTGGATTTTGATTTGAGATTCAGGAGAGGTTTGTGATCTGATGTTACTATAAATTCTTTTCCAATTAAGTAGTATTGCCAGTATCGAATTGCTTCTTTCATCGCTAAACACTCTAAGTAAATTATTTCTTTTTTCATCTGGCTTGGTGTTAACTTCTTGGAAAAGTATCCGATTGGGTGTAATAATCCATCATCTTGGGTTTGTTTTATCACCGCTCCTAATCCCAGTCGACTCGCGTCTACTTCTATAACGATATCTTTTTGTCTGTCATAAATCGCCAAGATAGGTGATGAGCATAAGTATGATTTGATATCGTTAAAGGAGTTTTCACATTCGTCTGTCCATTCAAATTTTATGTCTTTCTTCAATAAGTTGTGTAATGGTGCTAGCCTTTGGGTACAGTGGTCTATGAATCTTCGGTAAAAATTTATCTTACCAAGTATCTGGCGTACATTCTTTTTGGTTTTTGGACGTTCAAAGTCTTTAATTGCCACTAAATTGTCATTTATGGGATGAACTTTTCCGTTTTCAATTACATGACCTAAAAATTTTATAGATTGCCTAGCAAAATTACATTTTATTAGTTTTAATTTGACCCCTTCTTTTTTTAAAGCTTCAAAAAGTAAGCGAATATGTCTTAAATGATCGTTAAATGATTTGGAAAATATTAATATATCATCAATGTAATTGACACAAAATTCCTCCAAATTATTTTTTCTGATTATATTTGCTAACGCTCTTTGGAATACAGCTGGTGAGTTTTTGTAACCAAACGGGAGTACTTTCCATTGCCAATGACCTTTCTGGGTTATAAATGCCAACTTTTTTCGATCTTTCAGTCTTATTGGGATTGACCAGAATGCCGAGTTTATATCCACTGCCGTGAACCATTTACAATCGTTTACATTTTCCACTAGATCATCAATTCTTGGGAATGGTTGAGCTTCTGGGACAATTATTTTGTTTAATTCTGAGTAGTCAACAACTAAACGAGTTCTTCTACCGTCTTCTTTTTGAAAGCCAATGTTACTGGGGATGCGAATGGTGAATTGGATTCTTCTATCATTCCCTTTTCTAAAAGTTTTGATATCTGAAATTCTATTTCTTTTCTATCTGGGAAAGAACATCTATATGGCTTCTTTGAAACGTATTTGTCTTCTTTTAATTTTACTTGTGCTTCGGTGTCTCCCATTGACCCAACGTCAAATTTATCTTTAGCGAAACACTCAGGGTATTCCCTTATTAATGTTTCTGTCTTCCATCCTTTCTCTTGATCTAAATGTTTTAATTCTTCTTTTAAGTAATTTCCTATAAAGTCTTCATTAACTCCTGGGTTATCTTCTGTAACATTGATTTGTAATTCTTCTTCTTCTTTCATCTTTTCTATATTTATTATGTTTCCTTTCCATTTTTGTTTGATTTGCAAATTTTCATCTTGGATTAGGTTAAATTTCTTTTGTAAGTTTGCAAATAAAACAACTTTATTCGATTGCTAAAACAATATTAGTTTTTATTAAATTAAATCGTATTTACAAAAATATTGACATATAATCTTAATTTGAGTTATCTTACCTAAAACAATATTAGAATAGAATAATTAGTTATTTTATTCGTAGATTTCAAATAGCAACAGGTTTTTTTTAAATAACTGATTATCTTTTAATGTATAAATGTAATATATAATGACATGTCTTAAGAGTTTAAACATTAACCAATTATTGTTCTAGGGAGATCAAGTTAGTAACTTTACGAAACCAAATTAAGATGTTGAATTTAAAAGGTGGGAATTTTAAATTTATATAAGTATGTGTGTATGTTTATTTGCATCAAGCAGAGGACAACCTCTTTGTTTCTCTTTGTGAATCCAACAACTCTGCTACTCTCGGAAAAACAAAAACTTCCAATTAAATATTATATGCAATATTCATTTATTATGAGTTAAGATTTCTAGGTCACTTGTTTCACATTAAAATTACAAAAAATAAAAGATGTAAATTTTTTCAATATATAGGTATATTTAGAGCTGTAAAGCTCATCTTTAGGAAAGAACAGAATTATAACTGATTCTGTACTTTCCTGGAGATGAGCTTACAGCTTGAAATATATAAATATATTGAAAAATTTTCATCTTTTATTTTTTTAATTTTAATGTGAAACAAGTGACCTAGAAATCTTAACTCATAGTAAATGAATATTGCATATAATATTTATTTACTTTTAACTTTGTATAATAAAAAGGAAATAAGTATATAAGACGTGCTGTGTGAACACCAGTTCTTATAAGAAATATTTATATAAATACAAATTTATACACACACTTTCTGTCTCTTTTAATAAGAGATTTTCAATACATCACGAGAGAAGTAATAATTCATCTGTATAAATAGATACTTAAAAGTGAAGAGAAAATATAAATAAAAGGTTGCTACTGATGTTTTGGTCGGTGCTTATTCAAAGATGTATAATTTGAGTGAAGGAGAGATAACTATTGAAAGACGCAGCAACGCGAGTTATTTGGTGAAGACAAGTGGAAGTGGCAACAGCAGGATGCTGGATGTTGGGGAGTTAATGAGGAGCTGAGAATAGCGTTCTCAGAAAGCGACTGACAATTCGAGCCATCTTCTCTTCGAGTGTATTGAAACCTTGATCGGCAGTTTGTTAGTCGTTGAGGTTGTTAAGCAATTGGGTTGCAAGTGAGCCGCAACCTCCCAGCTCCCGTTTCCGGAAATGAATTCAGCACACCGACTTGCGAAATTCCCCCAAACTTTGGATTAAAATTATATCCGCCTTCTTAATCATTCGATATGGATCCTCTGTCCCGGGAATCTTGTAATCAAATTTCGACCCACTTCACCAAATTTTAATTTCCTGAAATTGGGTAGACTTTCATATTTACAATACAATGTTTCATTAATTATCAAGAAATACTCATAGAGAAAAATATCATTTACATACCTTAAACAAATAATTAAAAAAAAAAAAAAATATTAAAGAGAAATTCATAATTTATTGTGAGTAACTCTTAAAATATTAAAATAATATTTGAAACTATGTACCTATGCAATTAGAAAATGGATGTTTTTTCTTTTTATTCTCTTTCAGCCACATATTTTTATCATTATTCTTTTAAATAGAATATATAAAATAGTAATTTTAAAAATTTTATTAGAAATTCAATTAAAAATAAATCTTACGACCGCCCAGGGGTGCCTACTAATAATACCTTCTAAGGCAGGAAAGTAGGAAGGAAGGATGGCTGTCGTAAGTAAAATGGATGGTGTGTAAGTAAAACTCGATCTCTTGTCTTCCCAGATCGTGTTGGGATGTCTCTTTCTCCTTATTTAGGCAATCACCAGTCCACCATTCATTACCATCCGACCATCGAGGGACTTGGCAGTCTCCGCTTCTTGATTATCCAAATCATAATTATGAAGGCTTTAAAAAGGTTTTCTCTATATAGAAATTACGAATCAATAGATTACAAAGGTGTGTCGTTGGTCTATTGTTTGTGTCACCTAGTTATAAAGAAAGTACTAACTTCTCTATTACCTACTAGGAATGGGATTTCTTTCTATCTATCTTTCTTTTTTCTTCAATAATTCATTAATATACCCCCTAAGAAAAAAACGATTTCTAGTGAATAGTACTCTATTTTTATTTTGAAAAAGAAAGTAATTGCCACGAAGAAAGCTCTTATAAAACTTTTAGAAGATGGGGTCTAGGTAAGGATTCAAAACTTGATATAATTACGCTTACAGCTCGGCAGATATTCATGATCACTATAGTGATATATCGTATACTCAAATCCTTCTTGCGAAATATCCTAAGTGGTCGGAAAATCACGGTTCTTTAGCCACTTGGGTGCGATTCTGTCCCGAATTGATTTCGGCGTTTTGAGAAAGAGGCAGAAATTCTTAAAAAAATTAAAGAGTTTCCACTGTCTGCTAAAACAGTAAAAGACAGAACAGGGAAAATGTCTTTTTATTTAACCAAACAGCAAATCGAAAATCTTAAATTAGTTTCAGATTTATCAATAAATATTGACGATTCTTGTGAAAAAAGGCACATCGCAAGTTTTACTTTTTGTTCGATAAATTTCCTCTACGGCTCCTAAAGAAGAACTTTTTGGGATTAATGTACTGAAAGGTTAAGCAAGTAGCGAGGATATTGCAAATCTTGTCATTGAATGCATGGCAAAACATCATATTACCTGTAGAAAAGGGTTTGTTTCTTTTTGGAAGAAAAAAATAATCACGAGATACTTCTTTACCATTTCATCATTTATCAAGAAGCGTTTTGTGTGCAGACATTTCCAGAAGAAATTTGCAATGTTATGGAATTGGTGATTAAGATTGTCAACAGAATTGTAGCTTATTAAAAGAATTTTTATGGAGAGTGAATACGCAGATCTTCTGCTGCATAATAACGTATTTTATTTCATAGTAGATGTTACGTCTTTTATAAATAATGTTAATCATAAACTACAGGGAAAGGAAACACAATTTTTTCGACTTTGGAAGAAGTTATTACATTCGAAAACAAATTATCCCTTGCTCAAGATTTTGAAAGATAAACATTAATTCATTTTCCAAGCCTGCTGAAATATAGCCAAGAAAATAACTCGGCAATTAACATTTACTATTTCAAAAACTTCAATTTCAAATATGAGGGTATCTTTTCTACAGAGATTTCAGGAATTCAAAAATGACATAGCGACTTTATCCTTTGTTAAAAAACCTCTCATATGCTGACGGAACAGAATTGAATTTTTCTCCCTTATTATTGACATTGGCGCTTTTGAAATGCAAAGACCAGAGTTATAAAACAAAAAATTATTAAACAATTATTAAAAAATTTGAACGCCTTAATGCTGATATGAAAAAATTAGAGAAAAATAATTGTCATCTTAGTTCACAGAAAAAGTGCTGCTTTGAAAGACCTGGAGGAGGAAGACATGATAACATAATTTTCATCAACTGAAATAGTATTCCTGACTTATAATGATCAGTTAAAATTAGTATTGGCTGGTCTTTCTCTATTCGGCTCTGCATTTCATGCGAACAATCTTTTTAAGGAATGAATCTTGTCAAATGAATCTTATCAAAAATCAATTGAGAAAACGTCTTATTGATGAGCACCTGGGATATGCTTCTTAAAATTAAAAACAACTACATACAAACCTGACTTATCCAAAATTTCCAAGGAAATGCGAGGTCAAGTGTTGACATTAAATGCGTGTTTTATCATATTTTTATTTTAATGTAAAAAATACATATATTTTTTGTCAATTATAAATATTAGGTATATCTAGTTTTATTTAATGTTAGTATCTAGTTTAAACCGACTCTTAAAAATATGGTTCTTGAAAATAAATTTGGCTCTCAAAAGAAATATTAATCGTTGTACTGCTGATTTTTGGTTCCTTTGACCAATGAATTTGCCATCCATTGGCCTAACTAATGGTGAAAACTGAATCAAAATCATCGGCGCACTATTCATAAAATATTAATAAATATATATATATATCACTAAAAAATCATTTTAATAATAACCCCACACATATTTGGGATTTCCTAGGGTGCACCTATACTTATGGGCCTGTGGGTACACCCTTTGAAAACCACTTCGCCTTTCGAAAAATATAAAAATTCAGTAGTTTTATATTGAATATTTTAACAGGGAAAATATTTTTTGGAATCTATAATCAACCCGGCCTCCTGTTCAGACTGTATAGGCTGCATACATCCAGGTACATAAGAGCTTTAGACCATAAGATATATAGGTATGTATTATTTATTCGTGTGGTCAATAAATAAATAAAATTAATTATCTAAGTCGTGGGTTTAAAAAAATAAAATTTCCCAAAAAAAATTTTAAAGTGAATAAAAAGACCTTATTGTAAATATGGACATGAAAAGGAAGTGCGGCTCGATGCCTAAATTATGTAAATAATAAATATGTAAATTTTAATTTGAAAATAAAAATATTTCGTTTAAAAAAAAAATTAAAAAAAAAACAATTTTAATAAAATTTCAGCTCTTAATAAAATTAATCACAAAAATAAAAGCTGGTACCTATCAGGGTCGGGCGGTGACTTTTCAGTCAGGGGATTCTGTCCAAAAAAGAACTCTTCATTTTTGAAAATTTTATTTTATTCTTCTCAAAATTCATCGATAACCCCTTAATATAATTTTTCAAATTTAACATTAGATTTTTTTCATTTTATATTAAAGTCTGAGCGGACTACTTCGAGGGGCAGGTAAAAATAATCCACCTTTCTATCTTAGTTGCTCTGTCTGAGTACTTTCAATAAATAATTTTTTAGTTGCTATAAAATAATAAGTTTGGATGTAATATGGAAAAAATTACGATGCCTATGGTTTGTGAGTATAGGGCTTGCACTTAGCCTCTTTGATTTTATTAATATTTTGTCTACTTAATTATAAAATTGTTTTTGTCGTTCTCATAATAATGTATTAAAAAAAATGATTTTATTCATTTATTTTTATTTTTATAAATTTTGTTTATATTGAGTGTACAAATAGATGCTAGCCAGGGACTCGCCGCGCCGGCGCCGTTCGATCGTGCAGTAGGCATACCCTTAACTAATATGCCAATATAGTTGCCTAAATACCAGGGGCTCCTAGGATTGAGTTGTGTCTATTAAATGCTATTGGCAAACAGCGATCGTAACGTGACAGGTTTGAACATGATTGTGTCTGGTGATGTTTCCACACCTTCTGCTCACTAGACAAGCCTTCGCATCAGTTTGTCTGTAAAACAATTTTATAATAAGGTAGAGAAAATATTAATTAAAAAAGTGATTAAGTGCAATCAAACACTTCTGTCAAAACATCTTTTAGTTCATCATCCACAATTAATTATTTCATTCAATTTATAGATTTTAAATGAAAGTCAGACGTCGAGTACCTCATGTAAACTAATTTATTTTCAACCTCATAAAATCAAAGTATTTTCCATAAGATAGCGAAAATGATTCAAATTTGAAATATAATATATTAATATAAATTTTAAATTAAAGCTAAGCGAAATAAATCTAAATGAGATTCATATATGACACGGTATGAAGATACTCTTGACGTCCTCAGATTTTAGGGATTCACCCCATCCACAGCATCCAAGGACCGCACGCCACTGATACCAATGTATATTTTTTACTCACTTTTTATTGGTAATCTCGATATAAACATTTTAAATATTAAAATACAAGTTTTTATTCCAAAAGGTTCTATAAAGGAGAAAATAAATTTTTCTTTACAACCTAAAAAATTCCACATTCAGTTGACTAAAAATAAAAGAGTGGGCGTTTATTTTGACTAAATTTTAAGTTAAATAACCCGCATTCGCGGGAACTTCAACTCCAACTCCGAAATTTCAATTGTGACCGCATGAATCATTCTTATAATTTGCCATATGAATAGAGAAAATTTTCTGATAATAAAAATAAATTTATTTCCTACTTTTAAGTAATATAGGTTCATTTTGAAATAAACGTGGCTTTTTTAAAAAGTTGTTTTAAAGATATTTTTATTTTAACGAATTTATTTAGCCTTTGAAATATTGATTGTTTTAGTAATAATATTTTATTTCTCATTTATTGGTTGTTAAATATTATTAATAGATGCCCTCTATTATTTACATAAAATTTTATTGCTTTGATACTCTCACATTAAGCTTTCTGAAGAGTCGCTCCAGGAAACTGCCGACGCCTTCTTGCAGACATTTCATCATCATTTCTTCTTCTTCTTCGTGTGTCATACTCATTTTTGAGCGTTGGTGGCTAGAATCTCGAGCGCGGTTTTCTTTTGCCTTTCTCTGTTTAAACATTATTCGATATGTTCTGTTTTCATTTTTTGATGCTTATTCATATTTAGAAATGATTATACTTGGTCAAAAATCATTTTCCACACGAATATGACGGAAAAGAAAGTTGAAAATTGTTGAGTAAATCAAATACTCCAACCACTCCACCGAGACTATGGGACAACGTGACCTTTTTTTCGGAGCTGTTATGAGATTCTCCTTATTAAAATATCTTTTGCTAATTTAATTTAAACTATATCAATTTCAACTTAATGGTTCAGCAAATAAGACCGTCTAGAACAGGTGTGTCCAACCTTTTAGCTTCCCTGGGCCACACTGGAAGAATATATTAGCTGTTTTTGGCCACACATAAAATACACTAACGTTAATAATGACTTATTAATTTTAGTTAATAATGACGAGCAAAAAATGTAGAATATGTACTTAATATACTTAAGAAATTAAGCTTTGTTACTTTATACGTTTTTTATTATAGAAGTCAGAGACAAATCAGCAACATAAAATTATAGCGAGAAGTTTGCCATTGTTTTTGGGACATTAATTAATTCAATCGAAATTTGGCTCAAAATTCTCAGTGAATTCTCAAAATGCCCATCAAATATTTTGGATCTAGCTTCGTTCATTGTGTGCTTTATACTTGAAAATAGATGCTTAAATAAATGAAATTATTTAAGAATCACTTTATGAATATCTCATTGCAAAATGATGTGTTAAATTCAAAAATTCATTACTCATAAATTAATAGCAAGTTAAAAATATTGTATTTTTAATAATATCACTGGGATTTTTAGTGGCATTCTCATAAAGTTTCTAAGTTTGCGATTTTTGTCGGGCCACATTGATAGCCATCTTGGGCCGCATGCGGCCGCTGGTTGGGCAAGTCTGGTCTAGAACCAAAAGAAAATAACTTTAATTTTGTAGGAAAATCACAATAAGAGATTGTTGTCTAATAGATCCGAGCTGCTATGAATAATTTTTATTATATATCAGAAGAGGTGTATTAACTTAATCAGTTTAACCGAGTACTAAAAGATAATTCTGATCATTTAGCCATCATTTTAAAATGTGATAAAAGATTTCCATAATTTTTAGAAATTTTAATGTTACCATGGCAATTTGAATTTGTATTAATTTTATATTTACTTCATGTTTGTTTCAAACTAAATCACCGAAGAAATCCATTTAAAAAATATTTCACTAAAGATAAAAAGTATTTTTTAATGTAGAATAGTTTATTTTAAAAGAAAGGACTTTTGAAAAATTCTCTGCAGAGCCGGAAACCGCACCTTGATCAATTGCACTATTTTATGGTAGGATCCAGTCATTTGTCCTCTCCACAGTCTGCATTTTAATGATACAATATCACTCGTATAATGTGCGTCATCTAGGTCCCAGGGACAGTTGCAGGCATCGAGAGTGCGGGTCAAACGGCATTAGTCACCCGAAAGACGAAAGATGGAGAATTAGTCAGCGTGGTCACGAGGAGTCCTCGGATCTAAACACGCATCCAGCTGATATTTCCGCTGAGAAACATCACTAGGAGGCATACTGGATCTAACTCCTTTTTATTTTCTTGACCAATTCTTCCTCTTGGTCTCTCGTCAAATGATGAGTCATCCAGCACTTAAAGGAATTTGTTTGCCGAATGCTAATAAATACTTAATCATTTAACATTAATTACAAAAAGTCAGGTGTCATTATTGCGGTTTCTATTTGTAAGTTTTAAGACTATTCTTGTGGTCAAATACAATGAAAATTCAGAGGAAAATAACTTTTCATCAAGATAAATAACTTAATACCAACAAAAAAGATATTAAATTCAATCTTTTTCCTTTTGTTTAAATTTTGTACATTAGTAATGAAGTCATTTTTAGCGTATTTGACTTAAGGTAGTCTTTCTCAACAATCCACACAAAATGTTTTAACCTCGTAAACACTCTATACATATGAACGGTACTAAAATTTTAGTTTATGTTTTTTTTTAACGTGACTGTATGTTCTCACACTATTTTTTCATGTTATTTTATGCCAATAATTATTATCCATTAAAGTTTCTAAGTATTTTGTTTAAAATTTTAAATTATTTCTTATATTTTTATGCCTTTTTCTTTCATTGCTCTAAATTAATCGTTACACAACATTGCCGGATCGTTTCCAAGAGATTGTTTTTATATCCCCTCCACTAAAAATAATCGCCCAAATGTGTTATTTTTTTTTTATTTTTTATGAAAACTACGAAGGAAATAATTTCAATTTTTTTTTAAGTTACTCCGAATATATTATTCTAACAAACATTAATTTTTCATCAAGATGGTGAAAGTCTTTCAATGAAAAAAAATAAAATAATGATCATTTTCCCACCCTTTTCCATGCTACCATATGCACAAAATTCCATTTTTAATTGCAATTATTTAATGTTTGGTGTGGTAAATCGTCTTCAAATTTTAACAATGTGTTTATTATGCTTTTTAATGACTATATTCCAAGTTTCGAAGACTTCTTGAACTTTTGCATTTGTGAAAGAACTACCTTCATGCACACCCACCGTACTCGGGATTACTGAGAATAAGTACTTTAACATTTTTCAGCAGAAATATGTCAAAAGTCAAATGCGCATTCTCAGCGAGGGTATTTTATTTTTTCTCGTTGCTTACCTTAGTCCGAGCGCACATTTTTTAGATTTAGAAATTTGAAGAAAATAACAGTTGATATCTATCTAATAGTTTAATCAACTCTTATTAAAAATGTTTCACCCAGAAGCAAAATCAAGTTCCTTAAAAATTATTTCAAGAAAAAAGTGAATACTTTTTCAAAAGCTCATTACTCTTACAGACGGCCTTGTTTGTGAACCGCTGTCTCAGGGGGGGTCTATCGTTCGCCAACCTCTGTGTTAGTCACACCGTGCGATTTTTTCTGCTCCCGAGAATGAACAAAATTCCAAGGGCGCTATAAAAGAGGCTATAAAAACAACTTTGCAGAGGGCACTGGACAAAAGCAAAGTTAAAGTGATCCAGAGGTGCTTCAAACAGTGGGAAAGAAGATCGAACAAGTGCATCCACTCTAATGGAGAGTACTTTGAAGGAGACTGAAGGAGTTTTGTAAAAAAGTTACTAAATTAATTTTTTAGAACAAAAGTCCGGTTATTTTTGGAGTGCCTCCTTGTATAGTGCAATATCAAGAGCCTGAGGAAGCTTCGATTAAAAGCGAAACGTCGCGATTGATAATGTGATAATTCTGCATTTATTTGATCGTTAGTCCTCTTGAGAAACATAACATAATAAATGTACCCGAAATTTAAATAAAGAGAATTTATTAGATCGTGTTCTTTTCAATTGATTTTAACTTTTCAAACATAGATATACTTACTTATAATAATCGAAAGAAAAGTATAAAAGTGTAATAAAATATCCGGAAATTTTTAAATTAAAAAAGTCAGTCAATTAAATAAATATGTATAAAGTGTTTGATAATGATCAACAGAGAGTGATTAATTAAGAGTAGATCAAAGAGACCAATATTTACATAATTCCGGAGTGGAGTTCCTGGTCTCCTGACACCACTGACCAACTTTCGTTCGATAAATATAAAACAACTAGAAGGAAGCGGATCAAAATTATCGTTTCATAAGTTAGAGATTTAAAAGAGAAAGGGCGAATCTATTTAATACAAATAAATAAATAACTAAAAATAGATCGAAATTATATTACAGACAAAACCAATATTATATTATATAAGGAAATTTGTCCCAATGCTACAGAAAATTTTAATAACAAACCCTGCTACAGGGCTTAGGGCCAGTTGTATGTCGGTTGGTAAACTCTTTGCAAAAGTTGACAAAGGGTAAACCCTTAGAATCTACCTTGTGCCAGGCGGGATGGCCAATCAGATGAAAGTGCGTGTCAAACTGTTGACCTCACGATCCATAGTTAACAGGTTAGACCAGGACTTCTTAAACTTTTTCATTCGCGACCCCATTTTGATTGGGAAATTTTTCGCGACCCCATATTATATAAATATATGGTATAAAATCATCATTTTTCCAAGCAAATCAAAAATAAATGAAGCAAATATTTATAAACATACCTATTTTGTAATTTTACCATATATTAAAAAAACTACATAATTTCAATTTTGAGAACGTTGCTTCTCATAAATAGGTAAATATATATTTAATACAAAATGGCAATTTCACAAATTTTGCAAATTCAATGACAAAAATACCTCGAATTCACTAAACATAAATTTTTTGGCTGCTTCGCATTATAATTTGATCATTGATCATTGTTTCATTGATCATTGTTTCATTGACATTGTTGCCTTATGTTTGGCGACCCCAAAATTCAGTTATGCGAGCCAAAATGGGTTAAGAAACACAGGGTTAGACCAGTGTATCTCAAACTGTTTGATCCGCGACCACCTTTGTCACTTAAGAATTTATTTTGTTATAATTGCATTGAAAAACTCATAATTTTGATTAATAGTAGATTTATTTATAGTATCAACAAAAATAATAACTATATGTTAGGGCGCTCGTGAGTGCTGAGTGCTTTTGTGGTGCGTGTCCGCGCCCCCCACCAAGTCGGTGGGGTCCTAACAATGTTGCGTGTGTGCAGGGCGTTGTTTGTGCCCTGATGGAAAGCCGGGATGGGCGCCATCCGCTTAATTAGCGGGGAGGGGCTACTGGTTAGCGGTTGCCCCCTCCAATCGGATCATTCGATGCGATCGATTCGAAGCGATGCGATTCGATTCAATCCGATGCTCGATGATTCGATCCGATGCGATGAGATCCGATGCTCGAAGCGATGAGATCCGATGCGATCGATGATTCGATGCTCAGCCGAGATCGAGTTGCTTCACTTATAGCATGACTGATATATTATCAGTCATGCAAAAGTGTCGCACGATCTGACTGAGTCATCTAGCGGCCGTGTCTAAAGGCTCGTCGCCAAAGCAACAGCGGGCCGCTACACTATAAAATACTAGCTGACGACCGGGCCTTCGGCCCGGCGTCACTACGCCTGGCGGGGAGCGTCTCGTTCATACCAATTTAATAATTGAAATTTAAAATCTTGCTGTAAGTATCGAAAGAATGTGCTGAATGAAATTGATTCAAAAATAAGGAAGAATAAGGAAAGATTTATTTAACACATTGCCTAAGCACGATCACTATCTGACCAATCAGAATCGTTCTAATAATTTAACGCTTTGGCATTGGCTATGCACTGGCCAATCAGATCGTTTCCACATACATATATATCCACATACTTTTCTATTTTATATATATAGATTTATTTTAAATATATGTTTCGACATTAATTTAACTCAAGTTTATCAATCATATATTTTAAATTAAATTTAATGTGATGGGTGAGCCGTCTTTTTGGGTAGTACCGGTTGATTCAATAAGGGTGACGATGTGCCGTATCTCAGGAACTAATAATCGTAGAAGTTTGGGAAAAAAATCCTTCAGAGGAAATCGGCCAAGAAAAATTGCTGGAAATATTATTTAAGTTCATAAGTCGACCGCTAGGTGGCTAAATAGCTTCGATCGTATAAAAAAATGCAATTTTCTCAAAAATTTTCCAATATAAGTTTAGAAATGAATACTCTCACGTTAATGCCACCATAATAGTCCATCTTTTTGATAAATGACTTTTTATTGTAGGACGTAAAATAAAGGCGGGTGGGGATGCTAAACTTTTATGGACTCTAGTTTCTATAACTCAAGTTTGACTTAACGGAAATTTGTTAACAAGGTCTGGTTCAAAAAAAGAAGGTTTGGTGAATAAAATAAAAAAACATCCTTGCCATTCTAGTTCTTGTCGCCCTCGCTAAGGGGTGTGTTTTATAAAGTTAAACGTTTTATTAATTTTGCTCCGAAATCTTAAATGGAACCGTATAATTATTTTATTAGATTCAGAAAGCAGATCAAATCTGCAACAAAATATGTTCAAACCGCATGTCGATATCTCCATTCGTTTAACAGTTATTGCTTAAAGAATATTTTATTAACTAATTTATTAAAGAAACAAAATAGGTAATTGAGTTTTCAATTTTTTTTAAGTTTCGTAGTCAAGCATGCCATGGACATATAAAAAAACAGTTTAAAACTTTGTTCTTATCTTTATTTAATCACAAAAATAATGATATAACATAACAAACAATAAAATAACAATTACAACATTAACATCTATTTGTGAAAAATGCCGTTTCCATAGAAACTGTCAACCAAGTCTTTCACGGCCTTCTAAGAAATTAGACATTTTTGAAATTTAATACCTACTCACAGGCGACAGAAAAGCATTAGGAAAAAGCGTTATTATCATTATTTTTGTGATTAAATGAAAATAAGAACAAAGTTTTAAACTGTTTTTTTATTTGTCCATGGCATGCTTGACTACGAAACTTAAAAAAATTGAAAACTCAATTACCTATTTTGTTTCTTTAATAAATTAGTTAATAAAATATTCTTTAAGCAATAACTGTTAAACGAATGGAGATATCGACATGCGGTTTGAACATATTTTGTTGCAAATTTGATCTACTTTCTGAATCTAATAAAATAATTATACGGTTCCATTTAAGATTTCGGAGCAAAATTAATAAAACGTTTAACTTTATAAAACACGCCCCTTAGCGAGGGCGGCAAGAACTAGAATGGCATGGATGTTTTTTATTTTATTCACCAAACCTTCCTTTCTTGAACCAGACCTTGTTAACAAATTTCCGTTAAGTCAAACTTAAGTTATAGACACTAGAGTCCATAAAAGTTTAGCATCCCCTCCCGCCTTTATTTTACGTCCTACAATAAAAAGTCATTTATCAAAAAGATGGACTATTATGGTGGCATCAACGTGAGAGTATTCATTTTTAAACTTATATTGGAAAATTTTCGAGAAAATTGCATTTTTTATACGATCGAAGCCATTTAGCCACCTAGCGGTGGATGTATGAACTTAAAAAATATTTCCAGCAATTTTTCTTGGTCGATTTCCTCTGAAGGATTTTTTCCCAAACTTCTACGATTATTAGTTCCTGAGATACGGTACCTCGTCACCCTTATTGAATCACCCGGTACAATGTCCATTTTATGTATGGACTTAAAAATTATATTGTTATTTAAGTAAATCAGTTTTTAATTTTAATAAAATAATTATATTCTAGGGATTCTTATAGCTGTGGTTTTATTTAACAAGGGTTCATTGAAGAGACTGTGTAAAATAATTATATATTTTTTTATTTATAATATTTCAGACAGAATCCACTGTAAAAAATAATAATCCGTCATTAAATTTTCTACGGCTCCCGAAATATTTTTCGCGACCCCACTTTGAAAATCACTGAGTAGACATCTGAGGTAACTACGGAGATAATTTTTTGATGAAGACTTAATTTTTTTCTTTGGTAATTGGCAAAATTGAAAAAAATAGATAAATCCAAAAAACTCATTAAAAAAACTCAAAATGAGGACAACCTCATTGATGAAATTATCATGATTTTCTTGCCTTAAAAACAAAAAAAAATTCGAATGCTATAATGTGCGATTCTTGAGATGCATTAAGATCTGACAATAAATAAATTGGCCAATTATAAAAAACTTATTTTTTTCATTGTTTTGAGTACTTCGATAGTACAATCATCAAAATTTGCAGAGAATTCAGGGAATTGTTTACATAGTCTGCCTGTTAATGTCATTAACGAGACGAGGTACTTACTGATGGTGGAGTAGGTAAATCAGTAAAGATAGTTAAAGAGTTCAATTAAAAAACTAACTAATCACTTGTATTTTTGAAAACAAAGCAATTTATTTTTCTCTACATTCCATGTCACTAATTATTAGTATACAATGACTTAGAACCAGGCATTGAATACTGATTCACTCCCTAGTGAACTGAATTCAGAAAACTTCAACACGCTAGAGTATATAATAATTAATTTAAATTGCTATTTTTTCATGTTGAAAAATGTCTGAAATGTGTTGAAAAATAATTTTCAGGAATTTTATTCTAACTTTTGTTATAGATTCCAATAACTACTATAACTCAAGAATAGAAAGTCTTAGAAAGTTCTTTCGAAAAGGAAAAATTCCTTGTATTTTCAATTTTATATCTTCAGAACAAAATTGACTTTAAAATATAGATATGAAACTCTTTAGTATTTGTAATAAAGAAACTGAAAATTGCCTCAGAAGTTTGTGTTAATAAGGTTTACCTTTGTGGAAACTTCAATTTTTTTTGGGGGGGTCTTAAAAAAGTTTTTCTTTTTCTCCAATTTACTATCAATAGTGGAATATAAGTCAAATCTCAAATGATTTGATGTTCTCATGAGTTCAAATATCCGATTGGTTTGGTTGTAATATTAAGCTAAGCACTTCACAAGAAAATGCATCAAGCAGAGAACAACCTCATTGATTTCATCTTATGATATGAATCAACAACTCTGCTACTCTCAGCAAACAAAATCTTTTTAATGAAATTTTGAATTTAGTTCGATTTAAAGGGTTTATACCACATTCAATCCACTTTCGAACTGCTCTAATTTGCTCAACAAACATGGTTTAGAAAATTAACGGAATTAAATTAATTTAAGATACATCCTCAAAATTCCATTTCGTTTCCCAGTTTGAAGAGGAGTGTTAAACTATGACTATGATATTTATTAACATAACTGACAAGAGTTCCACTAGATTATCATTATTACCTTTTTAAATTGCTATTAAGTGACAGAAAGGAAGTTGTAATTAAATGGACTTATGAATTAAATATGTTATTAGATAATAATCTTTATTAATGATAGTCATTTCTATATATGCACAAAATGTCAGAATATTTTATCTTTACATGTAAATAAAAAAATTAAAAAAAAATCGATCAATTACCATGATAAGTGCTGTCTCTTGAAAGAGTTTCACAATTAGATCAAATTAGCTTATCGTCAGTCTAATACTGATAAATGAAAATGATAAACACATATTCAATGATGAAAAGAAACGCTAAACATTGATATATTTTGCGATTGCTATTTGTAGAAATAAATCACTATATAGAGATAAGAAGAAAAATCAACTGGTGTGGGCATCTGATGACTTTCCAATTTGTTACGCCCTTATTTGAAATCATCATACAAATTTTCTTCATTCAAAATACTTCAATTTGGGTTTCCCCAAAGCCGTTTTGAGAAAACTGATAAGAAAGACGAAATTGCAAAATACCAAAATTCTTCAAGTAAACATGTAACTTCCTGTTCTTCGATTTTAGCCAAAATCTCGAGTTTCTTCTTTTAGCCTTTAGATCAATGCTTCTTAGGGCCAGTTGTATGTCGGTTGGTAAACTCTTTTTAAACGTTGACAAAGGGTAAAACCTTAAAATTCATCTTGTGCCCAGTGGGATAGCCAATCAGATGACAGGCACTTTCATCTTATTGGCCATCCCACCAGACACAAGGTGAATTCTAAAGTTTTACCCTTTGCCAACGTTTAAAAAGAGTTTACCAACCGACATACAACTGGCCCTTAAAGTAGTGGGCCGCGGTCCCCTAGGGGTCCATGGATTACCCGCGGGGGGGGCCGCGAAGAGTCGCAAATTTAACAAATAAATTATTATTGTTAAATAAGTTTAAATACTTGGATTATAATTATAAAATTTGTATAATGTATTGAAATGTTAAAATGATGATAATGATAAATATTTGTGACTGCTTATAACATCAAGTCATGTCATAGAATCTAAAATATTGTAAAGGTGAAAAATAAAAAAATTGAGATTATGTTATTTGATTAGTGCACATATGTACAAAGCCATCGTAGTGGATGCATACATTCATTAATCAAAACATAATAACAGTGTTTATTTTTTTCATATTTTTACTGTTAATCTTAGTAAATGCATGAATTGACTAGTAAGTGTATGCATATGCAAAATTCAAAATTATAAATAGTTTTTTAACCAATTTGAATTTAAAAAAAAAAATAGGGGGCCGTGAGATATTGACTTGGGTTCCAAGGGGGCCGCTACTTCAAAAAGTTTAAGAAGCCCTGCTCTAGATAGCTAAGTATCAAATCCCATAGCTCTAACACTTACCGTATACGAGTTATGATATAGTAAAATATTTATTTTTCGACACTCCTAATTTACACGCTTTTTCTTTATTTCAATCGTATTAAAATTTATACACGACTAACGACTTATGACACTTGATAAGTACATCAATTAAAAAAAACAGTTTTTGATAAAATACATAAAACGAAAATCTTTCGTGTACAATGTCAACTTCCATTATTCCGATTTCAATTGACTGATTTAATGTGCCACGCAGAGGGGGGCAGCCCTTTACAAAGAAGATAACAGATTTTTTATAAATAATAATTTAACAAACACCTCATCACCCGTCCAAACAAAGCGCCAGATGTTGTGGCTAATAATTAGACTAATGCATATATGGGCGCCGGTAGATCAATATCTCCAGAACAACGGCCAGAGTGTTGGGAGCACTAACAGTGCCCCACAACTGTACAGTGCGCCAAAAGCTTGTTGTACTCCTTCTAGATTATATCGAGCTCAAGTTTCGAAATTCGTAACTCCGAGGCTTAGGGTTTCGAAACGCAGGGGGGTATTTAAAATACATACAACATACAACATACATGTAACATGGACCAGTGGATTTTTGGTCACTTTTTGCTCTCTGGCGCGCAGAATATCCGGTTTTATGTTCTAAATCCTGTTTCAAACTATTAAGGGATAACATCCTCATGCGACAATAGAGCTAAAATTGATCTAAAGATAAAAAAATGGCAGAGTGGAATAGCTTGAAGCAGAAATCGAAAAACAGAACTTTTCCTTCATCAGCCCTTGATATAAAGGCGTGAAGTGTGCAGACTAAATTCGGATCTAACTTGCAAAAAGAAACGAAACCCAGTAAAAAATACTAGTGAGATCTAATGTGCCGCCAATTTGCCAATCTGTTGATATAACATCTTGATGCAACAATAGAGTTAAAATTGATTAGAAGATAAAAAAATGGGGGGGTCAGATAGGCTAGGCGGTAACGTGACAGCGAGCTAACCAGGGGACCCGGGTTCGAATCTGACTCGAGGCATCCAGTTAAAATCTGACCCCCGGGGCAAGAGACAAATTTAAAAAAAAAATATAACTAGTATCGTAATTAGGCTTATGGCTAGAAAAGCCGAAAAGCCAAAAAAAAAAGATAAAAAAATAAAAAATAAAGGATTAAATTATACTCTTATTTTATGAAACTTTTAAGAGAATCCATCATATAATTTCTTTAGTAGTTCAATACAATCTGTTAGCACTCTTAAGATAGGATGCTGGATCTGTGTTTCTATCTATTTTTGGCTGGTGATCTTTGTCCATATGATAATTCCTTGA
Source organism: Forficula auricularia (assembly GCA_024734495.1). Classification (NCBI taxonomy): domain Eukaryota; kingdom Metazoa; phylum Arthropoda; class Insecta; order Dermaptera; family Forficulidae; genus Forficula; species Forficula auricularia. Next base: position 14,608,527 of record JALMQS010000128.1, read on the forward strand.
AAAATGAATGAGTGATGTTGGAGACTTTCACCTTGCGGAACGACTTGCGAGGGGCGGAGTCCTCCGGCTTCGGTTTGCATCACAGCGGAAGATTTGACAGTGCTCTGTGACGCCATCCCTTCCAGGTTGCATAAGCCCAATGCAGGGCTGGCTGTCCTATTATGTATATAGGCAAGGAGGCTTTCTAAAATTCAATTAAGGGTAATCAAATTATGCACAGGTCACAATGATTGTTAATCTTTAACTCTTCGAAACATTTGAATAAATACTAAATAACTATTAATTTTTCCAATTATGGTCTTTAGGATTCCCTTTCTCAAAATAATGATCTTGGCTTAGTATATGTAATTTACATCTCAATTTAATCTTAAAATACACAAAAAAATCAACATACATACTTAGAAAATTATTAGAATTAATCGTTTATGGTATATGACTGAAGATGGAATTCATTGAAATGAATATGGTTATTTGCACCGATAAAATTATTAATTGATTTGAAAGTATTCAATTGGATTAAATCAATTATACTCATCGTTTCATGAAGACAACGAAAAACAAATCGAAGAATTAGGATCAAATTTTAATTTATTCTTCAATCATTTATAAATTTAAAAAGTTTTGGAAGGAGACTTTCATCTTCAGACTAATAATATTTCTCTTGAAAATATAATAAAGTTTTTACAACGGCTGAAGAAATTATAACAAAAGAAGAAAGAACACAAATTTTATTATTGAAAGTGCCCAAAACCGGACCCCCCGGTCTCCTGGCTCTGTATTCTCCTGAACTGTAGAAGGACCAAGTGTAAATAGTAGCTTAGGCTTCTACCACTCTGTAGTGGAAAGAACAAGTATTCCACTTCATTTGCCACTTATCAATAGGGGCGTAACCTCGGGGGTTCAGAACCCCCCTAAGGGCAGGACTTGTGGGATGAGTAACTGCAATGACAAACCGTTTCTAATAGCAAACTAACCGTAATTAAATATATTTCATATGTTTAATCAAGAATTATGTTCTTTTTTTAATTTCTTAGTACCAATTTGTTTTAATAAAAAAAAATTCCCAGTAAATATTTTGCTTTATCGACCCCCCCCCCCCCCCATGAAAATCTTCTGGCTACGCCACTGCTTATCAGTCTTCCATTACGTGATTATTGGATAAAAAATACTTGGTAGGTTTTACATTAAGATATAAAAATAAAACGAATTTTATTTTTGGAGAAACTTTAATCTCGATATATATATTTCGGATGGCTAATCCATCTTCAGGAGCAACAGATTTATTAGAAGTTACTTTCTGTTGCTCCTGAAGATGGGTTAGCCACTCCATATATATATATATATATATATATATATATATATATATATATATATATATATATATATATATATTTATATCGAGATTAAAGTCTCTCCAAAAATAAAATTCGTTTTATTTTTATATCTTAATGTGAAACCTACCAAATATTTTTTATCCAATAATTTTAAAAAATCTTTCACCAAGTACCAACACCAAATTCCTTAAAAAATATTCCATTACGTGTTTTGACAGTGGAAAAAGTTTTTACATTGTGCTGCATTTTTCATTATTTCTCCTGGATATTTTGCAGTTAAGCCTTTCGACCTATATACATATATTCTTAAATGCTAAGGTTTAATGTTAATGTGTATTATTAAACAGTTTCATTTTGTTGTTTGATTAGAAATTTATTGGGTTAACAAAATGTTGGCTATAGTCGCGCAAACCGGACCCTCTTCAGTTGCCTAAAGCGGACCCCTTATTTTTTCATGTTTGGCAGAGTCCAATAACAATGAACTCTTTTTCAAAGACGAAATTGGATAAAAATGGGTTAGTCTTTTTCTTAAACGCCCCAAAACGTGTACCTGTATATCAACGATTTTTGTCGCTAACGATTTAATTCTGTTATACATTTTTTAAAAATTAAAACCTGTTGGCAATTGTTATATTTCGTTGCCTTAGAGAGTGAACCTACTAAATCCATTTTTTATCATATATGACATATTAATACCGTTCGAAAGAAAAAGAAATGCAGCATCGTCCAAGTAAAACTACTACTTAAAATTACGATCGTAAGTTGTAGAAAAATAGTTTCTTTCCATAACAACAATATTAAATGTTGTTTGTTTTTTCTCTTCCCTGGAAAATTTCCTTGTTGTGAGTTAGCAGGTTTACACTCTAAGGCTATGACTTGTACTTTAAAACTAGATTATGTTTTCTCTGATTTAATACTTTTTTCTAAATTTCTTTAATGTTATTTTGACTATTTTTACAAGGAGTCCGATTTAGGCAACATTTTTTAATACGCCAAAGCGTAAAGTATTTTATAATAATTTTTTTATATTGTTAGAGTTCGTGGCTGTGATGAAACTGTATTAGATGAAGGAGGAGGTATCAGCCAAAGATGGAATCACTGGGTTCAATAAAACACCTTTAATAAAACGTTTCGGTCTGAATTTATTTGCCTATCTTCAGTTAATTAGGAGTTATACACAAAATGCGGTACACATATGTGATCGAACCAAGCCTTGTCAAAAATAAAATATTTTAACTTCATATAAATTACGTTTAGTTAAGTAAGTTACTTTCATTCTGAAACTTTTGGGTCCAGGCACGTTATAAATTTACATGAAGTTAAAAAATTTTTATTTTTGACAAGGCTTGGTTCGATCACATTTGTGTACACGCATTTTGTGTATATACTCCTAATTAACTGAAGAAGGCCAAATAAATTCAGGCCGAAACGTTTTATTAAAGGTGTTTTATTGAACCCAGAGATTCCATCTTTTGGCTGATACCTCCTCCTTCATCTAATATAAATTTTTTATGCTAATTTTTAATTATATTTATTAAAAATATAATCTAAATGGTACATAACATTATAAAGTAAATATTACATGCTTTTAAAACATAATTTTATGATATTTTCTATTTTTTTAATCAAAAACAAAATCGGGGTCCGGTTTTGGGCACTTTCCTTTATAGGCAGTAACAATTTCAAAATACTATAATTTTGTTTATCTTTATCTTAAGATTTAGAAATATAGTATTTATTTGATTTGTCTCATATCCCAATCTAAAACTAGCAGTCTCTCTAGTATAGGTCAAATTAATTATATGTATTTATTTTCAATTTGGCAAAATCCATTTTCAAGATTAAGAGTAAAATTCTAGATTTAATTTGTGTAATAGATTATACTGGAGTCTTGAAATTACAAGATTATGAAGAGAGAGAAGTGAACTGAGCAAATTGATGATATAATAGCCAATTAAGAAAAAAATTAAAAGAATTCTCGAGTGGAGTAGTATGGGAGCTCCTTTAGCCTAGATCGGTCCAATCCATCAATCGGGATTTATGCATACAGGTGAAGTTGCTTCCTCGTTGGGGGTTGTTCGAAATTAAGCCATCGTAACTCCAGAGCCAACACCTTATGTAATTATACGTAACTTGTTCCCATAGCCTTCGGGGATCGCTACCCGATATGCCTCTGGTTTACCTACTTTCGAGCTGCGCTTTAAACCGACCCATTAGCATTTTCAGAAGTATCAGCTTAGAATTTCCGTTTATATTTTATTATCTTTGGATTACATGACGCACAGGTGAAGATATTTTATTTGAAACAGTCATAATGTGTAGAAATATAACGAAGTTGTAAACGAAATTGGCCTAAAGGGTTTTTTATTGACAATCACACACAAACTTACAAAAAATAATTTATATTTACTACTTATCTACTCTTATTAAACGAGCAAAAATTGTATATTTATATATTTATTTATTTATATATTTGTATCTTGGTTCTATTTTGAAAACGGCCCTACCGATTTTGATGAAACAAAATCTATTAACAAGTTTTGAGGATGAAAAAACGATCTGGCTAGGTCTGGACCTCATCAAAATTCATCTTAATTGATTTTTTTCTTAATTAAAGTAATTATTGATAGATGAAAATCTCAATAAAAAAAAATGACTTGCCGGATGCCAGATTAGAACCTGAGACCTCTTGCATCAGAGGCACACACTTTACCACTTTAATATCTTTGCTTTTTACTTTTACTAAAATGAATATTTTTGAATTAGACTTTATTATAAGTGTGGAAATAATTGAATATATTATATATAGCTATGTATTTAATAAATAGAATTCATTGAATAAATTGCGGCGAGGCAAATTTGAAATATGTATAATTGAATTAAGCTGAAAGAAAGACAACAATTAATTTTAAATCCAGAAACATTAAATATATTAATAATTATTCCTTGGCCACCCCCCCCCTCCACTCTTCTAATTAAAATTAAATATTCAATTCTCTTTTCTCCGGGCAATTATCCTTGAAATTGTCTTCCCGAGACGCACATATTTTTTTAATTTTATGTTTTTATTTCAGATCCTATACGATTATTTTTTTTATTATTATTTTCCTATTTATTTTTTTATAATGTTTATCAATATGAACGAATGTGGGCAAATTGGTGTACGAGTAAACAAATATACACATAATATGTGGAGCACTAGAAAGATAGAAGTACAAAAACTGGATGGGGGGTGGAGATGGATGTGGGGGCGCAGGAGGTGGGGTGCAGTTGTGGGGGATTCGGGGGTGGGGGCGCAGTTGGGGCGGGAGTGGGGGTGCAGTGGTGGGGGCGAGGTGTGTGGTTGGGGGGGGGGGGTTACCGTGCATCGCTCGGTGTCTCCAGGTACTATTTTATTATTACTGGATGAACTTAGTCTAATTTTATTTAATAGACCACATAATTATTATTTAAAAGACACATTATAATTATATAATATTAGTATCTTTTGACCAGCTTCTAGTAAAGCTTAAAACACTATGATTCGAGCGGAGATTGATAGCTCTCAATATTTCTCTTTAGGCCTCCTAATCAACTCCAAAGAATGCATATGCCATCACTTGGAACTGCTATGAGTAAACAAATAAGCCTGCCGTCCCATATTTCTTCAACTTCAAGTGGTCCTACAGAGTTGTCAGTTTTCAAAATTTCAAGGCTCTTCCCAACTATCCCCAAATGTAGCACAGTTATTTGTGAGATGGGGGATCGTTAAGAGAATTTTTTTGCTTTTTACAACCATTTCAAAACCAGTCTTTTGTTCCGTGCATCCCAATGGAATTGATTCGGGAGAATTAAAGTGAGGTATTTGGGAATCGCAATATTATATCTTCACTAGAAATAGAAACGCAATAATTATACTCCTTAAGAGTGTATAGCAGTGGCATAGCCAAGGGAGAACTAAGGGCGGCGACAGACCCCTATCTTTAGCGCCCACTCGCTCTCACTATTTATATGTAAGTAACCAAAATCAAAAGAGAAAAAACAAGAAACTTGGGAAAATGACTATCCTTTTAGGTTTGACAGCTCATTAAGGCGGTAAATGGTTTAATCAAAGAAAAAGTTAAGCATTTTGTTTTTGTAATCCACACCGTGTCTACGCAAGAAAATTTAAAAAAATCGCTTAATTCAAATAATTTTGGTCGGGGTAACGATTAGCGCCCTCAGAGTAGTTTTGCCCCCCACCCCCCGCGCCCCAAAAGTCTGGATACGCCACTGGTGTATGGCATTGACAGAAGCAGAAGCTGTCTAATGATAATAATAATAATAAAATGATGAAGAGTGTTACTATATAAATAATAAAAATGTAAAAAAATAAAATAAATAAGTCACACAGTGTCATTCATACAGCATCTAAGATTTGTCTAAAGTACAGATTCTCGAGGGTCACCTAAGTTAAGCAATGTGCAAATATGGTTAATTATTAGATGGGTGATCATCTTCAGGCACTGTGTTCTTATCATACTGCATCATGCGCATCTAGTATATATCTTACAAGAATTGATGATTTAATAATATAAGATAATGATTGGTAACTTTTTTGACAAGATTTTTTTAATAATTTGAATAGATTTTATTACAGAAACTAGAACAGTTGTTGATTTTCAACTGGAAATCATTGAGGGTGTCCTCTCTGATGAAGACAAACATACAACTATAGGTATATAAATGAATATATTTACGTATAACGTATAACAAACTCAAGTATATCACACCCTCTTTGATTTTCTTTAAAGATTTTATATTTTATTCTGTTTGTGATCTTACCTTGAATGAGTACTTTTGGTTTGACTGCAAAAAGTCAGAAGTGTAAAATTTACATATGGTGGTATAAGAAGTTTATTTAAGTGTTTCTGAAATTTTGAGATCTCCTACCCTAGTGTAAGCTTGAAATAATTTGCGAAAACTTTTATAGATAAGCAAGTGGATAGTTTTGATGGATTATCCATGTTACTAAGTAAGTCGGATAGAATTACCAAATAGAGGTCGCGTGGGTCCCCGGGCCTCCTGAGCTAAGCCACATGTTCTGTCACCTCTCTTTGCCATCTTGCAAGATGCAGACAATTTCACAAGCGTCTCTTCTTTCAATGTTTCAATGGGTGTTGAACCTTTTACGGCTGGAGCAGCAGGAGAGGTCGCATCCCCTCTTGCACAGACAGTTGACCTATCGGCATTTGTCATCGAGATCCATCCATATGTATTGTGCAAATTACCTAATAATCATTTTATTTATCCGCTTATTAGACGATTACTCGTACGAATTCTTTCTCACTTTTGAACAAGTGGCCTTTGGTGGTAAGAAGCGAAAGGTTAGCGGATCTTGCAGGAATGCATTAATATTTATTAATACAAAATCCATAAATATTCGGTTGATCATAAAAATTCTCTCAATAAAATTTTTAAAAAATATTAATAGAAATAACAAGATATAACAAGGGAAGAGAAATAATAGTCTAGAAGTCTAGATCGATGTGTGAAAGTCTAGGCCAACTGAAACCCACGACTGAACTCATGGGATATTAATACATGATATTACATGTTTGATTTTTAAATTAAGTATAGAAGGCCATCTCGAATTGAAGTATAAAATATGAGATGAAAAATAAAATTTAAATAATTGAATACATCTTTTTGTTCTGAAAACCATTTAAAAACAAAGTTATAATAGCTCTAGAGATGCGAATTTGTTCTGAATAACAACAATTGGAGAAAAAAAGAAAACTTTTTCAAGACTCAAAAAGGGGGGAGCGAGTAGGCTAGGGGTTAGCATGTCAGCATGATAACCAAGTGGACCCGGCTTCGAATCCGACTTGAGCCATCCGGGTAAAACCTGACCCCGGGGGATAGAGACAAATTTAAAAATAAAATAATTAGTATCGTAAATTGGCTTATGGCTAGAAAGGCCGAAAAGCCAAAAAAATAAGTGACGTGTTCTGACGTGGCCATCCACTTGACTTTACCATACAACCTGGCCCCTCACTTATATTTAATATTTAATAAAATTATTTATATTCATGTAGGGGAGGGGCATTAGTTTTTGCATTTTTAGACTCCTGAGAGTCCACTGATTATGTATACAAGATTTGGTTGAGTTTGATACAAGGGCCTATATTTTCATTTTTTGACCATACACCCCCCCCCCACCCATTTTGGGCTGTTAGTTTTTGCATTTTTTCACTTCTGGGGTCCCACTGATTATGTATAAAAAATTTGGCTGATTTGGCCTAGATTTTTAATTTTAACCCCCCTCCCTCCTCACCATTTTTGGTCGATATGCACCAAAATCTAATCAGCTCTTAATCTCAATGGACCAAAACTACGTGTGAAATTTGTTTCGATATTCAACTAGTTTTTGAGCTAGTTCGTCCACAAAAAGTTGGTAACGCACAGACTAACTAACAGAATAAGAGACTAACAGACAGACTAACTAACAGACATTTTGACAAAACAATTATTATCTCAAAAAATATAATTTTTTCGATGTTCACTTATTAGAGCTTTTTTGTAGAGCAAAATGTCATCGTTTCGCTCAATTTTTTTAATCAAAAGATTTTCAGCCGTTTTTGAGATATTTTGAAAAAAAGAAGGAAAAAAACACTTTTTTCGTGCACGATTACAATACTTGACCATACCCTGCATGGTAAAGTAAAAAAAAGACTCGGGAAGCTTTCCACGGCTCTACTAATTCTCCAATTAATTTGTAAACGAATCGTTTGAGCTGGAAGCTATAAGAAGTTCATTTTGTTAATTCAAACTTGAGTACCAAATTTCAATTGATTAGTTACAATCACCATCGACTGGTCGCAGGTAGCAAGTGTAGCATCTTACCCTCCAAGGGAATTAAACTTATACATAGTCCTTATCCAACACCGTTTTACTCAACTTAAGTCGTAGCCTTGTACTGTAACATCTTCATTATTTTTTGGCCCAGACAAAATATCAAGTAATAAATGAAAGGCTTATTTTTCAGCAATTTTTTAAATTTTAAATGGTGTTTTTTTTTTATTAATTTATCCCAATATTTCGGAAATTTCATGCAAAATTCCTTCTTTTTTAGTGGACCTCACCCAAAAAATCCAGTGTATTAATAGACTTGTTCTTTAAAGCATCAAAAAATATTTAAATGCAAAAAAGTTGTTATTGTTTGTAGATAGAATTAAGAATAACAAATTGAAATGTCTCTGTGCCTCCTGTGTTCTAATTTTTGTGTAGACTGAAGAAGTACGTTGATTTTTGAGTGAGGTCCACTGAAGAAGGAATATTGTACAAAATTTCGAGGATGATAATAAAAAAAAACACCATTTAAAATTTAAAAAACTTCCTTTCATTTAATACTTATAAAAATCATCAACAATTCACCGATAATCGAGAAAAATATCAAGTTTTAATGTATGATCTTTTCGAGATACATTTCACGCGACAATCAGATTCTTGGGACTTTTTATTTACTTTGAAGATCGAATGATAGCTGATAATACATTTAAAGCACATATATATATATATATATGTATAATATGTTATAAACTCGAAAAAACAGCTGATTTCAAAGAACATTTATATAAGAGATGAATTGAATGTTGAACTATTACCAGACACCACCTGAGGCCATGTCAAAGTGCAATGCAAAAGAAGACAGTAAAGGCATCAAAACACTGCAAATTTTAATTATTATTCAATAACACAGAATATAATTATATTAAACATAAACTATACGCAATAGTCTATATTATCTCGTCTCGACTCATTGATTATGAATGCACGCGATTATTTATGATGATATTAATCTTTGGAATAACTTCAATCAAGTTCCTGAACGAAGATGAATTGAAACATTTGATTTTTTTCTTGATTTAATTTTATAAGACGTTCAATGAAAACAATAGGTGATAAATGATCAAATTATTCATAGGAGCCATTCAAAGAAATTGGATTATGAATGAGTTAAAAATGACTAAGAAAAAATATGTCCGCTTGTCTGTCTGTCTTGAGGTGTGACATAACGCCTGGTAGATCCGGTGGGCGAACCAGAAGTGCACGTTTAAGAAATATTCCAAATGAAAGAGACAGAGAGACAGAGGGCGGGCAAATTATGCCATTCTTGTCGAAAACAGATTCGATTCAGCTTTTAGACAGTGATAATTTTTTGAAAAAAAAACAGCATCACCGCATTTGAGTTTAGAAAGCAATCATGGATTACGCCATTCACAGAAAAAACGGACATTGACGATGGTGTCCCAGCGAGATTGAATAACGCACTTATCTTTCAATTAAATTGCCAAATAATTAATAGAGATTGTGGTGTTGGTGCAAGGTGAAGCATCTTTAATAAAGATAAAAGTAAATAAATATTATATGAAATATTCATATGAGTTAGGTTTTCTAAGTCACTTGTTTCACGTTAAAAATTAAAAAAATAATAGAGGTAAATTTATTCATATAGTATGTATATATATATAAAATATAAAATACCCCATTTTATATTTAAGCGCCACTAACTAGGGACAGCTAATAAGTTGTTGCCAACACTGTTCTAACCTAAGCTGTCACCTAATTCACGTTTAAGGGAATCAAACATTAATATAATTAATAATAGGAATTAAATAATATTAATTGAAGAGTTATTGTTAAAGTGTAATTTATACATTTATTTTATATTTTGTCATCTATCCCGAAGAAACTACATTTAATCAATTCTATATGTTTTAGGTAAGAATTGATTATAACCTGTATATAATATCTTAATTATTCAATTGTATATTTAATGTAAATAAAATCTATATGTTTTAGCAATCAATTAAAGTAGTCCTTTTAATCACTTACTTACTTATATATTTCAGGCTATCAACCCATCTTCAGGAAAGTACAGAAAATAACTGAATTTAGTTAAAGTTGATAGCCCGAAATATATATAATATTATATTGATAAAATTTAGCTCTTTTATGTTTTTAATTTTTAACGTGAAACAAGTGACCTAGAAAACCTAACTCATAGTAAATTAATATTTCATAAAATATGTACGTACTTTTATCTTTAAATTGCCACAGATTTGTTTAGAACCCAAAGGGGTCTGATTAATCGGGAGAAATGCGAAGAATTTTACACGTAAAAATTATGTATTTCAGTAAAATTTAAATTCAGATGTAATACTATGACAAATCAAATTCATTCTTTCTTATATATAATAAGTGGAGAAAAATTGACAACATTTTCATATATATTCGTACTAAGTTACACATTTTGGTGATTTGGCATCTCTTGACAGCCTATTCGCAGGCAATTGAAACTTGAGCAGAAAAGGGGCTGTTGAGAAAGTACAAAATTTTTGCAAAATTCAAGCTCATTGGTTACAACGGAAGGTTCCCAAACTGTGCGCCTCAACCTCTTCACAGGTGCGCCTCGAAGTCGCAACAGGTGAAACAAGACATTTGGCCTAACTAGACGACAAACAAAGTGAGAAGCTGAAGCTGAAAATTTATTTATTATTAATTTTTGCCTCTGCCAGATTAGACATACATAATACCGAAAAAAATTAGCTTTGACAATCTGTGGTGAGAATTGTTGATTTCTAAAAAAATAAATTATTGATTCCCAGTATATTTTTATCGATTCTAATACAATGTATTTAGAAAGACAAAATACGATATTTGTTTTGACATATGTACTTTTCCTTATTAGGATAGGGCGCAATGGTAAAATTTTAACTGAAAAACAGGCTCCGCGACTCGGAAAAGTTTGAGACCCCTAGGTTACAATCATTCAAGAGTGCCTCATTTTTAATAATGCGAATATTTCTGATTTTCTACATTTCCAACTGTATATTCTGAGCTTGGTCTAAAATCTAATCATCTCATCTCGTTTTGTAAATAAAATTATTTTGCCACTTACGAGCTTTTTTTCTCGAAGTGTCGTGTTCAAAAAAATAATAAACTGCAACGGATCGCTGCTAAACTTTATCCAAATTCATTTGAAATATTAATATGTTCATTCCTTTATTATTAATCAGATATCAATTTTTACAGCTCATGTTGACTTTAATTCACAGTTGACATTTCGGTTATTAATGGTAATCATTGGTGGTGACATGGAGGAATCGACTTAAAATCAAAAATAGCGATTGATTCTCATCTATTACTTGGAATAGTTCAATTTCTAAATAGATTTTTTGACCTTTTGATTGTGTTGGTAAACATTGCTGAAGACATGGAGGAATCGTCTTAAAATCAAAAATAACGATCGATTCTTATCTAACATTGGAGGAATAACCGATTGCATCCATTTTTATGTTTTGAGTATTGTATTGGGTATGTAGCTTGAGTTGTTTACCAAAAAAAATTTAGTCTTTTTGATTTTAAGTCGATTCTTCCAACGTTTTCAGTAGAGGCTACCACTAAGACTCAAAACATCAAAAAATGCGCAATATAGAAGGTTATTCCTCTGAAGTATTAGATAAGAATCGATCGTTACTTTTGATTTAGGTTGATTCCTCCATGTCTTCAGCAATGGTTACCAATAATAACCGAAGCGTCAAAAATCCAATGTAGAATTGATTATTCCTCAAGTACTAGTTGAGAATCAATCGCTATTTTTGGTTTTAAGTCGATTCCTCCATGTCGTCAGCAATGGTTACCAACAAAAAATGTATCCTACATTGCAATGAAAAATTTATATAGAGAAAAACACAAATTCGGTGGCGAGATTCTTTTTTTAGAGATTTAAATTCAATAATTCACAATTTTATAAAATTTTTAATCGAAATGATAATTAAGAAAATTTGATATTATTAACTAGTAAAATATAATTTTTCATTTATAATCGATATTAATTTTAGATATTTAAAGATAATTTCATAGAGAAGGCATACTAGAAATAGATTATACTTTAAACAGAGCGGTCAATAATCGAGAGGATGGAAAGAAAGAAATACCGAGAATGACATCCCCATCGTATGCAAAAAAAGGAGAAACAATCAAGCAACCAATCAAGAATGGCCTATTACAACACAGGGTCTCAGGCGAGGAAAGTAGAGGGAAAACAGAGGGAGCCTATCGAAAATCAAAAATCCATTATAGAATGGTTATTCGTCAAGTACTAGATGAGAATCAATCGCTATTTTTTATTTTAACTCGATTCCTCTATGTCTTCAGCAATGGTTACCAATAAAAACCGAAACGTCAAAAATCCAATATAGAATGGTTATTCCTCAAGTACTAGATGAGAATCAATCGCTATTTTTGAATTTAACTCGATTCCTCTATGTCTTCAGCACAGGTAACGGATAAGAAAACAACGCAGTTGCTATGGTTACTTATAAAATTTCCTCCCAAATTTTTAGCATTTCACAGAGAGAAGCCTATCCATTCTTACATAAGCAAGGTTAAATGAGCTATATTAAGACGATCAAATGAATAAATTTTAAACAATTTAAAATAAAAAAATTAAAAAAAGGTACTATCTTACTCTAGAGTAAAGTACTTTAAAATATAATTTTACTAAAAACTTTATTTAACCTTTTTTGTGGTCCCCAAGGTACTTAATTAGGATATTAAATTTCATCAAAATTGGTTAAGTCATTTTCAAGATATTTAGAAAAAACTAAAAAAGTACTGAAATAAAGTACTAATGTTTGTTGGCCGATATGTACCAAAAACTAATCAGCGCTTCATTTTGTTAAACTAATGGTAGGTTTTCAATTTCATTTCAATCGGTGTAACGGTGTGGAAAAAATCGTGGGCCAAAAAAACGATAACATCCATCCATATATCCATCCATCCATCCATACATCCTTACATCCATCCATACATCCATCCGCACCGCCACGTGCTAAAATTCAACCTAATTGAATACTACAATTTGTGATTTTAATTGAGTCCATGGGTTCCGTAGTCTTTACCTGAGGACCCTTGGAAGTCGCGCTTGCCGCGAGACCGATTACAATACTTTCCCCATGCTTCGCATTGGATAAAGTAAAAAAATTGAAAATTTTCGGGTTAATTCAATAAACCTGTTGCCCGGATAGTATTTGAGATTAAAAAAAATTAATAATTTTAATGATAGTATTTATTAGAAAGTCAAAAAGGTTTCGATTTAGTAAATTCTATTCAAGAAAACATAGATACTACCAAATTTGATCATTGACCTAGTTTACAGCAGGGACTAATCTCGATTCGCTTCGAAACAAAATGGGATTCAGGGTACAGTTTACACTTGAATTAACTCACTCCTATTAATCGTGAAATGAAAGAAAACTATAAATATAACCTTTGAAATTAAATTGTCCATCATCTTATTAAGAGGGGATGCAAAGAGAATACCACACTCCGGAGGAATTAATTACAGAATTTGTTTCAGTATCTTTGGTTATGAACAAATTAGAAAAATTAAGAAAAGTTTTCAAGCTAAAGCTTGTCTCTAGACGATAAATAAAGCAATTTCGTGGCCTTTTAATCCATTCATTTTCAAAATCCCATATTCTAAAACGGGGGAGGATTCGTCAGGTGCTTCAATGTTCCCAGTCCCAATGAGGGGATCTTCGGAAACCGTAATACAAAGGGGCCTCTCCAAACGGCGTATTTTTCTTCAAATGTTCATATTGTATAAACAGACGACTCTCGATAATATGAACTCTTCAGCTGTTAACTTCGGTAAATCGAAAAAATGCTGTGTATTTTGATACGCTCGATAACTCAAATTCCTTTTCGTAACAAGAGGGGGAAAGAATGTTCTCAAATTCGAACAAGGCCACCTACCCTCTTTATAATTCGAATTTTTCCTAGTAATGTTTACTCCACATTTTCCGCGTAATGTTTGTTATCTATTGCCATGTTAATATATATGTAATTTTTTGTTCTTTTTTTGTCGTTTACAATATTTTTACTTTTTTAATATATAGAAAATTTATGTAAGCTCATACCTACACATTTTTCAAAAATATTATTAAAACTCTTAATAATTCGATTTTTTTCTTTCCTCTTGAAAATTCAAACTTCTTGATAATTCGAAGTCTCTATAATTCGAATTTTTCTTGGAGTCTCTTGGATTTCGAATTATCGAGATTCACACGTATTTTCATTTGCACGCACGAAATGCTCGTTATCATATAATGTCTTATTTTCATGCGAATTTTTTTACGAATGGGAGAGAGGCATAAATTGTTATGCTTCAGGCCTCCCTGAGGCGCTTCTCAGAAACAATTCCTAAAACTAAATCTGTAATTGATTTGGACACCCTGGACAATGAGAAGTTGTTAGACATAGATCCATTTCACTGCACTACTTCTGACTCGAATGAGCTTAACGTTCCACTACCTACACATAAACAGGGTCGACAGTAATTTCATAAAGAGTCGATAATTTAACTGTTATTTATGCCTGGGACTGTGAGGAAAGTTGCATATATTCTGAAAGGATTTATTCTAAAAAGCATGTTTATCAATCCTTTTCAAATTAAATTTTCTAAAATATATTGAGATACTGTCCCTGTTGTTAAAGTTCAAAGAGTATTTTTAAAATTTTACGAATTCTTTAATTTTCTTTCATAAAACTATATTAATATTAATATATTCAGTTTTCAAGTATGTCTAGTTTTGAAAACATGATCTACAATTGCCAAGTGAATTAAGATTATTTTGCTGGCTAATTTCTCGAGTAGATGTTTTTTGTTGGGCATATTTTTCATTTATTATTTTTGAAATGGATATATATTCACTTACCAGAGATTTTGCGCTGTTTTTGAACTGACTTTGTTAACATCGCTGTTTTCAACAGGTTAAAGATATAGTAGTATAAAGTAGTAGGAATAAAAAACAAAAAAACAAAAATGTTCTATAATTTTGTTACCAAGGAAATTTTATTATTTTTAAACATGTGGGGTGGTTGTGAAATAAGTGAGTATCTGCAGACAATGTGTACTGTTGACTAATTTACAGCCTTCACATCTCCAGCCATTTTGTATGCATCCCATTAGAATTGATTGGGACTGCCATACTCCTGAAGTATATGTGGAAGCTGACATAAAATATTGTAGGTAATCTTAGTATTTGTTGATGAATAACTTCCTGATGACAAAAGCAACCATCAAGCATGGAGTTATAGTATTATTCACTTTTGTTCACTTATGTTCTAGTAATACAGCATTTTGTTTATTTTTCAACAAAAATTTAAATATGTTTTGATTCAAACTAGTTTGGACCTGATATCATAAATCAGTCTAGCTGCCATCTTTGTGCTCATCCCGGCAAACCACTTTGTAAATTTTCCTGGTATCATTTCTTAATCCGGCGTGACGCCCACGATGAAATTAGAAACGTTGTGTAAAATGTTTCAAATATAGGAATCTCTAAAACCTCTTGCAGAATCCTTTCTCGTTTTTCTTCTTTTTCTTTCCTCATCAAATTAAAATAAAGCATTAAAGCGGGATCAGTAAATAACTTTACTTATATCATGATCCTATCTCGCTCAATTCAATTAATATAAATATTTCAGAGGTTCCCTCAGTATACATGAATCATATTCTATGATTTATTTATGAATTAATTATATGACTCTTATTTAACATCTGGATGCATAAGACTTAAAAAGATTAAAATTACCGTAATTTATACGAAAGAGAAATAAATATGGATCTGGAATCGTGCATATGGCTAGAATTCTTAGATCAAAAAATAGTCGTCTGGCATATTTAATATACTGGGTCATAGGCGTAACAAGGGTGGGAGTTTCGGAGTTCAAATCCGTCCCCCTAAAACAGCAACAAAAATACAGTAAATAAAACAATTATAAAATAATTCAATGTAGGTACTTTTTTATATATTAACTAGTATATACAAAATTTAATTTAAAACAAGCACGTTTATGAATTTTTGTTCAAAAGAAATGCCATTAAGTCCCCACACCTATTTTTAATAATGTAAGTCCATACATCTTGAGGCTGACCCTTCCCCCACTATCAATCCTAGTTACGCTTATGGGGTATAAGGTATAAGTGATCCTAGTTTGTCCTACCCTTAAGGATTCTAAAATATATGATCAAAATCAAGAGAGATGATCATCTACTAAATCCGAGGTGTTATGGATTATTTTTATTATGTCAGAAGGGTTGTTTCACGTCTTTGGAAATCGAACTTGAATGCCAAAAAATGCAATTCGAGCACTTGGCTTGTCCACCGAGATGCAACCACATCTGACATATATAGCATACGGAAAAATTTTCATTCAAAGAATCGATCTTAATCATTAAAACAATTTCGCGGTCACTTGAATCTAAATCTTATCATAAAACCAAAGCATATATATTTTGATTAGAATGTTTTAAGTTTAAATACAAGTTTTTTTAATTATTATTAAAAATGATCAAGTAGAAAAAAATCAACAAATGTTCCTAATTAAGCTTATTTTTCTCATTTTGGCCCCTTACACATTTTGTATAATAAAAGGGCGAATTCCAAAAAATCTGAAATTATTTTTAGGTCATTTTTATGTAGAATTTTATTAAGCAAAAGCAAAAAGACGGCATTTTAAAGTTATTATATAAGTGATCTAATACTATCGAATGCTATAACTTATTTATAAAATTAATAATTATCTAATAGTATTTTCCGCAGGGCGATTCAATCAGTATACACAATATCTTTCATTTGGTGCAGCATTTTTTTTATTTTTTTATTTATTTTTTAATTATTATAACAATTACAATCTAGCTGCCCAGCAGCTAATAAGTAATATCAGTCTTATATTTAAGATTTATACAATTTCAATCAATATTTTACATAATATTTGATTAATTTTAAATCATTTGTCTTCTTTTTCTTACTTCCTATCAGTGGACACCTTCCACAAGTTCATGCGGTTTAATGCGGCCTCTTCATTAATATGTGATTCCAGTCTCGCCTGGTGGGCTATGGCCGATTTTTGATGACTTCACTGACCGTCTCAATTCCGAGATCACGATCCAGGTCTGTGTTTCGAATGTACCACGGTGCGTTGACAATGCTCCTCAGAACTTTGTTTTGGAAAATTTGTATGATGTTTCTATTTGTCTGGCTGGCACACCCCCTCAACTGATTGCCATTAGTCCAGACTGTGGTGCAGCATTTGAAACATAAATAAACATAATTAAATTGATTAAAACATCCAAAACCAATTAATTAATTCTCCAATTATTTCTACTTCCACATTTCTTTGAAAATATATTTTACAGGAAAAAAAACATAATTTTAAACTATTCGAGCGATGGCGTCAGTACCCACGTTCACTTTTGCTCTAGAGTTCAACAGAAAAAGATTAAATTAGTGACATATTACTGGATTAAGAGAATTAATAGTTCCTGATTCTATTAGATTACTTAATGTAGTCAGGAGTTGAAAATGAAGCTGACTATAACACTATAAGAAACGAGCTTTTCGTGCGTGCCTTGAAGTGCTCTGGCGCGGCGTCTCGTACCAAAAATGTTATTCCTCTTAAAAACCACACTCCAAATGTATACCTGTAAACTCCCTAAAATTCATAGTCTCTTAAAAGTTTCGCCTCATTTTCGTCCTGACACAGCTACAGAAATGAGGCTCTAGATATGAATCTGGAAGTATTTTTTTTTCTATAATCTACAGCATTGTGGTATGTTTTGTGTGGAAATAGATTTATTTAAATAAGTGGTATCGTGTGAGGAGGAGAATTATATTATATCATTTTTTTAAAATTTGGGATCGATAATCGATATAAGGCTCCAAATATTAAAAGAGATCAGGTGTTGTTTGTATGACAGGCTGCTCCAGTATTGCAATGAGAAACTCATATGGGCATGCGTGTCTTAAGTCGTTTAATTTTGTAAAAATCAAAAAATAAGAATAACAAAATTTAGACTTTTAAAAAATTATAAAACAGTAGTGGGGGGAGGAATATTTATCAATATATTTAATGTTTCTTAATTTAAAATCAATTGGAGTCTTTCATTTCAAAATTCGAGTTCAAATTACAATTATATTTCAAATTTGCCGACGGCATCAGCGCCCCCTGTCGGCAGCATTACGTTAGCGTTGCTGCAAATTAATCTGGGCTATTATATATATATATATACATAATAACGAAGAATCTTCATAAAAATAAAAAGACAAATTCAATGAAAATAATAATAGTATTTTTTGGAAGAAATGTATGCCATACTGGTACGAAATTGTTTTGTTTTAAATAAAATCTTTATCGCGATAACTTACCCGATTAGGAATCAGATAATATGCTAGTGTTGTTTTGTAATGCGAGGGCTTAGGAGAGATTTGTCTTCTTAATATTTTTCTTTATAAGCAGAGCAATCAGCTTCGGGTAAGCTAAAGTCAGGTTGAGTAAATGTCAGGTATAATCAGTTTCTGTAATTGAATGAGGTAATCGCACGAAGAAGAGCGACTTGCACGCCACCTGTGTGGGCGTCGAGAGCCTCGAAGATGGAGGGCGGCGTCTCTTGTTTCAGAGTCAATTGAACTTCCGGGGCGCCTCGAACACGGAAATAGGCTCTTAACTAATCAAAGAAGGATTTTCATTACGATTTCCGATTATGATTCCCCTTATTCTCTTTATAATTGAATTTTGACTTTTTACATTTAAGGTAGTATTTAAGTAAATAGGAAGTTTCATTATTTGTGAGATGATGGCCCCATTGTTTTAAACTTCCTAATAAATAAGAGAGATGTAGGAAGGGGGATTGAAGATTGACACTAAATCTATACGAGTGAAATCTAATATAAAATATATTTTAAAATATTATTTAGAATAAACTTTATTTCAATATTTTTTATAAATTCTGATATATAAAAAAATAAAAAAAAAAAAAAAAATAGGTCCTCCTCCCGAAAAAAAATTTCTAGGTACGCGCCAGAAATAAGTATACTTTACAACTTTAATACGCAGCCTACCTGCTGAGCGAGAAAAAGTATTGAATCGGAGAAATATTTTATCGTGTATAGAATTTCCTGGAGCATTTAGAAAATAAGAATTTTCAAGAATTGATTTTTTTCTGATGTGTGTTGTGTGCCTAAATTCTGATACCGACAATAATCTCAATAACAAAAAGCAGTACAAACGAAATTTGGCACACGTGCTTGTATTAATTAATAAACGGCACCTTGTTAAGTTTCAAGTTTCCAGTACAAATCGTTTGCTGACATAAGAATAATAAATTACAAAAATTTCGAAGAGTATATTAGATCTTAACATAAATATCTGATCCAAATATGAAATTTCATAACAATCCCTTCAGCCGTTTTTACGTGAATCGTGAGCAACTTTTCTCGGAACCCACGGAAACATACAGACATACATACAAATAGACATAAATTTTTTGAGGGATGTTTCGTTCATAACTTTGCTGGAAACGTGTGCAACCAAAATTTGGCGTGTTTTGGAGTAATGTACAGTATACTTAGATATAATAACAATTTCTATTATATGTAAATGTACATACACTATGTGAGTTATAATGAAGAATTTTTTTGCTTAGACAAAACATAAATGTACTTAAATTTATTTTTATAATATACCTATATACAAATTATACATATATGTATAATATAATAATAAATGTCAGCTTAGCCATACTATTGACTTCTGATGTACTTTCATCTATTGCTATGCTAATTACGTCATTAAAATATGATTTTTGACTTGTGGGTCAATAATTTTGGACATTTTTTTTTTTTTTTTTTTTTTAATGATATTGATGAGAGAAGGAGATACACCAGAAGGTGGATCCCCTAAAGGCCTGTATGGGCATGGCCCCTCCATCGTGAAAAGAACAGAGTAGAAGGAAAAGAAGCCGGGATCACGAGCCAATCTCAGAAACTTAGATACAATTCAATATCCAATTTACTAAGGTTTTAGGGGCTTCGAAGCAGTGGTAAATTCGGTTAAATTTATCTCCCACTTAAAACTTATATCTTCAATGCGAAGATGAACTGTTCTAGTTGATGGTGGCATTTAATTAATGCTCTCAAATATGTATTTTTTATTTGCGAAGTCATTAAATACATTTTTGGTACAATTTATGAATGCATTTTTCAAAAATTCGCCATCTTTAAGCGGTTTTCCCTTGCTAACAGTTGCAACAAGGTAGATGTAGCGTAATTATGGCTGGTATTAAGACTAAAAATTTATTTTCAAAATATGTTTGTATAAATGCTAACACAATTATTGCAAAATATTGACAGATTACAGGAGATTTTTAAACCAAACTCAAGTGGTCATGAAATATCAAATGGGTCACTTGGTGACCCGCGTGTAATAGGTTGCCGACGTCTGTACTATGTATTTAAAATCACAAAATATATTTTATTTTCTTATACCAATATATATAGTTTTATAATCGTAAAATAGACGGTCTTTCTTTGTATACATTAATTAAGTTTATATAACCATATTTAATTCTTCAACGCCATAAATTTACATTCGCTTCTTATCTCGCCAAAGTAAATTTACATACGAAATATTTGCACTTGCCAGATCCAGGAATACTGACGTTTTATCTCTCTTGATCTCAAGGGGCTGAAATAATTGATAATAACGAAGCAAGTTAATCAATGGTGGTAATTCCACCTCAGTGATGAGATCCACCATTTAGTCAGGGTTGAAAAAAAGTCTATTTCGAAATAGTTAATTTCAGGTTGAAACAATTATTTATAAAATATAGAATAGTCTTTTATCATATGATAAAATGATAATATATATATTTTTAAATTTGAAAAATATGAAGGTATATAAATAGAGTTACCAAATTTTTTAAAATTAGTGATATTATAAGGATAGCGAATAAATTCATCAAATGATTCTTCTTAGGTTGTTTTGATAGAGTTTTAAGAAATTTATGATGTTCTAGCTTCCAGCCTTTGACATCCCATAATACAGATCCAGCTTACAAAAACATTTATAGGATAAAAATTTTACATCTCACTTATAATAAAAAATAATAATTTATTTCATTTTGATTGGCTACTCATCAGATAAAGACTCCTGTCTCAAACTTGAGGGACAGATTAGTAAGTTAAGAAAGTGAGATTAATGGGATTCGCATGAGCTTAAATCTATGAAACCCTAAGAACGATGTTTAATTTAGTTTTTAATAAATATTTTTGAACAAGAAGACGATTTAATATTTTTTTTTAATTTTTAATTTTTACTTTATCCAATGCGAAGCATGGGTAAAGTATTGTAATCGCTCTCGCGCCAAGAGTGACACTTTCAAAAGAGTCATACAGGTAAAGACTACGGAACCCATGGACTCATTAATGTCACAAATTGTAATAGTTCAATTAGGTTGAATTTTAGCACTGTGACGATTTTGCCAAAAATTACCAGGGATCTCGTCGAGAGGCCAAAAAGAGCCATTTTTTGGAAGTGCGTGGGGATGGATGGATGTTATCGTTTTTTTCGTCCACGATTTTTCCCACACCTTTGCACCGATTGAAATAAAATTAAAAACCTACCATTAGTTTAACAAAATGAAGCGTTGATTAGTTTTTGGTCATATCGGCCCACAAACATTAGTACTTTATTTCAGTACTTTTTTAGTTTTTTCTAAATATCTTGAAAATGAATTAGACCAATTTTGATGAAATTTAATTTCCTAATTAAGTGAAATCTAATGGGGATAACAAAAAAGGTTAAATCTATGAAGTTTTTAGTAACAGTATATTTTAAATTTGTACTTTACTAGAATAATATAGTAATACATTGGATAAAGTTTAGCAACGATTCCGTTGCAGTTTATTTTATTTAAGTAGTATAACTTATTTATTAATAAAACTTGTTCCAAAGTCTTGTCATATTTAATGGATAAATAATAATTCTTGAAGATAATTTAAGTTTAATCAAATCAGTAAACGAATTAATTTCGTTAAAAATTACATAAAATTATAAAACATTTATATGAATGAGAATGGTTTGTCTCAGTTGACGGCAATATAAGATGGCCCAGTTTGCCACTCTGCTACCCAATTATTCCCATTAAAAAGTGGTGCTGAATGTTGTTTATTTTCACAATTAAAGGTCAGATCAGTGTATTAAAAATGTTACACTCGGACAGAAAAGTTAATTCCATGGCTGCCTGCAATTCAAAAACATTATATACGAGCTTTTCGTGCGTGCCTTCAGCTCGGCCCTCCGAGCTGTACTATCGGTTGCAGAAGTTGCAGGGAACGATGGAATTGAATTTTCTGTTCTACTGTTAATTAGAAAAATATAATAAATTTAATTAACAAAGAAGATAATAAATCGTTTAATATAATAATTCTTTAATGGAAAATTATCCCTTCTTTAGAATTATCTTTTTTATTATATGAGCAAATTCAACATATTTTGCATTATCAAGTCCACTAGGTGTTTTTTCCAATTTAAGATAAATTTTCCATTTTTAATAATATAGTCTTTAATTGTAAAAATTTATTATTGCACTCATAAATTTTTTAACGCTGATTTTACACAATTTAATATTTTTCAATTCAAATAATCTACAAAAAGTCAATTCCGTCCCCTGTCCAATTTGGCTGTTTAAATCTTCAAATCCGTGTATTTACTTGAAAAATGTTCAGATATGACTGAATAAAATATCACCTAAATAAAAAAAAAGATGAATGAAAACTATATAATTTAATAAAGTTTTTTTAGTTATTAAAATTTTGTTAGAAAAAATTATTAAAATTGTCCAAAGACAGTGTGTCAATTCCGTCCCCAATGTAGTTTTAAATTTTAACTTGATTCACTCCATCACTCGCAGTGGTCAAGAGAGAATCTACTGTCAGTTGGTGAGTTGGTTTGTTAATAGCAACCAGTGGTGTTAATTTTATTCATATGGTAACATTGAAAAATGACTAAAGATAGATAGTTTGTTAGTGATTAATTGTGTCGTTCATAAGTGTCATTTCCGTCCCTGCGACAACAAGTCATATAAAAATATTTAATTAAAAAAACTTTCTAGTGTTATGATCTGAAAAAACATTTAAGAGCAATTTAAAGTATCTTTCAAGGTTTTTTTAAAAGTAGGAGACAATTTGTTTACAGGGCAATGATTGACTTCCGCACTCAAAGAACGGACTCAATGAGGAACTACAAATGCATTTCAAAGAGTGGGTTGACTTAGCGAACTCCCGAGCCTTTCTTTGAGTTGGGTCATTTCAATTGACTACCACCAGACGATAATCACCAACAGAGAAAATAGCCCAAAGACGGAGGCCATGCAGACTCGAAGAGCAGCTGAGTGACCTGAGACGCCCCGCCGCGTCCTTTCAGGTTCATAACTACTTGTTTGCCAGAGCAACCTTGCCATCAATACTCTCTTTTGTTACATAATTGTCCAAGAAATTCCCCGAAAACTCTTGAATGAGGGGTGGAAGTGTAGGTGGCAAAAGAGGAAGGAATCTCGTTTTCTACCTGTGTTGTGGTGATTTCACAACGCTAGAACCCTCTTCTCTATCTCTTTCTATTTTCCCCTATAAATATATACCGATTTTTTAAAAAAAATTTCAAAGATTAAGTGACTCTGAATGTAAAGCAAGTGGACCGTATCAAGAATGCACCAGGGCTTGGTTGGGGTTTATAAAGCTGCGAATTCTTTACCAAAAACTATTTGTCCTTTCCCTCAGGGCGTACTGAAAATAGATACGAATAAATCACTACCTTTAAAAGATATCGGGCCTCTTGAATCTTTAGAAAATCTCCAACTTCAGATTCATGTAGATGGTCACAAATTCTTAATAACAATGATAAACACTTCCTGTTGAGAGAAGCTATCCTCCCGAAATTAAATGGGAATATCCTTCTTGAAAATGACATTAAATCGAATACTGAAATCATTTATCTTTTCAAAAGATCTTTTCAGATAAACTTCTAAAAAAAATATCACAAAAAATCTTTCAGAAATGTATTTTGCACGAATGACTACAATTGAACAACATTTTAAAAGATAACCACATGTTTTTTGGCTTTTCAGCCTTTCTAGCCATAAGCCAATTTACGATACTAATTATTTCATTTTTTAAATTTGTCTCTACCCCCCCCCCCCCCCCCGGGGGTCAGGTTTTAGCGGGATGCCTCGAGTCGGATTCGAACCCGGGTCCAGTTAGCAGGGTGACATGCTAACCCCTAGCCTACCCGACCCCCCATAACCACATTTAGAAAATATATTTTAAATAACATGCATTGTTAGTTTGTTTTTTGATAATTAAAAAGTAGAAACCTGGAGCAAATATATAAAACGATTTAACAAGTTCCACTTATTAAATTCTGCAGAGAAATGAAAAACAATTTACCATGTCAAAAGAAAAGGAACTTTTGTGAATCTGGGTTTATAATTAAGAAACATTCAAATGAATTCCTTTCGTGAAATAATAATATTAAACATTTACTAAGAATTAAAAAGTGTCTATTAAATAAAGCAAAAACATCTTATTGGATTATAACACCGAACAATTATCTGAATCGTCCATCCTTAAAATATTAGAATATTCCAGCTGTAAGATTTAATTTGTAATAATTATTTAAATATTCGTATAGCTTTTCTGTTTATTAATAATTAATTTCTAAAATCAAATTATTTTATATAGACCTGGAAGTTTACTTTGGTATAGACCACTCATGAGGAAATGAGAAAATTCGTAATTTTTTCTACATAATTTGGAGTCAGGCTCTCAAGTTAGGATTGATGGCTTGGAAATTTCTCTTGAGTTATAATATACCACACTAGAAAATTAATTAAAATAACATAATAGAATCACAACCGAATAACTGTATGAAGCCTTGTTCAATACGCCGCGCCGTTTTAAAGTGTGAAAATCAATCTGTTGATTTTTTTGATATAAAACTATAGACCTATTTTATGTGTAACTTTTAAGAAATAGTAAAGCTTAACATATTTGCTCATTTCAAGTCGTACTTCAGAATATTTTTTACTGCTATCTATTTTAATTCAGCTATCCTTCATTTAATATTGTACTTTTATTTGAAACACGCAGAAATCTGGAGGAAAACAGAAATGAATTCAGGTAAATTATCTGTTATTTAATTTTTAGGTTACGAGGAATAAGACTTTTAAATTTCAAATTTAAAAAATTTTCAACAGAACACTTTTTTTGCAAGGTTGATCTGTGATAGGTAGGGTTTACGGTTGTAAATGTAACAGTACTTTTCAGGTGGTTTAAATTCACAAAATTCAAGTGCAAGATTTACTCTTTACATTAGGTTAATAACGAAAAAGTAGTTATTTCCGACATCTGAATCAACTATTTGGTAATTCTAGTTTCGATTCTAGGAAGAATTAACTTTGATCATTTCTAACTTTGACATCCGATTCTTCAAAAAAACGTCTAGTCCATGAACAAAAATTTGTGGTGGGGGAAGAGTTGATCCAGCATTTAGTACATATGTCTTTTTCTGAGCAACAGTTTAAGCCTCGTACTACAATACTTTTAAAAAATCAAATAAATGACTACATATAATCTAGTTTCTAACATCTAACATATGATTTAGACTAGGTGTTCTCGATCTATTTTTTCGCGAACCACTCAATCAATATGTGTTTAAAACCACTTTATAGTTAAATTGAAAGTTTCTTTTTGCCGAGAGTAGCAGAATTTTTATAAACTGAAGGAGACAATAAAAGACCACGTGTAAATCCCACATTACTTACATACATAAATTCTGGTGAATCAATTGTAATATACTGATGAAGAGGGCAAAGCTCTCGAAACTATAGCCTCGTTATAAATAAATTAAAAATGTATAATTCCAGCAGAAGACACACTCATGTATTGTCTCCTTCACTTTAGTTAATGTTTTTGGCTAAAAAATGTTCCAAGTAAAATGCAAAAAGTTCCTTAGCCTTGTTTTCTCTCACTGCTATATGGTTTATGGTACGCCAATTATAAAGTAAATCTCGTGCTTTGAATTATGGGTAAAAATAAGATCAAATAAAAAGATTCAGTTTTAATACAGGGGAGGCCCTAGCTTAAAAATTGTACATCTCACTTAAAATCAAAATAACAATGTCCCCCAGCTTCATGACTCACACCCCTCCCACTAGTTTCAAGAAAAGTACCCCCCTCATTTTTCAAGAAAAATAGGCCCCCCTCCCCATTTTATTCACTTCTAAGGAATTAGAGGAGCTTTTTATTACCATTTGTTGAAATTATAAGAATTGACTGTTTTTATTTTTATCATATAATTTCCCTCCCCCGAGAAATTTCAATGACGGACTCTGCGTCTTAATCCCCCCCCCTCCTGTGATCACTTCTGTCATTTATTAAAACAAGAAGTTAAAATAAAAATCAAATTATGAAATGAGAAGCTTAATTCGGTATTTTCGAAACTAGCACTTTTAAATCGAGTTCAATTTTGGAAACGAAGATTAGGATCAAGATTTAATATCGTCCAACATTTATTTAACAGACCCACCTTTTGTTTATAATTCTAACATTTAATTTTCCATCCATTTAATATATCTACTATATAATTTTTAAATTTGATGTAATTTCGAATATCATTTATGAATGGCTATACTACATATTTATTTATTTATTTATTTATTTATTTATTTATTTCAACGGCATGTGCTTTTAAAAAGATTACAAAAGTAATACAAAAGAAACACTACTTAGTTAAAAGTAGAGAAAAAACAATAATGTTAAACATACAAATAATAAACAATAAAACAGAGTAAATCAGATATAATAATTATGATAGTGAGTATTTAAATATATGAAAGTGTGTTTATTTTTATAATTCTAGACATTCTGTTGGTATCTATAGTAAAATTCAAAACGCATGTTTTTGGGAAAGGGCGTTATAAGCGATGCTTAATCTATAAATAGGGTTGG
Source organism: Forficula auricularia (assembly GCA_024734495.1). Taxonomy (NCBI): domain Eukaryota; kingdom Metazoa; phylum Arthropoda; class Insecta; order Dermaptera; family Forficulidae; genus Forficula; species Forficula auricularia. The sequence continues at coordinate 14,635,738 of JALMQS010000128.1, forward strand.
TTTCAGAATGACGTGTAAATGGAACTGGTGGATAGAATGGTTGATTCTGTCGTAGTGGGTACGAAGGATTGTTCAGTGGAAAAAGAATTCTAAGCTCAGGACAACGAATGGTATCAGACATAATTTAAAAGTGAATAAGTTGTCGGAAGCAATCATAGACGAATGAATAGTTGACATGTCGAAAGTTTCAGCGATTTTCGAGTAGTCATGATCGTATCTGGACATAGGGCTACCAGAGAGAGACGCTAGATGTCTCAAAACTTTATGCTGAATTCTTTCAAGTCTAGTTATGTTGGTTTTTAGATTCGGTCTCCAGATTGTTGAAGCATACATTACGACAGATTTAATCAAACTTATGTATAGGTATCTGATACAATTGGGGATCCTAAAAGCTTTAGTGTTGCGAAATATGAACCCCCAAGTTCGGTTAGCTTTACTAACCACATGATTAGTGTGATCATTAAACGTGAGCTTTGAGTCAAAGGTGACACCAATGTCTTTTTTTTTTTTAATGCAATCGAATGCAAGAAGGGGTACGGTGTACCAGTAAAGATGCAGCCCTTATGGATCTCGAAAGACCCTTGCATTACCCAAGAGAAGGGAAAGTTGATTGGGTGTAGACGTAGGTGTCTATGCACTCCGGTTTTGAAGGTTTGAAGATTATAGGTGCTGGGAAAGATAGAGGCTGGGAGAGAGTTCCAGTTCCTTGAAGTCATGGGGATATATGTATTTACGAATGAAGTGGTCCGGCACTTTTCTAATTTGACCGCGAGAGAGTGTTGGGAGTCGGCAAAACGCGTGCTACGTGCAAAGCATACTTTGGGGGAATTATTGATTTTATCTCATCAGAGCACCTGCCGTGATTGTATCTATAGAAAAGGGAAAGGGCAGAGACATTTCTTCGATGAGCCAGCGAGTCGAGGGAGTCAGTGAGGGTGGAATCGTCAATTAGCCTGACGGCTCGTTTCTGAATTGCATCCAGGGTAGCAAGAGAATATTTTGAGGCTCCTCTCCATAGATGAGAGCCGTATTCGAGACAGGGGCGGATTTGGGCCTTGTAGATGGTGAGAAGTTGTGGGGGTTTGTAAAATCGCTTGGACCTGAATAAGAAGCCAATCCTACTTGCTGCAGATTTCGCCACAGAGGAGATGTGTTCATTCCAAGACAGGTCAGATGCGACAGAGACGCCCAACATGGATAGGCTGTCACACATTTTCAGGGTATTCGAATCGAAGTGCATATCAGGGAAATCTTTATTTTCGCGCCTAGAAATTAGACCACATTGAGTCTTGTTTGAATTAAAGTTAACTAAATTTTGAGAGCCCCATTTATTCAGTTTGTCTAGGTCGAGAGTAATTGAGGAGGCAACATTGATTCGATTATTCGGGAGTGAGGGTTTGCCGTGTAGAGTGCTATCGTCGGCGTAACAATGAGTGGGGTTTGCCGTTTGATCGATAAGGTCGTTTATATAAATTAGAAAGAGTGTGGAGGAGATTACGGAGCCTTGGGGAACACCAGAGTTTGTGGAGAACGATTCAGATGATGTTCCATCCACCACAACTTTTATACTTCGGTTTGTCAGAAAGCTTTCATTGTCTTTGATTGAAGTTACTCTAATGCAATAAGAAGTATCGTCCAGATAGTAATTGTATGAGATAAAATATTCCTTTTTTGAGAATGAAATGGTGAAGCATTTGTCAAAATTTAGAAAAAATAAGTTTGCTTTGCACCAGTATATATCGCCGCTGGGACGCAAGACATAGGTTGAGATCCAATGATTTAGTTTAGACTTTAGACTGTTCCCAAAAGTAGGTATCAAATTATTACGATATTATTTTTATGATATTGATAGAATATTTTTATTATTTTCGCCAAGAGTAAATTAATTATCATTAATTAAGCTAATGATATTTTTATAAAGCTGAACTTATTCGGAAAATCATAGCTTCATGCTATTAAATGAAATTAAAATGAATTTTGTTGATTATTTTTTTGGGTTTGTTCAATTAGAATATTTTGTAAAATGCAATGTAATATTAACAATACTTGCCATTATGTATTGGAGCTAGGTGAGAAATAATAATAATTCTCTTATTCTTCGAATCTCTTCATTATTATCAATTGTAAGAGATTTATATCTGATTAAAGGTGAAAAAGTGTTGGTCATCATTTGGCGGACGGCCAATAATCGTGAGGAAACAACTCCATTTGGAAACCACCGACTGATTTGTTCACGAAGTCGTCGCAATCTCAGAAATTTTGTTCATATTTTCTTAAATTACGACCACTTGATTATGATGCAATTCTCAGTGACTTAACAGAGGCATGACAGCATCCAGTATTGAAATTTACTCTCATTTTAGATTTTATGTTATTCAAATTTTAATGGAAAAAAATTTCAAGACTTGGTACGCTGTTTACAAATTTTGTTGATTTGGCAATATTTGAAATACAATACAGAAAATATAGAGATTTATAGTTAAATGCAGATTTTTTGTTGAATATATAGCATGAATTAATAGAAAAGTTAACTTTTTACTTTTTTAATATTATCTGCCTGGACCCTTGGAAAATAAGAAATGTTTAATTTATCCAAATTTTTTTCTGCTTTCCAAGAGCTTTCCGCATGCTACAAATAAAATTTTCTGTCATTTTGAATCCCAATCCAGATAATTTTAGTTATATCTATCAATTGTACTAGAAGTGCAAATTATGGAAAGAGATGTATTAGCAAACATTCATCGTCTAAAGTTGTCGCAATTCTATTCAGCTTCAAGTTATATTAAGTTTTATTATCCCTCCGAGATGCCGAGGCCACAATCAGTTTAAGATTCACTCAACTACATGATAATTTTTTTGAACAAAATGTTTTTATTTACAAATTAAAATTTACATATTCATTATTTTACATCATCGAGTAAATACTCCCCTCCCATGTCCCTATTTACAATATGTCATTTTTTCTTTTTAGATGTGATAAAGTTAATCTAAAAAATTCGAAATATATTAATTATTTATAAATATGTTGAATTAATTATTAATTTTAGGATAAAATCAATTTGATTCATAGGGGAAGTAACTATCATTTTTATTATAGTTTTAGAACGTTTATAGTATCGTGGATTGAAATAAAGTGTTGATAAAGGAATTGAATTCATAATGAGAATTGAATGTAATAAACGGAAGCCAAGAGGAGATGTTATTTAGTGGGAACCATGAATATGCATTATACCGAATAGATTGTTTTTAAATATTTCTGGGAAAATATGACAATCCAAAAGTGAGTATATTTTTCATTTGATCTAAAAAATTATTAGTAAGAATATTTTTTTAATCAAAAGAATGTAAGAAATTTGGAAGTTCTCTTTAAAAGTCGGGAAAAATTCTATTGATTGAAATGAAATATTTACAAATGAATAAAAAGATTTTTCTTAAAAATAAAAACAAAAAAATAATAAATTAATGAAAAAGTAAGTTTTTGACTAAGAAATTTCGGTGAGTAATGAAATATGTTAAAAATAAAATCGGGAGTGGTACTCAGGGCCTATAACTCACCAAGCGACTATGGTAGCCTTTTCTATATTCGAGATTGATTTTGAAATAGTAATTTATTTAATTAGGGAACTTTTATTTCAATATATACTAGTATATAAGATGTACAACACCCCTACGCGCTTAAATTAGATATTAATCGAACAAACGCATTCGCATTCGTTTATCCCTATGACCGTCTTCCCAGCAACTTATAACATTCAAACTTTCAAGACCCGCATCCACAGGTACCTTCGACTGTTACCCAATCCCTAAATCTCTTCTTATCTTCACGATACAAAGGTCCACCGCGGACTACAGAGGTTGTATCTTTTTGGTGCAACTTCTTCTTGTATCAATATCATTATATATAAAAAATTTCTTTCCTGGACAAAATTACTTTTATTTTAATTAGTAACTAGCTGCAAGGCCCGCCTTCGGCGGCCCTCTTGCTAGCCAGGGAGCTCGCGCCCTGGACCCCCACCCCGAAGCCCACTCAGCACCCCCAACCAGCCCACCACCCCAATGTACAGACAAAACCTTAATTTATATATATATATATATATGATTTCATGTAAATTAGTAAACATGACGACCCCTGGACCCCCACCTCCCACCTCTCGAACCTCACTTCCCCCCCCCCCGAAACCCAACCAACACCCTCATCCAGCACTCTCACCCACACCACCACCCCAATATACAGACAAAACCTTAATTTTATATATATAGATATCATTTAAATTGGTAACCTATGACGACTGTTTTTGTTGGGGGAGGGACATAGATAGATAGGTACATACAGAGGCAGACACAAATGCGCATTAGTAGTATAGGATATATTTTTTAAAAAGTGCAGGGTGGAAAATATTGTGTAATTATACCAGGGGTTCCCAAACTTTTCCGAGTTGCGACGCCGTTTTTCAATTAACATTTTTCCATGGCGCCCTATTATAAAGTATGTCTAATCGTATGTAAGCGATAAAAATAAATAATAACTAAATTTTTAGCTTCTCACTTTGTTTTTTGTGTTAGGTCTTACTTCATTAATTATGAATCTTCGCAGCGCATCTTTGATGAAGCCGCGGCTGCCTAGAAGTGCCGCGGCGCACAGTTTTGGAACCTCTGGTGTATACCAAGAAGAAAAGTTATTTTCCTAGCAAAAAAGGCCAGTCTCGGCTGCTGTTCCACTCGACATATTGTTCTTTCTGCCCGAAAAACAATGATTTTGATACACAAATTGCTTCATCTTCCTACTACCTATTATACTACTACTGTACTACTATACATCTTTCTAATAATTTTCTTGTTTATATGTAAATTTATCTTGTGACACACTCGACTTCGAGCGTTGTTTTAAGGGTCCATTGTGTTCTGTAATAATTTTGCTAGCGAAGGAAATATGGGATCAGTCCGCGAAGCAACACGATTGGAAGAATTTATCATTTTTATAATTTTAATTATAAAATTACTACATTGAAGAAGATACTAGGGAAGTAGCTATTCTTATATCTAAATAGTATGGTGCATTTGATGTTTCTATTTCTAGAGAAAACTGTTAGATTGCATGTTATCCTTCCGGATCAGGACTGCACCCGTTTCGAGTTTCCCCCAAGTTCAGGTACAGAAGGCGGGACTTTTCCCACACACCATAACACTGTAATTATACAAGCAGAAGATCTCGTTGCCTACATTTCTGGACTTAAGACACTCCTGGCCCCTTCTTCGCAAGGTTCTTGTGAAAGGCGCCCTTTGTACCCTGGAATATACCCAAACCGTGCTGGCTTTGTGTTCTCCGTGAAATATGAACCAACGGCCGTCTTGAGAAAAAAATAAGACGAAGAAGAAAGGGAAAAGATGACAACACGCGGAGAATGGCAACGGACAATTCGACAGCGATGATAAACCAGGGTCGGGTGGGCGTTCCTTCCGCCACCACTGCTTGTACACTTTAAAAGAAAAGCAAAAAAATAAAGATTGGACGGTCGAATTCATTTAAATGTTAAAAGAGAGGAGAGTTTAAGGGACATTCATCGCATTTAGCGGGCCAGAAGATAGCTATCTGTGCAGAGCCGCGTGTCTTCCGCATCCAGCTAAGGAGCCAGCCTATTCAGGGAACTTGTTCGCTTTTGGACCCGAGCTCAGATTAAAACTCAGCTTGTCTCTTGGCGCGTGTTCTTTTCATACCTTGTTCCCACAAGATATTGTCATGATCATTTATTGCATCTTTTCAGGAAATTCTCAATTTAATTTCTGTTCATTTAAAATAACGGCTCGCTTTTTTGTCTCCTAAACAAAATCACTTACTAATAGGAAGAAGCAACTTAAATGAAAGATTTTTTATATGTAACTAAAGACCTACACAATGACTACTAATTTCTATATAACATATTAAAATTGTGTTTTTATCTCTAATAATTTTGTCTGACCATCTGAGATAAATAAAAAGTAGACATGTCTAAAGAAAATAAGTAAAAAGATTGAACATTTTTAAGTGAATTCAAAAACTGTTTCGGATAATTTGATACAAAGGATGAAAAAATTAGTCACTTATTTTTACCAAATTATTTAATTGAGTTATAGAGGAGATTTAATTACTCTATCGCTGTTTCATATGACACTCTATCTAAATTCGGTTTTCATTTTAAGAATTAAATAATAAATAATATTAATAAATTACAAATTAGATGAAACATGGACCTCTTTAATTAAATTTATTTATTTAGAGAAATTTTTTTAGATATATTTTAGAAAGGGTTAAAAAATATTTTATTAAAAATTGACGATTTTAGTCTTCAATAAATAATTAATTCAATATTCAAATAAGTATACAGAGGGGAACAGACAATTAAAATGTGATTCGTATAATATTTTAATTGACATCATCAGTATCAATTAAATTTCATATGCTAATTGTGTGAAACTTTTTTGACTATGTCCATACAATACCTGTTCACAAATTAATTTAATTATTGATAACTAAAATTTTCAATTTTTAATAAAAAAAATTTTTTCTTAATGTAGCTCATAAAAAACTTCATATAAATAAATATTAATAAAATTTAATGGAATAGTATAAGCTCAAAATAGCTATTTTTTTAAAAATTTTCAAATATTGTAAATAAATTTTATGATTATTTATTAGTAGTTTTTGTGTGTGAATTTGTTTTCTAACTGGAAAGTAAGTGAAAACAGTAAAATATTTATACTTCATTTAGTAGAAAATTATTACCTTATTATTAAACAAAACAGGAAGCTATGTGTATATTATTTTTGGAAAATTAAATAAGGTTTTTAAGGCTTTTAGTGAAGAGATTAATTACAACAACGATTATTTTATTTACTCTCTAAACAATGCTTGATTTTGAATTACATGTATATTTATTTTACGGATGAGAAAACCATATTTAATAAAAACATTACGAGTGTAGAAGTAGAGATAACGAAGATAAACAGTTGGGCTGGGTATTTATCAACAAATAATTCCCCTTTATTTGATGTATAACAGCAGAAATTTGAATATTGTCCTACAAACAATTTGAACATTTTTTTATCCTATTCTTGTCAAAAATTGAACTTTCAAGTACACGAATAAATGAGATATTCCGAAATCGGATTTCGTTTTAGGTAAATAAAGATAGTGTTGATATTCATTAAAAGATGTCACTGGGAACGTCTGTATAGACCAGAGGTCGCCAAAGTGGTCATATAGACCCCCAGGGTCTATTTAACAAAAGCGATAGTCGATCCGATCGAAAGGGTCTATTGGGGGTCGAAGAAAAAGACAGTTCTTAATACGCAAATCACACATACCTAATTGAGTATGTAAAATTTGTGAATTTTTTTATAATTGACTTAATATCATTAATATCAAGGACGCTTCTTAAAAATTTAACAATAAGCAAATTTTGGACAAATATAAATATAATGCAAAAATATATAAAACTTTACGATATAGCTCAGCCATTTGTGCTAGCATTTCCAAGTTCCTATATGGTTGAAGCCGGTTTCAGATCACGTAAATTCAATCTTAACTAAGTACAGAAATAAATTAAATGTGGAGTTTCGAGGGATTTAAGATTAAAATTGACCAATTTTGAACCCAATATAGCGAACCTTGCAAAAAACACCAGGCACACCCATCTCATTGATTAAGAAGCAATACATCTGTAGGTTACTTTGCTATATTATTTCTACTTATTTATAGTTACTTATTATTTAATAAATATGAATAACTTATTTCTGGGAAAATCATTAAATTTCATAATTAATATATTTTTCATAAAACTATTGTTTTACACACAATGTACTATTAATTTAATAAATGTTTAAAATCACAAAATAAATGTACATTACAGTATATAATAGAGTTTTATTTTAATTAACAGAAAATTACTTTTATGGGGTTCGATGGAGATTTCGAAAAATTATATAGGGGTCGATGATCAAAAAAGTTTGGCGACCCCTGGTATAGACAAATGTTGTCTGTTTTACTTTACCATACAGGTATGGGTAATGGATATGGCCAAGTATTGTAATCCTGCATAAAAAAATGTTGTTTTTTTTGCTTCGTTTTTTTTTTTAAATATCTCTAAAAGTGCTAAAACTGTTTTGATGAAAAATATTGAGCGAAACCATGTCGTTTTGCTCTAAAAAAGCCCTAATGAGTGAACATCGAAAAAATGATCATTTACGAGATATGAATGATTTTGTCAACATCTCTGTTAGTAAGTTACCAAATTTTGTGTACGCTCTAGCTCAAAAACTAGGGTGAATATTATAATGAAATTTCACAAGTAGATTATTTATTTTGAAATTAAGAGCAGAGTAGATTTTAGTTGAAAACGAATCAAAAATTAACGAGGAGATGGGTCTTAATAAATTAAAATTATAAAATTTTCTAATTAAGAAAAAAAAACAAGAAAAAAAATTTACTAAAAAAGACACCTTTAATAAGAAAGAGGTATTATAGTTTAGGGGCAAAATTGTGTGTGTGTGGGGGGGGGTTAAAAATTAAAACTATCAATATAAGATTCTTGAACTTTTGATCGATTTGTACGAGAATATTGCACTGACAGACCGACAGACAAACATATATTGTACTTACCTATAATAATAGGGTTCTATTTTACTTTTGAACGCTACATTAAAAATAAAAATAAAAAATACTATTTTGAAGTGAATACAAAATCTTGTAGGGGGTGCTATATGTCACATCGATAGGGTTTCTTTTTTCAGCAGGCACACAATGATTTCTTTCTATTTTTCCTCATCAAACTTTCAAGTTTCAGGAAAATAATTTCAGCTAAAAATATGATATCAATATAGATAGATATGTAAAATGAAAAACATGCGTTTTAATTGCAATTACTATAATCTCAACTCATTCAATAAATTCCATGATGTTGAACTTGGCAGCAAATTAGATCTCACTACTTTTTTTGGCAAACGGTTTTTAATTAATCCAACTTGATGGCCTATTTATTACAGAAAATATTTTATTGGGATTTAATTTCTTTTTGTAAATTAGCTGCGTATTTAGCCTTCAAGCTTCACGCCAAGCTGATTAAGTAAAGTTCTGTTTTTCGAATTCTCACTTTATTAGTTCTTCAAGCTATTATATCTATGCTAAATTTCAGCATTCTAGGATCAACGGAAGTACTCTAGAATTTTGATGAGTCAATGAGTCAGTTTAGTGACGACAAACTATATTTGGCTTCTTCTAACTTGGATGGTATAGGTGTGTTTTTTTAGAGGTATAGAACTTCAGGAGTGAAATAGAAAAACACAAGAAAATCGTTTGAATGTCCATCAATTTGGCTTTATTCTGGAAGGATAATTCTTATGCCATTAATGTTTTTGAAATATCAGTTTCGGGCAGGTGGCCGCCGCGGCTGGCTCGAATCAAATCCAATTCTACAGGGTCCAATTTTTCAACTTCACTTTTTCGAGCATATGCAGGGCCGTATGTTGGCAATAACGCCACGAATGTTGGCTTCCAAGTCCCCTAACGTTTCTGGTTTGTTGGCGTAGACGAGCGACTTCACATATCCCCAAAGAAAATAATTCAATGGTGTCAAATCGCACGATCTTGGTGGCCAATTGACAGGTCCATTCCGCGAAATTATGCGCTCATCGAATGTTTCCTTCAATAAATCGATTGTGACGTGCGCTGTGTGGCATGCAGCGCCGTCTTGTTGGAACCACAACTCATCCACATTCATGCCATCCAATTCGGGAACAAAAATAGTCGGTTATCATGGCTCTATACCGGTCTCCATTAACGGTAACTGACTCTCCAGTATTCTTTCGGAAGAAGTATGGCCCAATGACTCCACCAGCCCATAAGAGCACACCAAACAGTCGGCGGCTTTTGTGTGGATGTAATGGCGTCTCAAGGAGTCTCATGTGGATTCTCTTCACTCCAAAATGCGGCAATTTTGCTTGTTGACGTAGCCATTCAACCAAAAATGGCCTCATCGCTGAGACAAAATTTGCTCGAAAAAAGTGGTTGAAAATTGGACCTGTAGAATTGGATTTATTCGAGCCAGCCGCGGCGGCCACATGCCCGAAATCATATTTAAACATTAATGGCATAAAATTATCCTTCCAATAAAGCCAAATTGATGGACATTAAAAACGATTTTCTTGTGTTTTATTTTCAAATTCGAAGTTCTATACCTCTAAAAAAAACACCCATTGCAACGTTCAATAGAAATGTGAAATTTCGTAATTTAGTTAAGCTTATGAATAGTATTGGAGGAAAAAAGTTTAGCCATGTACAAGTTTTCCAGGGCATAGTTACTGAGGCGTCAAAATGTCCCGAGTTGCTTCATGTAAAATCTAAAGGGTAGTCTGGCAGTGCACGCCTGCTCGAATCGAACTTGGCACTGCCGTGACCCCAGAATTTTAAAAGTTATACCTATGTATTTAATTTTCTCGGAACCGAAAATAATATTAAAATTATGTTGTGCCAATATATAATTTTGGGAAAGGTTTAGTTTTTCGAGGGATCTAAAATAAAAACATTTTTATTAAGAGGTGTAGAAGTTTCTCTGCAAAGCTCTCTTTAACTAGAATTGGTTTATTTATTTTTTAAATTTATTTGACTTTAAAATAATGTCGTGAGAGTTAAACATTTTTAGGTGATTATTATATATGTCGGCCTTTAGAAATGGTTTAAATCGAGGAGTGAACCGACTGATATTGTACACCTACTTCGACTTCCACTTTCATTTTCAAGTAGAAGATAATAATTGACAATAGATTATCTAATGAATTTCCAAAGTAATTCCAAAGATGGTGTACACCTATTCCAATCTCAGTTCACCCCTCGGTTTAAATTATAGTTAAAAAAACACAATAATACTCATTCTCGATAAATAAGAACTCATTTGAAATCTCAATTATTTTGGAAGAAGTAATGTACAGAATTCTCGGTATGCAGTCTGACAACAATTGACTGGCTTTATCCGAATATTTGTCTCTAGTATTAATTAATAAATTTAAGTAGGCATATATTTTAATTTTTCAAAGAAGACTGACAAAGAATTAGAAACTTGCTTCAAAGATTTATTTTATGAGCCATTATAAATCTCTCTGCCATTATACATCACCTAACAATGAGAGGAGAGTTAAAACTAGGTCAAAGAAATAAAGACTATTCATAGAAACTTTGTTTATCTTTGGAAGTTTGAAATTATTAAGAATCTTTTCTTGAACAGTTCTAATTGGTCATCTTTCCTCCTTGCCCAATCTGAATGTCCCTTTTGTTGTTATTTATTTATTTATTAGCAAATCTTTTCAATTTGATTTTGCAGAGTAGAAATCAAGTGCATCATAAGAACTTTTCACAGGAATTATTTAACGGATTATAGTGAGTGTTTCACAAAGTGGAAATAAAATTAAAAAATTTAAAAATCTTTTAAATTATTTTGGAGATTTTTTATTTATCTCTATACATATTTCGGGCTATGAACCCTTCATCAGGAGGTTTAACAGAAAACTGAATATAAAATTTTTACATTGTATCGATGTTATTATAGTACAGGGCGAGTGGAGGGGTGAGCCAATGGGCGTTGAAAGAATTGAGTGGTTGAATTTAAAGGTATGTGGAAGGCTGAAAATGGTTATGAACAAATTGTCTGGTCAGAGTCAGGTACATTTCAAATAGGATGTCGATTAAATTTCGAACAAAGACAGTTACATTTCAAATAGGATGTCTTTGTTCGAAATTTAATCGACATCCTATTTGAAATGTACCTGACTGACCAGACAATTTATTCATAACCATTTGCCTTCCACATACCTTAAATTCAACCACTCAATTCTTTCAACGTCCATTGGCTCACCCCCTCCACTCACCCTGTATTATACATCGATACAATGTAAAAATTTTATATTCAGTTTTCTGTTAAACCTCCTGATGAAGGGTTCATAGCCCGAAATATGTATAGAGATAAATAAAAAAAATCTCCAAAATAATTTAAAAGATTTTTTAATTTTTTTAAATTTTATTTCCACTTTGTGAACACCACTATAACCCGTTAAATAATTCTTGTGTTTAATATGTTTCACTATAAACCAACACCGCTTTCCCTAAACTTTATTAAGAACTTTTCAGTTTAAAAACTAGGAGAAAAGTTAAAAATTTGTCAAGACTCTTTAAAAGCTTTCGTGATTAAAATATTTTGATAAATATGATAGGTTCATTAGCCACTATAGCTAAAACCAAATTACGTGGCTTATTTCACCTCTAATAAATCAATGAATTTTTCTCCAAAAAAACATTCTTCTAGATCAGGGGTGTCTAACCTTTTTGGCTTACACGAGCCATATTTGAAGAAAAAAATTGTCTCGGACTGAGGTTAAAATTTATAATTCTTTTTGATATTTGCTATTCAAAAAAGATAGTTAATAATGTAGAAATAAGAAATTTATTATTTTTTTAGCTCATAATGAGCTTCTAATTTTACTTTTCGTAAATTTTAATCTTGAAAATATCTTTCCTTATATGTAAATTCATACCCATATACTTACAAAAAGTGATCTTATGTATTAGCAATTGTTTATATTTTTTCCTGGCTAAATAATTAATATAAAATTCTAATAAAGAGACAATATTAATTTTTCTTTCAGATCGATATCTAATTGTTGTTCTAAAAGATTCAATCAGAAAGTATGCAAGTAGAAAATATATTTTTAATGAAAATGTAGTCGAAAATAAATAGATTATTTTTTCGGAAATCTTGAAATCTAGTCCAAGATTCAAAATTTAAAATTAGCACTTTTATTTTTTTTAAACTTCACAGTGATTTTCAGATTTCTTATTTTAGAGAAAAACAATTATTAGGCCAAATTTTTGTGTGTTTTCCAATATAATCTACATATAAATCTCAATGTTTTAAGTGATTTTATGACTTTATATTGGCCCACGCATTGGACAGCCCTGGTTTAGGTAAATCGAATGGGATTAAAGAAGGCTATGGGGAATGATAATTTATTTTTAAACTATCCATTACCTATTGACATCTAAGAACGTGCAACGATCTAAGTCCTGACAAGTATTTATCCACAGGAGAGAAATTATCACTTAATTGTGATTGTTCTAGAAAACCCCAATTCCTTGTCTCCTCTTGTATTAAAATGATAACTATAGACGTGGTTAGTATCGTACCATTATACATTATTGAAATAATAAATATTTTAGAAAAAAAATAAGAGAACAAAGATAATTTTTAAATATTTGAAATTTCATTATTTTTTTTATTTTATTTAGTTGAACTTATAATTTTGCTTTTAGTGAATTTTATTCTTGAAAAAAGCTTCACTTATTGTATAAATGTACATTCAAATTTCAAAAAGGAAATGAATATATTTCTACATATAGGTTACTTAAATTTCAATGTTTTAAGGAAATTTTTGATTTTATGTTGGGCCACACTCATAGCAGTGCTGGGCCGAGTGCGGTCCACGGGTTGGACAGCCCTGTTCTAGATACAAAATGTAACGTCACAAAAGAGATTCTCAGATTAAAGTTGTACATTTCATCAACTTATACAGAGCTTGTCATACAGATCAAAAATACTTTTATTTCAAAATATTGTAATTTAATTTAATTAAATCAATTATTTTAGAAACAGCACGTCATATTACATGTTACATGTTTTATACATGGCATTTGTCTCTTTTCTGGAATAAATGATTTACTTTCATTGATCTAAGCTTAAAAAATTCTATTCTATTTTGTTCAAAATATATTTTTCTTTTTTTAAAATCAAAACACCCATGAATAAATATACTAGAGGGTTCTACTTGCTGTTGTTGTTGTTTTTGTTATGGGTCCCTGGGAACCTTTGGAAATATATTTTAAAGAAGTTGTTCCTAAAAGAATTTTGAAAAAAAATAATTGAAAAATTCGAAGAAAAAATAGAATACCTACTATGTTTTTGACTTCTAATAAGATGGTTTTTTTTTACATCTACATTATAAATCAAATTACTTACTTAATTTATTAGCTGCAATATTTATACATAAGGATATAATCTCAAGTGGATATCGAGTGTAAGCTGATTTTAAGGAATTTAAAAAAACATTTCTTCTTGTTCAAACTACATCCAATCTTTTGACAAGCTGTAAATGTAAATTTCTTATTAAAAGGAATTAGTTAATAGAGTAAAGGGTGTAAGTTTCACAGTGAATGAAATAAAACTCAAAGAGGTTTATACAAACTCAATATATTTCGGATTATTAGTCCATCATCAGTATTGTCTTGTAAACTCCTGATGATGGACTAATAATCCGAAATATATTGAGTTTGTATAAACCTCTTTGAGTTTTATTTCATTCACTGTGAAACTACACACCCTTTACTCTATTAACTAACATCATGTTTCACCTAAAACCTACACCACTTTCCATAAATAAAATTAAAAGGAATTCACCACAAGAAATTGTCGACCTTTATTTTTCATCTCCTTATTTATGGATCTTTTTCTATTTATTATAGTTATTTATAAAAAGAAAAATATTCCACCTTCACAACACATAATCCTTCATCTCTCAAGCCCCTTGAAAACTCCTGCAAAGCATCAAGATATAGACAAAGAAGAATATTAAAAGTGTTGAGACAAACAGAACACTTGCCAACTATTATCTATTTATTTATTTTATTTTATTATTTATCAATTTTATTTGTTAAAACAAAAGATTGTGATTTGATCAAATTTAACAATTGGAATGAACAAAATAGACCAATTTATCTAATACAAGTATCTTATATCAGAATCTGTGCAATACTATTCACACAGATCAAACCTATTGTACTATTCCCTATTCTGTCTCAAAATAAGATAAAAGTTAATTTCTACGATTATCCAATATCATCTCATCTTTGTAGAGGATTCATATTTCAAAAAACTTCGGATTACGATCGAGCAACTGTATAGGTTTATATTGAGTCAAAAATTGTCATATCTTTTTAGGTAGTTTATAGCTCCATTTCTATCTTTCAAATCATAAAATGATACTGAAACGGCAATTGTGAACTTATTCCATCAGATTTATTTGAATTAAAGTAATAAAGGTTGATTCACATCAATAAAATAAATTACATTTTTTATTTAATGAATTTATAATTTATTCATCCCTTATCAAAGAAGAAAAACAATGAAAATTTTAATATATAATAAAACATTCAGTTGTCTAAATCAATCAGGAATGCCAGAGAGGAAATCAGACGACTGATGGAATTTTCCCTCAGGTACTACATAATTGTACATTTGTTTGTATATAATCTCAATCTCTTCTATTAGGGGATACACATGAAGTAATGATTATCTTTAGGCATAGAAATGATAAGGCGTGCACAATTTACATTTTAAAACACGCCCATCAGGTGTATGAACAAATTAGCCACCCCAAGCAAAATCACTTATTCTTTCAAGATTAGCGTAAAAATGAACAAAAAATTAATACATTAATTTACAAAAGTACAACTATTGATGTTCTTTGGATTAAAAAAACAACTTACCTAATATTCTTTTATCGTTATCAATTAAAAAATTGATTTCATTCATAATAGTAGCTATCAAATAGTCAAAGATTCTTTGAAGAGGAGAATTAATTATCAATTAAAAGTTTTGAGTTATGTATTATTTATAAGCGACAGTAAAAAAAGTATTTATGTAGAAGGAATAAATGCAACGAAATGGGAAAAAGGGCGATTCAAGCGGGTTGCCTGCAACCAGGGAGTTCCGAGCTCGAGCAGGATCCCCATACTCGGAGTTAAAATAAAATTAATAAACTGCAACGGATCGTTGCTAAACTTTATCCAAATTCATTTGAAATATTAATATGTTCTTGAATAAAGTACTTTAAAATATAATTTTACTAAAAACTTTATTTAACCTTTTTTATGGTCCCAAAGGTACTTAATTAGGATATTAAATTTCATCAAAATTGGTTAAGTCATTTTCAAGATATTTAGAAAAAACTAAAAAAGTACTGAAATAAAGTACTAATGTTTGTGGACCGATATGTACCAAAAACTAATCAGCGCTTCATTTTGTTAAACTAATGGTAGGTTTTCAATTTCATTTCAATCAGTGCAAAGGTGTGGAAAAATCGTGGACGAAAAAAAACGATAACACACATACATCCATCCATCCCCACGCACTTCCAAAAAAAATGGCACTTTTTGGCCTCTCGACGAGATTCCAGGTAATTTTTGGCAAAACCGTCATGTGCTAAAATTCAATCTCATTGAATACTTCAATTTGTGACCTTAATTGAGTCTATGAATTCCGTAGTCTTTACCTGAGGACCCTTTGAAGTCACGCTTGCCGCGAGAGCGATTCCAATACTTTCTCCCATGCTTCGCATTGGATAAAGTAAAAATTAGGGCTACGACAACAAGAAGAAGGGATGTAAGCTTTTCTCTTAAAAAATTCAGAGTTCTTAATACCTTTTAAGGTTTTTTGTGTCCAAAAAAGGGTTTTTTAGGCATTTTTTACTTTACCATACGGGGTATGGTCAAGTATTGTAATCGTGCATAAAAAAGTGTTTTTTTGCTTCGTTTTTTTCAAAATATCTCAAAAACGGCTGAAACTATTTTGATTAAAAAAATTGGGCGAAACTATGGCGTTTTAGTCTACAAAAAAGCCTTAATAAGTGAACATCAAAAAATTAAATTTTTCGAGATATTAACTGTTTTACCAAAATGTTTGTTAGTACGTACGTTACCAAATTGTTGTGGACGCACTAGCTCAAAAACTAGTGTGAATATCAAAACGAAATTTCACATGTAGTTTTGGTGCATTTAGATTGAGAGCTGATTAGATTTTGGTTGAAATCGAACAAAAAATTAAGGGGGGGGGGGGGGGTTTCAAACTAAAAAACCGAGAAAAATTAAATATACCATAAAATGAACCCATAATAAAAAAGAGAGTTATTGTTTTTTTCCGGGGCCAAAATTGGCGGGGATTCAAAAAATTAGAACTATCAATATAAGTCTTAGAGCTTTTAATGGGAGACGAAATTTTGCACATGAATCTTATACGACCTTATGAAAATGACTCTCTATCAGTGGCGGTTGGTGAGCTTTCAGCCAAAGGATATTGTCCAGAAAAGAACCGTTCATTTTGTTTTTAATTTTATTTTAATTTTCGATTTTTTTGCAAATTCCAACGAAACGGCATCATTTTCGTAATTTTTCAAATTTAACATTAGATTTTTTAAAAATATATTTTGGGACCTTCGCCCCAAACGGACAGTTACTGATTCGTGTGAGTCAGAGTAGGAATCAGAAATTAATTCTTGTGACTTTAACTCCACAGTCCCTGTAGATGGAAATCGAGAATCTTCTACAATGAATCAGCAGAGAATCTTCAATTTCTCTATTTCTATTGCTATAAGCAAGCTAAGACTTATTTATAGCAGACTTAGTTATTTCTGATCTTATATATTGAGAATTCTTAGAAATGGATTAGTCCAACAATTCTCGAATGATCTTTATTTAGTCCTTTTTTTGTATTATTACTATTTTAATAGTTCCTCAGCGAGAACAATTTTTATTCGACTAAAACTGGTCTGGACTCGTCTTTGACATGCTTGAACTGGAAGTAATATCAGCCAGGGAGTGCAAACCTTCTATCCGCACTCTTTTCGGAAAAATCATTCATTTTAATTGCCCTTGAAACTATGCAACAATTTTATTTCATTTTGAGAACCAATATACTTTTCAAAACATAAAATGTTTTTTATAGAAATATTTGATACAACGGATAATAATTTGAAAATTTAAAGATCCTCCTGAAATTTTGAAGTCGACCTTATATACATATTAATGAAAATACTCTACTTGGAAAAATTGGAATTATAAATTATAGGGGACGTGGCTTAGTTCGAATTATAGAACATTCTCTCCTCCTATTGTTACGAAAAAGATTTCGAGTTATCGAGCGTATCAAAATACACAGCATTTTTTCGATTTATTGAAGTTAACAGCTGAAGAGTTCGAATTATAGAAAAATTCGAATTATCGAGGTTCGAATTGTCGAGAGTCGACTGTATTACTCAAATAGCAAAAACTTTTCAAAAGTTAAATTTCCCAAATCTGTGTTATTGTGGCTTCTTTAAAAAGACTGTCTTTTGGAAAAATTCTACATATTTTATTCATTTTTTATTATAAATCATAATAATAAATTTAACTAAAATAATAAGATGGTAAATTGCTTAAAATGGATTGTGTAATGAAAAATCGTGATGTCGGGATACCTTGTTTGTTTTAAAAATCCAAAGTTTGGGTCAAATGAACGTCATTCAACTAAGCGGCCATTTTCATTCTCCAGCTCAAATACCTAGCGATAAGACGCCAATAGCCATTGGCTTATCCGCCATTTGTATTCCTCGTCAAGCATTTCTCCCCGTGGGAGCCGGATCTGTCTGTCTGTCTGTCTTCGCATTGGTATTCGGCTTCGGCTACAGTGTGAACGCCAAGGCAAAAAGCGCCCTAAAGTGTTGCTCGTCTACACAATGCGTGGTTAAGAAGGTCTAACATGCTCTCGAAGATCGAAGACGAGTCCAGAGCGAAGGGCAAGAAAAACGCCAGGAATGCCGACAGGATATCCGCCGAGGATCTGTAGCCGGAGGCTGAAGCCTTTCGAACCGGTCCACGGAGGCCGTTGATTCCCGATTCCCAGCCTTTTATTTGTCTCTGTCAAGATCTCACTCAAGGATAAGATATCTCTAATTCCTTTCTTCGATTGCATTGCTAGATCTCGTCAAGGAAAAGATAGGCCGCCGAGCGATATTTAGTAATTGCACAGGCATTCGACTACAGACTGGGATTTCTTCTGGAATGAATATAACTTCCTCTTTGATTTAGCAATCACTGGATGTCCTTACTTCTAATTCAGAGTACAGGGGTGTATTTATCAAAGTAATATTACTTTAAATTTGATATTTAAATTGTATCGAAAACATATTCAAATAAAACTGATAAAAAATTGTAAAATTGAAACAATGTTTTCGGCACCCTTCTGCATATTCATTTGATGAGTGAACAGTTTGTGCTAGAAAGATGAGGCCTGGGAGAAAAGTGGGGCTTGGACGACCCTTAATAAATTGGATTTTTTTTTCTGAATTTCAGAAAATGTTTTTTTTCCCTGGATATTAATAGTCCATTTCTAATCTTATATAATTTTTATTTTATATATCGAATGTGTTTATGTGTGTGTGTGGCGTGTACAATGTAAATTGGTGTAGGGATCCGATTATAGGGAGTCAAATTAATTACTTAATTTATACATTCTTTATAGAATAATAAATATATTAAAATCTGAATAATACTTCATCTGTATGTTTAAATATTGTTAAGCATCATTATATAGGTATACTCTATACTTAAACTTTGAATGGAAAATACTAACCTTTTTGAAAATGTCTTCAAGGGAATAATGTAATCTCAACAAAAACACTTGTGTAAAAAAAGGCCAAGTTCGATTAATAAAAACCGTTTGCCAAAAAAAGTAGTGAGATCTAACGTGCTGCCAAGTTCAATATCATCAATTTAATAAATGAGTAAAGAATATAGTAACTTCAATTAAAACGCATGTTTTTTATTTTACTTGTCCAGGAGCCCCGTCCTATCTCAATTGGCCCACCAATATTTTTTCTTTTTAAATAAAATTATGCTAATTCACGGTAAATTTAATTTTAAATATTTATTTTTATTATCATTTGGAACAACATTTTAAACAATTTAAAACATTTTATTGTAATATTTAACTTAAAATTATTTTTTAATTGTTAAAAACAAGGAAAACATACAAAATCCAAAACCTTTACCACTATGTGACGTCGCCTTTATTTTTAATTACGGCTTGAATTCTTTTGGGCAACGTACTTATTAAGTTTTGACACTCATCTTGAGTGAAAGTATCCCAAATATTTTGAAATTTGTGTTTTAATTCGATTACGTTTCTAGCTGGTTGTATTCGTAATAGCTTTTTCATTGTCTGCCAAAGAGTTTCTATTGGTGACAAGTCGGGACTGTAAGTTTTAAAACCTAACTTAAGGGCTTCTCTATGGCACGTGGATCTTGAAACACTTCGCCCTACAGCATCGCTCCAAAGAACAGATAATTCACCGTAGTTTGTACGGCTGTTTTTTCTAATAATCTTCTTCAATGCCCGTCAATCAGCATCTGATATTTTGGATTTCGACTCATACCGAGGTTTTGTAGCTATTGTACCCGTTGTTTTATAAACTCGAATAATATTTCTGACAGTAAACTTTGATAAATTAACTAGATCGCCAATTTCCGCGTTTGATTTTCCCTTTTAAATAAATTGATAATAATTGAGCGAATTTTTTCATCAACAACCTTTCCACGAGTCATTTTTACTAATAATAAACAAAACAAACTTTCTTTTGTTGGAAAAAGGCAAAGCCTACTTGATTATTTCACATATTCAAAGATTCTTAAAAAAAAAAATCGTGAAAAGCAAAGAACTATTTTTTATATAAAAATATGTTTTTAACAATTAAAAAATAATTTTAAGTTAAATGTTACAATAAAATATTTTAAATTGTTTAAAATGTTGTTCCAAATGATAATAAAAATAAATATTTAAATTAAATTTACCGTGAATTAGCATAATTTTATTTTAAAAAAAAAATATTGGTGGGCCAATTGAGATGGGACGGGGCTCGTATATTCATTTATTTCACATTTTTAGTTGAAACTATTTTCCTAAAACTTAGCTTTTATGAATTGTTATGTATGTCACGAATTACTAGTTACCATATCATGAGATGATAATAAGAGAGGTTGAAAGAGCTAAAGGGAGAGGTGGAGGCCCTATCAGACAATAATAACAATGCGTAAAAGCCAAGTTTTAGGAAAACAATTTCAACCAAAAATGTGAAATAATAATTTTTAGTTGAAATTATTTTCCTAAAACTTGACTTTTACGCATTGTTATTATTGTCTGATAGGGCCTCCACCTCTCCCTTTTTAGCTCTTTCATCCTCTCTTATTATCATCTCATGATATGGTAACTAGTAATTCGTGACATATATAACAATTCATAAAAGCCAAGTTTTAGGAAAATAGTTTCAACTAAAAATGTGAAATAAATGAATATAGATGGACAAGTAAAATGAAAAACATGCGTTTTAATTGAAGTTACTAATATATTCTCGACTCATTTAATAAATTGATGATGTTGAACTTGGCAACACATTAGATCTCACTACTTTTTTTGGCAAACAGTTTTTATTAATCGAACTTGGCCTTTTTTACACAAGTGTTTTTGTTGAGATTAAACTTCTTTTGTAAGTTGGATGGGAATTTAGCCTGCAAGATTCACGCATTTATTTTAAAGGCTGATGAAGATATTTTTCGATTTCTCACTTTATTAGTGATTCAAGTTATTACACTATGTCAAATTTTAGCATTCTAGTGTCGTTGAATTTTCACTATTAGTTAATTTAGCTCATAAGTTTCACTCCTTCATTTTAGATGCTGAAGAAGGGAAAGTTTCAGTTTTTCGATTTCACCCTTTATTAATGCCTCGAAATCTACTAACATTGCAAATTTTAGCATTTTATTGCTGTTGAATTTTTACTTGATGAGAATTTATATTATAAACTTCACTCCTTCATTTAAGATGCTGAGGAAGGAAACGTTTTGTTTTGTGATTTTCTTCTTTATCAAGAAAAGCTCTACCAGAAGTGTTTTGTCGAATTTCACTTCTTTTTGTAAGTTGGATGGGAATTTAACCCGCAAGATTCACGCATTTATTTTAAAGGGCAATGTCCACGATATTTTCGATTTCTCGCTTATTAGTGTTCCAAGTTAACACCATGCCAAATTTGATGTATGTATCGATAGAATTTCACTCTTATTTAATTCCTAACAGATAGTTTCAGGTCTCTATCATTTCACATCTGAAGACAATGTATACCAAATTCACCAATCTAGGAGGTTCATTATACGTTTATTTAGCCTATAAATTTCACCCCTTCATTTTATGTTCTGAGGAAGGGAAAGTTTCGGTTTTTCGATTTCACCTTTTTATTAACGCCACAAACTCTACCACCATCTCGAAAATAATGAGAATTTACCTCACAAAATTTATCCCCCTTCAATTTATGTCCTGAAGAAGGGAAAGTTTC
The DNA here is from genome assembly GCA_024734495.1 of Forficula auricularia. NCBI lineage: Eukaryota > Metazoa > Arthropoda > Insecta > Dermaptera > Forficulidae > Forficula > Forficula auricularia. The sequence continues at coordinate 14,657,947 of JALMQS010000128.1, forward strand.
GGTTTTTCGATTTCACCCTTTATTAATGCTCCAAACTCTAACACCATCCCGAAAATGATGATAATTTATCGCACAAATTTCACATCTTCATTTTATGTCCTGAAAAAGGAAAAGTTTCGGTTTTGCGATTTCACTCTTTATTAATTTACCAAATTCTACCAATATGCCAAGTTTTAGCATTCTAGGATCATTATACATATTTTCACTGAATGTTAATTTAGTCTATAAATTTCACCCCTTCATTTCGGGCCCCGAAGAAGTGAAAGTTTCGGAGTTTCAAGTTCCTCTTTAATTAATGTGCCAATCTTTAACAGTATGCCAAATTTCAGCATTCTAGGTTCATTGAATTTTTAGTATATGTTAATAAAGTCTACATATAACTTTAACCCCTTCATTTTAGGTCCTGAAGAAGGGAAACTTTCGTATTTTAGATTTTCCCATTAATTGTACCCCAAACTCTTTCAAAATGCCAAGTTTTAACATTCTAGGATCAATATATTTTCACTGTATGTTAATTTAGCCTATAAATTTCAGCCCTTCATTTCGGGCCCCGAAGAAGTGAAAGTTTCGGTGTTTCAAGTTCCTCTTTTATTAATGTGGCAATCTTTACCAGTGTGCCAAATTTCAGCATTATAGGTTCATTGTGTTTTCACTATATATGTTAATTTAGCCTATAACTTTCACCCCTTCATTTTAGGTCCTGAAGAAGGGAAAGTTTCGATTTTTGGATTTTTCCCATTAATTGTACCCCAAACTCTACCAGCATGCCAAATTTCAGCATTCTAGGATCAGCGGAAGTAGTCTAGAATTTTGATGAGTGAGTGAGTTAGTGAGTGACGAAAAAGCCTATCTTTGGCTTCTTGTAACTTGGACGGTATAAGCAGTAGAAATATGAAATTTTGTAATTTAGTTAAGCTTATGGACCAGTATTGTGGAAAAAAATTTCAGCCATGTAGAGGTTTCCAGTACGAAGTTACAGAGGCGTCAAAATGGCCTGAGTTGTTTCCTGTAAAGGGTAGTCTGGCAGTGCACACACCCCCGTTCGAATCGAACTTGGCTGGGGCACTGCGTGTCCCACAGATTCTCATACACTAAATTGCAATTAACTTTTTCATCACTAAAAAATATTTATTATTATCATTTCCGTCCATAATTTGTATTAATTTGAAAGTTTATAATAGGAAAATAAGGAAAAGTTTTAGTGTGACTTTTTTATTTGTCAACCAACGTCGACTTCAGGGCTTCAAATTGTCATGCCTCCACATTCGTATAAATTTTCTTTTTTATCTTCATTACCATTGAAGACTGATCACAAATTTCAAAAATATTTGGCACATTCACATAAACAATTTTTTCCTTATATGACTAATTGAAACCCTGAAGAAGTCGGCAAAGTAGACGAAACGTTGGCTGATAAATAAAAAAGTCACACATAAAAACTTGTCCTTATTGATATATTATAAACTTTCAAATAAATATTTATATTAAATTATATAATTTTATGACTCACAAACAAATATATACAGTTTTTGAGGCTCTTCTTCGACTCTATTTATAATTATCATCTTGACATGTAAGTCGAGCGTCTTTAGCCAAAACGGCTACTATTTTATGGCCAAGTTAGAAAATTAATTAAAGAAAAAGAAAATATGTCTTCTATTTAATATAAATATTAATATTTGAAATTATAGATTGTAAGGGTTTGTCTTTAGTCAAATATAAATAATTCACATGTTCAATTAATATCTTTCATATAGCAAGTTTAAGAATAGGTCTTCTAGAAATGCTATTTTAGTCTAAATTTGAAAATCAATTTAATAATAAATAAATTAATTTAACTTAGCTAAAATAAAGCTACTCAATCAAATGTTTTACTAGCTTCAAGGCTTCTTGCACCTTGACCCACACGTGGCTATTTTATTGATGTTTTATACACGTGTAAAGAACACTTTCATATATCAACTCTTGTGAATTAATTGTAATAGATTGATGAAGAGGACAAAGTATATCTCTTTATGAATGAATTTAAAAAATTTATTTTTCCAGCAGAAGACAATATTTTATTGTCCCCTTCTGCTACTCAATTATTCGGCAAAAAGAACCTTTCAACTTAAATTAAAATAAAGTTTTTGTCTTGTAAAAATTCAATAAATAAGGTAAAAATCGTCATTTGGGGAGAATTATCCAATTAAAAAATTAAAAATAATAAACTTTTAAAGTTTAATTAGATTATAGAAAATTTAGGTTTAATTAGGCTCAAAATAGGTTTTTAATAATTTCAATAGGCTGAAATTTCCTAGATTTCAAAACAATATAACAATGGGTTTTCAAATGATTTTGTTTTCTTTAAAGAATTCTACGGGCTAATTGAATTTTGGTTTTAATCTTTAAAATATATTTTTAAAGAAATTCCAAAAGCTAATTAATTCCTTTCAGTTAGTTTAGTTAGTATAGTTTCAATAATCCTTTATAATTAACTTTGAAATAAATAAATAATATTGAAATGAATGAATGAGCTCGAATACAAAAGCCAAAAGGCTTAGTTCTTTTGAAATGGCTGAGGGTCTTAAATACAATAGAAAAAAGATGAGGTGAGATTCCCAAGGGTATTTTTAAGAAAAATGATTTTTAAATAACATATTTTATTTTAAATTAAATATTTTTCATCTATATATATAATCAAAAGCTTGGCTGAAACTTTTTTATTTTTTTCTACCCTATTAAAGACGGTTTTCAGAATTTTTTTCAAATTTTTTCACCCAACCCAAAAGAAGTTAGGAATTTTTGAAAAAATAGCTTTTTTTAAATAACCATAACTTTTTCAAAAATTTAGTTATCATGACGATTTTTTTTTAATTTTTTGGTTTTAAATGTACTTTAAAAAATAGATAGTTTTTTAAATCTTTGTTGCAGTATTAAATTCTTCTTCAACGATAATGTGGTTAGAACTATGTATTGAGAATGAATGACACTCAAAAATCTTACAAACAGGGCCGCCAACACTTGTTTTTTTTTTGCTAGTTTAGTTCTTTTATTGTTTGGCAAGCTATGTTGGCTAACCTGAATTTTTTTTAGTTTTTCCTGAATTTTCCAATTTTCCGGTCAACTTTTCCAATTTTTTTTTACGTATTAACCTGAATTGGACTATTACGAACATTTTAAAAAAATTAGCCAAATCGGTCCAGGCATTTGAGAGATCTGCGCTTACGAAAGAAAGAGAAATTCATTTTTATTATATAGATTGTAAAGTCCATAAATAATTTTCTATTGTTTTCTAATTATAGTAGAAATGATAGTAAAATATGTTTGGTTTACCATATGAACATAACCATTTATATTTGTAAAATAATGAATGGATACATTAACAGAACATGTAAAAGATAAAATTAATTTCTTTTAATAATATTTCATTAAATAAAAAATTAATATTAATGAAGAAAAAATATTTATTTTCGTTTTCAATTTATAGTAATGGAGGAACAGTATATCTGTAGACCAGAAAATGAAAGTATAGAATAGAAACAAAACAAACTAAACTAATTTTAAATAGTATATTTTATAGAGAATTAAAGGGATATAGTTTGTGCCGATCATGAATAGTATCTAGGAGAACGGGTATGGAATTATCGAAGTACTTTTTAATCCTGTCTTCGAAGGGTGGTAGTTTTTGTTTTTTGTTAAGGGGACCCTTATCAACTTTATTGAGAATTTGCATAGGATAATAAAATATTAATTTTCAAAAAGCTAAACTCATTTGTAATAGTATATTTTGTAGAAAATTCAAAGAGCATATTTTCGTTTTTGAATATATCGAAAAAAATTACTTTTTTAAGCCCGTCTTCGAAGGAGTAGATGATGATAAGCAGGGACCCTTTATAAACTTTATTGAGAATTTCTAGGAAATAAAAAATATTAATTTTCTAAAATCTCAACTCATTTGAAATAGTGAATTTTATGAGAATTAAAAAAGAGTATATTTTCGTTTGAATATATGGAAAAAAATTACTTTTGTTAAGCCTGTCTTTCGAAGAATACATAAGATGATGATAAGGGGAGGGACTCTTATAAACTTTATTCAGAATTTTAGGGAGGAAAATAAATATTAATTTTCAAAAGCTAAACTCATTTTAAATAGTGTATTTTATAGAGAAAGTAACAGAATTATTTTCGTTTTGAATATCTCGAAAAAAATTACTTTTTAAGCCTGTATCAGAAAGGGTAGTTGATGATAAGGGCGGACCCTTATTAACGTTATTGAAATTTTAGGAGAAAGTATATTATTATTATAATAATGCTAACTCATTTATATACCTAGTATATTTATATAGAGAATTAAAAGTGTATGTTTTCGTTTGAATATATTGCGAAAAAATTACTTTTTTAAGCCTGTCTTCGAAGGGTAGATGATGATAAGCGATGACCTTTATAAAACTTTCTTGAAATTTCTAGGGAAAATAAAATACTAATTTTCAAATGACTAAACTCATTTTAAATAGTTATATTTTATAGAGAATTAAAAGAGTATATTTTCGTTTGAATATATTGAAAAAATACTTTTTAAGCCTGTCTTCGAAGGGTAGATGATGATAAAGAGGGGACCCTTATCAAGTTTATTGAGAATTTCTATGGAAAATAAAATATTAATTTTCTAAAAACTCAGGTCATTTTAAATAGTGATTTTATAGAGAATTCAAAAAGTATATTTTCGTTTGAATATATGGAAAAAATTACTTTTTTAAGCCTGTCTTCGAAGAGTACATAGATGATGATGAGGGGGGACTCTTATAAACTTTATTCAGAATTTTTAGGGAAAATAAAATTTTAATTTTCAAAAAACTAAACTCATTTTAAATAGTGTATTTTATAGAGAAATTAAAGAAAATATTTTCGTTTGAATATCTCGAAAAAAATTACTTTTTTAAGTCTGTCTTCGAAGCGGTAGTTGATATAAGGGCGGACCTTATCAACTTTATTGAGAATTTCTAGGAAAAATAAAATTTTAATTTTCAAAAAACTAAACTCATTTTAAATAGTATATTTTATAGAGAATTAAAAGAGTATATTTTCGTTTGAATATCTCGAAAAAAATTACTTTTTTAAGCCTGTATCAGAAGGATAGATGATGATAATGGGTGACTCTTTCGGTTATTATTAGTAATCATTGCTGAAGACATGGAGGAATCAAGTTAAAATCAAAAATAGCGATTGATTCTGATCTAATAATTGAGGAATAACAATTCTACATTTGATTTTTGACGTTTCGGTTTTATTTCTAACCATTGCTGAAGACATAGAGTAATCGAGCTAGAGTTGTTTACCATAAAATAATTTAGTCTTTTTGATTTTTCGTCGATTCTTCCACGTTTTCCAGTAGAAGTTGCCATTAATAGTCAAAACATCAAAAATGGAATGCAATAAGGTTATTCCTCTAGTGTTTAGTAGTAGATAAGAATCGATCGTTATTTTTGATTTTAATCCGATTCCTCCATGTCTTCACCAATGGTTACTAATAATAACCGAAACGTCAAAAATCCAATGTAGAATTGTTATTCCTCGAGTATTAAATGAGAATCGATCATTATTTTTGAATTAAACTCAACATGAACTGCAAATTGCCAGTGATATCTGATTAATAATAAAGGAATAAACATATTAATATTTCAAATGAATTTGGATAAAGTTTAGCAACGATCTGTTGCAGTTTATTAATTTAATTAAATAAATAATTTTATTAAATTATATAAATAAGAATTCCAAGAAAAGAAGCTCGCCGAGAGAAATAATGCTATCTGTGAAAAGTGGTTGCTGCTACCCAACGGGGTGGGTGCGAAAATTACAACTTACATTGCTAAACATGCATTAGAATAATAAGGTCCATGCAAACGCCTATTTAATACACGTGCAAATTAATATTAAAACTATTTTAAGTTAATATGAGAAATCTTAGGTCTAAAGGTATTAGCACAGTCAATCTTTCCTGTGTGAACTGGATAGCGCTACGAGACCAAGTAAAACGCAAAACAAGTTCTCACACGCAAGAAGGGTTAAAAAGGCCGAGTGTGCTAAGCCTCTCAAGGGTTAGAGGAAATAAAATAGAAACTCACAGAAGAGAGCTGAAGCTGGCTGACTCGGAGAGACACGCTTGCAATAAGAATTAGCCACTGAATTCGACCGGGCACTGGAATTTAGAAATAATAAATTAATATTAAATTTATGAATATATGAGAGAAAGTGAAGACAAATTAAAGATAAACTCAAATTATAAGAAACATTTTCCAAGCCAAAATAGATACATATGATTAGACAAAATATATACATTTAATTCTTTATAAAAGCAATCTAAAAACGATTAATTAAATTCAAAACGATTCGAGATAATTCTCACTTTATTAATTGAAAAATTGAAAAATATAAACAGTTGTTGCTTAATGCAACTATGCACCTATATTCTTCGATAAAGCATCATATTTTTCAAATTTTCACGAAATTTTTAAATTTTATTAAACGATATTCGATTTTCTTTATAAAGAATTGTATTTATTTGATTATAATTAATAAAATAATCGAGACTTTTGGGGGTCGGATTGGGCTGGAGGTTAGCGTGCCAACCTGCTAACCAAGTGGACCCGGGTTCGAATCCGACTCGAGGGATCCGGCAAAAATCAGACCCCTGGGTAATAGACAAATTAAAAAAAAAAAATAAGTAGTATCGTAAATTGGCTTATGGCTAGAAATTATGTTGGTTTTCTAAGCGTCGCGTCGGTCCAATAAACCAGTAAGAGAACAAAATTTATGTTCCATGTTGTCTCACCATTTATCATATTTTTTGGAACTATTCTGAACCCATAACTATATGGACCCCTCACTCCGCTTTAAACTCCAAAAGTTGGGGACCACTATAACGTTTTAGACAATTGGCCCATGTACTATCAAATTAACAAAAGAAATTCCATTATAATTAGAAAAAAATCCATCAAATTATCAGTCATTTTTCGATTTTTTGAGAATCAGCCAAACACATACATATGGTACTTACAAAAAGTGATATCATGAATATTGTGAAGCCAGGAATATTTGTTTCTGGCTAGATAATTATTATAAAATTCTAATAAAGAGGCATTATTACATTTTTCTTTCCAGGGGGGCTAGGTGGGGGTGTGGTGCGCAGGGTTGGAGGTCACGGGGTGGGGTCCGGGAAGGGTGGGGGGCGGGGGTTGAGCACGGGTGCATTGTGCGGGGGTGCGGATGGAGTGTTGGGGGCATGGTGCAGAGAGTGGGGTGCTGAGTGGGTTTTCCGAGGGGGTGGGGGTGAGGGGGATTCGTGGGTTGGGTTTCAGGGGGCGTGCCCCCTGGCTAGCAAGAGAGCCGCCGAAGGAAGGGCTTGCAGCTATCTATATATAAAATTAAGGTTTTGTCTGTACATTGGTGCAAATTACGCCAAATTTTGGTACCACACGTTTCAAGCAAAGTTATGAACGAAAACACCCTCAACAAAATTCCTGTCTGTCTGTCTATATGTCTGCATGTCTGTCTGTTTCCCTGGTTTCCGTGAAAAGTTGCTCACGATTCACGTAAAAACGGGTGAAGGGATTATTATGAAATTTCATATTTGCATCAGATGTCTTCTAACTTACGTTTATAGATATATTACGTTTTGATATTTTGACGCCAAAAGGAATCACGAATGAAAATTGTCAAATAACTCCTAAACTATTAACCCTACGGCAAATTTTATTATAAGCAAAGTTGTAGGGGATGTGATTTCTGACAACTTTTGTTTAAAAAGATTCCCCCAAAAAACCACCCAAAAAAAGGGGGAGGGAGGGTGAAAAAACGTAAATTCTTGGCCTTGGAGCAAACTCAACCAAATTTTGTATACATAATATGTGGGTCACTAGAAGGCTAGATATGCAAAAACTGGGTGCGGGGGTGGGTTAGGGTATCGACTTCTAAGGTCGTATGGGGGGGGGGTCCGGAGATGAAATGGGGGTAGGGGGTGAGGCCGAGTAGAGTGGGCGTGCAGGGTGGAGTTCAGGGGGTAGTGGGGGTCCAGGAGGCTAGGCAGGGGTATGGTGCACGGGGTGGTGGTGCAAGGTTGGTGGAGTGGGGTGGTACGGGGTAGGGGTCCGGAGTGGATGGAGTGCGGGGTGGAGTGTGGGGGCGTGTGTGCATGGTGCGGGGTTGGGGGTGATGAGTGGGTTTCGGGGGGGGGAGTGGGGTGGGAGGTTGGGTTCGTGGGTTAGGGGTCCAGGGGCGTACCTCCTGGCTAGCAATAGGGCCGCCGAGGCGAGCCTTGGCTTTACAATAAAATAATTATACGCCACCCGCTCTCTATATGTTCTTCTGCCGAAAGTGTAAAAATTAAGGAGGGATACCCTCATCGCCCTATATGTTAAATCATTTATTGTTCTTTGGGATATACCCAGGGCGACGAGGGACTCCACCTGCTTTATACCACCACACTCCCTTCCACGAGAGTGTGATGGCCTCGACCCTCACCGAGCCCGCCCCGACGCCAACCAAATTGCTCCGCAATATTGTCTACCGAGACTGGAGTTGCCCCTATATTTTTCAATTTTGTTTCGGTGAGCAACAACCAGCCCTGCAAGTGCGGAGACTATCTGCACGTCTAAAACTCACACCACCCCCGAAGCATCCTTCGCCCACGATGACTGGCTTTTTAACCGACTTCAAAAGGAGGAGGTTCTCTATTCGATTGAATTTTTTTTTTTTTTTTTTTTTTTTTTGTGCCTATGTTACCTCATATCTCCGCCAATTGTCAACCGATTTTGAAAATTTTTTTTGCATTGGGTCCAGTCTAGCTTCCGATTGGTCCCATTTTTTTTTCGATTTTTTTTCATAGGTATTAGACCTTTTTTATTAGGTTTGTTTAGGTTTGTTTAGACCTAACCCTTTGTTTATGAACCGATTTCGATGGTTCTTTTTTTATCCGAAAGGGGGTGTCTTAGGGATGGTGTCATATTAATTTGGTCAAGTTCTGATGATATAATCACTATTAATAACATCACTAAAAGAGAAAATAAAAATTTTTAAGAAAAAAATAAAAACCGACTTCAAAAAATTAAGTGCAACAAATATAAAAATACACTAAAAGGTATAAAATAATTATTATCTTATTTAGTTACAACTAAACGACGAAATATTAACACGAAATTACTTTTGAAGTTGGTGCCAAACATATACCTTTTATGAATCGCACTCGACGGATCTTACTTAGTACGTTTGGCGGGTACGCTCGCTTATAGGTATAGTTTGTTTGGCACCGACTTTAAAAAGTAATTTCGTGTTAATATTTCGTCGTTTAGTTGTAACTAAATAAGATAATAATTATTTTATACCTTTTAGTGTATTTTTATATTTGTTGCACTTAATTTTTTGAAGTCGGTTTTTATTTTTTTCTTAAAAATTTTTATCTATTGCCCGGCGAGCTGAAGTTATCTCCAATTCGACACGCATTCCCTTTTTAATTAGATCGTCGTCCAGACATCGTACCACAGCGTCATACCTCATAACAGGCTCTTAGAGGAAAAAGAAATATAAGAATATTCTCCTCAGAAATTAATTAATTCTCATTCTACTAAAATTATTTTGAAATTACAAAGATAATTTTACCGATAGTAGCTGAGCTTAATTTTATTGTAGAAATATTTGAGGTCCTCAAATGAATTCCATTTGTTATATAACTTTTCGATTTTGATTTCCTAATTGGAAAATATAACTCCACAGCCTTATACCATAAGATGTAAGAAAAATTATCTATAACATCTTGAATTAAGTAGTAGAAACAAACTCTCAGTGATTTTCACATGAAATTATTTTGACTTTCAAATTTTATTTATAAATCTTAAGTAAACTCCTTTATAGTAAGAGCGCTAATTTTTCCCGAAAAATAGAAATTTGTATTACTTACATTCCCCAGAACCCATCCCATCATGTATAACTTATAAAAGCTAAATCACAGAAAAATGAAATATAAAATTTATTCTAGCTATTGGCTCCATTTATGAGCGTTTTTGGCTCAAATCGGCTTACGCAGAAGAAGTAAGCTATACTCCTTTATTGCAATTAAATATTCTAGATTTTTCGTCACTCAAAATTGTGTTTAACAAGTTTATTTTCACTTAAATATTATTTCAATTTAACTTTATTTCAATTCTGTATGAATATAAGTAAAATATGTTAAGTGAAAGTCATGAGTTGTGCAATTTTTGTACTTGAATCCCAGACACCGTCGTGGTACTCCTCGATAATTTATTTATTTGTATATTTCTCTAATAAAAACTAAATTTCACTTTTCAAGTCTACTTCGTCTGTAGACTATAAATTCATTTTCTTAAAAATATTTTTTTTTATTAACCTCTCGCTTCTTTTAGTAAACGATGAAGCTTTTCTTTTGTTCGATAGCCAACAAATTTTCTCTTTTGGAATTCGGAAAGAGTTATATTTACATTCCCCTTTGAAAATAGATCAGCGCTTTTAAATGGAGGATGAATAAAATCTTTAATAATCATTTAAGAACTTGCCATTAATCGAAGAGAGAGAAGAGAGAGTTAGTTCTTTGCTTCCATGCCTGAAAAACATATCCATCCACGAAAGGAATTAGACTAAGGCGTATTAAAACTGAGGGATGCTAATTAAGTGATATATTTATCCGATTAAAGTGAAAACAATTTCTCCCATCACCCATATTCTTAATTTCCTTTATTGTCTAGGTCAAGAATGTGTTGGTCTTCTTGGTCAGATTGGAATGAAAGTCTTTCTGCTTAAGCGCTCTTCAAGAACGTATCAGATTATCACTCTAGGGAGACTCTGCCTCTTGAGAAAAACAAAACTTTCATTATCAAGAATCATTAAATTTGCTAATTGTTTTTTGTTGGTGCGAAAGGTACTTTCGCGTAGGCATTTCTGATGGTTGTTCAGGTAGCACGTTCTGCCCCAGATATGAAGAATAACGTAGCAATTCGAAGTCACGGTCACTGGGGCCCACTTGCACTGCGCTAACAAATTACTACGGCATCATCATCTACATGGCTAATTCCGACAGTTGGAAAACGGACAATGATACTCCGGGAAAGGATCCGGCCTTGTGTGAAATTTACTCGAAAAAATATGTTTAACGTTTCTTTTTTCATATCCTAATAAACGATCTCAGATGATGATCACTGGAGACAAAAATATCTGGTGGCTGTTAGTTCCACCAGAGCTTTCAAGAGCGATTTTTTCTATTAAGACTTTAGTTCTGGCATTTAACGAGAAAAATGACATCGTCTTATAAATAAATACTAAAACAACAACCCAATAATATACGAATTACAAGACTGGAAATTTACAATAGAAACTTATTAGTATCTAAATCAAGATCCTTTTTTAATTAATGTTAATAAAATTAAAGAAAATTTGTTTTAATATCCTCTATCTAGTATCTACACCATTTAGATTATCTACCCCCTCAGAAGATAATATCAGATTCATATTAAGCGTTTTATGGGAACTTAATTAAAGATTTTCATAAGTATGATTTAAAAAATTTTCATTTATCTATAATTTATATTTAGAGGGCTCGATTGATCTAGAGTGACTATATAGGGAGAGTGGCGACACGTACGGTCATCCGCCATTTCTAGTCGTTTTTTAAATTGAAGAATATTAGGAAATTTAAGAAAATTAATATTTAAACACATTCTTTACACATATTAAAGATTATTTAATTAAAAATAAAATGTAATAATAATAATATTATCTTAAATTTCCTATTATTTAGCTTAAAATACGACTAAAAATGACGGATGGGGCTACGTGTCGCCACTGTCTCTATCGAGTCACTGTAGATTGATCGAGGGTGTAGCGTCTCCTATTTCCAGGACAGGGACTCGAGTTCAACTCACGAGGATATTATTTACAAATTCAATGCGCTATAATCTGACTTCTACACTTATTCATAAACGCATGGACAAACATACATAATAAATTTCGTTGTTGCTTGTTATTGGGTACTTGGAAGTGAAATAAAATTGGAAGTCAATGTTCGATTGTCGTTTCGCAGTATATTTTTCTGCTTCCTCAGACAATATTTGAACTTAACCTCCACGTAAAAATTAATATATAGATCATTACACAGTATGTCGATCAAAATTCAGCAAAGCAATGACATCCTTTTCTTTTTTACAGTATTTTTAAGAAAAACACAATCGTATTATAAGGCCTAACTGATACAGATAGATAATAATATTAATAAAAATAAAGAATCTTTTCAATGATAATATATTACAAATTATTCTCTGAATTTTGCTCGTCATACCACGTAATGATCTATATATTAATTTTTACGATGAGGTTTAAGTTCAAATATTGCCTGAGGAAGCAGAAAAATATACTGCGAAACGTAGCAACATTTTAAAAATTTGACTTCTAATTTTATTTCAAATCCAAGTACCCAATAACCAGCCACAAAGAAAAAATTCATCATGGACGATAACAACAACAATACATAATAAAACTTGGTACAGGCTAAAATGGGCAAGTATCTGAAGGCTATAAATTAAAAATTAAAAAAAAATCTATAAAAAGTATAGATTGAATGAGACAAATATATTTTTTATTAATTCTGGTTAGATTTGTAATTTGGAATAATTTCTTACGATAGGGATGCAAGAAGGTTCAAATTATAAATATCAGTCTGGACTATTGAATCCTCAAGGAAGATGGGGAAAATGAAAAAAATAGGATTGTGGAACTAGAAAGAAATGGAAACAGGAAAAGAAGAAGTCACAAAGGTAAAAGAATTTACTAATGACTTTTCTCGTTTTGTATTTCTTTGATAAACACGATATATGTTACCAAAACTTCTAATAATTTAATGTTTCTAGATCGAATACAATGTGGCAAAAGAAGAGAGTTTCCTCTAAAAATGCGAAAAGATTCAGCCTCCTGATAGTTCGTGATACTCTAATGGGATCTTGCCTATGAGTCATTTTAGACTTTTCATATAATACCTACTCCAGACATATATATTTTATCAAAAACTAATCAGCGCTTCATTTTGTTAAATTAATTGTAGGATTTCATTTTAATCGGTTGAAAGGTGTGGAAAAATGATAATATCCATCCATCCATCCATTCCCATGGACTAAATGAAAAAATCGCACTTTTTGACCATTCGACAAGACCCCATGTAATCTTTGGCGAAACCGTCACATGTTAAAATTCAACCTTAATCAAGACTATAATTTGTTATTTTGATTGAGACCATATGTTCCTTAATCTTTACCTGATGAGGACCCTTTGAAGTCGCGTTTGCCGCAAGACCGATTAAAATACTTTATCTGCTTAGCATTGGATAAAGTAAAAAGGAAAACTTCAGAAACACAAAATTAGTTTATCCTAATTTTTAAATATGGACGCAACAAGGTTCTTATCTAAACCTTATTGAAAAAAAGGAAAATTTTGAAGATGGGTTTCAAGACTGGGTTTTTGAACGATTGAATTAGAGAAAGTCCATTCTCCTAAAAGTCAGACAGGCCAACAAATTGACGAATGAGTTACGTTTACTAAATAATATATATTCATTAAAGAATTATAATTTTGTAGCAGATTTGATGCTTCTTTGGTGATTGAGTTGTTTTTCGAAAGACAATTTTCGACTGAATACACCTATATTACACATGTTTAATGAGAACAATAAGCATTCTGAAGAGATTTCCATAATAAAAATGTGCAATCAAGGTGTTTTCACCCGAAACTTTTTTTTGTTGATAAATAGTTTTTTATAATAAAACTCGAATCCTACTGTTTGAATCCTTTTTTTCTATTAAAAGTAAAGAAAATGAAAAAGAGAAAAGGTCCATTCACTTTTAATCAAAATATTAACTTTATTCTCCTGATATTCCAACTGGATGTCTTATTTTTAAGTGATTACAGTCGGGGTGGTCAATCCAGATTTAATTATTTGAAAATTAAAAGGAACCCCTAATTATAAAACTGTTCCGTTCGTAGGTAGAGAAGGCACAGGTGTAGCCAGGTGTGGTGTATCTAGAGCGGAAACACTGCTAAAAAGGCAGCCTTGACTTCCGGAGAGGCCCCGGCGCGGAGACATCGCTGATGCGCTTTAATGCGCCCATGAGCAGGACTAACCGTAGCGCCACACATTATCCCTACTAGAAAGAAAATTCTTGGCCAGTCTGAATTGTTAGATGCGATTTCAATACTTTCTATTTTCTTATTATTATACCTTTTAGTTTTTGGTTTGGTTTCAAAGATTTCAATATCGCTCAATCATATAAGCAATCTGTCCCCTTCTTTGGGTTTAGTACTTTTTTTGTTACTTAGGAGTAAGTCTACAGTATAGGGCAGTGTTTCTCAACCTTTTCTAGAGTGAGGAACCCTAGAGCACTTATATTTATTTCTGCGGAACCCCTTTAGCACTAAAATATGAGATATTTAATTTTTCGTCAAAATATCAACATCATGCTACTTTTATTCCTTCCAAATATAGAGAATCAAAAACAAATGTAAGAACAAAATAATATATTTTTTCTTTTATTGAGATCTAGACGCGGGGAACACCCAACCCCCCTTTGAACCGGGTTCCGGGAACCCAGATTGAGAAACACTGGTATAGGGTAATCAGCGTTCAAGATTTATAGTCCATTTTGCGTTAGAAAGCGGCTATAGAGTCTCCGTGACGTCCTGTGATGGAATGTGTGGTCACATAATTTCTCTGTGCATCACAATTATCTTTGGAAATTCTGATTGAGGTTTTTTATAAAGAAAATTTTATTTATTTCAATATATAATTAATTACATTCAAAAACGTAATATTATATTTATAGATAAATTAATAATAAGTAGGTAATATGAAAAAAATATACATAATTAATATTCCGAGAAAATTTAGTCAAGTCCTGACGAAGTCCTATGCTACGGTTGTGTCCGAGATATAACCCTATGTTTTTTATGATAATAAGAATGAAACACGAAAAGCTAAACAAAGATGCAACTGCTCT
The DNA here is from genome assembly GCA_024734495.1 of Forficula auricularia. NCBI lineage: Eukaryota > Metazoa > Arthropoda > Insecta > Dermaptera > Forficulidae > Forficula > Forficula auricularia. Next base: position 14,672,970 of record JALMQS010000128.1, read on the forward strand.
AAGAAATCAGGATCGATTCTGTCATTTACAAACAAAGGATATATATTCAAGTGTCGGTTCAGAGTTTCAGGTTTTTACATTTCAAATATAAATTTCAGAGATATTTTAAACCACAAATAAAACATGTTAAATTTTATATCAGAGCTAAAATAGGAATAACATCCTACATTTGTACCTTACAAGTATTTTTAGAATCCTAAGACTATTTTTTTCTTATAGTAAAATCGAATGCAAGACGGCGCAACAATAAGACGCAACCTCTACAGATCTTGAAAGACTATTTCAATACTGAAGAGAGGAAGAGAAAGTGATCAATCAAAGGGTGGATATGGTGCACCCGTGTTTTGATGAATTGAAGATGGTATGGTAAGTGTCGGAGAAAGAGTAAGGCTGGGATATAATTGCAGTTCCTTGAAGTTATAGAGAAAATGTATGAAGTTGTTATAAAATTAAATGAAAGATTTTTTTCCATTTATAAATCAAAGAGAGTGTAGGTTTGAATCAGGGATGTTGCGGATGCCGATTTTTTTACATCCGCGGATGTGAATGCGGATGACGATTTTTGAAGGCTCACATCCGCGGATGCGGATGTTTAAGATCTTATATAAATATAGTGTATGAATGAAGAATTAAAACAATGATAAAGTAATTATTAACATTTTTATTAATGAAAATTAGTATTAAGTATAATGCTCCAATTTTTTATATCAAAATTAGTAAGTGAAGTTAAAAATAGGAGCCTTATACTTAATAAAGAGTAATAATTATTGTCACCTTTTCTGATTCAAGCCGGTTACGCAGAGGTTCGTAAATTAAACCCGCGCTACTAAATAATTGTTCGCTAGGAACACTGCCTGGTGGAGTGGATAAAAATCTTCGTGCTATCGGTGATAATATCTCAAATTCCTCTCGATGAACACTCCACCATTTAACAGGATTTTCATCCACATTGACTTTTTTTAGTGCGGTAAGAAAGTAATTCCTTTTTGAGTACAGCTTCAGTGCTACCATTTTCTGGTATTTCTTGACTCTCATCTTCACTTGACGAATCTAACATCATAGCAAAGTCGTTTTTTAAGTATGGCTTTCTGACGAAACTTGATGTCCCTGGTACTAGTTGTTCCACATCCTTTTCCGTGGATTCACTCATTCTCATTCTTTTAGTCCCTTCGGAATTGTCATTAAGAGAACCGAAAACGTCATTCTCAGTATTTGCCATCATCAAAATGTCCTCTTTAATCTTTTCCTCAGTCACCGGTGTAAAAAATTTGTGCTTATAGCGAGTATCTAAGTAGGTGGCGATGATATATAAATTGTTCTCTCCCAAGCTGGAAAACTTTGTTGAAAGTTCATTTTTCAGAGTCGTGACGGCCTGTCGAATCGGATCAAACTCTTGTGATCTTGTTAAATAGTCATCAACTTTTTTTTCAAGCATTTGAATTATTGGAATCACAGATGAAATAAGGGCGTGAGAGCTGCTCAGTTCCCGTGTGGCTTCCTCAAAAGGTCTCAGTAATTGAATAAAACTTTCAATGATTTTCCATTCTTCTGGCAAAATAGGGTTAATCTCATTATCATTGATGTAAAGACTTAGGGCATCCTTTACCTTTGAAAAACGCTCGAACATGTAAAACGTACTGTTCCATCGCGTTATACAATCTGTTCGGAACATTTTAAGATGAGGTTGATTCAGTTGACTGAATTGTTTGCAGTTGTTTCTGAGCGATGGTAGAGCGATTGAAATGAGTCGAAATTTTCTTACATTTTTGTTTGAGTATTTTTATGTTTTCTTGCCCCGCCTCTTGTATTACATTCGCATCCCCATGAACATCCGCATTGATTATTGCGGATGCGGATGCAGATGTCCAAATCTATGCGGAAGCTCCGCATTTGCGGATGCGAATATTATCAACATCCCTGGTTTGAATGAGGAGTAATTTTTAGCTCGAATGAGGTTTCCAAACCCGCCCATTTTTAAATTTCTATTAATTAACATTTTAGTTTTAATTTAAATTGACCATATTATTTTTTATTTTATAAAAGCTCTAAGGGGGGGGGATAAGGTTTTCTTAGCCCATGGATGTCACGTCTAAATCGTGAAAAAGATTTCTTTTTTTTTTATTTGTCAAAATTATACTCTTCTCTGTCTTCTCAAATTGACTTAGACTTTTGAACTACCAAAGGAAGTGTCTCACTAATAAGAATCGACTTTTTTCACACTCTGTCACTAAACAAACTTGTCTCATTTTTCTCTCATATTTTTTCTTTAAATTCTTATTTTATTTTATTTTTATTTTTATTTTATTTTTTTAGAAAAAGACAAATTTATTAACTAATTATATTACAAAATTTTAAAAATAATACAAATATTCTATTTTTATTATTGACAATCTTTTTTTAGCAGAGCATAAGTTTTTTTGTCTCATACCTGCATTTTATATTTTCAAATAAGTACTACAAGATAGTTTTAAAATATCAGTTTATCTAAGATATAGCTGTTAAGACTTATTTTTTATTACCTTGCGAATAAAGCCCATTGAGCTAGATCTTACATGATTTTTATTTTAGGTGTTTATATGTGTGTAAATAAAGTAAATTGGTGCGCACAAATTATTGCAATTTTTCAACTTGGCCCCCCTGCTCCGTTTGCAGAGACGCTACACCCTCTGGCAATTTGACCCACAGCTGTAAGTATTAGACAAGATTAATAAGGGGTGCCCACAGGAGGAGGGGGGCTAAGATGTAAAATGCGTCACTAAAATTTCTGTGTGGGGGGGGTTGAAAACTTTTGATAAATTAGCATTATATGCCAAAAATAAAAAACGGCCAAGTTTATAACTTGAACAAAAGGTAATAAAAACTTCTTCTAATTCTTTAGAAGTGAATAAAATATACTGTACAACTAGTAGGGCTAAAGTTGTAATGACAGGGAAATACAGCACTACCTTTTCCTCTGGAAGAAGTTTTAGAACAGGTCTTCTGTTATTCCTCTATTTGTAAGGGGGGGGGGGGCGGAATTTTCTTAAAACTGAGAGGGAGGTGTCATGAAGCTTGGGAGCATGGGGACCCATGGATTAAGCCTATTTTGGAATTCATTATCACCAATTCGAAATTGATTAATCCCATTTCAAAAATAGATATTCCGATCCCATTTTAAATTTGAATAAGTTAATAAGTATACTATACCATATATACTACTTATATATACTACATGTATTTTGAAATCAAGAGTTGAAATTTCATTTAAATTACACATAATTAATTATAATTATTTATAGAACACGAACATATAATATTATATAACTACGACGTTTCGATCTGCTTGTTCTGCAATCATTCTTAATAATGATCACCAACTACGATTTTTGGATTACTCATATTTCAACATAATTTCAACTCTTAATAAATTTAATCACAAAAATACAACCTTTAACAGCTAAATATCTATTTTGAAATCTATTATTTTGATTTTGAAATTGGATATACGGTATATATTCCCACTTTTAAAGTGATTTATTTCGATTTAACTTGAAAATGTATATAATAAATTTCTGTCCAATGAAATGTTTTAAAATAAAAATAGTACGTACTCAAAATTCGAATGTGTATCAATAGAGTATTTGTCAGTGGGAATTTTATCATATTGTTTATGGAAAGGATTTAATCCCTTTAATGGCCACGGGCATCTCTTATTGAATGTACTAAACATCTATCAAAGGGATCTGAAGATTCCGGGCAGATAAATCACCTGACGCTTCACTTGTCTCAGGCGCGCTTCATTAAATAGTCTAATCCCTGAAAGGTATTGATAAATCGAAGGGTGGCCCTCAACCTCTCTTTCATTCTTCATTCCGGCCACTTCCCCTCGTCTATTTACTTCCGGTTCAGCGGCTCGATGACCCAGTGTCCTTAGCCGAGCTCCTCTATGCTTAGCGGTATCTTCTTTTCAGAATCAACTGTAAATACAGTTGCATACACCGGCTGTGCAGTTAGTCGTTCCTCCTAGAGGAAGAAGGCGACTCCGCCCCGGCGCTTCGCTCTTCCCAAGCGACTCGCTCCTATTCAAATTGGCCAACATGCAAACCAATTATGATCTTCACTCTTCGTTTTAATTAATCATACATTATTACCTCTAACTGGTCTTTAAATGAATAAAGAATTATATTTTGTTATGGTTGAGAAGTTATTCAAAAAGCTCTGGAACACAATTTTAGAAATCATAGAAACCAAATACTTTTTTCAACTTCGGTTCGATAATTTATTCATTTCCACAATGTTTTTAATTTAAAAATGGGCAGCTGTAAAAATTGTTAATATATCTGCCTCAATTTAATTTTAATAAATCTATATATATAAAATTAAGGTTTTCTCTGTACATACAAATCACGCCAAATTTTGGTTGCACACGTTTCAATCAAAGTTATGAACGAAAAACACCCTCAACAAAATTCCTGTCTGTATGTCTGTCTGCCTGTATGTCTGTCTGTTTGTTTGTCTGTATGTTTCCGTCGTTTCCGAAAAGTTGCTCACGATTCACGTAAAAACGGCTGAAGGGATTATTATGAAATTTCATATTTACATCAGATATCTTCTAACTTACGTTTTTAGCTAAATAACGTTTTGACAATTATCAAATAACTCCTAAACTATTAGCTCTACGGCAAATTCAATTATAAGCAAAGTTGTAGGGGATGTGATTTCTGACAACTTTGTTAAAAAAATTCCCCCAAAAACCACCCAAAAAAAAGGGGGGGGGGTCAAAAAATGAAAATTCTTACCCTTAGAGCCAACTTAACCAAATGTTGTATACATAATCTGTGGGTCACTAGAAGGCTAGAAATGAAAAAACTGGGTGCGAGGGTGGGGTGCGGGGGTGTAGGGCACGGGTCGGGGTCCGGGGGGTGCAGGATGGAGTGGAGGGTTTAGCTGAGGGTCCAGAGGAGAAGTCGGGTGATGCGGGGTGGGGTCCCGGGTGGAGGGCACGGGGGTGGGGTCCGGGAATGGTGGGGTGGTGCAGGGTGGAGTGGGGGGTTCAGGTGAGGGTCCAGGTGCGTAGTGGGGTAGTGCGGGGTCTGGGGTGCGGGGTGGTTTGGGTGGGAGCGGTGGTTAGGCACGGGTGCATGGTGCGGGGGGTGGGAGGTGCTCGGTGGGGTTCAGGAGGTGGAGTGGGTGGGAGTGGGTATGAGGGTGGGGTTCGTGGGTTGGGGGTCTAGGGGGCATGCCCCTGGCTAGCGAAGGACCGCCGAATGCGGGCCTTGCAGCTAGTTAATTATAAAAAAATAAATTTAAAAATGAAAAATTTGTCCCACTTTTTGTTTCATAATTAACCTCATATATTTTAAATACTATTTTAGTTGTATTTTCTCCTTATGAAGCTGCTTAAGTTATTTTTTAATGCTATTTATATTTCGCTTAAATATTTACTTTCACAAATAATAACCTTTGATGGTCTAAAGGTGGGAAACTACTTATTTTGAAAATTACAAACATAATATAAATTAATTTTAACACGATAATATTTGAGATAAGAGCACTTTTGGTGATATTAATAAATTGGTTAAATTGAAATATTCGTAAAGTTATAATATGTACAAATGTACATAGTGAAATAGGATGGATCAGAAGATTTTTGGATTCGGAATATTCAGTGTCAAATTACAAAATTAATTAAACGCAAACATTTTCGGGTTAGGGGATCTTTCTATGGTAAAACTAGTTTTTTAATTAAAATTTTACCAAGAACAAAGGCGGATCCAGGAATTTTTTATGGGGGGGGGGGGAGAATGTATATAAGGTGCCCGATGTATATAAGATCTACTTTTTATCGCCCCCCCCCACACACACACACACAAAGAACTTTGTTTTTCATTTACAAATTTTTTTGCCAGGCACGGGCCTCTATGGGGGGGGGGCGTCTCCCCTCCGCCCCCCCTGGATCCGCCCTTGACCAAGAATGCATAATTTCAAAAAATCTACCAGATCAAGAATCATCAACTAAAGCAGGGGTGTCCACCCAATTTTGGCTTACATTTGAAGGAAAAAATTATCCCGATAAAATATAATTCTAATTCTAATTCTACCGATTTTGTTGATAATATTAAAAAAATTATTGATTGTTAAAATAAATACAAATCTTGTATAAAACAATCTTTAAACGTTTAATCAAACCCAAACATTTTGGGAGTATTTCTCCTTCCTCAATGGAAAATTTTCAACAAAGACTAGCTAATAAATATGTGTTTATTAAATGAAATTTTATTATTTCATCGGTCCATTTTAAAATTAAATATTTTTTCTCTTCAATCAAATATAAAAAAATAATCATGAAAAATATTACAGTCGTGCAAAGAAATGTATATATAATCAGGAACCGTTTTCAGATAAATAGCTAAAATTTGGTGCATTGTAATGGAAAATACATAGTTGTGTACCATTTTCAGCTCATTAACTAAAATCTTTCAAGATTAGCATTGTGTACTCTCAGGAAACATTTTCAGGTAAAAAGCTAAAATTTGGTGCATTGTAAGATATTTGCGTACCAATTTTCAGCTCATTAACTAAAACCTTTCAAGATTGGCATTTTGTACTCTCAGGAAACGTTTTCAGGTAAAAGCAAATGAAAATAATATGTATCTTATAAATCGATATTTATTTTTTACGTAATTGATATTTTTTCATCAGAGAAAATAAATAATTCGAAATATTCGAGAAAACATTTTTTTGCAAACTAATCCGCCAACACGTCTCAACTTGTCCATGCGTGTCTAGACTCGTTTGAAATAGTCTCGAGTTTTTATCATTAAAAAATCTATTAAATATTTGTAATTGGAAATAAGCAAAACGGGCAATTCTAGAGCAATTGAGTACTAATACTATCTAATGCAGGCCTGGCCAACCTGAATTGCACCGCGTGCCGATTGACGACTTAAAAATTTCTGAGGGCCGCACATAATAAATAAGAATAATTACAATTTTTTCAATATTTTTTTTCGAAATCTGCCTTTACAACGAATTTGGTACTTATCAATTTTTATTGTAAGTTATTAATATTAATTTGAATGTAGCGATACACTGAAAGTGTTCAATCAGTGTAAATGTGGAAAAAACAATACTACAACCAGATATGAAATGAAAACACACATTGATCCAACAACAAAATATATTTGTATGGTAAAATAAAACATAAAATATCAAAATTATTAGTTAAGTCGCATAAACCAAACAATATTTCAAATTTTATTTTAAAATAACAAACAAATTTGAATGGCTTTTTCTTTTTTTCTGTCTGATATTTGCGTTTCTTTTCGCTTACTTAATTTTTCTAAAACTTATCATTAGTTGAAATTTACTATTATTATTTAATATAGTTATTCTTCATGCAACTATTGGGAACCATTATTTCTTTTAATTTCTTTAATGTGATTTAAAAATATATTTTAAAATACCCGATAAAAAAACAATTTGTCAAATATGACCACGGGTCGCAAATAAGTCCATCGAGGGCCACATTCGGCTCGTAGTTCTTGATTTAGTCTTAAAATTCACCTGCTACTATCGGAATAAAAATATTTTTAACAGCTGACATTAGGTGGCTGAGTTTGGTTATATTAATGTGCTAAATTTGTACAATAAGTTTAATATTTCAACACAAATCATTCGCTAAGGACGAAAAATTGCCAAATCGAAATTCACTAAGAGAATAACGAGTCTTGAAAAAAAAAATTCTATAAAAATTCATAAAAAACTTCTAGACTTGAAAATTTGATAAAAGTGGAAATTTATAATTTTTTTAAAACAATCTAAATTTACACGAATATTCGAATATCATAGTAATCGAAAAACTTTTGTCTCACGTAGTTCATGATACACCAATTATTAAATTGTGCAAGTATTTTCGTCGAAAGTTTAATTAATCTGATTTTGAATACTTGTACCTTTAGCAAGGTCGTATGTGATTTTTATTATTTTGTGTTTATGTGTAGGTGTACAGTGTGAGTTGGTGTTGGGGTCATACTATAACGAGTCAAATTGTTTACAGTGAGCAAGGCTTGAACTGGAATCTGTTCCACGACCACAAGCATAACACTCTTTGACATCTTGGCCCATTATATCAGACTAATTAAATTGACCTATTCATGTAGAAATCGAGTAAAATTAATTCCTGAATATCTACATGGTCTGCCTAACTCAAAATTCAAATTAAGGACGTTCCTTGATAAATCGATTTTCTTGCAATCCTTTTAAAACTTTGAATACACATATTTATAAGTGTCCTTTATACGTAGAAATTTTTTTCAATAGTCCTTGCGGCACTAAATTTGTAAATATTGACCATTGAAATTTGCATATTTAACACGCGAACCCTATCCCGATTGATGTTAAAGCGACTGTTTCATTAAATAACAATCGTAATTTTCTTGAAATTATTTTGAAAAACTGAGAATCATTAACTGAAGATATAACAAATATTTTTCTGTTAAAATAATTGTATCAAGCAGTATTCGTTTTGTATGAAAAATGTTAAAAGTTAGGTACTTTTGATGGTTTTCATTTTTTCTCTCATGGCATGGCAAGTGAGAGATGGCGACTTGGCAACGTCGCACTAAAATCACTCAATTTTTCCAAATTTAAAAAATTTCTGCAGCTGATGCATTTGAGATTTTTAGCTAATTCTCTCAACCTAACTATACTGTTCTCATCTGGAATTTCGCATTGACCTGTTTCATGTAGTGTTTTTTTTCATTCTTTGTCTTTTAGCGTCGGTAAGAATGTAATGTTGCCAGATCCGAGAAACGACACAGTGAAATTATTTTTGCCTTTCTGCGCATGCGAGAGCCGGGGAAAGAGCGAACTGCTTCTAAGCTATATTAGGGAACGTCCTTAAACAATTCTTTCAAGTTTTTATTTGTTTCATAAAATATTTTAATCCGTTTCCTTTCTTTTTGAATGCAATCAAACAACAAACGGATTCTAGCTGAAAACTCAGCGGCGATCATCTTTTAAATCACCAGCCAAAGTGCAAATGATTCAAATGAGATTGGACCAACTGAATTCTTTATGATAATCGTTTAATTTCCTCTTAAGGAAAAGTCTTATTTCCTGAAACGTGAATGTTCTCAACCCAGTCATAGAGTTAAAATTGTTTTTATTGATGATGCCATTTCCGTTCTCTCTCCTTTTGAATTTTCACTCAATCTTTATTCCATCTGCAAGTGAATTATCTCAAAACTAAATGGTGCTAATAAAACGTGCTTTAATTAATCTCTAGGAATCTTGTAGACAACTTGCACTTTTTTCTCGTCCATTTAATTCCAGAGGAAAAAAAAACTGTTCTTTAGAAATTTTCGGCATTCCGTTATCTTTGTTGGATCTGTTTTCAGAGCGCATCTGGCCAGCCTCTTAGTTCCGATTCGGGGTTTCGAATTTCTGAACCCTGCACACGAGACATAAGGAAGAAGAATGGGGGCGGACCTGCATCTGCCCTAAATGCCTGCAAACGCAATCGAACCCACCAGCTTTTCCTTTTATATATTAATCTCTGAACACAAACGCCACGTCTCAACAAGTATCGATACGAATAAGAACCTCTATCATTCTCTTTCTTGGATATTTTTAAAGAATTTTTCATTCACTGCATTAATAGATAAATATTTTGAAAATATGTTTAAAATATAAAATAAGTATTGAAATATTTATATTTTATTTTTTGAGCATCACCAAAATTAATTTAATATTCATTTTTACAGATAATTATACAGGGTGGCGACCTACCACATTTTGAAGAGGTATAAAAAATGAAAAATTTAAATAGAAAAAAAACCTGAATATATTTTTGAAAAGAACATAAAATAATTTTTTAATGTGTTTTGTAGCGGCCCGTTCTTGCTCATGTGCCTCGAGCCTTGAGACACGGCCGTTAGATGACTCAGTCGGATCGTTGAGCCGCTTTTGCATGAGTGAAATATATTCACCCATGCTATAATTAAAGCGACTCGATTCGACTGGAGTAGCGAACGGATTCGGACACGCGAATCTGGAGGGGCCAAATGCCAACCAGCAGCCCCTCCCCTGCACACACCCTACATGAACACGCAACCTACAACCTGCACTCAACAGATTGTTAGGACCCCATCGACTTGATGGGGGCGCACAAGGCGCCACACAGCACTCACCTCAAGAGAGCCCTAACAATATGTTTTAAACATTATATGAGACGAAAAAAAGGGGAGGGGGTCAAAAATGAAAATTCTACCCTTTTCGACCAAACTCAACCAAATTTTGTATACATATTCTGTGGACCCCCAGAAGGCTAGAAATGCAAAAACTAACCACCCAAAATGGGAGGGGAGGGTCAAAAATGAAAATTCTAGCCCTTTCGATCAAACTATGTATGCAAAATTTGGTTAGTTTTTGTATTTCTAGCCTTCTGGGGATCCACAAAATATGTATACAAAATTTGGTTGAGTTTGGTTGAAAGAGCTAGAATTTTTATTTTTGACACCCCCCCCCTTTTTTTTCGACTGATATAATGTTTAAAACACATTTTAAAAAAATAATTATTTTATCTTTTCATAAATATACAGTTATTTTCTAGTTAATTTTTTTATCTCTTCAAAATGTGCTAGATCTTTATGCCCCACCCTGCATGATCTTTTATATTTTTATGAATTCAGATTTTTTTTTAATCTTTTCTTCGTTTTTACTTCTTTACTTCAGGATTTTTAGGTGGCTAAAATCTCCCAAACTAGTTTAACTATTAATATACAATATTATTTTTAATGGCTAACTTTTTGCCTATATTAGAAAAGCCTTATTTACTTAAGGGAGTTCGGGACAGCTTATCTATCTGGTTGATCTTCGAAAAATCTTTTGTATTTCTGCGGAGTGACAACGCCTGCCTACTAAATTTTTAATTAAAAAAAAAAATTGTTAAAATGAGGTTAATTTCGAATAAAAATCTTTGTTTTGATAATATTTTAACAAAAAGAATATTGAAATAAATTTTTTCTCATTATAAAAACATTTATTTAACACAAGAACGATTTCAAGAAATGGAGTTGGAATTCTACACAAGTGTTTTTGTTATATTCTGTTAGCTGCAAATAACTTAATATTTTTACATTTATGAAGAACTAATTAACTAAACTGTCAAATCTATTGAAAAATGTATCATTCGATTCATAAAAGTTGAATTATTGATCTGTATAAATTTGTTGAAAATGGTATAATTTGTATAGAAGTTATAGCCCTTTAAAAAAGTTCGGTCCATTTACTTCCATGTTATAAGGACAATTTTCTATAATTTATTTCTCGGTAATGGGACAGACGATCAACTTCAAATTTGGGGAATAAATATTTAATACATCAATGTATTCGATAAGGAAAAAATTTGAGAATTTTCTTATTAAAATGATAAACAGTCCCGAACCACCAAAAATGGTATAGTCGTTGCGTTTCTAGGGTAGCTAGACGCTACAAACTTCTTTATTCTCTTTTAGTCCTCTTTAATCAATTCTATTGTAGCTGTTTCTAGCGGAGATAGATCACAAATCGCATTATATTCTGTAGGCCTCTTCATTCAACTTCACTGGGGTGAACACAGAACACTTGTGGGATTAAGCAGTAAATGTCCCAAAAAGACACTGTATTTTAGACGGTCACTTATCTAAAAAACTAGTGGGTTAAACATAGGTGAATTTACAAAATCTAATGTGTGCAGATACTTGTAACATGCCTAATATGGGAGCTGATTTATCTCACTAAGGTAAAATCTGGGCAAAATGACCCGTTTACCTGTTATTTGATTACTCCTATGAACGTATGGTCAGACTTTTGTATGTAGATAAGGAAATAAACATATATCCTTTTACATTTCATCTGCTAGTGTAATTTATTTGTGTTTCCTATTTGAAATATATATAAGGAACAAATAATAGGTTGCAATGAATAGCAGCGATTAAGGCATATAATTATTGCTTTGCCTGGCTCCTACCTAATCGTCGAAAATAACTCCCAGGTCAAACTTCGAAGGTTAATGAAAACCTTTCAAGGATAACTCTGTTAAGCTGTAGAGCCTGCATCTGTGGTTATCTCGGGGATTTCCATTGAAACAGCCATCTGGAATTTCTTTAAATCTTTCAAGCTTCAGGGAATATATCGAATGACGCTATTCAAATCACACCTGAACACTCAACCCTTTCGACCCATTATACATTTATCTATTTAATCTTATTATTTAAGAGCGAAAATGAATTTAATATTATATTACTATTCTCTATATTTCTTTTTATTAATGATCATCATTTTGGTTTAAGAAAAATGATAAAATAACAATTGGATTATAAAATGTTTAATCAATTAAAAATTCAGAGTACAATTCGAAAAATTCCAAATTTTTTGAAATATTTAATGTTTATATTTGTTTAGTATGAGAGAGTGGTGGGGTTTAACAAAATAAAATAAAAATGAAGTTTTTTCTAGCTCAATATATTTTGAATTATTCGTGGTCCTATATAGATAGCTCCTGAAGATAAACGCATACTTCTCAAAATTCCTTTTTTTTTTTATTTATTTAATATTTAAATAAAATGTGAATCTCAGAAAGTCAAAAAATTGATATTTGCATTATTATGGATGATAGATTTGAAAATATAGTTGAAAATAAATAACGGCGAAGCATAAATGAAGCATATTTCTTACAATAGGAAACTTTAAAGTGCAAGAAAAAATCATGGTGGGTTTACCTTATAAAAAGGAAGGATTAAAAAATGTGATTTTCCTAATCTCTACGACACTTTTTCCTCCTATTTATTCTTCTATGTATTTATTTTAAGAACAGAACCCAATGCAAAGTCATCTATTTCATATTAAATATTTCTATTAGAACAAATTAGAGAATTGAAGACTCAGGTTTAGATATTTTTAAAACTAATCTAGCGGTTCTTAACCTTTACACCAAAAAAATTATTTTTTTAAATGTTAGATCCTGATCTCAAGTTCCATAGCACATCATTTGGTCCCTAAACCCCTAAGGAATATAAATGCCCAAAAAATAAATGCTTAACTATCCAATTCATGTCTATTTCGAGTGGAATGCTACATTGAATTGAATATAGCAAACAGAAAAAATAGTTCAATCGAATATTTTAAGCTCTTATTTTTATTTTTTTTTAAGAAACTAAGTATTTCTTATAGCATAATTTTGCTGCTATACCTATTTACACAAACATTACTTTTTCCTGCACACGATTAAAATACTTCATCATACTGCGTAAGGTAAAGTAATAATTTCCATAACTAGATGAACTATCATTCTTAATTAATTAAAAAGAATTAAAGAAAATTTGTTATTGGAAATATTTTACTTAATGAAATCAACTTCTAACAACAGCTAGCAATTATATCTAACGTGTTGGGAGTATGTCATTAGCAGTCTGCCGAGGTCATAAAGATATACTAGCAGGTCGTCGATGATGGAGATTTGACAGAAAGGCTCTGCCACGTTCATTAATGATAATTAGAGAGGCTGGAAAGGAAGGGACAATCTTTCTCATAAGGAAGTAGGAAATAAATTCCATATGTTCTGTGTAGTATAACTAGATTTATTTGTTGTAGCCTTTGGCTTGTGAATTTTTGAAGGTCAAGGTTACATATTGATTCAAGTTTTAAGAAATAAATTTTAGGATTATTAAACCAGTAATGTCATCGAATTAAATCTGTTGTGAATTGAATTCAGTAAGGTAATGTAATAAATGTATTATTCTTATGGGAAAATAAAAATTATTTTTCCAATAAATTTATTCCACAAGACATCCTTGTATTAGCTATCCATTAGATGTAAATATTAATTATATTTAATATATCTAATTACAAAAAATTTAATTTTATTAAAAATTTTGATGAATATTAGAAAAATATCAGACCTTTTGTTAATTTTTGCAGTTTAAAATTTCGATCCTTTTTAAAATTAATTTCTTTTCCAATTCCGTTATTTATCTAAAATTTTGGGATTAGAAAAGTCAGAATTGTGTCCCAAAGGTAGTTGAATAAGCTAGCTAGTAGCATAGAACATTCGTAATTTTTGTTCTAAATGAATATTTATGCTTGTAAATTCTAAATTTTAAATATTGCCTGTCCGAAACGTTTGAAATTTTAATAAACGTTTGAAGATTGTTTTTTATAAAAGATTTGTATTTATTTATATAGATATATATTTATTTGCATCAAGCAGATGAGAACCTCAATCTTTTCAATAAAATTCAAAAAATTTTAAGTGTAATATTCACCTTGATTAATTTCAACGGCCCATACTGAAGACCTAGAAGCCACCTCTCTGTTCTCGTAGACGGTTGTCTCTAGAAACATCTTGAAAACAGATTAGCATCTCTGATGTTGTCATGGCGTATCCCTCCCACCCTCCTACACCTATTGCTAATTCTATCTCTTTTTTGAGCTTATAATAAATCTTAAAATTATATCATGCAATCATTTGTAGTGGTTTTGTAGCGGATCCCACGGTGGGAGAGGCGATGGACCTGGAAGCCCTAACGACTAATAAAACAACATTCGATAATCTTAGACCCAGAAAACTACCAATTCTAAGGAGACTGTCTTACTTTATGAAGATAAATCCGCCCTCTGAAGATCCATCCTCTTGACCTTTGACCAGTTGATCCATCCAATAACGATTGAAGGGAATGCTGTAAATCTATCATTTGCTTTCCTATCTGAATTTAATTTATAATAAAAATATCAATTTTAAAAATAGTCCAAAAAAATAATTAGACTGAATTTCATAAATAAATTTAAAAAATTTTATTAAATAAAAAATTTTAATGATGAATTGATGAAAAGGCCAAAATGAATACCAGAAATTTCGAATAAAACAATTTATTAGGATGTCATTTTAATCTTTCTTAAAAATTACTAATTTACTCATTTTAAATTTTAATTACGATATGCATTGAAAAAAAGAAAACTTGTATGATTTTCACTATGAATTTATCAAATGAAAATGAGAAACTTATTCTAAAAATTTATGAAAAAAAAATTTAATTTTAAAAAGTTAAATTTAATTTTACTTATTTTGTTATTATTAATAAAATCTCTAACTAAAATTAAAAGTTGTAGGAGTGAAAGCTGAAAGAAAAAACATCATATTGCAAAAATCTATAATTTTTTTATATATTTGATCCCTATATAATAAATTAAACGCCATGCTTGTAAAAAAAGATTTTGTACTTATATTGAATGCGAAGCTATGATGTGCAGATTCAAGTGACGAGTAGAATGAAGGAAGAAGACACGAAGAAGGAATGGACGAAACACCATAGAAAAGAAAAAAGAAAAATATTTCTATTAAAAATTGAAAAATTGCGTAAAATTTTCAAACTAGATTAATATTTAATAAATATATGTAGTATGTTTTTCTATATTAGTAAAAGAAAAATAACGATTAATTCTTTTAAATTTACCTATAAATAATAAAAATATGTGATATGGCCATTCTCATGACTACAGACAGACAGAGTTTAATCTGTTTCTATTGTAAAAATTAATAAAAACTTCGAACAGGTGTGTTTTCAATTAACATTTAATAAATTAATTAATTCAAGGGAACTGCAAGCATGTTACCGGGTCTTGAAAAAGTTTCACATTTTTCTTCAATTTGATTTATAATTTTTGGTCAAATCTTCGAAAAATGTAATTTTTGCCTATTTTAAAGGCGTATTGATTCAGAAAATTAATACTTGAAATCAAAATATTTAGTTTTATTTATTGAAAAAAAACTTCGTCGATCATTTCCAATATAACATGTGTTTTTATCTCAATTAAAATTCGAATATAATAATAATAATGATAATTAAAAAAAAAACTATAACTACATTTTCATGTTTTTTTCTCATTCAAAAAATATAGTTTTAGATTTGTTTGTTTTTACTATAAATCAAATTCTCATTGAGCTAAAAACAGGCGTTATATTGTAATTGATCGATGAAGCTTCATTTAAATTAATAAAACTAAATATTTTGATTTCATGTATTGCTGTTCTGAATCAATACGCCTTTAATATAGGCAAAAATCGTATTTTTAAGAGATTTGATCAAATGTATTTTAAAAACAAGAGCTGATACCGTCTATCCAAATGCAATTTTCAAAACCAGCACTCCAAAAACCTCAGGAAATAAGATTATTATTTTTATTTTGTTGAGTTTATTAATATATTATTATTATTATTTTTATTGAAAATTTGTAAATTTCTCTAATGCAGTACTTCTTAAACTATGGGTTGTGACCGCATTTTGGGTTATGTAAATAAATTTTGGGGTCGAAAAAACATAAAATCTCCATTGTCAATGAAAAAATTATAATAGGCAGTGACCAAAATTAATTCAAAAAAATTACGAGGTAGGTCATTGAATGAATTTTGGCTTAGGATTAGAGACAGAATTTTCAATTTCTGAAATAGCCTTAAATATATTTTTGCCATTTTGTACTAGATATTTATGCCAAACGACGTTCTCTGCATTATAAAATAAAAATACCAATCAAATTCTCACAGAATATTAAATATTTGATTCGTTTTCTAATAAGAATCAAGTATATTAATTTAATTAATATTTAAATTTAATATGTATGTAGTTTTAATAAATTATATAATCATTATAATAGGTACTATCTTTAACAAAGATTAATTTTAAAATAAATTGCTTTATGATGATTTACTAGTAAAAATATCTTTGTTAATTCCATATAGATATATAATCTGGGGTCGCGAATAAAAATGTTTAAGAAGCGCTGATCTAATGGAAAACTTAATTAGAAAATTCAATTAGTATGTTAAATATCTAGATACATACCTCGTGGGTCGAATTAAGGAGCCTCCTCGCAGTGGACTACGTAGGGAGAAATAAATCCAGCACTCGAGTCGACACTTTACTAGAAAAAAAATAAAACCCAATTAATAAATACACTTGTATCTGTAGATATAGAATATTCTACAAAAATGTTTCAATTTAACACATTTAAAATTATAGAATAGACGATCCGTGAGCGTTAAAAAAATTAAAGCCATGAATATATTTTAAAAATAAAATTTAAATTTATTTTATTTAATTCAAATCAAATAATTATACTCTTGAAATTATTTAAGATAAAGAGTTTCGAATAAATAATGCGTACCTATATTTAAGTTTTATTATTTTTTTTTACTATGAATTTTATATTAAATCAGTTGGAAAGTTAAGATTCTAATAAAATGAATAAATAATTTGATATTTTGGAAGAAATTAAGAATGTGTCTGTGTGTGTGTGTGTGGTGTAAACAGCGATCGGTTCAAATTCCCTGAAATCGATAATTTTATATTTCAAGTAAAAAAGCGCTTCTAGAATAATTCTATACTCTGATGAAAACATTTTCTTTCCGATATTGATAATGATTATCAAATTCTTAAGAAATTAATATTAAAAGAATAAAAAAATTAATAATTGCAAAAATACTATTTTATCAAATATTATCAATTTTTAAATAAGAAGACAAAGGCTTATATCTTTTACTCGTAAAAACCATAATATATGGAAAGAAAATTATTCTAATCTGAAAACATTTTAATTCCAACTAAAATGAATAATAATTAAATTTATAAAGTAAAGCGAAATTTCGTTATATAAAGACTTTTGATTAAAACATGTATTTAGTATATTTTATATGAGAAATTAGATTTGAGTGGAAAAAAATATATAAAAGCTTTGTCTATTTATTGAATATTTTCAAAAATTTAGAATGTTAAAGATTTATTTCTATCATGCCTAGTTGATTTAGTATAATGATCAATAAGTTTTAATTTTTTTTTTTATTTTAGATTAATTTTTTGATAAAAGTTTCTAATTTCTCAAATTTTGAGCTGAATATTTGCTTATAGTAGGTACACTTCAAAATTTGCATTTTTATATTATTTTAATAATAATTTTAGCTTTAAGCATATTAAAGATTTATTGAAATGCTGATTTTCGGGATTTAAAAAGAAACAATCGTTTTATAACGAGCATCGTTTTGGTCCAAGTTCCAAAGGCAAAAGGCCATTCCTAGAATAATAGAAATTAAGAAATTAATCTCTAATGATCTGAAACAAGTCTGAACTTGTATTGGCATCTTTGCTGGTCATAGCTCAAAAGAAAGAGAGATTATTCTATCCGTGGCACTTTTTAGTACATTTTCCTTAATCAAATTGTAATTAATGAATCATTCACTATCATATTTATTAATTAATAAAAAAAAGTAAAAAACTTGTTCAAGATTAGCTACGCTAGAGACTCCCTAGAAATTAATAATAAACTTAAATATAAATTGTTCATTTATCCCTATATACGGACTAAAAAATAGTTCACACTAATATTTCACCGAAATTTTTAAAAATAATGATAGTTCACTTATTAAGAAGGATATATAGTTAATTTGGAGCTAAATAGATTGTGATATTTACCGGAAATTGTCAGGATGGGTTGAATGTTTAATTCGAGGCACTTTAACACGTGAGTAGCGCACCGAGACTGGCGTCGCTGAGGGCCATCGTAGGGGCGTGGAGTAACTAGGGAAATTTTCAGGGACTAGTACAGGGAGCGGAGGAGAAGGGGAGGGAGGAGACACAATTGACCATGCCAAATTACACACATATTTAAAACAATATTAATTAATTCAGGTGTAAATGAGTTTAAATGGCATTGAAATTCTAATATAACGTTTTGAAAATATATTTTAGACACCTATAATAATTTTTAAGCCATGCGTTAAATTCTGCTTGTCGAATATGTTAGTTTCAATAAAAATGAGTCGTGTAACTACTTTCATATCTGCTCTCTGTAAATTCTTGGAGTTATTAATATTAAAATTAGACGAGCTCACTTATAAGAGTGAAGCTGTTCTACTATCATAAATTACATACAATAAACTATTAATAATAAAGGGAAGACTGATCGACCACTGAGGTCTTAGCTCCTGAAAATACATCGATATGTTACGATTCTCGAAAGGGTAAAAAAATAACCCTTCTGAGATAATTAAAAATAATCCGTTCCATCGGATCTAATAGATGACACCCTCTTGTGATTTTCTTAGAAAATTTAAATCTAAAAATAGAAAATTGACAAATTTCTTAAATTTCATCATGGCTGGTTCAATATTTGAAAGTCTCAACATGTAAACTAATACAAACTTGTTTATCACTTTTTGTTTTTCATAAGTGTGGAAACTAAAAGTCCCAAAACTACAACCTAATTGAAAATGGAAATATTTTGGCCCTATAATGAATTCTCTATGGACCTTCCGTTTCTAAGTTATATTGAGTATTGAAATATAGATAGCCAAAAAATACCAACGCTTGGAAAATTATTACTTTACCATACAGGATATTGTGAAGTATTGTAATCGTGCATGGAAAAAAGTGATTTTTACTTTGCCATACACGGGTATGGTCAAGTATTGTAATAGTGCATGAAAAAAAGTGTTTTTTTTCCTTCATTTTTTTCAAAAATATCTCAAAAACGGCTGAAACTATTTTGATTAAAAAAAATTGAGCTAAGCCAGGGCATTTCGCTCTACAAAAAAGCTCTAATAAGTGAACATCAAAATTTTTTTATTTTTTCGAGATAATAACTGTTTTGTATTTGTATTAGATGAAGGAGGAGAGGAATCAGCCAAAAGATGGAATCACTGCTCCATAAACAAAACGAGCGCTGGCCTCCGAATATATTTGGCCATCTTGAGTTAATTAGGAGATGGCCAAATAAATTCAGGCCGAAACGTTTTATTAAACGTTTTATTGAACCCAGTGATTCCTTCTTTGGCTGATACCTCTTCCTTCATCTAATACAGTTTCATCACAGCAACGAACCTCTAACAATAATAACTGTTTTGTCAAAATGTCTGTTAGTCTGTGCATTACCAAATTTTTGTGGACGAGCAAGCTGAAAAACTAGTGTGAATTTCGAAACCAAATTTCACACGTAGTTTTGGTCCATTGAGATTAAGAGCTGATTAGATTTTGGTGAATATCGACCCAAAATTAAGGGGAGTAGAAAGAGGGTTAAAAATTAAAAATCTAGGCCCTTTGAGCAAACTCAACCAAATTTTGTATACATAATCAGTGGACCCCAGAAGTCCAAAGCTAACCGCCCAAAATGGTGGGGAGGGGGGGGGTGTAGGGTAAAAAATGAAAATCTTGGCCATTTACCAAACTCAACCATATTTTGTATACATAATCACTGGGACCCCAGAAGTCTAAAATGGAAAAACTAACCCCCCCCCCCTACATGATTATAAATAATTTTAGGGACCAGGTTGTATGGTAAAGTCAAGAGGATGGCCACATCAGAACATGTCAGCTTATTTTGCTTATTTTTTCTAAATATCTCAAAAACGACTGAAACTATTTTAATTAAAAAATTGGCAAAACCAAGACATTTCGGTCTACAAAAAAGTTTTAATAAGTGAACATCGAAAAATTATATTTTTCGAGATAATAACTGTTTTGTCAAAATGTTCTGTTAGTCTGTGCTGTGCGTTACCAAATTTTTTGTGGACGAGCTAGCTCAAAACTAGTGTGAATATCAAAACCAAATTTGACATGTAGTTTTGATCCATTGAGATTAAGAGCTTATTAGATTTTGGTGCATGTCAGCCCAAAAATCAAATGGGGGAGGGGGTTAAAAATTAAAATTCTAATATTTTTCAAACTAAAAAAAAAAAACAAGAAAAATGAAATATACTATAAAATAAACCTATAGTAACGAAAATATTTTTTTTTTCTGTGTCGGTAATGAATACAGGCAGGGTAGCCACGTTTGTTTAGGACCTCGTCTTCAGAGTGCTAATGGATTCCCTCTTTCCCCTTGGGGATAACAAGTAAGTGTGCATCAAGGGTAGCAAGGGCTGGTAACAACTTGTTTTTAAGGGTTGGTTCCTTGGTCGGCACTTAGGCCCTACCTGACACCCCGAGCATTTATGACAGGCCGATATTGCACTTGCAGCCCTCTTCAACCCTTCTAGCTCATTTAGTCCCTTGCAGATGAAATAAAGCGCTCTTTGCACCAATTAACTATCTATTATGATCTCTAACTCCATTAGTGAATAGGAGTGTAATTGTCTTTGAGACTTTATAACCTTACAATTAGATAAATAAGGGTTCTACAAAATATAAACACCGTCTCATATCATATCAACAAACAGAAGAAGAATTTTCACGAATAAAAGTTCAGTAAAACTTCAATATAAGAGACTAATTCAAGCGAGGGGGTGTGTCCACTAATGCAGAAAGTCCTTTCCATAAAGCAGGGTTTCGAGTGCATATTTTAAAAATTGACAAATTAGTTTAACTACTTGTTTTTACTTATGTAGAAACGTTTGTGTATGTAATTAAAAATGAGTTTCTATGACTGTAGTCATCAAAGTTAAGAGACGTTAATAAACAAGTATTTCATCTAAATGTGAATTTACGTTGAAGCTATATGACAGGTGTGGCCACTAACCTTAATTTTGGGAGCCGCAAATTTATAAAACTGTTTCAAAGCGAGCCACATTGTTTGAAGATTAATGTTTTATTAAAAAAAACACACATTTTTTATTTTATAAAATATAAATGAAGTAACATATATTATTTGCTCTACTTACTTATAACATTACAAATTACAAATGAATTTTTGTATTATTATTTTTTTAATTTAATTATTATACAGGGCGGGGCATAAAGATCTACCACATTTTGAAGAGATATAAAAATGAAAAAATTTAACTAGAAAAAAACTAAATATATTTTTGAAAATAAAATAAATGAAATCGTTAATGACCCTGGCAGTCGATGCGCCCTTAAAATAAAATAAAATAAATGTAATTTTTTTATTGTATTTTAAACATTATCATACAAAAAAAGGGGGGGTTGGTCAAAAAAAATTCTAGCCCTTTTGACCAAACTCAACCAAATTTTGGATACATATTCTGTGGATCCCCAGAGGACTAGAAATGCAATAAAAATAATTTTTAAGAAAAAGAAAAACCGACTTCAAAAAATTAAATGCAACAAATAAAATACACTAAAAGGTATAAAATAATTATTATCTTATTTAGTTACAACTAAACGACGAAATATTAACATGGAAATTACTTTTTGAAGTCGGTACCAAACAAACTATACCTATAAGCGAGCGTACCCGCCAAACGTACTAAGTAAGATCCGTCGAGTGCGATTCATAAAAGGTATATGTTTGGCACCAACTTCAAAAAGTAATTTCATGTTAATATTTCGTCGTTTAGTTGTAACTAAATAAGATAATAATTATTTTATACCTTTTAGTGTATTTTTATTTGTTGCATTTAATTTTTTGAAGTCGGTTTTTATTTTTTTCTTAAAATTATTTTTATTTTTCTCTTTTTAGTGATGTTATTAATAGTGATCATATCATCAGAACTTGACCAAATTAATATGACACCATCCCTAAGACACCCCCTTTCGGATAAAAAAGAACCATCGAAATCGGTTGATAAACAAAGAGGTTAGGTCTAAACAAACCTAATATAAAAGGTCTAATACCTATGAAAAAAATCGAAAAAAATGGGACCAATCGGAAGCTAGACTGGACCCAATGCAAAAAAAATTTCAAAATCGGTTGACAATTGGCGGAGATATGAGGTAACATAGGCACAAAAAAAAAAAAAAAAAAATTCAGTCGAATAGAGAACCTCCTCCTTTTTTGAAGTCGGTTAAAAATAAGCAAATTTTGTATACATAGTTTGGTCGAAAGGGCAAGAATTTTCATTTTTGACCCTCCCCCATTTTGGGTGGTTAGTTTTTGCATTTCTAGCCCTCTGGGGGTCCACAAAATATGTATACAAAATTTGGTTGAGTTTGGTCAAAAGGGCTAGAATTTTCATTTTTGACCCTCCCCCCATTTTGGGTGGTTAGTTTTTGGATTTCTAGCCTTTTGGGGGTCCACGGAATATGTATACAAAATTTGGTTGAGTTTGGTCGAAAGGACTAGAATTATCATTTTTGACCCCCCCCCCCCTTTTTTTTTGTCTGATAATGTTTAAAATACATTTATAAAAAATATATATATTTTTTGTTCTTTTCAAAAAATATATTCAGTTTTTTCTAGTTAAATTTTTTCATTTTTTTATACCTCGCCACGTTGTGGCCACCTCTGCTATATGATAAACAAAAGAATCGATACTAAACAAACAGAGAAAATCTAACTCTTATAGGGAAGAGTTTTGTGATTATAATCGTGCAACGATCAGATCGACAATTTTTTTAAAACTTTTGTCCAGTAGGTATGGAATCCGACACTTTTTTAGTGATTTTTTTATTAAACCGACATGTGAGCCCAAAATCCATATTGTTCTTATCAAAGGTTTATAACCTGTGATTTGATCCACAAATTTATTTTCCTTAATGTTTCATGTGGAATAAGCGATGAAATATTCCAAAGATGGGTCTATGTCTACACTCCTATATAGGGGTGCAGAAAATTTGCAATCTTTTTTGTGCATTTTTAGAATTTTTTTATAACACTTGAAGAAATATTTCTTCTTCTGGATCACTCAGTTTATCAAATTTATAATTCTAAAGTAAATGCATCAATCGAGGGCTAAACCGCGACCTAATATCTTGTACACTGTAGACCTACTTCCACTTCCACTTTAATTTCCAAATAGAAGACAATAGATGAAGGGGCATTATTTAATGAATTCCAAAATAATTCCACATAATTCCAAAGACGTATACACCTAATTCCAATCGCGGTTCACCCCTCGTCATCAATAATAATCAAAATAAATAAATATTTTTAAATTACAACTACCGAAAATTTCTGTTAAATCCTAGGTCCAGAAAATGTAGTTCAAAACTCAGTTTCAAAAAAAAACAAAAAACTGAGTCAGTACAGAACAAGCATATTTATGATAAACGGTGAAAAAAATTATTTTTTCCGAGATATTAATAATTTATCTTAACCGAGAAACTTTTTCGTAGACATGTTGACATATTACTTATAATTTTTTTATCGTAATTTTTACACGCTTTTTTTTTAAATTTTCATAAAAACTAAAAATGACTGAAGTAAATTCTAAAATAAAAATGGCCTACTTTTTTTTATTTATTTATTGTCACCGGGAACAAATCCCATTTAGACAGCTCATCAGTAAAGTGTTAGTAGGATTAGTGAGGGAGCCGAGTTTTAGTAGGTCGAAATTTTATATGCTAGCCAGGCTCGAACCCGGATCTCCCGCTTGAACATCGTCATCAACGATGCTGAAGCGGGGCCAGCGCCTTAGCCAGCCTGACTCCCCTGCCCTAATTAATAATGGAAGAATTATTTTTCTATAAGAGTCCATCCATGAATTACCTCAGCCAAATTTTGTGAGTTTTGATCCCTCCCTATCATGTCACAAGTTGTTACATTCGAGTGACCCCCCCCCCCCCCCGTGATTCATATAATTTTAAACTTAATTTGGAGTTAATTTTGATTAAAATAACATTACGATATTAATATTTTTATAATTTTGACAAATGTTTAAAAAATTAAAATGAATCTATAATATATTGGCTGTAATCATGTGTATTGTTTTCATATTTTAGAATTGATGTCACAAGTCTTAACTTCCCATCCCCCTATTTTATGGTCTCCCTGGGTGATATAATTTATAGATGGCGTCTAAAAAATTATATAAAATTAATTTGATTAAAAAAAAAGATCATAAATAGATCCGAAATGCATACTGTAATGAAAATTAGTCCCTTTTGGGGATCGATTTTTACTCTGTCGTTCTGATTAGCTCTCTTACAAATCTTCACGATTAAAATAAAATTGAAATAAGCTATGAAAATGTTGAACAGGTAGCCTATATGTGATCTATAAAAAAAGTTTCATTTTAAACATCGAACATAAGTGATAAATGTATTCTGAATGAATGTTTAGACCCAAATTAGGGATCTTAAATTAGAGTTTGTATTTGATGTCAGGTGCTCTTAAACAGAATTTGAAGAAAATGAGTTTTTAGTGTTTTTTACTCGATATTTCTAATTCAAAACAGAAGTAGGGTGTCTAACAAGTAGATTAGTGGATGGGGCGGCCCAAACATAAACTGGTGCCACCAGATGATGGGGGTGGCAGGGGATGTTGCCACCCAGACAGTCTCCAAACCATGGGAAACACACACACACGCTCGCCGTCGGAAATATCCAGCCAGCCAGTCACACGTGGAAAGTCAACACGCACACACGTGCTGTTCACGTTCGTTGTGATTTATCGGCCGAACGGAAACAAATGAAAGCCAAACCACGAGATGCATTGTGCATTTTGACCAGCCTTTCATGTATTCCTCTTCATACAAAACATATCATTACTTATTGCTAGTATTAGTGGACCTCCATTCAAAAGAAGCTAGCCTCTGCTCATCCTAGCGATTACCTCATGGAAAAACTTGCCAAAAGTTCTTTGAACCATCAGCTTGTATTTATTATAGCTCTTCACAACAACAATTCTATACCATATGTCAACAAATAAAAATTCGAAAAAAAATTCTATCAGGTGTAGTCTGAAGACTGAATAAGATAGACAATTAATTTAAATATTACTCTGAAATTAAATCACATTAAATTTTTAATGAGATGATAAGGGATAGAATTTTTGTTAATTAAAAATATTTTTTATCCCAGGGTCTAGAATTACATTGTAAAGAGCTGGTTATTTAGGAGTCTGTAGTTTTAAAAAATTAATCTCTCTAAAATAAAATTATAGTTGACAATTTTAGATGATATTATGTTTATCCGTAATATTTCAGCAATTTAAAATTGTTAAATAAAATTCTGAAAAAATTATTGAATTTGCTTTTAGGTAAACAACAAATAATGGCGATTTCGATATCTAAGAATTTTGTGAGAAATGGTCGTTTGCAAGTTATACTCGCACTTGGTTGCTTCTTAATTTATTATCACATATCAGTACATACCAATAAAAATAAAATAAATGAACTCCCCATAACAAGTGGTTATAGTATGGTCTTTTAAAAGTATGAGGCTCGCAAGGAGCAAAAATGATTACATGAGGGATGTAAAATTTTACTGAGAGCTTTCCCACAATTTGAGAAAGATATAGAGAAAAACGAAGGACCGGGTTTATATCTATTGTTTAGCTTAACAACGAGGTTGTAAGGCTCGCAGCGAATAGGTTGTAAATCTATTCCACTAAACAATCGATATCAAATTATAGCTTCGATAGGGACGCTAAGTTCTTTTTAACATATATATACCTGTTCGAACTCTTAAGCTCAAAATTAGTATCTTTAAGGATGGATGTCTATAGGAAAGAAATGAAAGATAAATTTCTCTTTAACAAAAACTATATTTTTTAATGTAAAATAATGAATGTGTTGTTAATAAAAACAAAGAAAATTAACTTAGATTGTATATATACGTAGATATATATACACTTTATAACTAAATACTTAAACTTTTAGACATATAATATATTTTATTATATGTCTAATTACAAATGAATGGTTTCAGTGGTGGTAAAGGGCAGCCTCTGAATTATCTTGGAGAGATGAATAGGTGTTCTTTTGCTTCAGAACCAATGATGATAAATGCTTTTGAGTGTAGGTACCTTTGGTGTACACACTTTCAATAATGTAAAAACCTTAAGAGAATTGGTTGTACTTTCATTAAAACTTCATTGAATTGATTTTACCTTCAGGCCACTTTTTTGACTGCTTGCTTATTTCAACAAACTAACTTTTATTTAGTTATTAAACTAAATATTGATTGACTATGACGAAAAATATAGTCGAATGAATATACCAGCGTAAAATGTGGTGCGATATTTTTTGAGATGTTTACTCGAAGAAATTTGAAATAAGAAGGATGGCAAAATACGATATTATTTGGAGCCTGGGATCAAAAAGGATGCATGTTAGGGTGTTTCTAGGGCACAAAAATCCCTAGCGCCGAGAAACCGAATTGGCGTGGATTTTGAATTTTCTTGGTTTCCGGGGGTGTGAGCGAAATTGGGCATGCGGTGGGGGTCTGGAGGTGGGGGTGAATGTGGGGTGGAGGAGGTGGGGTGAAGTGGTGGGGTCGAGGGTGTTTGGGGGTGCGATGGGGGTTCTGGGGATTAACATATAGCTATTAACTGAAGCAAAGGATGTTATTACAATCGCTCGGTGGCCAGGTTGCAAAATTATTAGATACCCAAGTTTGTTTGTTATTTTAGTGAGTTTAATTTGCTTTCGAGAATAAATAGCTTTTATATTTTATTATTCTGCATTTATAATGAGTGATTCCGCAGACAGTACACATGTTTCAACTTCAAGACTACCTCGAAAATTAAGGTTAAAAAAAAAATTTACATTTAATTTATATTGTCAATATAATTAATTTATTAAACAGGTTTTTTATATTAATCATATATCATACAAAAGAAAAAAAATAATAATACGAGGTATATTTCTAAAGAAAGTACCGTTTTGAAATAAAAAAAAAACAAGTATACTTTTCATAACAATTTTATTTTCATATGAAAGCATGTATCTTAATCTACATTTTGGCATAGTTTTCACAATATCAAGGAATATATCCCAGGTAAACACACAATATCCTCAGAATATTCTAAGAAGATTTAAATGTCCTTAGAATATCCTTAGAATATTCTTAGGATATTGTGGTTACTCTGGGATTGTATCTTTCCAACGAGCTTTTTAACCGACTTCAAAAAAGGAGGAGGTTATCAATTCGACTGATTTTTTTTGTGTCTATGTTACCTGATTTCTTCGCCAGTTGTGAACCGATTTTTGATGATTTTTTTTGCATTGGGTTCAATATAGTTTCCTGATTGGTACAAATATAAATCTCATTGATATTTGACCTTTTTTGTTATGTTTGTTCACGCATAACTTCTTTGTTTATGAACCGATTTTAATGATTCTTTCTGCGTTTGGATCAGTATAGCTCCAAGGTAGTCAAGATACCTAACTATTTATTTATTCATTCATTTTTATGTATGTTCAGCGAGAACTTTTTGCCACGTGGACCGATTTCGATGATTCTTTTTTATTGGAAAGGGGTACCTTAGGGGTGGTCCCATATTAATTTGGTCAAGTTCTGATGATATGATCAATGACGAAATAACGTAAATCTCCAATTCTTATGAGCAAATAATCGAAATTATAATAAATAAAATCTTTTATAAAAAAACAATCTTAAAACGTTCATTTAAAACCCGCAAACGTTTCGAGAGAATTTCTATATTTATGAATTGAATTTTTTTATCATTTTCTGATTCATTCGCCCCACGCTTTCTCTTACGAGATGCATACAAAATATTATCTTAAGTCACTATTAATAACATCACTAAAAAGAGAAAAATAAAAATAATTTTTATAAATAAAAATAAAACCGACTTCAAAAAAATTAAATGCAACAAATAAAATAATAAGAACTCAAAAATAAAATAAAATGCACTAAAAGGTATAAAATAATTATCTAATTTAGTTACAACTAAACGATGAAATATTAACATGAAATTACTTTTTGAAGTCGGTGCCAAACAAACTATATAAGCGAGTTTACGCGATGTTGTCTTCATTACCCACAAAACGTACTAAGTGAATCCGTCGAGTGCGATTCATAAAATGTATATGTTTAGCACCGACTTCAAAAAGTGATTTCATGTAAAAATTTCGTCGTTTAGTTCTAACTAAATTAGATAATTATTTTATACCTTTTAGTGCATTTTATTTTATTTTTGAGTTCCTATTATTTTATTTGTTGCATTTAATTTTTTTGAAGTCGGTTTTTCTTTTATCAAGTCTTATGTTCTAATGTCCTAGAGTTCTTCAAAAATTTTATTTAGTTGTCACAAGCAGAGATTAGCTGAGGTAGAGAGAGATCATAACATCGTTGTTAATGTTTTGACCAGGTTTCCTTAACAACTTATGGCAAATGCTGGGATGGCTAATGCTTGTTAATTTATTAAATTGATGTTTGGAGGACCTAGCCACCGAGAACTTGTGCCTCTAAGCCTGTCGAGGAATAAAGATTTATTTATTTAAAAAAAAAAAAATACTCTCAAAAATGTCAAAACCCCGGGAGAAGATTACAATACTTACACATTATATTTTTTAAATAGAGTAAACCCTCGTTTATCCGCGGCCGGATTAGTCGCTTTTCCGACTGGTAATTTTGTGCAAAAGTAAACTTTAAAAACTATGTAATTAAGTGCATTGTGCACGCATAGGCAATTCTACGGTAACTGTGGGGCCTCGATCTGAAGATGGATTCTTATAGTACTCACCAAAAATAAGAGGAAAATGAAGAATACCATTTTTCGAGGTTTCGCTTAGTTTTTCGAGATATCCATCTTAAAAAAATACTGTTTTTTGTATTTATTTTCTTTTATTTGATTCCGCGACATTTCACCCCCCGACAAAATATCCCCGACAAAACATCCCCCGACAAAATATCCTTCAGACAAAATATCTCATGACAAAATAACCCTTCCCCTCGTGAATCTTATGAGTAATGCAAATCGACTCCGGTTCGGTTAATATATATTAACCGAACCTCCGAAAGTTTAGTCCGGGCGGGGTGTGTTTCGGGCTCCCATTTTTTTTCTAATCAAACACACATTGAAAACCGAACCAGCCAATCGTCGGGCGGGGTGTGTTTGGGGCTCCCATTTTTTCCTAATCAAACACGACAGACAGCAGCACTTTCAAACGGCTAATTAGCCGCCAAAATATGAAAGTCTGTTTATATTATTCAAAACTATGATTATAAGCTTCTCACTTAATCTCTTTTGTATTCTCCTTATACTGGGGAATATTTTGTCAGAAGATATTATGTCGGGGGATATTTTGTCCTGGGATATTTTGTCGGGGGCTGAAATGTCGCGGTACCCTTTTATTTTTCAATTGTTTTTTTATAGAAACCATGGAAACCATGGATACGGGGGTTCCGTGTGGCGCCGCTACTGACAACGGGCCAATTAAAAATAATTAGTAAATACCCCAAAAATTCGAATATGTAAAAGTCGTTGCCGGTTCGGTTAAGATATATTCAGTTCGGTTCGGTTCGGCTCGTATATCTTTAGCGTTAGCCAACCTAATCGCCTAAAAACCAGCCCGAAATGAAAATAAAGCAGCCGAACCGAGTCGAACTGAATATATCCTGACCAAAACTTCCAAAGTTTGTTCTGGAACACAATTTTTTTATCTAAATGAACTGAGATGATGAACAGAACCGAACCTATGAGAAGTTCTAAAAGTGAAAATTACCGACGCCCACTGGCGCTCACTTGATATGAAATAATTTGAGACATCCCAGACCATAAACTCAATTTCAGATTCAATTTGTATTTTAAAATTTTATTTT
Source organism: Forficula auricularia (assembly GCA_024734495.1). Lineage (NCBI taxonomy): Eukaryota > Metazoa > Arthropoda > Insecta > Dermaptera > Forficulidae > Forficula > Forficula auricularia. The sequence continues at coordinate 14,703,386 of JALMQS010000128.1, forward strand.
TACTTTCCTACTTATTTCCTCTAGTTCTAAAAAGAATCCATCGTCAGATCGAGGCGCCACAGTTACCGTAGAATCCCCCACACATACATATGCTTACTTGTAAAATAATAAATTTTTAAACCTACTTTACTCTGAATAAACCTTTTTCAAAAGCATTCTTTTGTTGATTTCTGTTCTTTTTTGACTAGTTTCCGGGTTATCCGCTAAATTATCTTATCGGCGATTGCCGCGCCACTCAATTCCACCGATAAACGAGAGTTCACTGTATTATTATATAACCAGACACAAATAGTTATTAGATACACAACAGAGATCGTAGAAAATAAAAGAACAAAACGATATTATAAAATAATAAATATTTATAAAAAATTTCATAAACATATCAATATAAATAAGCATTGCAAAAATAGATATAATTTAAGTAAATATTAAAGTACGTATTGTATATAGTGCATTAGTTCTTTTCTAGTCAAGATTGTTTATTTTGATTGCGATATTAACCTTGGCATATGGGAAACATCGAAACCAAGCAACCTTTGGCGTCGCGTGTTCAAAGGTATTGTAGGCCACTGAGAAAAAAATTTCGGATGGCACAAACTTGGTAAAAAAAAAATAATTAAAAAAATAATGATGAAAAAGTAAAAATTTTTTTCAAGGCTAATAATAAACTTTCACAAATCTAGGTTTTTTATTGTGTACTTCACATTTTTACTTTTTATGGTGAAGTATTTTAATCATAAATGAAAATAGTGTTGTTGTTTTTTTTCCAAAATATCTCAAAAACAGCTAAAACTATTTTGATTAAAACAAAATTGAGCGAATCTACGGCGTTTCGATTTACAATAAAACCTTTTACATTGAACATCGAAAAATGTATATTTTAAGAGATATTACTTCTTCTTCTTTAGGTACCATATCAAGTCTCCCTGACGTTTTGGCGCCTCTATAAATATACCTGTGCTGAGTGTGTTTGGCTGTTACACAGATAAACGGGACCTACTTTTAACGCAGGTTCCGAACGGTTAGTTGGGAGAGGTTGAGTAGGCAATTATACTCTTGGTAGTTTGCCATTGCTTTCCAAGAGGAGGCGACTACAAATATCTGCCGAGACTCAGTCTCGAATCAGCATACTTCAGGACAGCGGCCCGACACTCGACCACTGACCCACAGTCGCCTCAGATATTAATTATTAGGTTGATGCATAATTATGGAACGTTTTTTAAAAATATTTTTATTCAGCAAAAGCAATAATAAAATTTAACAAAAACATGTTTAAATGATTATTCGGGAACGTATTGACCATCTACTTCAATAACTGCTTCCCATTTGCTTGGTAGTCGGTCGATTCCACGGGCGAAGAAGTCACGATTCTTGGAGGCAATCCACGCTTTGACATCGGCCACTAAGTCATCCAAATCGTCGTAGATCTTAGTCTTTTGCCAGTTTTTCAAAGAGCGGTTGATGTGATAGTCCGTCGGTGCTTCGGTCGGTGAGTACGGCGATGGGGGAGTAGATCCCAGCCCTTATTGGCGATGAATTCGACGACCCGGCGCTCAACATGTGGACGTGCGTTATCGTGATGGAACACGATGTGGTTCTTTTGCGCGGTCTTTTCGCCTCGATTGCACCGTGAAGACGGTCAAGCTGTGCCAGGTAGACGTCGCTGTTTATGTTGAATTGCGATCTGTTGATTGGTCGACATTGAAGTCTGCAGCCAGCATTCTTGTTGTAAGGCTTTCATCCTCTTCCACGGCTGTCAGAAGTGCCTGATCATCAAAATCCGATGGCCACCCTCTTCCTTCTTTATCCTCCAAACTAGTGCTCACCTGATTTGAAACGGGCAAACCACTTCCGTACCTGCAATTGTTCCTTCTCCAAAAAGTTCGTTGAGATTGCGAAATGACTGTGCTGCCTTCCATCCTTTCTCGTAGTGGTAGAGCATAATATGACGAATATGAATATGGTTTTGACACGCATTTTTTTTAACTATAAATAGATAAGATTGTTTTTTAAAAAATAAACAAAACGCCATTTTTGGCTAAAGAAAAACGCGCCAATACGAACGTTCCATAATTATGCATCAACCTAATATATTGTCAAAATATATTTGTTAGTCAGTGGGTGGATTTTATTTTTCACTCTAGCTCAAAAAATAATAAGGGTATCAAGTTTTATATTTAGATATTTTATATTGAGATTAAGAGCTGATTAGGTTTTGATTTCATTTGGACTGAAAATTAAAGGGGACAAGGTTTAAAAATTTGAACACATAGTTCTGATTAGGACCAAATATTGCAAAAGTAATTTTTTGATTGTTTTTTGTTTAAAAAAAATGCAAATTCTCTCATAAAACAATCTTAAAACATTTATTAAAACTTTAAATGTTTACCATAGGAAGCAATCATTTTTAAGAAAAAATAAAACCGACTTCAAAAAATCAAATACAACAAATAAAATACACTAAAAGCAGTATAAAATAATTATTATCTTTTTAGTTACAACTAAACTACGAAATTTTAACATGAAATTACTTTTTGAAGTCGGTGCCAAACAAACCACACCTATAAGCGAGCGTACCCGCCAAACGTACTAAGTAAGATCCGTCGAGTGCGATTCATAAAAGGTATATGTTTGACACCGACTTAAAAAAGTAATTTCATGTTAATATTTCGTAGTTTAGTTGTAACTAAATAAGATAATAATTATTTTATACCTTTTAGTGTGTTTTATTTGTTGCATTTAATTTTTTTGAATTCGGTTTTATTTTTTTCTTAAAAATTATTTTTTATTTTTCTTTTTAGTGATGTTATGAATAGTGATCCTATCATCAGAACTTGACCAAATTAATATGACACCATCCCTAAGATACCCCCTTTCCAATAAAAACAGAATCATCGAAATCGGTTCATAAACAAAGAAGCTAGTCCTGAACAAACCTAACAAAAAAGGTCTAATACCTATGAAAAAAATGGGACCTGGTAGACCGGACCCAATGCAAAAAAATTTCAAAATCGGTTCACAATTGGCGGAGATATGAGGTAACATAGGCACAAAAAAATTCAGTCGAATAGAGAACCTCCTCCTTTTTTTGAAGTCGGTTAAAAAAGAAAATAGTTGATTTAAGATGAAAAATAACGCAACTCTATTCCTGGAAATTTTTGAAAATGATGAGAGAAGGAGTTTAGGTGTATCCCCTAAAAACCTGGGTTGCCCTCTTCATCGTGAAAAGAAGAAGAAGAAGAGGGAATTTTATGGGCTGGTCAGGGGTCGAAAGTATTCTGTGGATACGGGTCTTAATTAGCTGAAGGTTATAAGTCGCTGGAAAGATGGTGGCAGGGAGCGAGTTCCAGTCACTGGAGGGTTGGCGAAAGTGCTTGTTCGATAAAATGAAAATATAAGCAGCCATTTTCCCAAATTCCCAAAGATATATGGTAGTTGCTTTATATTTTTCCTCTTAAAGCAACTATTTTCCCAAATTCCCAAAGATATATGGTAGTTGCTTTATATTTTCCTCTTAAAACAACTATTTTCCCAAATTCCCAAAGATATATGGTAGTTGCTTTATATTTTTCCTCTTAAAGCAACTATTTTCCCAAATTCCCAAAGATATATGGTAGTTGCTTTATATTTTCCCTCTTAAAGCAACTATTTCTCCCAAATTCCCAAAGATATATGGTAGTTGCTTTATATTTTTCCTCTCTTAAAGCAACTATTTTCCCAAATTCCCAAAGATATATGGTAGTTGCTTTATATTTTTCCTCTTAAAGCAACTATTTTCCCAAATTCCCAAAGATATATGGTAGTTGCTTTATATTTTCCTCTTAAAGCAACTATTTTCCCAAATTCCCAAAGATATATGGTAGTTGCTTTATATTTTCCTCTTAAAACAACTATTTTCCCAAATTCCCAAAGATATATGGTAGTTGCTTTATATTTTCCTCTTAAAACAACTATTTTCCGAAATTCCCAAAGATATATGGTAGTTGCTTTATATTTTCCTCTTAAAGCAACTATTTTCCCAAATTCCCAAAGATATATGGTAGTTGCTTTATATTTTCCTCTTAAAGCAACTATTTTCCCAAATTCCCAAAGATATATGGTAGTTGCTTTATATTTTTCCTCTTAAAGCAACTATTTTCCCAAATTCCCAAAGATATATGGTAGTTGCTTTATATTTTCCTCTTAAAACAACTATTTTCCCAAATTCCCAAAGATATATGGTAGTTGCTTTATATTTTTCCTCTTAAAGCAACTATTTTCCCAAAGATATATGGTAGTTGCTTTATATTTTTCCTCTTAAAGCAACTATTTTCCCAAATTCCCAAAGATATATGGTAGTTGCTTTATATTTTCCTCTTAAAGCAACTATTTTCCCAAATTCCCAAAGATATATGATAGTTGCTTTATATTTTTCCTCTTAAAGCAACTATTTTCCCAAATTCCCAAGGATATATGGTAGCTGTTTATATTTTTCCTCTTAAAGCAACTATTTTCCCAAATTCCCAAAGATATATGGTAGTTGCTTTATATTTTTCCTCTTAAAGCAACTATTTTCCCAAATTCCCAAAGATATATGGTAGTTGCTTTTATATTTTCCTCTTAAAGCAACTATTTTCCCAAATTCCCAAAGATATATGGTAGTTGTCTTTATATTTTTCCTCTTAAAGCAACTATTTTCCCAAATTCCCAAAGATATATGGTAGTTGCTTTTATATTTTCCTCTTAAAGCAACTATTTTCCCAAATTCCCAAAGATATATGGTAGTTGCTTTATATTTTCCTCTTAAAGTAACTATTTTCCCAAATTCCCAAAGATATATGGTAGTTGCTTTATATTTTCCTCTTAAAGCAACTATTTTCCCAAATTCCCAAAGACATATGGTAGTTGCTTTATATTTTCCTCTTAAAGCAACTATTTTCCCAAATTCCCAAAGATATATGGTAGTTGCTTTATATTTTCCTCTTAAAGCAACTATTTTCCCAAATTCCCAAAGATATATGATAGTTGCTTTATATTTTCCTATTAAAGGAACTATTTTCCCAAATTCCCAATGATATATAGGTAGTTGCTTTATATTTTCCTCTTAAAGCAACTATTTTCCCAAATTCCCAAAGATATATGGTAGTTGCTTTATATTTTCCTCTTAAAGCAACTATTTTCCCAAATTCCCAAAGATATATGGTAGTTGCTTTATATTTTCCTCTTAAAGCAACTATTTTCCCACATTCCCAGGGATATATGGTAGTTGCTTTATATTTTCCTCTTAAAGCAACTATTTTCCCAAATTCCCAAGGATATATGGTAGTTGCTTTATATTTTCTTCTTAAACCAATCAAATTAATTTACTCGAAGATGAGACCCTGACATATCGATTTGTCGACCCAATAAAACCCCCTAGTTCGTGATTTCCATCGAAATCGTTATAGCCTGTTCAAGAAACCGATTCTATATATACAAAAATTACTCATTTAATAATATAAGCTTATATCATATCTACTTGTTTCGAAAACAAATACTTAGTACCTTTGAGTCAATTAGATTTATTCATTATCGATTTTTTATAGAAATAAAAAAAAATTAATTCATTTCACAAATCATCAACCTTATAGGTGTCAAGTTCATAAATTGATTCAAATAATACTCCACGTGTCAGTTTGTTAAAGTATTTAGCTTAACATAACGTACGCTGTTTTTCTTGAAACCTTTTCTCGGCAAGAACATCAATTATCGTCATGAAATTTAAATATATTAAAACGAAATGAAAAAACATCTAAGAGTATCATGACGCTCAATGGAAGTGTACGAGGAGTGTTCAAATGAAAAGGTAAATTTTTATTTATCTCGAAAAATATTTATTTATTCATCAATATCTTTTGTCCCCTTCAAAGTAATCCCTCTTAGATATAATACACTTGTGTCAGCGCTTTTTCCAATCCTCGAAGCACTTCTGATATGCACTTTTTGGTATGGCCTTGAGCTCTTCCGGCGATGCGGTCTCAATCTTCTCGATCGTGGCAAATCTCTGTCCTTTCATGGGTCTTTTGAGTTTTGCGAACAGGAAAAAGTCGCAGGGGGGCAAGTCCGGTGAATACGGTGGCTGAGGCATCATTAATGTGTTGTTTTTGGCCAAAACCTATAAGCAACGATGTGTGAGCAGGTACGCGAGGTTAAAGCCATTAAGGCCGGGCGCACACTGGAGACGCAGCTCCGCAGCGCAGGCAGGGGATTTTTTGAACCATGTTTTTAAGTAGAGGCGCGCATTTTGAGCCGCAGCACAGTCCTGCCCCACGTGCCGACTCCGCCCACTTGTGGAGACGCCACAGAAACTGATTCACGCAGGACGCAGTTTTTTATTTTTTTAATTGTTTATAAACCCACAAATACTTTACAGCAAATATTATTATATATCTATTAAAATTAGGAAATTTTTGTTGAGAATTGATGAGGAGGACCAATCGATTTGATTGGGGAATAATGGAATTTAAATAATTATCGGAAAAGAGGTTTTTTTTATCTAATTAGATTTTTCCTCTTATTAAAAACAAGGACTAAAGATTAATAAGGACACTCGATGGTGGAGAAGCAATCTCCGAAATCGAAGCTAAAATACAAGGTATACATTAATTAATGTAAAATAATTGGTTTAATAAAATTTATAAAAAAAAAAAAAAAAAAAGAAATTTTTGTTTTTGAAGAGATGAATAATTGGTGAGAATAATAGAATTGAAATAATTATCGGAAAAGAGGTTTTGACGTGACAACGTCTTATAATTCGATGGAGCCGGCTGCCAGCACGAAAAAACATGACTCATGCGGCGTTACTTCGCTCTGAGGCGTTCCATTTAAGGCTTGAAGTGCAAGCGAGAGCGCGGAACGAGCGACAAAGATTGAGGCGGTCTTTTAAAAAGCTACAGTTACAAAATTTTTAATAATGTTTCCAAATTTTAAATTTAAGATTTATGAACAATAATTTAATCACAGTTTATTCTTATAATAAATTATTCAAAATTATTACTTTTTTACAACAAATTACAATTAAATTTGCAAAAATAATAAAGTAACTAATTGAACAACAACTTTTATTCAGTTTACTTGCTGAAAGAAATAATGTCAATACAAAATTTATTATTATAAAATAATAAAATCAAAAATTAAATTTTAACAGTCGAGTAGAAATTTAAAAAATAAATTTTATTCAAGTATTTTGTAAATTTAAAATGATTTTCTGAACGAAGAATTTTATGAAAAAATCGGTTGTCTGTAAAGTCGGTGAACTGATGATAGTTGAACGTGACAACGTCATAAGAAAATACCATTCCATCAGTATTTTCTTATGACGTTGTCACGTTCAACTATCGTCAGTACACCGACTTTACAGACAACCGATTTTTTATTTAATTAGTTTTTTCCTCTTATAAAAACAAGGACTAAAAAGATGATCCAGGACACTCGATGGTGGAGAAGTAATCTTCGGATCGAAGCTAAAATACAATGTATTGTGTGTATGTACATTTATTCATGTAAAATAATTGGTTTAATAAAATTTATAAAAAAATAAATAAATAAATAAATAATTGTTTTTGTTTATTTTTATTATACAGGGTGGGTCATAAAGACTACCACATTTGAAGAGGTGTAAATAAAAAACACATGAGCAAAAACTAACCACCCAAATTGGGGGGGGAGGGGGGTCGAAAAATGAAAATTATTGCCCTTGGAGCAAACTCTACCAAATTTTGTATACATATTCTGTTGCCCCCCAGAAGTCTAAAAATGCAAAAACGAACCACCCAAAATGGGTGAAAAAATGAAAATTCTTGTTTTTCGAACAAACTAATCCAAATTTTGTATGCATAATCTGTGGGCCACTCGAATGCTAGAAATGCAAAAACTGGATGCGGGGGTGGAATTCAGAGGGCCCGGGGTGGAGGTGGGGGTTGAAATAGGTAAGAAGGGTGCGTATTGGGGTGCAGGGTTAAGCGGTGGTGGAATGGCGTTGGGGTGCGAGGGTGGGGGCCCAGGGGGTGTAGCACCTTGGCTTGGGGGGCTTCTCAGCTAGTGTTTTATATTTTTTTTACAAAATAAATGTTTCTCATAAGGCGGTCATTTTACTTCTGTGCTTTCGTCGACCTGTGCGACGCAGTTTTTTTCTGCTGCACTGCCTGCGCGTACGCTGCGTCCCCTGCGTGACGCAGCTCTGTGTGCGCCTTAGCTAATTGTTTTGCCACAAATCCGGGCGTTTTTTTCGTATTGCTTCACGCAAAGAGCATAACTTCAAGCTAATATTCCATATTGACCGTACGTCCTTCTGGTAAGAACTCACGATACACCACGCCATTGTAATCGAAGAAAACAGTGAGCAAAACTTTCATATTTGACCGAACTTGCCGTGTCGTTATTAACATCTTCTCTGACTTCTGTGACGACTTATAAACATTTTTTTTGCTCAAAGTAGACTCTCCAAATGCCACATCCAATATTTCAATTGCTTTGGAACACTTGATTTTATTTTTCACACAAAATTTATAACAAATTCTTTGATCAATTTTTTTCGATACCAAAAAATCGCCAAGCACTTCAAAACACTTCTAACCTTTATATCTGCAAAAAACAAACTAAATAGACAAGGTGACCAATATTGTCAACATATTTTGGGGACATGTGTACCAACATATCAAAAAAAGAAATTTGAAAATAGGTATACGTAGCCCGAGAAATTTGAAAAATTCCCTTTTCATTTGAACACTCCTCGTAGATATATAAAATCCTTGGTGAGTATGTATGAAATAGATCCACGCCTAAACCACTGAAAGTATCAAAACCATATTCACACCATATGTTCGTTTGGTGCTCCGGATTGTTTCTCTAATTTTTGGCCCCAATAGGTGGCGCTGCGGTCGAGATAGATATATCTGTAAATCTACTCTTATTAAAAGAGCAAAAATTGTATATATATACATTTGTATCTTGGTTCTATTTTGAAAACGATTCTACCGATTTTGATGAAATTCACAGGTTAGGGGGTTTTTGGGATGACAATTCGATCAGTCACGGTCTCATCTTCGACAAAATTGTTTTTGATAGGTTTTTTCGTAATCAAATTAATTATTCTCAAGTAGACAGATTCAAATCTTAGAGTTTAAAAAAGGTTTCTCTTTTGTTTACTTTTGTACCCAGACAGACAATGAGTCGGATTAATCCATTGTTCTCAAAGACTTTGAAGAACTATTGTGATTGTGGATTTTAACATATTTTGTTCTTCCTAAACGTTAGAACTATTAATAAATGTTTCGTGGGGTCGAGCGGTGTGGAGGTGGGGGGGGCACAGTGGGCGAATATTATATATATTTGTATTTTTTTTAATTTGAAAGCGGCTCTCAAATAAAAATCGACATTTTTATCAGAATTTTAAATTAAAAATAATATTAAAATAAAGCTTTTAACTGAAGGAAGAAGTTACCGAGCATCGCTCGGTGCCTCCAGGTACTAGTATTTATGCTCCAATTTGGCCCAAAATATAGATAAACCACCTTAACCATAAAACAAACAAATGGTGTCAATATGGTGTCGATACATTCAGTGGGCCTATTTCATATATATTTTTTATTTATTTTTTTGAAAAAAAAATGTTTTTATTTCCAAAATTAAAATGTACATACTTTGCTCCCGAAATACTTAGCCCTTTCTCATACCCCCCCGCCCCCCACAACAAGCTAGAAATCCTTATGGAGATCACACAAGCAATACGAGAGAGACGCTTGAGCTTTTGCTCTCTGGTTGGATCATTTGCATAGCTTTAAGAAATTTTTTTTTATAAATTTAATTAAGTATATTTATACATAGGACAAATAAGCATATGCGACATTTAGTGAGTGAGCAAAAATAGAAATAAAATGAAAAGAAAAAACAAGACAAGAAAAACACATTTTAGATTAAGAATGTCTATTAAATACAATATCGTCGGCTTAGAGTGTAAACCTGCTAACTCCATTTTTTATCATACGAGCCCCGTCCCATCTTAATTGGCCCACCCAAAATTTTTTCTTTTTAAATAAAATTATGCTAATTCACGGTAAATTTATTTTAAATATTTATTTTTATTATCATTTGGAACAACATTTTAAACAATTTAAAACATTTTATTGTAACATTTAACTTAAAATTATTTTTAAAACGAAAACGTATTCCTTTATGGTCAAAATGGGGAAAAATCGAAAAAAGTGTGAGTTTTTGGGATATTCAAAAGTGATCCGGGGGGGCTATTTTTGGATCCCCATAAAAAATCGCCGGTATGTTAGGTATATTTGGAAGCTATAAAAGTAGCATGATGTTGATATTTTGACGAAAAATTAAATATCTCATATTTTAATGCTAGGGGTTCCTCAGAAATAAATTTATTAGGGTTCCTCGCTCTACAAAAGGTTGAGAAACACTGCCCTAGCGGATGAAGACCTAAATATACCGATGGCACTTTCTAACTTTGGAATATATTAGGCTAGACACATAGAAGTTTTCTACATGATAACTCAAAATATCTGAATTTAGCACTTAGACCCTTTAGAATTTACACTCCTCAATTTTGAAAGTGGACGAAGTGATAAAATAAGTTTATCAGTTATTTCACATCACATCAATTATAGAAACTTGGTGGTAATTTATAATTAGAAACCACAATAAAATTAGAAGAAAAAACGCGGTCGAAGTAAAGATAAGGTCATTTTAGTCAGTCGAGATAATTTAAAATATGTATAAACAAAAAACTCAGTATCTATTTCTCTTGGTCTGACCTTGTTCTTAGCAAAAATTTCCGGTAGTATTATTGCATTCTCTTAAATGATATTCGCCATCTCCATGCAACATTTAACTTTTCTTAGACTTTTATTGATGAATGAAAGATTCCGTGCAAATTCCTTAAAATTTAGTAATTGTCAATTTTTTGTAAATGAAGAATTTGAAATAGTAAGCTGAAATTCGGTAAAGAGGTTTTAAGGTTTAATTAATAGAAACACATGTAATTGAAAAGATTTTGTTTTGCAGAGTTGTAGATTCATAAAAAGAAATCAATGAGGTTGTCCTCTCATTGATGGAAATAAGCATATATACAGAGGGGTCCAAAAAAATGTATCCACTGTTTAAAAGTCCATAACTTGCAAACTAATTGATGAAGTTGTCTCATTTTTGGTGAAAGTGTAGCTTAAAGTCCAACTTAAAGATATCACTGTAGGTGTTCGAAATGGTCACCATTAACATCCACACACAAACGATGCCGCCGAACTGCAGCACGAACTACTGACTGCAACGTGTTCAGTTGGATATTTGCACATGAATGTACGATGGATTCTCGAAGTTCATCCAATGTGCGTGGCTTTTGTCGATAAACGACGTCCTTTAGTGTTCCCCACAGGTAAAAGTCCAGCGGAGTTAGGTCTGGGGAACGTGGTGGATACTCCACAGCACCTCTACGGCCTATCCATCTTCCTGGTAGATTTTCGTCGAGATACGCCCTAACACGATTTTGGTAGTGGGCTGGGGCACCATCTTGTTGAAAGTAAAATCTTCCGTCTCCATACAAGTCTCGGATGGCAGGTAAAATGGATGTCTGAAGCTTCTGAAGGTACACCTCACCGGTAACTGTGCCGTCAAAGAAGAATGGCCCAATCAAGCCCCGGTAAGACAACCCACACCACACATTTACTCCAGGCAAATTCACGGCTTTGTCTACATGGCCATTGCCGTTGAACCTCATTAATGTTTTCGTACTTAAAATACCATTTCAAAACTGACTTCATTTCATTGAATGTAAGCCTTGCGACAGCCATGTTTACTCGAGTAACTAGGTACAACTAAGAACAAAACACTGACTATCTGGCGACTGTCATCTGACAAAACAAAACAACGCAATACAACGCTTGTGTTGCGATTGCCGGAACTACAAACTATTACACCACCAAAGATGAGACAACTCCGTCAATTAGTTTGCAAGTTATGGACTTTTAAATAGTGGATACATTTTTTTGCACCCCTCTGTATATATATCAGAGGCGTGCGTGCTGTGTATGAAGCGGATTCCTAAAATTTCAAAAAAATTTCATAAATATATAAGGTCGACTTCAAAATTTCAGGATTTTCAAATTATTCAAAATATTTCAAATATTTATATAAAAAACATTTTTTGTTTTGAAAAGTATATTGGTTCACGAAATGGAATAAAATTGTTGCATAGTTTCAAGTTAAAATGAATGATTTTCCGAAAAGGGTGCCGATAGAAGGTTTGAACTCCCTGCCTGGTAGATATATATTCCAGTTCAAGCATGTCAAAGACAAGTCTAGACGAATTTTTAGTCGAATAAAAATTGTTCTGGCTTAGGAGCTATTAAAATAGAAATAATACAAAAAAAAAAAAAAAGGAATAAATAAAGATGATTCGGGAATCTCTGGAGTAAACCATTTCTAACAACTCTCAATATATAAGATCGGAAATTACTAAGAGCGTTATAGGCAAGTCCTAGCTTGCTTATAGCATTAGAATTAGGAGAAATTTAAGATTTTCTTATTGGACAGACTGATTCATTGTGAAAAATGGTCCATTTCCATCTCAGGGAATGCGGAGTTGAAGTAACAAGAATTAATTTCTGACCTTACACTCACACAAATCAGTATCCGTTTGGGGTGAAGGTCCCAAAATATATTTTAAAATAATATAATGTTAAATTTGAAAAATAATGAAAATGATGCCGGATTAGATGAAACTTAAAAAAAAGCGAAGATACACATAAAATTTCAAAAAATGAAAGATATTTTTTGTACAGCATCCCCTGGTTGAAAAGTCACCAACCCCAGCTTGAGACTATAGTTTCGTAGGTTTGACTTTCATCATCTTTTGATTTAGAAATATTTTTTCTGTTATTTCTCATGTGTTAAAATACCCGATTAGATTGGTTTTGTTATAAGAAATTTTTGTTAAGTGACCAGATTAAATCGATCAAAGGATCTTGGGGTTAGATATATTGATAGTTATATTATTTTTGAAGCACCCACCCCCCTCCTCAATTTTTATCCCCTAAAAAAATAATTACTTATACTGTCTTTTTTATTAAAGATCTCTTTTTTTATACTAAATTTCATTTTTGTTGGCTTTTTTAATTTGAAAATTTTATAAACTAAATTTTTTTAACAGCCTCTCCTCCACTTAATTTTTGTTTCGATTTCAACCAAAATCTAATCAGCTCTTCCTAATCTTAATATTAAGAATCTTCATCTGAAATTTTGTTTTGATATTCAGACTAGTTTTTCAGCTAAACTGTATACAAAATTTGATAACGAACTAACAATAACCTACATATTAAAGAGTTTTTCTATACCAAAACGCCATATTTTGATAGTTTTTATAATTAAACTATGAAAAAGTGCCTAAAAAATGAATCATGAAGTTGAATCAAAACAAAACAATTAGTTATTCAAATAAACAATCACTAAAACCTGAGCCAAGGTCGGTCTTCCAGATATATAAATATACAGAAATATTTTAAATAACCCTCAACAAGAAACGTTTATTAAAAATTCAGTTGTTGCAGGGAAAATTTTCCGTGTTTAACATGTTAAAAAGTCAGGTATATTTATTAATTATCTTATAGCCTATACATTTAAGACAAGGGCGGATCCAGGAATGGGGTGGGGGGAGAATGTATATAAGGTGCCCGATGTATATAAGATCTACTTTTTATCTCGAAAGTGTGTCGCGATCGAATTGTCCAAGCGGGGGGGGGTCAGAGACGCCGCCCCCTCTCCCACACACACCACAGACATAGAACTTTATTTTCAATTTTAAAAAATAAATGTTTTTTTTTTACAAATTTTTTGCCAGGCACGGGGTCTTCTATAGCGGGGCCTCCGCCCCCCCCCCTGGATCCGCCATTGATTTAAGAGTATTTTGAAACAAATCTGAGCATTCTATTATTTCTGAGACTTTTTTTATTGATCAGTTTTCGACGAAGATTGAAGTTTTCAAACCACGGATGAATCGGGATTCTTGGACATACATTAAAGAAATGACGACCTTTTAAAATAAATATTAATAAATACGCAATTTATTTTGATATTAAAGCATGCATAATCACCCATCTACTAAAAAAATTAAAAAATTTTAGTACCATAAAAAAAAATATTTGTGCTCTATAATTTTTTGGCCACTTCGAAAATATTTTAAAATTCTATAAATATAAAATTTTCATTCATTGAAGAAAATAATTAATTTAGTGAAACTCGAAACAAGCTAAAGAAACATTATTATGCTTCTACAAACGAGAGAGACAAAAAAAAATGAAAATAAATAAATATTTGAGGAATTAGAAAAAATACATTTTTTTCTTTGATCATTTAAAAATTTATGTATAGGATTGCAGGAAAATGGGGTCACCAACTCCCTACGCCATAATAAAGTTTTCGTAAGAATATAATTGAAATCGCAGTAAACTGCAACGGATAGTTGCTAGACTTTATCTATAGTCGTTTTAAAATCCATGCTTCGCTATAGATAAAGTAGTCAAAAATTATAGTGAATATAGAATCTCAAAATTGAGTATGTTGGCTACATCTCAATTATTCAATCCTTTATATCTCAATAGTTAGTTTTATCAAATTATCTTTTATTTAATAAAATATTAATCATTTTATTCTGAATAAAATGACACCTTAATTTTGAAAATCGGTTTACAATTAATCGAGTTATGATGTTTTTTTATTGTCATTATTATAGGTTAGCCATAGTTAATTGGATGAGATGAAATCGGCCATCATCGAATTTTGAATATTTGAATTTAAACTTTATTCATTTTCTAATGCTGCCATCTTACATCGATTTGTTCAACTCGCTTGTCAAATTATTATGAAAATTCAAACAATCGGTTATTGGAATCCAGCACCATCTTTTTTTCATTTACTTAAGAATAACTAACCATAACTAAAACCACCATAACTCGGTTAATAATTAACCAACTTGCAAAAATAAGGTGTCATTTTGTTTATAAATAAATTATTAAAATTTTATTAAATATAAGATAATTTAAAAAAGTAACAATTATTGATAAACAAAGAATTAAAAATTGACAGGACCGCCATTCTAAAAATGTAAGCATGTATTCACTGTAATTTTTTCTTTATTAGCGACAAGTGAAGATGTGCCTACTTAAAATTACTGAAAAAGATTTTGGGATATACATATCAGATGAAAGAAACAAGGAAAGTTCGACATTTTTTATTAATTTTAATCCGCGAATTTGAAAATTATTGCAAAGAACGCTTTTTTTTTGTTATACCCTGTTATTTTACCTGGAGGCACCGAGTGATGCTCGGATAACTTCTTCCTTCAGTTAAAATCTTTATTTTTAATATTATTTTTAATTTAAAATTCTGATAAAAAGGTCGATTTTTATTTGAGAGTCGTTTTCAAATTAAAAAAAATAGAAATATATCTATATAGTATTCGACCAATGTACCCCCCCCCCCCCACCTCAATCCTGCTCGACCCCACCCCCGAAACCTCGCCCTACCCCCGGATCCCCCACCACTTCCCCCCACCTTCTGCACCCCCCACATCCACCCCCGCTCCGCACCAAGATCGCTTTCTCATCCTCAAAACTTGTTAATAGAGTTTGTTTCATCAAAATCGTTAGAGCCGTTTTTAAAATAAAAAAAAAAATACAAATACTTATATATATATATATATATACCTGGAAGACCGAGCTTTGTTCGGGTTTAGTTAATGCTTGACAACAACACACCACAATCACAAAGTTCTTCAAGGCCTTTGAGAACAAAGATTTAAACCAACCCATTGTCTGCCTGGGTACAAAAGAAAAGAGGAACCCTTTTTAAATCCCTAAGATAAGATTGGCATTTGTCTACCTGAGAATAATTAATTTGATTACGAAAAAAACCCATCAAAAACAATTTTGTCGAAGATGAGACCGTGACATATCGAATTGTCAACCCCAAAACCCCCTAACCCGTGAATTTCATCAAAATCGGTAGAGTCGTTTTCAAAATAGAACCAACATACAAATATATATATATAAATAAATAAAATATATATATATATATATATATATATATATATATATATATATATATATATATATATATAAATATACAATTTTTGCTCGTTTAATAAGAGTAGATAAATATTAAATAAAATAAGCCTTATATTAATTTTAAAAATGTACTAATTAAAATTGTTTAATTTTATTTTTATTAAACTTGAAAATTTACTAGTTAGTCTTAAAAAAGTACAAATTTAAAAATCACGTGACATAATATTAATTTAAAATAAGATTGAAGTAGTTTTTGGAGACGGGCTGATAAGTGATTTGAGTGGATATTGATGAGGCATTCAGGGTTTTGAAGAAGGAGGGAATATGGCACCGAAACCTAAAAAAGATAGTTTAAATTATCTCTCTTTTTTTGAATTTCGATGTGTCATCAATATCCACTGAATTTAAAATATTGCTCAAAAATTTGACAAACGATTTAGTCAGGGAAATTTATATATAATCTCAAGACACCTTCATCACAAAACACTTTTGTTTTTTAACTTTTAAAAATTTAATTTAATTTAATATGATAACTCAATTTGCTTCAATTTTTATATAAGATGAAAAATATTAGATGATAAATCCGCTCAAAATCCACCATTTAATGGAAAACTTTTTCAATCTCGTTCCGTTTATTTATTATAAATTTTGCATTTACTCATTTCAATTCAATTACTCTCAAAGCTATTTATATTATAGGAGTATTATATGGATCATTTCCTGTCAGGAAAATTCTGGATATCTATAAATCTAAGAGTTTTATCAAAAAAGTGGTCCAAGTAAACGTTCAAGTCAATAAAATTTATATGAGAATGAGATAGAAATCAAGTTTTTAAGATCAGTGCTTTTCATTTTATCAAGGGAAAACTGAGATTTTTTGCAAAAAATTGCAGTTTTTCAAAACTTCAACCTAATTGCGGCACGGGTTACCATTATCCAATTAAGATGCAACTTTGTTTAAATTGTAGCAAATTTAATCTAGTTTAAAAATGTATAGAATGGTCTTTGTCGAAAACGTGCTCCATCATGGTCGAAATGGGAAAAAATCGAAAAAAGTGCGAGTTTTTGGGTTAAAGTCCGAAAATTTCGAGGTTTTTCGGCCACCAAAAGTTGTCCCCCACACTTTCGAGGTCGCAAACTTAGATTTGGCATACCGACACCATACCAAACGATCCTAGAAAAAAAATATTTTCCCGCAATTAATGTAAGCTGAAACCCCCCTATATACTGGGCTATTGCGGGGTTTTCTAACAAAATGTATAAATCGACCTGAAATTTTTAAATTGCTATAACTCCAGACGATTTGAAAATAAAATCATAAATGTATATATCATTTTAAAGGAAATTGAATGCTCTACAACTTCTTTTCTGAGGACTTTTACTGTAAAACGAAAGGCTGAGGTGATAGAGACAAAAGTTTGACGAAAAATATAGGAAATTTTATTTTTTTCATACATAAACGATATTCGCGGGCAAATATCTCAAAAACCATAAGAAATAGAGAAAAATTAAATAGAAGCAATCTTGTAGTAAATATTATAAGCTTTTATTTTGCTAAGAGTAACTTTTTCCCTACGACCCATCGTTTTTGAGATATAAGCAAAAAACCAAAAAACGGGACATTTCCACCCCCCTTCCACCCCTTAAGCCCGGTAGCTAGGACTGGGAACTTTAAGTATTATTACCTCCTAACTAGCCAAACACATTCCATAAGAAAAAAATTATCTCCTCTAAAATGTTTTCTAGAACCTATTCTTTGACTGGACTATAATTCAATTGATTCAATATAGATTCTACATCAAATACTCACCTTCTAGTCAGAAATACATATAAATAAAAAATATTCAAGTTTATATCATTTCTTGTCATAATTACGTATTATTCCATTTAAATACCGAACAGCGAAAAAGAAAAATGACATTCAATCTAAAGAGCTTATCTGGCGGGAGGATCCGTGGGCTAGTTGGTAAGCCGCTCTTCGCATAAATGAGAGAGACACGGATTCGTGTTCCGTCGGATGCTCAATTTATTTTTCCTTTTTCAAAAATCAAAAAATAATTTTCTAAATGTAGAATTAACATAAGAAATTTGATCATATTATTTAACTTTCGCGGTTCAAATTGCTTTAAGAAAAAATTTAAACTAAAAGTTTAAAAGTTAATTTATCTAAAATACACAACTATTAAATTCAACTATTCCACTATTTTACTTAAATAACAATATTATCATAATTTACATATTGGTGCTTGGTTCAAATAGCGACATCTTAACTATTAATATATCTAGAGTTGCTCCAAAAATTTGAGAATACTTAAAATACGTATATCATTCTATTGAACAGAGATCAATTATACCATAATTAACTTAGTCATCTATTCATATCAAATATAATTTCACTGTAGAGAGAAACGAAGATTTATACCAATTTACATTGATAGACTGATAGATATGTTTAAAGAATAACAATTCGTAGCCTTAACCATGCAAAAACAACTCTAAAACAAATGAGCTATTTGAAATAAAATGAAGTATAAGTGTATAATAAAATAAATAAAACTACACGAAATAAACGAAACAAAAATCTATAATAGAATATATTAATATATATTTTCTATACCATGAAGCACTCATTAATGATCACTTGGCTATAATTGGAGGCCATTGGATATAATATGCTTAATAATGGTATCTGCGATTGGACATCCTTGGCATAGAGATGCCAACAGATTGTTCTTAATATTGTTAAAGCAACTATTTTTACAAAATTTTCAAATTCCATTTTTTAATGATATTTATATGAGAAGGAGATACACCAAAAAGGAGAATTCCCTAAAGGCCTGGGTTGGCCCCGCCATCGTGAAAAGAAGAAGAGGGGATTTTATGGGCTAGCTAGGAGTTGAAGGTATCTGTGGAAGCGGGTCTTAAAGGAAGGTTTTACGGAGGTTTTGTTGCTAAAGAGACCGCGAATATTGGAATAGTGGATGCTCAATGTCGACATGATGTATGGTAGAATTTGATGAGAGGGTGTAAATTATTGAATAGATTAGAAAGAAAGAAAGAAAGAAACCGGAATCACAAGTCAGATCTCAGAAAGTTAGATAAAATCCAATTTACTGAGTTTTTAACAACTTGATCAGTGGTAAATTCTCCGTGAGACAAATAGGTTTAAAATTATCTCCCACTTAATTATTTTGGTTGTACCTGTGGGAAAAGAAATGATATACTATTTACTTAATTACGGATTCAAACCAAGAACCAGGGCTGTCTTGGATAGGGATGGTGAAGAAATTATGGATAGATTTGATGTGGTCTGCCGTTGGAGAGAGTATTTTAATGATTTACTTAATTTTGACGAGCCGAGTAATACAATACAGGTGAATGCATTGGACCCGGGGGATAATTATGTACTGGAACCCTCGATTCAGGAGATAGAAGAAGCAATTAAAAAGTTAAAAAAGGGAAAATCAACCGGAAAGGACGAAATAACAGCAGAATTATTTAAGAGTGGGGGTAAAGAGCTGTGCAAGATGATACATGTATTAGTAATAAAAGTCTGGAAGGAAGAGAAAATTCCGGCAGAATGGCATGACGTCATCAATCATACCAACAGCTTATAAGATATTAAGTTATATCTTACTAAAACGTCTGACTCCGTTTGCTGAAGAATGCCTTGGGGATTACCAATGCGGCTTTCGTAAAGGAAGATCTACAACTGACCAAGTATTTAGTATAAGATAAATAATGGAAAAACGATGGGAATTTGCGCTCGATACTTTCCACCTTTTCATCGATTTCAAGCAGGCATATGATAGCGTGCATAGGGAGAGCCTGTGGAATATTATGAACGAGTTTGGATTCCCTCATAAACTAATAAAGTTGGTCAGGGCCTGTGTGGAAAACTCAAGAGCCTATATTAAGGTAGAGGATAGGTATTCGGAGCCATTTAGCATCAAAACAGGACTACGACAAGGAGATGCAATATCACCCCTGCTTTTCAACCTTATTCTGGAAAAAGTTATAAGAATTTTAGATGAAGGGAGAGAAGGAATACCACTGAATGGTCTGCATAAAGTATTTGCATATGCGGATGATATTGCGATTGTAGCGAATAGAGAAGAAGGTTTGGTGGACATGCATGATAAAATCAAATACATGGGCCTAAGAGTTGGTCTTAAAATAAATGCTGAAAAGACCAAAGCAATGAAAGTATCAAGACATAGCAACAACAACAACAATAGCTTGAGATGTGAGGATGCCAGATACGAGTATGCTGATAATTTTGCTTATTTGGGGACTCTTATAACAACAAAGAATGAAGTAGGCAAGGAAATTCAGACTCGAATAATGAAAGGAAACCGTTGTGCGGCAGCCTTAAATAGCCTGCTCAAAAATAAAAATCTCTCAAGAAAACTTAAAATTAAAATCTACAACGCCATTATTCGACCGGTGGTGCTCTATGGGTGTGAGACATGGACCATGACCCTATCTGATCAGAAAAATCTAATGTCCTTCGAAAACAAGATCTTGAAGAGAATAAGTGGAATGATTAGAGATAGTGTTACCGGCGAATGGAGGTTTAGAAGTGCAAGGGAAGTGAGAGAATTAACAGGGCAGCCTTACATCACGAGCTGTATAAGATCACGAAGGCTGGCTTGGGTGGGACATGTGGTGCGTGCTGATGAAGATCGAGCTATCAGCAGGATCTACGAAGCAAAACCGATAGGAAGAAGACCACCAGGTAGACCACGGCAAAGATGGATGGATGGACAATATAGCCAGAGATCTTGAAGAGTTGGGTGCTCAAGGAAATTGGAACTCTATAGCACGGGATAGGACAAAATGGCGAGGCATTATAGAGGAGGCTAAAACATTGGAAATGTTGTTCGGCCGCAGAAGTAAGTAGTACTTAATTACTACTTAGGCTTAATTGATAAAGGGAGAATTTGTCGTGAAACCTTTGTATTTTTAACAAACCCGAGGATTTTGATAAGCTCTCGCCTTCGCTGGTTGGCGCTAGAGTTTATACCACACTCGTGGCAAAAAATGGATTTGACGCCGCCTTACATTCCTTACATAATAAACAAAAGAATTTGAAATTACTTTCACTTTTACTCAACTACTTATTAAAAGAGGAAATAAACATGCCAATATATTTTTTAATTTAAATTGTATTCGAGAAAAAAAAAGAAAATTTGTTTTCTTTGTTAAGCGCTACTGAGAGAAAACCCGTCTCACTTACAAATGACAATGGTTCAGAGATTTAAAATATTTTCATTTAATTTAATATATTAATACAATAGTTTCGTTTTACTCTAGAAATTAAATTAAATCAATGTTTGAATATTGTAAGAGTTCGTGGCTGTGATGAAACTATACTAGATGAAGGAGGAGTATCAGCCAAAGATGGAATCACTGGGCTTCTAATAATTAGGCCATCTTCTAATTGACTGAAGATGGCCAAATAAAATTTAGGCCGAAACGTCTCATTAAAGGTGTTTTATTGAACCCAGTGATTCCATCTTTGGCTGATACCTCCTCCTTCATCTAGTATTAAATCAATGTTATAGAAGTTGATGAAAATTAGCCACCCTTGGAATTTGCCGCCCTGAGCAAATGCGCGGCTTCCCCAGACAGTAGCCTTATTCTCTAACTGGATAATAAATAAAAAAAATCAATGAAGTTGGTATAATAATTGATCAAACAATATATTATTTTCATTAAATAAATAAACACAAATCCAAAAACTAAAAACTAAATTTTAGGTACTTTTGATTTAAAATTAAATTACATTTTTTATTCCACATTTGAGTGTTTTTTTCATAATTTTTATTATATTATAAAAATTGGATGGGATTTTTGAAAATATTAAAAAAAAAACTCGCGGAGGATCTACTTTTTAGCTATAATATTTTAATTTAAGTAAAACTATAAAAGAAAGGGGTCGATTTAAATCAGGGATATAGTGCTAAAGTAAAAAAGATGTACCGGAACGCTGAATCTCAACCCCGCTCAAACAATTTTTTGTCGTGGAATTTTTCAAATTAGCTAATCTTTTTTTTTTTAGATTTTCCTTTTTGGTTTTTGACCATTATTCTTCTCTCCCCCCCCCTCCCCCCCCCCCCAAAAAAAAAAAATAATAATCTTTCTAAAATTTAGATACCTAATGGAACATATCTCGGTTTAGAAAAAACGGGGTGAACCGCGATTGGAATTAGGTCGTATCCACAGACACCTTCGACCCTCGCCCAACCCATAAAATTATTTCTTCTTCTTTTCACGATGGAGGGTCCAACCCAGGCCTTTAGGGGTTGCATCTTTTTGGTGTAACTCCTTCTCTCATCATTATCATAAAAAAAGGCGTACACGTCTTTGGAATTATCTGAAATTATTTTGCAATTCATTAGATTATGCCCGTTCATCTATTGTCTTCTACTTGGAAATGAAAGTGGAAGTGGAAATAGGTGTACACGATATTAGGTCCCGGTTCACCCCTCGGAAAAAAAGTACCGGAACACCCTGCTCCAAATCTTCGACATCTGGTAGGGGGGGGGTATATCCTTCTGACATATAATATAAACATATTGAAGGAGACAATAAAAGAGTCTTTCCATTCATACATTAATTCCTGTGAATCAATTGTAATAGACTGATGAAGGAGGTAAAGTTCTCAAAACTATAGTCTCGTTATAAATAAAATTTATAATTCCACCAGAAGACACACTCTTTTATTGTCTCATTCAATATATAAAAATTTTGCTACACTCGGCAAAAACTTTCAATTTTATATATAACATAAATACCTAGAAAATCTTAAAGATTAAATTATTAATTATTTATCAAAAAATCTTTTATAAAAAAAACAATCTACAAACTTTTATTATAACTCGAAAACAGTTTTTAATAGTTTTTTAATAGTTTTTAAGGAATTTGGTGTTGGTACTTGGTGAAACATTTTTTAAAACTTATTGATAAAAATACTTGGTAGGTTTCACATTAAGATATAAATTAAAACGAATTTATTTAGAGAATTTTAATCTCGATATATAGTATTCCGGGTGACTAACCCATCTTCAGGAGATACAGAAAGTAACTGAGATGGGTTAGTCACCCGAAATATATATATCGAGATTAAAGATTCTCTAAAAATAAATTCGTTTTATTTTTTTATATCTTAATGTGAAACCTACCAAGTATTTTTATCCAATAATTTTAACTCCAAAACGTTTGAAAATAATTTCTCCCTTTGTCAATAGAATTTATTTACTTAAGATTAGAAATTTTATTAAAATTACACATAATTAATTATAATTATTTATTGTAGACGGATAAATAATTATAATTAATTATGTGTGACTTAAATATAATATCTACTCTTAATACGTTTAATTTTTATTTTTTTACTTTAAATAAATTTTTTTACTTTAAATAAATTTAATAACAAAAATTCAAGCTTTTACAGCTACATTTCTAATATTTATTTAATTATCTTATTTATTAATGTAATTTACATAAGTCTAATGTAGCCTCTCACGGTGTACATACAAAAGAAAACAAAAAGAAAAGAAACATAAAATTTCAGAATTTGATTTTGAATTCAAAAAAATAAAAAAGTTGTTTTATGTATTTAATATAAAGCAACTTTCTTGTTTATTTTTACTTTATCCAATGCGAAGCATGGGAGAAAGTATTGCGATCGGTCGCGCAGCAAGCGCGACTTCAACGGGTCCTCAGGTAAAGACTACGGAACCCATGGACTCAATTAAGGTCACAAATTGAAGTATTCAATGAGATTGAATTTTAGCACGTGGCGGTTTTGCCAAAAATTACCTGGAATCTCGTCGAGAGGCCAAAAAGTGCCATTTTTTTGGAAGTGCGTGCGGATGGATGGATGGATGGATGGATGGATGGATGGATGGATGTTATCGTTTTTTTCGTCCACGATTTTTTCCACACCTTTGCACCGATTGAAATGAAATTGAAAACCTACCATCATTTTAACAAAATGAAGCGCTGATTAGTTTTTCGTACTATCGGCCCACAAACATTAGTATTATACAACATTATTTATTTCAGTACTTTTTTAGTTTTTTCTAAATATCTTTAAAATGACTTAACCAATTTTGATGAAATTTAATATCCTAATTAAGTACCTTGGAGCCAACAAAAAAGGTTAAATAAAGTTTTTAGTAAAATTATATTTTAAAGTACTTTACTCTAAAGTAAGATTTTTGAATTCTTTAAAATTTATTCATTTGATCTGTTTATGGTAATATAGGACTCATTTAACCTAACTAAGTAAGAGTGGATAGGCTTTTCTCTGTGAAATGCTAAAAATTTGGGAGGAAAGTTTATAAGTAACCATAGCAACTGCGTTCTTTTCTTATCCGTTACCTTTATAGAGGAATCGACTTAAAACCAAAAATAGCGATTGATTCTCATTTAGTACTTGAGGAATAACCATTTTATATTGGATTTTTGACGTTTCGGGTTTTATTGGTAACCATTGCTGAAGACATAGAGGAATCGACTTAAAATCAAAAATAGCAATTGATTCTCATCTAGTACTTGAGGAATAACCATTTTATATTGGATTTTTGACGTTTCGGTTTTTATTGGTAACCATTGCTGAAGACATAGAGGAATCGACTTAAAATCAAAAATAGCGATTGATTCTCATCTAGTACTTGAGGAATAACCATTCTATATTGGATTTTTGACATTTCGGTTATTATTGGTAACCATTGCTGAAGACATGGAGGAATCGACTTAAAATCAAAAATAGCGATTGATTCTCATCTAGTACTTGAGGAATAACCATTCTATATTGTATTTTTGACATTTCGGTTATTATTGGTAACCATTGCTGTAGACATGGAGGAATCGACTTAAAATCAAAATAGCAATCGATTCTCATATAATACTCGAGGAATAACAATTTTACATTAGATTTTTGACGCTTCGATTATTATTGGTAACCATTGCTGAAGACATGGAGGAATCGGCTTAAAATCAAAAATAACGATCAATTCTTATCTAATACTAGAGGAATAACCTTATTGCATTCCATTTTTGATGTTTTGACTATTAATGGCAACCTCTACTGAAAACGTGGAAGAATCGACTTAAAATCAAAAAGACTAAATTCTTTTTTGTAAACAACTCAAGTTTGAGTCTACTAGCAATGAGTGACTAATAATAACCGAAATGTCAAAAATCCAATATAAGAATGGTTATTCCTCAAGTACTAGATGAGAATCAATCGCTATTTTTGAATTAAAGTCAACATGAACTTCAAATTGCAAGTGATATCTGATATAATAAAGGAATAAACATATTATTTTTTTATTGTTAAAGGATAAATAATTAATATATCCAGTACACACCAACCCAGCAAAAACATATTAATATGTGATCCTATCATCAGAACTTGATCAAATTAATATTGCACCATCCCTAAGATAACCCCTTTCCAATAAAAAAAGAATCATCGAAATCGGTTCATAAACAAAGAAGTTAGGCCTGAACAACCCTAACAAAAAAGGTCTAATACCTATGAAAAAAAATGGGACCAATCGGAAACTAGACTGAACCCAATGCAAATTTTTTTTTCAAAATCGGTCCACAATTGGCGAAGATATGAGGTAACATAGACACACAAAAAAAAAAAATTCAGTCGAATAGAGAACCACCTCCTTTTTTGAAGTCGGTTAAAAATGTTTCAATTTTCAGTACTACTAAAGATGGTCAACTAAAACTGTCTGGTAAATTAATCAAATAAATAATAATAATCGATAAAAATTGTATTTATTTATTATATGTAACTAAAAAAAAAAATACTTTTAATTTATAAAATTAAAAAATAAATAAAATAAAAGACAAGTAGTTGTACTTACGTATAAATATTTCCCTGGTAATATATTGCGTTTTTGCCGGTGAAGAAAAGGTGATAATCAGTTGGCGTTTGGCAACGGACTGACTCGCGATTCCATTCTTGTTTAGCGCAGATTTATTAGCGCTAGTTGCGGTGGAAATTGGCACTACCCAGGACTATATTTACCATACTACTCAATACTGCAAGAAAAACACGAGTATAGAACATTGTAAAAGAATATATCAAACAATATAGAACACTTTATTATAAAGATTGTGAAATTAGAAAATAATTTTTCAACCTATTAACATTTGTCCCTTTTTTACTGTGACATACTCCCTCTTTTAACCGACTTCAAAAAAGGAGGAGGTTCTCTATTAGACTGATTTTTTTTTTTTTTTTTTGTGTCCATATCTACGGCAATTGTGAACCGATTTTGAAAAAAAAATTTGAATTGGGTTCGGTCTAGCTTCCGATTGGTCCTGTTTTTTTTTCATTGGTATTAGACCTTTTTTTGTTAGGTTTGTTCAGGCCTAACTTCTTGTTTATTAACCGATTTCGATGATTCTTTTTTTATTGGAAAGGGGGTATTTTAGGGATGGTGCCATATTAATTTGTTCAAGTTCTGATGATATGAAGTCACTATTAATAACATCACTAAAAAGAGAAAATAAAAATTATTTTTAAGAAAAAATAAAACCGACTTCAAAAAATTAAATGCAACAAATAAAATACACTAAAAGGTGTAAAATAATTATTATCTTATTTAGTTACAAGTAAACGACGAAATATTAACATGAAATTACTTTTTGAAGTCGGTGCCAATCAAACTATACCTATAAGCGAGCGTACCCGCCAAACCTAGTAAGTAAGATCCGTCGAGTGCGATTCATAAAATGTATATGTTGGCACCGACTTCAAAAAGTAATTTCATGTTAATATTTCCGTTTAGTTGTAACCTAAATAAGATAATAATTATTTTATACCTTTTAGTGTATTTTATTTCTTGCATTTAATTTTTTTGAAGTCGGTTTTATTTTTTTCTTAAAAATTATTTTTTTACTTTATGGTCAAGTAGTAATCGTGTATGAAAAAAATCTTTTTTTGTTCCGTTTTTTCTAAATATTTCAAAAACGGCTGAAATTATTTAGAGAAAAAAATTGAGTGAAACCGTGGTGTTTTGCCCTACAAAAAAGCTTTAACAAGAGAACATAGAAAAAGATTATATTTTACGAGATATTAATTGTTTTGTAAAAATTCAAATTTTAATCAAATTAATCACAAAAATAAAATCTTCAACAGCTTCATTACTAATAATTATTTTCACAAAGAGAAACAAAGAGGTTTTCCTCTGCTTAATGCAAATAAAAATACACACATATATATCGAGATGATATATCTGTATAAGTATATATATTATTTCTTTCTTTGAGACTATAGTTTCCAAAGACTTGGTCTTCATCATCAGTCTTTTTTAATTATAAATATTGTTTTTCATGAAGTCCAATACCGTATGGATATTGGATATATATACAGATATATCATCTCGATATATATGTGTGTATGTTTATTTGCATCAAGCAGAGAGACAACCTCTTTGTTTCTCTTTGTGAATTAACAACTCTGCTACTCTCGGCAAAACAAAAATTTTTCAATTTAATAATTAATTTGTTAAAAATCGTAATTTAGTACGTACGCTACCAAATTTTGACTACGCTCTAGCTCAAAAATTAGTGTGAATATCAAAACGAAATTTCACATGTAAATTCTTAATATTGAGATTAAGAGCTGATTAGATTTTGGTTGAAATCGAAACAAAAACTTAAGGAGGGGGGGCTTAAATTAAAATTATAAAATTTTCATACTAAAAAAAAGTAATAAGAAAAAACGTATTTTACTATATAAGAGACATATAATAGAAAAAGAGAGTCGCTATTTTTTCGTGACTAAAATTTTGTTGGGGGGGGGGGGGTTCCAAAATAGAACTCCTAGACCCTTTGATCGTTTAGTACGAAACTTCGCATATGCACCTACTATGAAATCTATCCTTATGAAAATGAGTACGACTCACTATGGAATTTAAAGTATAAAGGGAGGCGGGGGTTCAAAATCATTTAAAATAATAAAATTTTCAAACAAAATTAAAAAATACTGATTTATATTAGAATATTCCCATTTATGTATCAGCATTCTTCGATTTTTGTTTGAAAATTTTATTATTTTAAATGATTTTTGAACCGCCCACCCCCCCCCCCTTTGGAGTAACTACAAAGCTCACATAGTGAGTCATTTTCATTTTTCATAAGGATAGATATCATATAGCGTGCATATGCGAAGTTTCCTACTAAACGATCAAATGGTCTAGGACAGTGATTCCCAATCGGTGGTTCGCGAACCCCTGGGGGTTCGCAGTGTTTGCAGAGGGGGTTCACGAAAATAATATTGTAATGGTGGATTTTTTAAAACGCCATTAAAATCAAAAGCAAAAAAACAAAACAAAACAAAAACACAAAAATTAAAGAACACACCCACTGTAAAACAGATTGTTCGCTGCCTGTTTGTTAAGAAATCTATAATAAATTTCAATATTTTCATTTCTTTTTCCTTATTTGTTTTTCAAAATTACTTCATCAATATGAAATTATATCAACAATCTTATACATTATAATTTATTCCTCTTATTCAAGTAATCAAATACTATTCTATTTTTATTACAAACACTTATTTATATTTAAAACATTTTATCAATGTGATTAGTATCATGTTCTGATTTATATTTAAAATCATTGCAGCAGTTTTCCCTTCTATGTAATATTTTTTTTTACAATACAATTGGAAATAAATATCAAATTAAGGCAGTTTACTACAGATTTTAGAATTAAATACTTGTTCACAACCGGGAACTGGGAAAGTAGTGTTGTATTAACCGACGTTCATACATAGGCTTAGCACTTGTAAATCTTGAGTGATAGTGATACTGTGACTGTCAAGTTCTCGTCTAAATGATTTAATAATTATTAATTTAATTATTATTATAGCTTATTTTTATTATGGATCGATGGTTAAAAACGGGTCGTTTAGAAACGAGACATGATAATCGAGATGATAGTACTGAAAGCTGTAGTGAGGTACCGTTTCACCAGACGAAAAACAAAGGAAATGATGATAGAAAAGGGAAAAAGCGAAAATATGACAGCGACTATCTACAATTGGGTTTTCATTTTACTGGGGATGAGTCGGAACCTAAACCGATTTGTGTTATATGTAACGAAGTCCTTGCCAACAGCAGTTTAATACCATCACTTCTTCGTAGACATATTGAAACAAAACATCCGACACACAAAGACAAACCTCTTGAATATTTCAAAAGAAAATTAGCAGATATCAAAAAGTGTAGCCTTTCTTCTTTCTTGACTTCAAACGAAGATAGTAAAATGGCCCTTGAAGCATCATTTCGAGTAAGTTATAGAATTGCAAGATCTGGACAAGCGCATACAATAGCAGAAAATTTAATTGGACCATGTGCGAAAGATATCGCCAAATGTATGCTTGGGGAAAAGGCAGCAAAGAAAATTGAGCTAGTTCCCTTATCAAACAACACGGTGTCGCGTAGAATTAATGACTTGGCTTATTATGTGGAGAACGAACTTCTAAAAAGACTAAAATTGAATCATTTTGCAATTCAACTTAACGAATCGACGGATGTAACAAATGCCGCAGTCTATCTTGTCTACGTTAGATATCTTTTTACGAATATTGTTCAAGAAGATGTACTATTTGCAAAATCTTTGAAAACCTACACAACTGGAGAAGCGATTTTCGATATGATCAATGGGTATTTTGAAAAGAATGGAATAAGCTGGTCTTATTGTGTGGGTGTGTGTACAGATGGTTCAAAATCAATGACAGGAAAATTTTCTGGTTTTGTGGCACGGGTGAAGAAGATCAACGAGAAAATTCAATGGAATCATGCGTAATCCATTTCAAGGAAATGTAAGTTCAGAAACCTCTCTAAATATACTGGAAAAAGAAAAACTCATAGAGTTATCTTGTGACAGTTCTCTAGAAGCAATTTTTAAAGATCAATCTTTAATTGACTTCTGGCTCAGTATACAAAATGAATATCCTGTTCTGTCAAAAAAGCCATTGAAGTTCTATTACCATTTTCCACAACATATCTATGCGAGAAAGGATTTTCAACATATACTTATCTAAAAGATAAATACAGAAACAGGTTAAATGCAGAACCTGATCTAAGACGGAAATTGTCAGATATTGAGCCTAACTTTGAATTGCTTTGTTCTATCAAACAGCCACAAATAAATATCCCATGAAGAGTTTTTCCAACTGTAAAATATAAGAACCAGTTTGTTAAATTTATCTTGTTTTCAACTTTTATAGCCATCATTTTAGTCTTATTAATGTTTTATTTAAATGTTTCACGATTAATATAATCAATTATTCTGCAATATGAAAAATATATATTCTATTAAATTTTATTGCTTTTTTTTACCTGTCATTAACGACTACATAGGGGGTTCGTCAAATTTTTTCGGACCTTTCTTTTGGTTCCCGAGGAAAAAAGGTTGGGAAACACTGGTCTAGGAGTTCTATTTTTTGCACCCGCTTCCCCCATCGAAAAAATAATGACTCTTTTTTTATCATAAGTCTCTGTCATAGTGAATTACATTTTTCTTGTATCTTCTTTTTTATTAGTATGAAAATTTTATAATTTTAATTTATTAAGAGTCCTCCCCCCCCCTATATAGGGGTATTTCGTAAATTATTATAAATTATTTTATTAAATAATATTACTCTAATAAAGCTGGGAGATTGTAAGTTCGAATGTTTGAAAGAGTTAATCTCAGGAAATACTAATCTGATTTGAAAAAAAAATCTATTTGCATTAGATAGCACTTTTATTGAAGAAACTTTTAGGCTACATAACTTCATGCTACGAACCCTTTTCGGTCGCTTCAAGCCTCCTTTTTTAGTAACCAAGACGAGGTTTTTTGTTTACTCAAATTCTTTCATTTATGGAAACACAAACCTTTGATTAAAAATCTTAATTTTCCTTAATAAATTGCAATAGGTGAATAGGTAGATAATTGTCCTTCAGTAAACTAATTTTTGTGAATGCATTTGGTTTTCTTTCAATTTAATAGGTACCTACTTTTTGCTTAATATACCTAAATTTTAAATAAGTATTTTCGCTTTATTTTATTTCATTTGCTTTAAGTTTGGAAGGGTGATTCCGGGGTTGGGGAAATGGTTCGTGAGGTGAAGAGTGGTTGGAGGTAAAGGAGGAGAGGGGATTCAGGGGAGAGGGAGGAGGTCCAGGGGAGTAGTCCCTTGATTAGCAAAAGGGTCGGAGAAAATATAAGAGAGTGGGCAGGTGTATGGTAAAGTCATGTGGATGGCACATCAGCTTATATTATATTAATATATAATATATAATAAGCCAGATTAATTTGCAGCAACGCTGACGTAATGCTGCCGACAGAGAGCGCTGATGCCGTCGGTATATTTGCGGCAAATTTGAAATATAATTGTAATTTGGACTCGATTTTGAAATGAAAGACTCCAATTGATTACAAATTAAGAAACATTGAAATATATTGATAATTATTCCTCCTCCCCACCCCCTCACCACTCAAAAACTAAATATTCAATTCGCTTTTCTTTGCGCACAGAAGAAGAAATTAATCACATATTATTTGATTTATATTTTATATATTATTTGTTTATTTTTTAATAATTTGCCTATTTTTTTATAATTTTTTAAAAATCTAAATTTTGTTACTTATTTTTTGATTTTTACAAAATTGAACGACTTAAGACACGTATGCACGAGTTTCTCATGGGAATACTGGAGCAGCCTGTCATACAAACAACACCTGATCTCTTTTAAATATTTGGAGCCTTATATCTTTTATCGATCCCAAATCTTAAAAAAATGATATAATATAATACTCCTCCTCACACGATCCCACTTATTTAAATAAATCTACATATTTCCACACAAAAAATATCACAATGCTGTAGATTATAGAAAAAAAAATACCTCCAGATTCATATCTAGAGCCTCATTTCTGTAGCTGTGTCAGGACGAAAATGAGGCGAAACTTTTAAGAGACTATGTATTTTAGGGAGTTTAAAGGTGTACATTTCGAGTGTGGTTTTTTAAGAGGAACAAAATTTTTGGACCGAGACGCCGCCCGCTAAGGCACCAGCCCGGAGGGCCGAGTGCTGAGGGCGTGCCGAAGGCACGCACGAAAAGCTCGTATTATAATATTATATTTAAATTTTCTTGTTCTTGTTAAATCAGGGCTATCCAACTCGCGGCCCATCACTGCAATGAATGCGGCCCGACATAAAATCATAAATTTCTTTAAAACATTAAGATTTTTATATACTTACATAGAAAACATATCTGATACAATTTGAACTAATTTTTTTTTGTTTTTAAAATAAGAAACAATTGGACATTCTCCCCAAAAATTTTCGAAAAATAAAAGGCCAGAATTTAGATTTTGAAAGTGAAAATATATATATATCAAGATTTCCGAAAAAATAATCACAATTTTGTTTATATTTTGACTCCATTTTTTATTAGATATAAATATTTTTAAGATAATGTTACCTCATTCGTATCCATAATAAATCTATATAATAATAAAATGAATTTCTTTTTCTTTGTAAGCGCAGATCTCTCAAATGCCTGGACCGATTTGGCTAATTTTTTTTTAAATGTTCGTAATAGTCCAATTCAGGTTAATACGTAAAAAAAATTGGAAAAGTTGCCCGGAAAATTGGAAAATTCAGGAAAAACTAAAAAAATTCAGGTTAGCCAACATAGCTTGCCAAACAATAAAAGAACTAAACTAGCAAACTAAACATGTGTTGGCGGCCCTGTTTGTCAGATTTTTGAGTGTCATTCATTCTTAATAGCATAGATAATAGAGTTCTAACCACATTATCGTTGAAGAAGAATTTAATAATGCAACAAAGATTTAAAAAAACTATCTATTTTTTTAAAGTACATTTAAAAACAAAAATTAAAAAATAAACTGCAACGGATCGTTGCTAAACTTTATCCAAATTGATTTGAAATATTAATATGTTTATTTCTTTATTATTAATCAGATATCACTTGCAATTTGCAGTTCATGTTGACTTTAATTCAAAAATAATGATCGATTCTCATTTAACAGTCGAGGAATAACCATTCTACATTCGATTTTTGACGTTTCGGTTTTTATTGGTAGCCATTGGTGAAGACATGGAGGAGGAGGAATCGACTTAAAATCAAAAATAGCAATCGATTCTCATCTAATACTTGAGGAATAAGAATTCTACATTAGATTTTTGACCCTTCGATTATTATTGGTAACCATTGCTGAAGACATGGAGGAATCGACTTAAAATCAAAAATAACGATCGATTCTTATCTAATACTAGAGGAATAACCTTATTGCATTCCATTTTTGATGTTTTGACTATTAATGGCAAGCTCTACTGAAAACGTGGAAGAATCGACTTAAAATCAATAAGACTAAATTCTTTTATGATAAACAACTCAAGCCTTGAGAATAAGAGAATTTTTTTATAAATAGATTGTATATACTTTTGTGTCTAGCAAAATGAATAATACTTGTAATTTTCAAGTCCTCTTAACTATAATAATACCTACATATAATATAACTTTTTTTTTATTTTCCCCTTAATGATAACAAGTGGATTTTTAATACATTTTAAATATTTGTTTCATCTTATTTGTTATGAGTGTATTTTACAGTTAAATAGAATCTCAAATTATATCTATTTAAGACTTTATAATAAAACAATTATATTTATTCTCTGTTACTAAAAAACATCAATAAAGCTGCCACGTGGGGGTCCAGGGGGCAAAACCCCCTGGTTAGCAAAAGGCCCGCCGAAGGCGGGCCTTGAAGCTAGTAAGCAATAAAAATAGAAGCGAATTCGATAAAATTAAAAACATAGTTTTTTTTTAATGGGCCAGATGTTTTGTCAATTTTGTATCCACTGAGAAAGTCAAAATAAATTGACGAAACGACTGGGCCATTTAAAAAACTATGTTTTTAATTTTATCTAATTTCCTACTATTCCTGTTACATATTTTTAAGATATTTTTGCTTATTTGTCATGGTAGATATCATTATTCTAGCTTATTATTAACTCTATTTTATTTATTAAAAAATATCAATAGAATTAGGATATTTTATCTCTGGCCCGAGGCATTTGTTTTTACTTCAAATGCGGCCCGTGTAAGCCAAAAGGTTAGACATCCCTGTGTTAAATAGATAAAACATTACTACTTTATAA
Source organism: Forficula auricularia (assembly GCA_024734495.1). Classification (NCBI taxonomy): domain Eukaryota; kingdom Metazoa; phylum Arthropoda; class Insecta; order Dermaptera; family Forficulidae; genus Forficula; species Forficula auricularia. Next base: position 14,737,691 of record JALMQS010000128.1, read on the forward strand.
GGAAACCGGGTTAACTATTATTATAATCGATTGTTTAATTAATGACATGATGACATATTGGCACGAATAAATTCTGATAAGCGTGAGGATTACTTAACTGGATAACATAATTATGTGTAGCAACAGGTTTGATTCAATTCAAGCCGTAGGTATATATAAATTTATAATTTGAAATTATTTATTGATTCATGAAGATAAATCAATGAGGTTGTCATCTGCTTGATGCGAATAAAGATATTATACATATTAGAGTGGTCTTCAATGTTCCCTCTAATTTTTTCGCTGACTGCTCGGTACAAAAGTATATGAGAGCAAAAATTTTCAAAACGTATTTAAGAGTGTGTAAGTGGGGAGGTCCTGTAGCGATTTCAAAAAAAAATTTGACCCTCTAAATTTTACTTTTTTTTTGTGAAATTTGGATTTTTGATATTTTTAGATGCAATCTTTTATAAAATGAAATAAAAATTTTTTTGAACAAGCATATTGTGGGCAAATTACAAAAACGGCTGAGCAACTTAGAGGGAACTTTGTTGGGCTTTATTTAAATTATTTTTGAATTTTTTGTTATGCGCCCTCTAGCTACCTTCGAAATATATATGAAAAACAGATTCCAGTAAGATTTAAGTTATTAAATTTAATATTAACGCCCCAAATAAATCAATTTGAAATTTCTGACAGTTGTATCTGATAATGTTTAGGAACAAGCCCTGAATTATTTATGAACACATTTTGGTTTTAAAATGATCAATTCATCATTCAAAATTATTAATTCACCGAAACTACAAATAGCGTAACCAGTAAAGTAAAAGAAAATTAAATTTTTTTTTTAAGAAGGTCCTTTGTGAACTCCTGAATGGGCTTATACCCCGAAATATATATAGAGTCCTGCTAAACAAGCATCTGATGTCTTATTTATGTGAAACCCACCTAGTATTTTATATTTAAAATTTTAAAAAGTTTCTAAAAAAATTTTGAAAATTTTCTTTACTTTATTTAAAATGTTTCACCAAGAAGCCACAACATTCTCCCTTAACAAAAAAAAAGCGTACCGAGTCTTGACAAAGTCTAACTTTTTCTATAAATTAAAGTAAATAAAAATAGAAACTTTTTAATTTATTTCTTATAAATTAATTAAATTTCATTTATAATTTACCTGGATTTTAAAATTTTCGCCATAATCTTTGAGCGTATTTGTATTCTTTAAATTATCGCTACTAGATCCATATTTGTTGGAGGCGACTGAGGGTCAGTGGTTAGAGTGTTGGGTCGCTGACTCGGAGATCGCTGGTTCGAGACCGAGTCTCGGCAGATAGATATTTGCAGTCGCCTCCTCTTGGAAAGTAATGGCAACATACCAAGAGTATAATTTCCAAGTGACCTCTCCAAATTAGCCGTTCGGAACCGGCGTTAAAAAGTAGGTCCCGTATATCTGTGTAAAACAACTAAACACACTCAGCACAGGTATATGTGGAGAGGCGCCGACACCCGTTTCGGGTATGGCACTCGACGAAGAAGATCCATATTTAGAGAAACTTATTAATTTCACCAATTTTATTATTATTCAATGCAATTATATTACAAATATTGATTATAAAATAACAATGAAGTATAAATAAATAAAAGGAATGTTTGTTGATATATAATTCTCTTTGGATCACGGCACCCGAAATCCTCAATTAATCCGAAAAATCCAATTAACTTCCACAAATAATATAAAAACAAGAGATAAATCGACTTAGAGAGTTAGATTAGATATTTTTGATGATCTATAATATAAAAAAGTCAACTACCTAAGTCTAAATTCAACAAAAACACCATCACTCAATCATATATACCTATATATGTACCTTTTGATAAGAGTCGGTCAACAATATATTTACCTTAAGACAGCCGTGTCTGCTCGCATATTTTAGATTGGCCAGTCGGTTTTCTACTTGAGCTTTCTTCTAGAACTAAAATCTCGATAAAATAAACTGCAAGGATCGTTGCTAAACTTTATCCAAATTCATTTGAAATATTAATATGTTTATTCCTTTATTATCAATCAGATATCACTTGCTATTTGCAGTTCATATTGACTTTAATTCAAAAATATTGATCGATTCTCATTTAACATTCGAGGTGAAGACATGGAGGAATCGACTTAAAATCAAAAATAGCGATCGATTCTCATCTAATACCTGAGGAATAACAATTCTACATTAGATTTTTGACCCTTCGATTATTATTGGTAACCATTGCTGAAGACATGGAGGAATCGACTTAAAATCAAAAATAACCATCAATTCTTATCTAATACTAGAGGAATAACCTTAGTGCATTCCAATTTTGATATTTTGACTATTAATGGCAACCTCTACTGAAAACGTGGAAGAATCGACTTAAAATCAAAAAGACTAAATTCTTTTTTGGTAAACAACTCAAGCAATTTCATCAAAATTGTTTAAGTCATTTTCAAGATATTTAGAAAAAACTAAAAAAGTACTGAAATAAAGTACTAATGTTTGTGGGCCGATATTTACCAAAAACTAATCAGCGCTTCATTTTGTTAAAATGATGGTAGGTTTTCAATTTCATTTCAATCGGTGCAACGGTGTGGAAAAAATCGTGGACCAAAAAAACGATAACATCCATCCATCCCGCACGCACTAAATGAAAAAATCGCACTTTTTGGCCTCTCGACGAAACCCCATGTAATTTTTGGCAAAACCGTCACGTGCTAAAATTCAACCTAATTGAATACTACAATTTGTGACTTTAATTGAGTCCATGGGTTCCGTAGTCTTTACCTGAGGACCCATGCTTCGCATTGGATAAAGTAAAAACCGCCTTTATGCTAAAACAAAATGAGTTTTTCCGAAACTTTATCGCCAACTCAAGAAATTATCAATTTTTTATCTTTGAAAAGTTTCCTTTTTTTAATGTGTTGGAAAAATATAAGGTAAAATAATTAGTAACATTTAGGAAAAGCGGTGTTGATTTATAGTGAAACATCACTATAACGCGTCAAAAAACTCCTGTGTAAAATAATTAGGTGGTTCCAATTAAGGGTCGAATTCCCATGGAATTTAATTCATATTAAACTGAAGGTAGATACAAATTTTTTGTAGAGTCATATCACTAATACAATAAACAGCCATATCTATTTCACTAGCTTACCAGTAGTACACTATCCCGACTCAGCCGCTGACGTATACGATATTATTTGTGGATATAATCAGTGGTGATATTCCACCGTACGTGTTCTTATATTTTCGAAGTCTTCCATACCTGTTGTTAAAACAAACCCCCAAAATAAAAATCGATTATGTAACTTCAAAAAGTAGGTTGTTTCAAAATCTTTGTACGTTTTAATGTCATGTGTTTTTGTAACTCCATATCTCAATAAATATTTATTCTACTGTGTCGTGGTATATACTGATCGATAGAGAATTTTGTTACTGTATACATTGATGCTGTTCATTTTTTTCCAAATTTTAATTTTTTTGCCTCTTTTCAGATTATTACTATATGTTATGATGTCGTTAAGTGGTTTTCTGCCAATTTTCTCTACGAATTCAAATTGAACCAAGGCTCTGCCAAAACAGCCCGAAAAATTAACCAGGCATTTGGCAATGATAATGTTAAAAAACGCATTGTTCGACTATGGTTTGCGAAATTTCTTTCCGGAGATATTAACCTCGAAGGTGAACCCCGATGTGGTCGACCTAGAGTAATCCAGGACGAAGATTTGAGGACTCTGGTGGAGAATGACCCATGACAAACGGTGCGTGGGATGGCGGAAGAACTGGGCTTCAGCTCCCAAGCGGTTTTTGATGGTTTAAAACAGAGGTCGGGGAACTTTTTTAGCTATTACCCCAAAATATTTTTCCATAGGTGGCTATTACCCCTACATGAAAAGCAAAATAAAAAAGCCAGGTAAATGTATCTTATCTTTTTATATTAAACGAGCAATTCTTGTATATATATTTAGAATCGGTTTGTCGAAAAAGGGCTCTAACGATTTGGATGAAATTCACGGGTTAGGCGGGTTTTTATGTTGACAATTCGATCTATCAAGGTCTTATCTTCGGATAAGTTGTTTTTGATGGGTTTTTGTTAATTGAAATAATTATTCACAGGTGGTTGTTGGAATAAAAATTTATAATTACATTTCTTTCAATTTATTTTTAATAAAATTAATTGGTTTTTTTTATTTTAAATTGCACTAATAGATCATTACAAATGTTATTATATATTAGAATTTGCCAATTTGATTAAATAAAGGTATTTTTCTATAAAATAATTTAATAGAATATCAATTTTATTCTCTTAAAAAATCCGACAATTCGAAGGATCATACCTCCTTCTTCATGATTTAAAAGGGTCAAAATAAGGGAAGGGGTGTAAATTAGTCATGTCGGAAAATAAATATTTTAATCGTTCATATCTCGTCTTCGGAAAGTCGCAGAGCCTTGAAATTTGAAACTTAAGCTATTTAGAAGCAAAAAGTTACCGAGCATCGCTCGGTGCTCCAGGCACTTATTTATTATTTATTGAATTAATTGGAATTTACATGAAAACTCTCTGTAAGTAAATAAAAATTGTAAACATTAACATAATTCAAACGCTTTTACGTTTTAGAAAAATGATGTTGTTTCATTTTCGCTAAAATAACTTCAAAATTAGAACTTTTTGACATGAGCGCAATTTGAATACAATCCTCGGCATTCAGCCGATTTCTTGCCGGGTTTAACTGACTGCTTTTTAAAAAGAAAAAAATACACCAACACTCTCATCATGACAAAAAATGCATAACTTTTATTAATGATTTTATATATTTTTTTTTTAAACTTTTATTAATTTTATGATTTTGAATTCCTGGAAAAGCTATCAAACTAACAATACTATAATAGTTTATAATTTTTAATAAAATGTCCTTTTTAAAAACCCACGATAGTTCCATTTTTACCCCATTTGGCGTAATTTACCCCGGTTCCCCGACCGCTGGTTTAAAACGTATTCGAAAGGTCAAAAAGCTCGAAAACTGGGTATCCCACGATCGACAGAAATTGTCACTTTTCGAGGTCTGTCCTTCTTTTCTTTTGCGCAACCAAAACGATCTTTTTTTGGATCAGATCGTCACGTGTGATGAAAAGTGGATCCTCTACGAAAACAGAAGACGTTCAGGACAGTGGTTGGACATCGATGAGCCCTACCCAGGGGCTTCCCAAAGGCCAAAACCTACCAAAAAAAGACCATGGTTACTGTATGGTGGTCAGCGGCTGGTGTGATTCACTATAACGTTCTGCAACGGGGCCAAACCATCACAGCAGAGTCCTATTGTGAGGAAATCGACGAAATGTACCGAAAATTGCGTCAGCAGCAGCCGGCACTGGTCAACAGAAGAGGTCCGATCCTGGTCCATGACAACGCCCGTCCGCACTTTTCACAAATCACCGTCCGAAAATTAAACGAATTGAGCATCGAAGTTCTGCCTCACCCACCATACTCCCCAGACCGACTACCATCTTTTCAAGCACTTCGATAACTTTCTCACCGGTAGAACTTTCGCCAATCTGGACCATGCATAAACGGCCTTCGTCGACTTCATCGAATCCCGAGCACCCAATTTTTATGCCGATGGAATCAATAGACTTGTGTTACGTTGGTAAAAATGCACTGATTCAAATGGCGGTTATTTCGATTAAATTGAATAAGTATTCACTGATTCCGAAAGGCATATTACAGTTTAAATTAGACACATAAAAACGGACAAAACTTTTGAAACAACCTATTAGTTTTGGAGCTAGAAGCTAGAGCATACACAAAACTTGGTTACATACTAACAGACATTTTGACAAAATAATTAATATCTCGTAAAATATAATTTTTTTTGTTGTTTCCACTTTGAACTTTTTGTTAGAACAAAACGCAAGCCTTAGCTTAATTTTTTTTAATTAAATAGTTTCAGCCGTTTTTGAAATATTTCGAAAAA
>JALMQS010000128.1:14743767-14946991 GCA_024734495.1 Forficula auricularia
AGAGGCACACACTTTACCACTGGTCTATAGAACTATTTTAAAAATCTTTGCTTTTTACTTTTACTAAAATGAATATTTTTGAATTAGACTTTATTATAAGTGTGGAAATAATTGAATATATTATATATAGCTATGTATTTGATAAATAGAATTCATTGAATAAATTGCCCCGAGGCAAATTTGAAAGATGTATAATTGAATTAAGCTGAAAGACAACAATTAATTTTAAATCCAGAAACATTAAATATATTAATAATTATTCCTTGGCCTCCCCCTCCACTCTTCTAATTAAAATTAAATATTCAATTCTCTTTTCTCCGGGCAATTAATAATAATAAATAATTAATAATTTTCCTATTTATTTTTTTATAATGTTTATCAATATGAACGAATGTGGTCACATTGGTGTAAGAGTAAACAAATATACACATAATATGTGGAGCACTGGAAAGATAGAAGTGCAACAACTGGGTGGGGATGGATGTGGGGGATCCAGGGGTGGGAGGCACAGTTGGGGTGCAGTGGTGGGGGCGAGGTGTGTGGTTTGGGGGGTCAGGGGTTACCGTGCATCGCTCGGTGCCTCCAGGTACTCTACCCTTATTAAACGAGCAAAAATTGTTTGTTTATATATTTGTTTGTATCTTAGTTCTATTTTGAAAACGGCTCTAACAATTTTGATAAAATTCACGGATTAGGGGGTTTTTGGGGTGACAATTCGATCTGTCACGGTCTCATCTTCGACAAAATTGTTTTTGGTGGGTTTTTTCCGTAATCAAATTAATTATTCTCAGGTAGACAAATCCCAATCTTGGGGTTTTAAAAAAAGGTTTCCCCTTTACTTTTGTACCCAGACAGACAATGGGTTGGGTTAATTCATTGTTCTCAAAGGCCTTGAAGAACTATTATGTGTGTGGTTTTTAACATATTTTGTTCAACCTAAACGTTAGAATTATTAATAAACGTTTTATAATTGTTTTTATAAAGAACCTTATTTATTTAATAGAATAAAAAATAATCAAGAATTTATTTTAAAAATTTTTTTGCATAAGGAGAAAAAATAACACTTTTTGATAGGTTTTATTTATTAACAACTGGATGAATAAATAAAAATGAATCATGTGGTTGAATCAAAACAGTTGCAGGAGGTGGGGCGCAGAGGTGGGGGATCCGGGGGTAGGGCGAGTTTTCGGGGGCGAGGTCGAGCGGGGTGGAGGGGGGGGGGGGTGGGGGGGGGGGGGGGGGTACAGCGGGCGAATATTATATATAATTTTAAATTAAAAATAATATTAAAATAAAGCTTTTAACTGAAGGAAAAAGTTACCGAGCATCGCTCGGTGCCTCCAACTACCTACTTTATTTATTAAAAAAAAAGTAAACAACCTTTCGCTCTGGGTGAAATTTTCTTATTTATTTTACCTAGAATAAGTTTTCAGTGCGAATAATACAAGAATCACGTGACTTTTCACTTTTTCTTATCAAAACACATTTAAAGATAAATATATATTAATAAATAGTTTCCATAGGAAAAAAAATATAAATGTACATATTTATATAATAATTACTTAATTCGAGAAATATTAAATTATTAGTGGGGGATTCTACGGTAACTGGTGACGCTGCGATCTGACTGATGATGGATTCTTTTTAGTACTTACTCACTAAAATAAGACGAAAATGAAGAAAATTATTTTTAGAGATTTCGCTTAGTTTTGGAGATATCGAGTTTTTTTTTCAATTGTTTTTTTATAGAAACCACAGAAACCGTAGTATCACGGGTTCCGTGTGGCACCGCCATCTGACGGCGGATTCTTTTAGAACTAGACAAAATAATTGGAAATTTTCACTTTTAGAACTTTTCATAGGTTCGGTTCTATTCATCATCTCGGTTTATTTAGATAAAAAAATTAGGTTCCCGAACAAACTTTGAAAGGTTCGGTTAAGATATATTCATTTCGGGCTGGTCTTTAGGCAATTAGGTTGGCGTTAGCCTAAATGCCAGCCCGAAATGAAGTTATACGAGCCGAACCGGCAACGACTTTTACATATTCGAATTTTTTTTTGGGCATTTACTAATTATTTTTTTAATTAATATTCATTTTCTAAAAGAATCTGTCGTCAAATGGCGGCGCCACACGGAAACAGTGATACTACTGTTTCCGTGGTTTCTATAAAAAAACAATTGAAAAATAAAAGAAAATAAATAAATAAAAAAAAACAGTATTTTTTTAAACTGGATATCTCGTAATCTCATTTTCGTCTTATTTTGGTGAATACTATAAAAATCCATCTGTCAGATCGCCGGCGCCACAGTTACCGTAGAATTGCCTAATTGTGTTTAAAGTGAAACAAATTAGAAAACTAAAATACAAGTATTATACAAATAAACAAATAAATAAATTAATAAATGAATAAATATAATATTAAATAGATAGATATTCACGTTTATATTTTTTCCAAAAGCAGTTAAAAGAGAAAGCTTTTTTCCAGAGAAGGCTTGAACATCTGTTACGGAAATTATATATAGTATACATACTGGTATATGCCTTATTTATTCCTAGTAAATAAATGTACTCCGTACACGTTTTAATAAAATTCTTGTGGCAATGAGAAAATTTTAATCAGCTTGGTTAAACAATTTATTTATTGTAGTGGGAGAAAAAAATTAAATAAAAATTTAATTATTACATATAAAATAAAGAAATTGATTTAAGATTTAGGAGAATTAAAAATTTGATGTTTTTTGGCGGTTGAGTTGTTGTATAGCAGCAAAAAAAAAAGATAAAAGGCTTATCTGCTAAGCCATAATAACCGTTGCCTGAATTTTCTCAAGAGGGAGGGGGGGGGGGGGGGGGGTGAAAATTTTTTTGGGAGCAAAGAACTCTAAAATCGTTATCAAATTTTAAGATCCCTCTGTTGTTGCATAGCAGAAGGGAAAAATAAATGACAAAATTATTTATCTATCCGCTGGGTGGATGACTGGTATCGCCGTCTGGTGGTTCTAAATAGATACTTTTGCCTCATTTTGCTCGGACTATTTGTATATGATAAATGTTATAAACTAGTGAAGAAATTATTTAAGCTACTTAGTGAACTTTATTATGAGAATTATTGATTACCAGGATTGAATAAAAAAAAAATATATAGGTAAGTAACTATCAATATTATTATATTTTCATCGTTCGAGATATATTTGAGGTTATGTATGGTGGCTTACACAAAGTAAATAAAAACTTGTATTTCTGATGAAAATTGTGACAAGTAACAGTCATTATTGTGTGACTGATTTTTAAACTAATGGAATTGATTTTCATTCTCAGTACAATTCACAAATGTTCACAAATGCTTTTGGAGATATGACATTATAATATAGCGTATAAAAAAAAAACCAAATTGTTCAAAACGTTGTTTTACAGGAATAGATAAGTAGCAAAGTCTGAGTATTTTTATCATTACAATTAGATTATTTTTTGCCTTTGAATTAATTTATGTCTAGCAGTTGGAAATCTATAAAATAGAGAATCACTATTTTTCTTTGTATTTTTACAATTCACTAGACAACAATTCGAAAAACCCATTTTTCGTCTGTATTCAATGTTATTAGAGGAAAATGCAGAGGCAAATTTGCCAAATTCAACCGTCTACAGCGCTGCGGTCGTTTCGCTTATCCCCTCCAACGTACTGCACCCAGCCAATTAGTGATGAGCAAAGCAAGACCAAGCTCATCACTAATTAATATAGGCAGAGGGTGTGTCTGTAAAGTCTTCTATAGGGTGTTTAGAAAGTCCTGATCACTTTTAAGAAAAATTTTATTATTATTTTGATTTTGAGTATTATTATTCGTGATGAGCAAAGCAAAGCAAGACCAATTCTGCTCATCACTACAGCCAATATAAAATATTTAATAAAAATTTGATTATTTCAAATAAAGAAAAAAAATAAGCTGACGTGTTCTAATGTGGCCATCGACTTGACTTTAACATACAACCTGGCCCCTCACATTAATATTTAATAAATTTATTTATAATCATGTAGGGGAGGGGGGGTTAGTTTTTGCATTTTTAGACTCCTAGGGGCACACTGATTATGTATACAAAATTTGGTTGAGTTTGGTAAATGGCCAAGATTTTCATTTTTTGACCCTCCAACCCCCTCCCCCATTTTGGGAGGTTAGTTTTTGCATTTTTAGACTTCTGGGGACCCATTGATTATGTATACAAAATTTGGTTGAGTTTGGTAAATGGCCAAGATTTTGATTTTTCGATCCTACACCCCCCCCCATATCGGGAGGTTAGATTTTGCATTTTTAGACTTCTGGGGGTCCACTGATTATGTATACAAAATTTTGTTGAGTTTGCTCAAACGACCTAGATTTTTAATTTTTAACCTCCTCCTAGACCCACTTAATTTTGGGTCGATATGCACCAAAATCTAATTAGCTCTTAATCTCAATGGACCAAAACTACGTGTGAAATTTGGTTTCGAGATTCAAGCTAGTTTTTGAGCTAGCTCGTCCACAAAAATTTGGTAACGCACAGACGAACTAACATTTTGACAAAACAATTATTATCTCGAAAAATATAATTTTTTAGATTTTCACTTATTAGAGCTTTTTTGTAGAGCGAAATGCCATGGTTTTGCTCAATTTTTTTAATCAAAATACTTACAACCGTTTTTGAGATATTTCGAAAAAAAAAAGAAGGAAAAAACCACTTTTTTTCATGCACGATTACAATACTTGACCATACCCTGTATGGTAAAGTAAAAAAAGAGATATCACTAGAAATAATTCGGCTAAAACCACATTAAGGATTTAAAGATTCACAAACATTTGAAAATGATCTCAGAATTAGGATGAAACGTTGTTGTATGATTCTAATCGAAATATCTCATTAAAATATCTAATTTATACAAGGATGTTATATATATATATAGAAGTGGATAGCTAACTGATTATTTATACATGGGGCTGCCATTTTTAAAAAGAGCAAATTTACATTATAAATTTATGAAACGATTAACATTTTTTTAATTATTTAATCAATTTCATAAAAAAAAAAATAATTTAAATTTTAAAATTATATTTTTTGTTTGTATTATTAAAAAATCATTTTTATAAAAAAAAATAAAACCGACTTCAAAAAAATTAAATGGAACAAATAAAATAATAAGAAATCAAAAATAATAATCTAATTTAGTTTAACATGAAATCACTTTTTAAAGTCGGTGCCAAACATATACATTTTATAAATGGAACTCGACGGATCTTACTTAGTACGTTTGGGGGGTACATATATAGTTTGTTTAGCACCGACTTCAAAAAGTGATTTCATGTAAAAATTTCGTCCTTTAGTTGTAACTAAATTAGATAATTATTTTATTTGTTGAATTTAATTTTTTTGAAGTCGGTTTTTTTATTTTTTTTTTTATAAAAATTATTTTTATTTTTCTCTTTTTAGTGATGTTATTAATAGTGACTTAATATAATACCTTGCATGCATCTTGTAAGAGAAAGCGTCGGGCGAATGAATCAAAAAACGATAATAAAATTCAATTCATAAATATAGAAATTTTCTCGAAACGTTTGCGGGTTTTAAATGAATGCTTTAAGATTTTTTTTTATTATAATTTCCAATATTTGCTCATAAGAATTGGAGATTTAATTATTTCGTCATTTATCATATCATCAGAACTTGACCAAATTAATATGGAACCACCTCTAAGGTACACATTTTTTTATCAATAAAAAAAGAATCATCGAAATCGGTCCACGTGGCAAAAAGTTCTAGCTGAACATACATAAAATACATAAATAGTTAAATATCTTGGAGCTATAATGATCCAAACGCAGAAAGAATTATTAAAATCGGTTCATAAACAAAGAAGTTATGGGTAAACAAACATAACAAAAAAGGTCCAATACCAATGAAAAAAAACTGGACCAATCGGAAACTAGAATGAACCCAATGCAAAAAAAATCATCAAAATCGGTTCACAATTGGCGAAGATATCAGGTAACATAGAAAAAAATCAGTCGAATTGAGAACCTCCTCCTTTTTTGAAGTCGGTTAAAAAGTATTCTAAAAGAACTTTATATGTTGGAATATTCCGTGAGTGTCACTCTACTACTACGTCAGGGATTAAAATTATTCTTCCGAAATTAATTCTACTCTCTCTGGTTTAATTATATTATCTTTTGTTTTGCCGATGACCTTTAGTTCACTCGTTTCTTTAATTACTTACGATATATGTTTGTCGATGCAATGAATGCTCTGATTTAAATTTAAACTTTACACAATAAATCTCAAGTAGGAAAATTTTGGACTTAAAAACACCTTGTATTTAAAATGTTAAGTCGGGTTTCCACTAAACGGACAGTTTTAAAAACAGTTCTGTTTTCAAAAAACAAAACAAAAACTTGTTGTTTTTTTTTATAAACAGACTGTTCCAACAACTGTTCTGTTTTTTAACCGACTTCAAAAAAGGAGAAGGTTCTCTATTCGATTGAATTTTTTTTTTGTGCCTATGTTACCTCATATCTCCGCCAATTGTCAACCGATTTTGAAAATTTTTTTTGCATTGGGTCCAGTCTAGCTTCCGATTGGTCCCATTTTTTTTTTCGATTTTTTTTCATAGGTATTAGACCTTTTTATTAGGTTTGAGTTGTAGACCTAACCTCTTTGTTTATGAACCGATTTCGATGGTTCTTTTTTTATCCGAAAGGGGTGTCTTAGGGATGGTGTCATATTAATTTGGTCAAGTTCTGATGATATAATCACTATTAATAACATCACTAAAAAGAGAAAAATAAAAATTTTTAAGAAAAAATAAAAACCGACTTCAAAAATTAAATGCAACAAATATAAAAATACACTAAAAGGTATAAAATAATTATTATCTTATTTGGTTACAACTAAACGACGAAATATTAACATGAAATTACTTTTTGAAGTCGGTGCCAAACATATACCTTTTATGAATCGCACTCGACGGATCTTACTTAGTACGTTTGGCGGGTACGCTCGCTTATAGGTATAGTTTGTTTGGCACCGACTTCAAAAAGTAATTTCGTGTTAATATTTCGTCGTTTAGTTGTAACTAAATAAGATAATAATTATTTTATACCTTTTAGTGTATTTTTATATTTGTTGCATTTAATTTTTTGAAGTCGGTTTTTATTTTTCTTAAAAATTTTCATAAACAGACTGTCCCAGAGTTTATTAAACTTTTATTGCCGTTGTTTTGACCAAAATGTCTTTCAAAGACGACGATTTTCTAATTAATGATTCCCAAAACAGAAACCCCCCGAGATACTTTTTTTTTTTTTTTTTGATGCAATCGAATGCAAGAAGGGTGCACCAGTAAAGATGTAGCCCCTATGGATCTCGAAAGACCCTTGCATTACCGAAGAGAAGGGAAAGTTGTTTAAGTGAGAGGGTGTAGACGTAGGTGTCTATGCACCCTGGTTTTGAAGGTTTGAAGATCATAGGTGCTGGGAAAGATAGAGGCTGGGAGAGAGTTCCAGTTCCTTGAAGTCATGGGGATATATGAATTCGCGAATGAAGTGGTCCGGCACTTTTCCAATTTGACCGCGAAAGAGTGTTGGGAGTCGGCAAAACGTGTGCTGCGTGCAAAGCATGCTTTGGGGGAATTATTGATTTTATCTCATCAGAGCACCTGCCGTGATAGTATCTATAGAAAAGGGAAAGGGCGGAGACATCTCTTCGATGAGCCAGCGAGTCGAGGGAGTCGGTGAGGGTAGAATCGTCAATTAGCCTGACGGCTCGTTTCTGAATTGCATCAAGGGTAGCAAGAGAATATTTTGAGGCTCCTCTCCACAGATGAGAGCCGTATTCGAGACAGGGGCGGATTTGGGCCTTGTAGATGGTGAGAAGTTGTGGGGGTTTGTAAAATCGCTTGGACCTGAATAAGAAGCCAATCTTCCTTGCTGCAGATTTCGCCACAGAGGAGATGTGTTCATTCCAAGACAGGTCAGATGCGACAGAGACGCCCAACATGGATAGGCTGTCACACATTTTCAGGGTATTCGAATCGAAGTGAATATCAGGGAAATCTCTATTTTCGCGCCTAGAAATTAGACAACATTGAGTCTTGTTTGAATTGAAGTTAACTAAATTTTGAGAGCCCCATTTATTCAGTTTGTCTAGGTCGAGAGTAATTGAGGAGGCAATATTGATTCGATTATTCGGGAGAGAGGGTTTGCCGTGTAGAGTGCTATCGTCGGCGTAACAATGAGTGGGGTTTGCCGTTTGATCAATAAGGTCGTTTATATAAATAAGGAAGAGTGTGGAGGAGATTACAGAGCCTTGGGGAACACCAGAGTTTGTGGAGAACGGAAAATATTGGGTTAATTCTCTATTAAAAAGGAGAAGTAATTCCGGGACAGAAAAATTATTGAATTATTTAAGTACTGATGAGGTTCGGTTAAATGGACAATTGAGATCTTCCTTCCACAATTTTACAAGAATTACCGAATTCGAATTATTAATTAATTTGCTAGGACCTAAAATCGCCAGTTTTGGGCAAATGTTTTTTTTTTTGAACAATAGGACGTGTACCAACAAACCGGACAAAAAAAAAACGAGAACAAACTTATTTTCCTTTTATCTACCGACTCAAGATGGGAAAGTGTTTTGTTTATTAAAACACTTGTTTCCAAACAAAAATGTTTTAAGAACTGTTCAGTTTTTTTGGGTATGGTCAAGTATTGTAATCGTGCATGAAAAAAGTGGTTTTTTTCCTTCTTTTTTTCAAAATATCTAAAAAACGGCTGAAACTATTTCGATTAAAAAAATTGAGCGAAACCATGGAATTTCGCTCTAGAAAAAAGCTCTAATAAGTGAACATCGAAAAATTATATTTTTCGAGATAATAATTGTTTTGTCCAAATGTCTGTTAGTTAGTTAGTCTGTGCGTTACCAAATTTGTGGACAAGCTAGCTCAAAAACTAGTGTGAATATCAAAACCAAATTTCACACGTAGTTTTGGTCTATTGAGATTAAGAGCTGATTAGATTTTGGTCCATATCGACTCCAAAAAATTTTTTAAGAAAAAAATAAAAAATGACTTCAAAAAAATTAAGCGCAACAAATATAAAAAATACACTAAAAGGTATAAAATAATTATTATCTTATTTAGTTACAACTAAACGACGAAATATTAACACGAAATTACTTTTTAAAGTCGGTGCCAAACAAACTATACCTATAAGCGAGCGTACCCGCCAAACGTACTAAGTAAGATCCGTCGAGTGCGATTCATAAAAGGTATATGTTTGGCACCAACTTCAAAAAGTAATTTCGTGTTAATATTTCGTCGTTTAGTTGTAACTAAATAAGATAATAATTATTTTATACCTTTTAGTGTATTTTTATATTTGTTGCACTTAATTTTTGAAGTCGGTTTTTATTTTTTTCTTAAAAATTTTTATTTTTCTCTTTTTAGTGATGTTATTAATAGTGATTATATCATCAGAACTTGACCAAATTAATATGACAACCATCCCTAAGACACCCCTTTTCGGATAAAAAAAGAACCATCGAAATCGGTTCATAAACAAAGAGGTTAGGTCTAAACAAACCTAAACAAACCTAATAAAAAAGGTCTAATACCTATGAAAAAAATCGAAAAAAAAATGGGACCAATCGGAAGCTAGACTGGACCCAATGCAAAAAAAATTTTCAAAATCGGCTGACAATTGGCGGAGATATGAGGTAACATAGGCACAAAAAAAAAAAAAAAAAAAAAAAAAAAAAAAAAAAAAAAAAAATTCAATCGAATAGAGAACCTCCTCCTTTTTTGAAGTCGGTTAAAAATTAAGGGGGAGTCGAGGGGGTTTAAAAATTAAAATCTAGGTCGTTTGAGCAAACTCAACCAAATTTTGTATACATAATCAGTGGACCCCCAGAAGTCTAAAAATGCAAAATCTAACCGCCCAAAATGGGGGAGGGGGGGGGGGTCAAAAAATGAAAATCTTGGCCATTTACCAAACTCAACCAAATTTTGTATACATAATCAGTGGGTCCCAAGAAGTCTAAAAATGCAAAAACTAACCGCCCGAAATAGGGGGGGGGGGTCAAAAAATGAAAATCTTTGCCATTTACCAAACTCAACCAAATTTTGTATACATAATCAGTGGGTCCCAAGAAGTCTAAAAATGCAAAAACTAACCGCCCGAAATTGGGGGGGGGGGGGTGGTCAAAAATGAAAATCTTTGCCATTTACCAAACTCAACCAAATTTTGTATACATAATCAGTGGGTCCCAAGAAGTCTAAAAATGCAAAAACTAACCGCCCGAAATGGGGGGGGGGGTGAAAAAATGAAAATCTTTGCCATTTACCAAACTCAACCAAATTTTGTATACACAATCAGTGGGTCCCAAGAAGTCTAAAAATGCAAAAACTAACCCCCCACCCCTTACATGATTATAAATAATTTTATTAAATATAAGTGAGGGGCCAGGTTGTATGGTAAAGTCAAGTGGATGGCCACATCAGAACACGTCAGCTTATTTTCATTCGGGAATACATTTTGACTGATAAATTTTTCGGGACCCCATTTTAAATAGATAAATGGGATAAACTACAATTTTTTACTAGTAAATCATGAGTAAATTTATTTTGAAGCAAATCTTTTGTGATAATAATTGTACATTTTTTATTTAAACTACATTTAGAAGAGGGCTAATTTACTCAAGATAAGGAAATTTACCCATTTTCTTTCCACCCAAGCACTTAGGGCCGGTTGTATGTCGCAAAGTAAATGCTTTTTTACCACTAACAAACGGTAGATGGCAAATGGAGGGACTGGGATGGCCAATCAGATGACAGGAACTTTCAGTGCCTGTCACCTGATTGGCCATCCCAGTCCCTCCATTTGCCATCTACCGTTTGTTAGTGGTAAAAGCACTTATTTGTGACATACAACCGGCCCTTAGACGCCTTATTAAATAGATAGAGACATTTATTTTCTTTTTATTTATGAGCAAATTATGAAATAACAAGCCAAGTATAAAAATAATAGCTTAACATTAGGGTTGTCAACTTTGGAGCATAGATTTGATGGAAATTAACAATTTAAATGCAAGGCGGGGCTTAAAAAAGCCGTAAGTATATACAAGAACAGCGGAAGATTTATTAATAGAGTTAATAAAATAAACCACACTTGTTGTGGTATATAGATTCGTAAATCTTTATTTAATGATTGAATTGCAAGTACTAAATTAAATTTTTGCCATCTCAGACGAGAATATAACGGGACAATTAGCGGGACGGACACCTCTTGCAGGGGAGCTAGAAACGGGACGGGACGGTTGCAAACTCTACTTAGCATGCAACTTTTATATCGTTTTTATTATTCAATAATAAATTGTGCGGATTCTTTAAGGTCTCTGGGTTTTTATCAAATTTCACCATAATAAAATGTTTTAAATGATTAAATTAATAAAAAGCAAAGTGTTTTAAATATGGACATGGGTAGCGAGTTGACTTGATGCCCAAATTATTGAAATAATAATAAATATGGAAATTTTTTAAATTTGTAAAAAAAAACACATTTTTTTCATATATATAGTTGAGTTTTTTTTATCTTGAGACAGTCTTATAACTTAAAAACAGTGCATTATTTGGAAAAAAGTTTCAAATAAAAGGTTATTTATATCAAGGGGGAAACTAAAATACGGTATTTTTTGTTGACATAGAATATGCTTTCAAGGGTATTTCAATGTCAAGTTCTGTTTTTTAAATAGAACCCTTTATTTTTCTATACGTCTACTTAATCTACAAAAAAAACTGAACAACTTTCATAAGAACTATTTTTTTATACGACATCAAATAAACAAAATACATAAATCAATTAGATCTCAAAAAAAAATTCGTAATAATTATTTTTAACAATCATTCAACTTAATTATCGAATAATAATGATCAAATATTTAATTATTGAATAAATAATTTAATAATAATTAATAATTTAATAATTTTTCGACACTGTTCTTAGACATTCCAGAGTGTATCGCAAGTCTTCTGGATGAATTCCAGTTCCAATTTCGTTATTTTGGCCTTTCAAGTTTCTTCGTAGTCTTTTTTTTTTTTTTACAACACAATAAAATGAAGCTTTGGAGGGTGTATTCCTATAAGGAAAACGCTCGTCATCCATTTCAATGGCAACCCTTAACGCTTCTTCTACATTCACCGCATAAATTAAGACCATTTCAACAAAAAATGCTCCATTTTTATTATGGCAATACAATATAACTATCTACTGGATTGATAAGAGAAATAAACTTTTTTAAACTCAAGAATTTTAAATAGTTCTATTAAGTAGAAAATAATCTCTTAAATCTGAGTATAACGAAGTTTTAATATCATTATAAACAATTATTTTCATTGTTGTGACTTTTCGATTTAATAATTATTTATTTAATAATTAAATATTTGTTCATTATTATTTGATAATTAAGTTGAATAATTGTTAAAAATAATTATTAAGATATTTAGTATTTCATTTAGCATGTTTGTTTTTTTAGTTTGAAAATATTATAATTTTAAATTTTAACCCTCCACCCCCCCCCCCTTAATTTTGGGTTGATATGCACCAAAATCGAATCAGCTCTTAATCTCAATGGACCAAAACTACGTGTGAAATGAATGGTTTCGATATTCACACTAGTTCTTTGAGCCAATCGTCCACAAAATTTGGTAAAGCACAGAGTAACACCCTAACAGACATTTTGACAGTTATTATCTCGAAAAATATAACTTTTTCGATATTCACTTATTAGAGCTTTTTTGTAGACCAAAATGCCATGGTTTTGTGCAATTTTTTTTAATCAAAATAGCTTCAGCCGTTTTTGAGATATTTCGAAAAAAGAAGCAAAAAAAAAACACTTTTTAATGCACGATTACAATACTTGACTTATCCCTCTGTGTGGTAAAGTAAAATAAGCTGACGTGTCCTGGTGTGGCCATCCACTTGACTTTACCATACAACATGGCACTTATAATTATTTATAATCATGTAAAGGGGGGGGGGGTTAGTTTTTTTCATTTTTAGTCTTCTGGGGTCCCACTAATTATGTATACAAAAGCAAGATTTTCATTTTTTGACCCCCCCTTCCGTTTTTGGCGGTTTGTTTTTTGTATTTTTAGACTTCTGGGGGTCCACTGATTATATATACAAAATTTGGTTGAGTTTGATCAAAAGGCCTAGATTTTCATTTTTTGACCCCCCCTCGACCCCCCTTAATTTTGGGTCGATATGCACCAAAATCTAATCAGCTATTCATCTCAATGGGCCAAAACTAAGTGTGAAATTTGGTTTCGATATTCACACGAGTTTTTGAGCTAGCTCGTCCACAAAATTTGGTAACGCACAGACTAACAGACATTTTGACAAAACAATTATTATCTCGAAAAATATAATTTTTTCGATGTTTACTTATTATAGTTTTTTTGTAGAGCGAAATACCATGGTTTCGCTCAATTTTTTAAATCAAAATAGTTTCAGCCGTTTTTGAGATATTTCGAAAAAAAGAAGGAAAAAAAACACTTTTTTCATGCACGATTACAATACTTGACCATACCCTGTATGGTAAAGTAAAAAGGCAAATAGGGCGAAATCCGAGCCCTAATTATAGAAAAAAAATGAGTATTTTGTTTATTTCTTTGATATCGATTCTTATTTTGTAAAATGTAAAATAAAATTAATTTGTGCCTCTAAGCAGGTCGAGAAATAAAGATTTATTTATTTATTTATTTATTTAATTTAAAAATATCCTTTTATATAATAATAAACGATTAACAAATTAACTCTATTAAACATGTTTGATAATCAATTTTCCCTGTATTTTTTCCTAAAATGATAATAGCTTTTAATCCAATTTATCTTTATATATGATCCAATTTAATATCCTTATAAAATCTATTATAAATAAGATATATAATTTAATCTATTTTTTTTTTAATTTATATATCATTTATTAAGATGATAATCATAATATTAAAGAAACTGTTTATTTCGCATAAGAGTATTTAAAATAGAAAGGAAAAAAAGTTGAAAAATTATGTTAACGGGTTTTTTTTTATTCCCAACTTGGCAGAGTTCATGAACTCTTCGTTTTAATTAGTAGTACCTGGAACACCGAGCGATGCTCGGTAATTTTTTTTTTCAAAAGCGATATATTAAAATTATTTTTAACCTACTTCAAAAAAGGAGGAGGTTCTCTATTCGACTCAATTTTTTTTTGTGCCTATGTTACCTCATATCTCCGCCAATTGTCAACCGATTTTGAAATTTTTTTTTGCATTGGGTCCAGTCTAGCTTCCGATTGGTCTCATTTTTTTTTCGTTTTTTTTTCCATAGGTATTAGACCTTTTTTATTAGGTTTGTTTAGACCTAACCTCTTTGTTTATGAACCGTTTTCGATGGTTCTTTTTTTATCCGAAAGGGGGTGTCTTAGGGATGGTGTCATATTAATTTGGTCAAGTTCTGATGATATAATCACTATTAATAACATCACTAAAAAGAGAAAAATAAAATAATTTTTAAGAAAAAATAAAAACCGACTTCAAAAAATTAAATGCAACAAATAAAAACATAAAAGGTATAAAATAATTATTATCTTATTTAGTTACAACTAAACGACGAAATATTAACACGAAATTACTTTTTGAAGTCGGTGCCAAACATATACCTTTTTATGAATCGCACTCGACGGATCTTACTTAGTACGTTTGGCGGGTACGCTCGCTTATAGGTATAGTTTGTTTTGGTACCGACTTCAAAAATAATTTCATGTTAATATTTCGTCGTTTAGTTGTAACTAAATAAGATAATAATTATTTTATACCTTTTAGTGTATTTTATTTGTTGCATTTAATTTTTTAGAAGTAAAACTTAATTTATATTTTTACCAACGTTTACACCCGCTATGGCCAACATCAAGACGATAATTAAAAATAATATTAATATACACGGAGGTTGTCAGACGTTTTTGAGATATTTTGAAAAAAAAGGAAAAAAAACACTTTTTTTCATGCACGATTACAATACTTGACCATACCCTGTATGGTAAAGTAAAATATGCAAGTTTATGATTAGGTTTTTATCTGTATAATTTTACAAGGGTAATATTTACATTACTACAGGGGAAAGAATTATTAATTAAATTATTAAGAATTATTATAAGAGGCCAACTTTTCCTCTTTATAAATGTGTATTTTGTTGTCCTTCAAACATGATTTGTATTAAAGAAATTCCGTTTCTTATCACGTATTAAATGATAATAGAGGATAAGGATAAGGGAAATCGTTATGCTGGTTAATCCTGGTAAGAATTGATTGTAACGATTGGAGGCAGATGCCAGCCAGGGCAGGGGTTCGTTGGCTGGTTGGGTCGGGTATTGAGTGACGGCTGACCCTTGCCGGGCGTTACGTAACCCGTAACGACCCTCTTTTCTTATTCTTCCATCTAGGCTTTTTCTACATGAACAATTTTGCTTACCGTTTCATTTCCTTTGGATCCGTTTATTTTCTACTCTGGCTAGCGAAATAGAATTCTCCCAAGATAATAATAAATCAGATAACAGCACATTCTCTAACAAAACAATCATCTTACTTTACTATACAGAGGGTATGGTATGGGTGTGAAGTATCGGAATATCAAAAACGACTGAAACTAGTTTAATAAAAATAAGCTGACGTGTTCTGATGTGGCCATCCACTTGACTTTACCATACAACCTGGCCCCTCACTTATATTTAATATTTAATAAAATTATTTATAATCATGTCGGGGAGGGGGGTTAGTTTTTCCATTTTTAGACTTCTGGGGTCCCACTGATTATGTATACAAAATTTGGTTGAGCGAATTCAAGGTGTTTTGGTCTTTAATGTCTTCTTGAATTGTGAATGAACATCGAAAAAATTATAACTTTTAGGGCCGGTTGTATGTCGCAAAGTAAATGCTTTTTACCACTAACCCAGGGTAGATGGTAAATGGAGGGGCTGGGATGGCCAATCAGATGACAGGAGCTTTCAGTGCCCTTAGGAGAAAGGTGTTGGTTCTAGATGAAACATTTTAACACTAAACCTACCACGACCGGTCAAATGACCGTTTTTAAATTTTGTTTAAAATTTTCTAAACATTACGTTATTATACCGCCATTAAACTTCATGACTTTTCTTAAAATATACATACAATTGTTTTTACTTTACCATACAGGGTATGGTCAAGTATTGTAATCGTGCATGAAAAAAGTGGATTTTTTCCTTCTTTTTTTCAAAATATCTCAAAAACGGCTGAAACTATTTCGATTAAAAAAATTGAGCGAAACCATGGCATTTAGGTCTACAAAAAAGCTCTAATAAGTGAACATCGAAAAAATTATATTTTTCGAGATAATAATTGTTTTGTCAAAATGTCTGTTAGTTAGTCTGTGCGTTACCAAATTTGTGTACGAACTAGCTCAAAAACTAGTGTGAATATCGAAACCAAATTTCACACGTAGTTTTTGTTGTCCATTGAGATTAAGAGCTGATTAGATTTTGGTGCATATCGACCCAAAATTAAGCGGAGTTGAGGGGGGGGGGGGGTTAAAAATTAAAAATCTAGGTCGTTTGAGCAAACTCAACCAAATTTTGTATACATTAATCAGTGGACCCCCAGAAGTCTAAAAATGCAAAATCTAACCGTCCAAAATGAAAATCTTTGGTATTTATCAAACTCAACCAAATTTTGTATACAAAATCAGTGGGACCCAAGAAGTCTAAAAATGCAAAAACCAACGGCCCGAAATGGGGGGGGGGTCAAAAAATGAAAATCTTTGGTATTTATCAAACTCAACCAAATTTTGTATACATAATCAGTGGGTCCCAGGAGTCTAAAAATGCAAAAACTAACCCCACCCCTCCCTACATGATTATAAATAATTTGGTAAAGTCAAGTGGATGGCCACATCAGAACACGTCAGCTTATTTTTTTAATATTTACGACTTTTCCGATTATTTGATTTTTGAGATAAATATGTAGTCCGATTTAACTACCACGACGGGTCATTTGACCGGCTGAACGATTTATATGTTTTTGTAATAGAATACTCGAAAACTCAATTTGAAATTATAAAATAGTTACAAATAAAAGAAAATACGAAAGAAAAATTAAAATGTATTTATTTCGGTCTCTTTCATCGGCTTATCTACTATGATTGAAATCTAGAAATGATTGCAGAGTCGACTTCAGTATAATCTGTAACTTGAACAAAAAGTTGCGGCCTATTATATTTTATAAATTTAGTGTTATAAATTACTCTTTCAACTAAGCACATTTTTTTAGTTTTTATTTCATTATTTGTGTGCCTATATCAGCCTAAATAATTATTATCTTCATTTTATATTTACATAGACATATATAAGGTTGGCAACTAAGTAATTGCGGATTTCACTCATAGATGGCTTCAGTTGAATTTTTAGGTTTGCTGGCGTAGTCCAAATGTAAAACACATTTTGTTATTTGATAGTTGGCAATTCAGCTGTCAATCAGTAAAAAAAGTTTTTTGATCGGTTGCGTAGTTTTTGTTTCGCGTTCGTTGAAAAATGGAAATCAAAAGGAACATTTTCGTCATATTTTGCTTTTTTATTTCCGCAAAGGGAAAAACGCATCGCAAGCTCACAAAAAGTTATGTGCTGTTTATGGCGACGAAGCCTTAAAAGAACGGCAGTGTCAAAATTGGTTTGCCAAATTTCGTTCTGGTGATTTTTCACTCAAAGATGAAAAACGCTCTGGTCTGGACGTCCAGTTGAAGCTGATGACGACCTAATCACAGCAATAATCGATTCGGATCGTCACAGTACAACACGTGAGATTGCAGAGAAGCTTCATGTATCACATACATGCATTGAAAATCACTTAAAACAACTTGGCTATGTTCAAAAACTCGATACATGGGTTCCTCACGAACTGAAAGAAACGCATTTAACGCAACGCATTAACAGCTGCGATTTGCTAAAGAAACGTAATTAAAATGATCCATTTTTAAAACGACTGATAACTGGAGATGAAAAATGGGTTGTTTACAACAATATCAAGCGGAAAAGATCGTGGAGCAGGCCAGGTGAACCAGCTCAAACAACATCAAAAGTTGGTATTCATCAAAAGAAGGTTTTGTTATCAGTTTGGTGGGATTACAAAGGAATTGTCTACTTTGAACTCTTACCACCCAACCGAACGATCAATTCTGTTGTCTACATTGAACAACTAACGAAATTAAACAATGCAGTTGAAGAAAAGCGGGCCGAATTGACAAATCGAAAAGGTGTTGTATTCCATCATGACAATGCAAGACCACACACATCTTTGGTCACTCGGCAAAAATTATTGGAGCTTGGTTGGGATGTTTTGCCACATCCACCATATAGTCCTGACCTTGCACCATCTGATTACTTTTTATTTCGATCTTTACAAAACTCCTTGAATGGTAAAAATTTCAATAATGATGATGATGTCAAATTGTACCTGATTCAGTTTTTTGCTAATAAAAACCAGAAGTTTTATGAACGTGGGATTATGATGCTGCCTGAAAGATGGCAAAAGGTCATTGATCAAAATGGGCAATACATTACAGAATAAAGTTATTTAGTTCCATGAAAGAATTGTCTTTGATTTTCTAAACAAAATCCGCATTTACTTAGTTGCCAATCCAATAAATTGGAAAAATAATTTTACAGATGAAATTTTTTTTTGAAATATATGTCGAGTGAGTGTGTAAGTGTTAGCAAATTTTGTGTACACTCTAGCTCAAAAATCAATGAAGGTAGCAAAAATAAATTTATTATAAAATTATTTTAAAATTTTGAACCAAATCTCCACTTCCGGTTTTGTGATTTCAGCCAAAAGCTTGCTGTACTCCTTCTAGCCTATATCGA
Source organism: Forficula auricularia (assembly GCA_024734495.1). NCBI lineage: Eukaryota > Metazoa > Arthropoda > Insecta > Dermaptera > Forficulidae > Forficula > Forficula auricularia. The sequence goes on from JALMQS010000128.1 coordinate 14,762,706, forward strand.
GCTTAAGTTTCGAATTTCGTAACTCTGAGACTTATGATTGCGAAACGCAGGGGGGTACATACATACGTAAGCACTGACCAATGAATTTTTGGCCCCTGGGGACCCCAATTTCCGGTTTTATGTCCTAAATCCGGTTTTCAACTATTAAGTTCATCTATTCCTTCCACCTAGAAGTTACAAAATGAAATTAACTGTTTTCATCTCTGAGATGGAAGCTCTCAAAAAGTCAGGGCCTAGACAGGGCATCGCAATACTTCCACATTATATACCATGAATATAAATGTGAAAGTAAAAAAAAATAATTATTATGCTATCACTCTGACTGGTTCACTTCCAAATAGAACCACGATTAAATATTCCTATTATAAATATTTTGACAATTTTACAAAGAGTAGAGTTAAAAATTCATTAATATACATATTTCGATATATATATATATATAAAATCAGTTTCTCGAAAACGGCTCTAACGATTTCGCTAAAAATTGGTGTACATATCAAGTCTCATGAGTTATTTAGTCGTGGATAAATTTTAATCCGATTGAAATAAAGGAAGGGGGTGTAAATTAGTCATGTCGCAAAATAAATATTTTAATCGTTCATATCTCGTCTTCGGAAAGTCGCAGAGCCTTGAAATTTGAAACTTAAGCTATCTAGAGGCAAAAGGTTTCGGTGCTCAAGGCACTTGTTTTAATATAACCTTTTGTCTCGGGGGGGGGGGGGGGGGGACGTTTCTATAGTTTATAACGTATATACTATTCGTTGAAAAAAAAATGTATTTTTATTAATAAATCACAATCGAAAACTTTATATTAATATTAAAAATATTATCATCTGCTGATGAAGGTTTTCCAATCATAATTGAAACAGTTAATATATCATAATTAAGAATAAAATGGTCTATGTATTTATTATTGCTCGAACTAAATTAGAATTGTTCTGAAGGAAGTCATAATTTTAGTAAATGTTAATTTTAACATAGAATTAAAAATAAACATAAAAAAAAAACATTTATTCTTCAGTATTTTTTTTATCTACTTCCGGGAAAGTTTATTTAGATTCATTTCTGAACGAAATATATTTATATATATCATTTGCATATAGGTATCTATATATAAAATTACAGGGTGACTCAATTTGATACTTATATATTTCACTAGGCTTCAGCCCGGTGTCACCTAGCCCCTGGCGGGGAGCGTCTCGTTCATACTAATTTAATAATTGAAATTTAAAATGATACTTTAAGTATTGAAAGAATGTGCCGAATGAAATTGTTTCAACAATAAAGAAAGATTTATTTAACACATTCTCTAAGCAAGATCTCTATCTGACCAATCAGAATCGTCCTAATATTTTAACCCTATGCACTCGCCAATCAGATCATTTGGATACACACATACATACATACTTTTCCATTTTATATAATATATAATCATGATCGTCATAAACCGAGTCTAGTCTTTTTAAATCATCATCAAAACTGTCAGAAATGTCCATTTTTATAAAAATTACTTCAAATTAACATCAGCTTAGTAACAAAAGAACCAAAATTGCGAAACAACTTTTGAGATATCGTCACTTTATTCTTTTCCTTTCTTATAGTTATTTTTACAACAAATACGTCACCACATAGGCATGACGTCACCAAAGTCGGCACCCAATCATAACTAACCATACCAAATCGCATCTCCCAACTGAAGATGTGTTCAAAGTGATAATGCGTTATGAAACTTTAAATGCGTTTTTCTCAAAACTTCATTTTCACACACTAGGTCCCTTTTCTCGGAGAAGGTCACATATTTCAAGAACTATACATTATTTTTCAATAATGTACTTACATTATTTGATAAGAGTATCGCCTCAAAACCCGCCAGACAAAACCCGTAATCCAAGTTCTCTGCTTGCTTGCTTGGCGGGTTGATTTGTTTGGGATACGCTCAAAATTCGTGAGACATTTTCTTCTAATATAATGTGGCCGGCCAGTGTGCAAAGAGCCAATTTCAACAAATTGATTATTCCAACGAGAAATTCTTTTCCCAATTTTGAAATGACGACGAAATGCAAGCTGCACCGATTTAGTGAACTTACGAACACAAAAAATTTTGAGCCATTTTGCTCAAAATTGAAGCGGCTTTCAGAGTGCCGGCATTGATCTTGATGATCCAAATTTCTAGATCTATGTACAGAGCATAGAGTAATATAGAGTGGAAGGCTACCGAATATCGAAAAGCGCTCTCTAGCGGCTCGGAGAACATTATTCTTAGTCCTTAAGAGCTATTCAAAGATCATAGTCATAGGACATTCAAAGCCTTTGGCTAAACGTTCATTTAGAAAATTTTCCAACGTACACATTTATAGATTAAAATATTATTAAATATTCGTAGTTCTCGACGTTAATGTTTTGTGAAAGGTTTTGCTTTTGAGACACAAAATCAAATAAAGAACATACTTTTTTTTAAACGACCTAAAAATCCTGAAATGTAAGTACCCTAAATAAAATTACCTAGAAATTAATTTTTTTGATTTTTATATGTTAATTCTTTAATAATTTAATTATAGAGCTAAATATTGCCCATTCCGAACCGCCAGAGAGCTCTGTAACTCGTATACGTTAAAATACACTGGCTCCTTATGGAGCCTTCCACTCTATATTACTCTACGGTACAGAGCAGCGTTTCTCAACCTTTTTTGGCCCTGGGACCAGTAAAATTTATAAAAAAAAAATCGCAGACCAGTGATATTTTTTTTTTAACAACAAAATTTTACTAGCTATTAAAGTACTACTACATAAATTAATTGTAACATTTTTATAATCATTTAATTACAATAATATTTAAATGTAAAGATATGTAATTATATATACTCTATATACAGACTAGTAAAATTTCAACCAGCGGTTGAGAATAGCTGGTACAGAGGACGAACGCTGCACCATGAACTCAAAACTCAAATTAATGTCTTTGAAATTAATTTTCTCTTTGGTTATCAGAAATTTTGAAAAACTATAAGAAAGAAAATTAATAATATCCATTTTATTTTCACCAAGTATTTATAGATTTTATTTTTTTTTTAATTTAAATTAAAAATTTCAAGATACACTTTGCGTCTAGAGTTGGGGGGATAGCTGAGTACGGCCCTATATTTCTTTTAAATTAGCCATGTGAAATTGAGTCCATCTTTTTGAATCATCCTGTAGATCTATATAATAAAAATGAATTTCTGTTTCTTTGTAAGCACAGATCTCTCAAATGCCTTGACCGATTTGGCTAAATTTTTTTTTGTAAATGTTCGTAATAGTCCAATTCAGGTTAATACGTAAAAAAAAATTGGAAAATTCAGGAAAAACAAAAAATTCAGGTTAGCCAGCATAGCTTGCCAAACAATAAAAGAACTAAACTAGCAAACTAAACATATGTTGGCGGCCCTGTTTGTCAGATTTTTAAGTGCTATTCATTCTTAATAGTTCCAACCACATTATCGTTGAAGAAGAATTTAATAATGCAACAAAGATTTAAAAAACTATCTATTTTTTTTTAAAGTACATTTAAAAACAAAAATTAAAAAAATAAACTTCAACGGATCGTTGCTAAACTTTATCCAAATTCATTTGAAATATTAATATGTTTATTTCTTTATTATTAATCAGATATCACTTGCAATTTGCAGTTCATGTTGACTTTAATTCAAAATTAATGATCGATTCTCATTTAACAGTCGAGGAATAACCATTTTATATTCGATTTTTGACGTTTCGGTTTTTATTGGTAACCATTGCTGAAGACATGGAGGAATCGACTTAAAATAAAAAATAGACATCGATTCTCATCTAATACTTGAGAAATAACAATTCTACATTAGGTTTTTGACGTTTCGATTATTATTGGTAACCATTGCTGAAGACATGGAGGAATCGACATAAAATCAAAAACAACGATCGATTCTTATCTAATACTAGAGGAATAACCTTATTGCATTCCATTTTTGATGTTTTGACCATTAATGGCAACCTCTATTGAAAACGTGGAAGAATCGACTTAAAATCAAAAAGACTAAATTCTTTTTTGGTAAACAACTCAAGTTTGAGTTGGAGGAATCGACCTAAAATCAAAAATAATTCTTATCTAATACTAGAGGAATAACCTTATTGCATTCCATTTTTGATGTTTTGACTATTAATGGCAACCTCTATTGAAAACGTGGAAGAATCGACTTAAAATCAAAAAGACTAAATTCTTTTTTGGTAAACAACTCCAAGTTTGAGTTGGAGGAATCGACTTAAAATCAAAAATAATTCTTATCTAATACTAGAGGAATAACCTTATTGCATTCCATTTTTCATGTTTTGACTATTAATGGCAACCTCTATTGAAAACGTGGAAGAATCGACTTAAAATCAAAAAGACTAAATTCTTTTTTGGTAAACAACTCAAGTTTGAGTTGGAGGAATCGACTTAAAATCAAAAATAATTCTTATCTAATACTAGAGGAATAACCTTATTGCATTCCATTTTTCATGTTTTGACTATTAATGGCAACCTCTATTGAAAACGTGGAAGAATCGACTTAAAATCAAAAAGACTAAATTCTTTTTTGGTAAACAACTCAAGTTTGAGTTGGAGGAATCGACTTAAAATCAAAAATAATTCTTATCTAATACTAGAGGAATAACCTTATTGCATTCCATTTTTGATGTTTTGACTATTAATGGCAACCTCTATTGAAAACGTGGAAGAATCGACTTAAAATCAAAAAGACTAAATTTTTGGTAAACAACTCAAGTTTGAGTTGGAGGAATCGACTTAAAATCAAAAATAATTCTTATCTAATACTAGAGGAATAACCTTATTGCATTCCATTTTTGATGTTTTGACTATTAATGGCAATCTCTACTGAAAACGTGGAAGAATCGACTTAAAATCAAAAAGACTAAATTCTTTTTGGTAAACAACTCAAGTTTGAGTTGGAGGAATCGACTTAAAATCAAAAATAACGATCGATTCTTATCTAATACTAGAGGAATAACCTTATTGCATTCCATTTTTGATGTTTTGACTATTAATGGCAACCTCTACTGAAAACGTGGAAGAATCGACTTAAAATCAATAAGACTAAATTCTTTTATGATAAACAACTCAAGCTTGAGAATAAGAGAATTTTTATAAATAGATTGTATATACTTTTGTGTCTAGCAAAATGAATAATAATTGTAATTTTCAAGTCTTCTTATCTATAATAATACCTACATATAATATAACTTTTTTTATTTTCCCCTTAATGATAACAAGTGGATTTTTAATACATTTTAAATATTTGTTTCATCTTATTTGTTATGAGTGTATATTACAGTTAAATAGAATCTCAAATTATATCTATTTAAGACTTTATAATAAAACAATTATATTTATTCTCTGTTACTAATAAAACATCAATAAAGCAGCCACGTGGGGGTCCAGGGGGCGAAGTCCCCTGGCTAGCAAAAGGCCCGCCGAAGGCGGGCTTTGAAGCTAGTTAATAATAAATTCATATGAAGGAAAATCTATTTAGAGGTAAGAGATGACATTTAGGTTTAATTATAATAACGGTGCTCTGCCCTCTTGCTAATATTATTATTATTATTATTATTAATAAAAAGGATGCGGGCTTGGGAGAGAGCAAGCAAGCAAACTGGCAAACCGGCACGACTCGGGTTTATAAAATTTCACGAACTTTTAAAAGAGTAGAGGGGAAAGAAAGTCGTACAGTACACACATACAGATCCAGTTGAGGAAGGAACGGTCGTTTTCCCACACACACACACACACACAGAGTGAATAACACAAAGGAAGGAAGGCTCTCATTCGCTGTTACCGTCCATCTGGGCACGCGCATTGTACAAAAATAATTTTTAAGAAAAAAATAAAAAACGACTTCAAAAAATTAAATGCCACAAATAAAATACACTAAAAGGTATAAAATAATTATTATCTTATTTAGTTACAACTAAACGACGAAATATTAACATGAAATTACTTTTTGAAGTCGGTGCCAAACTAACTATACCTATAAGCGAGCATACCCTCCAAACGTACTAAGTAAGATCCGTCGAGTGCGATTCATAAAAGGTATATGTTTGGCACCGACTTCAAAAAGTAATTTCATGTTAATATTTCGTCGTTTAGTTGTAACTAAATAAGATAATAATTATTTTATACCTTTTAGTGTATTTTATTTGTTGCATTTAATTTTTTGAAGTCGGTTTTTATTTTTTCTTAAAAATTATTTTATTTTTCTCTTTTTAGTGATGTTATTAATAGTGATCATATCATCAGAACTTGACCAAATTAATATGACACCATCCCCAAGACACCCCCTATTCGGATAAAAAAAGAACCATCGAAATCGGTTCATAAACAAAGAGGTTAGGTCTAAACAAACCTAATAAAAAAGGTCTAATACCTATGAAAAAAAACGAAAAAAAATGGGACCAATCGGAAGCTAGACTGGACCCAAATGCAAAAAAATTTTCAAAAATCGGTTGACAATTGGCGGAGATATGAGGTAACATAGGCACAAAAAAAAAAAAAAAAAATTCAATCGAATAGAGAACCTCCTCCTTTTTTGAAGTCGGTTAAAAACCAACACACTATCCAATCTAATATCATTTCCATTATATAACATTTCAATACAAACGGCAATTTCTTTTACTAAGTTAAAAAAATTAAATGCAACAAATAAAATAATAAGAACTTAAAAATAGAATAAAATACACTAAAAGGTATAAAATAATATTATCTAATTTAGTTACAACTAAACGACGAAATATTAACATGAAATTACTTTTTGAAGTCGGTGCCAAACATATACACTTTTATGAGATCGCACTCGACGAGATGTACTTAGGCTGTAGAGAAACGAATAGTTGTATCATCTAAACACAGGCAGATGGTAAATGGAGGACTGGAATGGCCAATCAGATGCCATGGCACTGATTGGCCATCCCAGTCCCTCCATTTACCATCTACCCTGTGTTAGTGATAAAAAGCATTTACTTTGCGACCTAACCGGCCCTAAGTACGTTTGGCGTGTAATGAGAGACGCAACATCGCGTAAGCTCGCTTATATAGTTTGTTTGGCACCGACTTCAAAAACTGATTTCATGTAATAATTTCGTCGTTTAGTTGTAACTAAATTAAATAATTATTTTATACCTTTTAGTGCATTTTATTTGATTTTTGAGTTCTTATTATTTTATTTGTTGCATTTAATTTTTCTGAAGTCGGTTTTATTTTATTTTTTCTCTATTTTTAGTGATGTTATTAATAGTGACTTAAGATAATATTTTTGTATGCATCTTATAAGAGAAAGCGTCGGGCGAATAAATCAGAAAATAATAAAAAAAAAAAAAATTCAATTTATAAATATAGGAATTATCTCGAAACGTTAGCGGGTTTTAAATGAACGTTTTAAGATTGTTTTTTTTTATAAAAGATTTTATTTATTATAATTTCGATTTTTTCGTCATTGATCAGATTATCAGAACTTGACCAAATTAATATGGGAATAGAGCCTTGAAATTTGAAACTTAAGCTATCTAGAGACTATAAAGAAGTACCGGAAGTTGATGTTTACGTACGTAAGAATGTAACCCCTCTGCGTTTCGCAACCATAAATCTCAGAGCTCCGAAATTCGAAACTTAAGCTCGATTATAGGTTAGAAGGGGTACAGCAAGCTTATGGTTGAAATCGGAACACCGGAAGTGGACATTTACATGAATAATTTTTCCTTTTTTTTTTCTTAAAAACGGAACTAACGATTTTTTTGAAAACTGGTGGTACCTACTTATCAAGTGTCATGAGTTATTTTAGTCGTGTATAAATTTTAATCAGATTGAAATAAAAGAAGGGGGGGGGGGGTAAATTGGGAGTGTCGTAAAATAAATATTTTAATATTTCATTCATATATCGTTTTTGCGTAAGTCGCAGAGCCTTGAAATTTAAACTATTTAGAGGCTAAAAGTTACCGAGCATCGCTCTAAAAGTATTAACAAACAAACAGATATAAAAATATAAAACACGCGAGTCTGTTGGACGATGTTCAGGTATCTCTCTCATGCATAAACCAATCCCAGATAATTATAGTGATCGAAAACGTCATCTTTTATTTATTTATATGATGTATTTATTTATTTGTTTGTTAATAAATATATATTTAATTGTGAAAATCAAGTTAAAAAAAAAATTTACCACAAAAGCTTTAATCATTTATAGTATTTTTTTAATAAAATTTCAAGATAAAAGGCATTAAAAATTATTATTATTTTTTGAGAAATTAATTTGATATATCTTTTATCTATCTGAGATAACAAATTAATATTTGAAATCATTTATATTGAGTCTATATTATCAAAAATGCATGTTTGTAAACATTCAAACTATGGGGGAGGGGGGGGGGCAGGGTCGTGCCCCCTTGCCCTTTGGAAATAAATATTATTGAAATTATTAAAAAGAAAATTGGACATTTTATTATCAGATTATAAAATTCTCCAGAACGATATTAAATATTAAACCAATTTATATGAATATGCTAGAATTTACCATTTTGTTAAGTTCGTTTAATTGACATATTATAGATATTTAAATGCCTGGGGCACCGGGTGATGCTCGGTAACTTTTTGCCTCTAAGGGCCGGTTGTATGTCGCAAAGTAAATGCTTTTTACCACTAACCAAGGGTAGATGGTAAATGGAGGAACTTTTAGGGCCGGTTGGTAAACTCTTTTTAACCGTTAGCAAAGGGTAAAAGGCTGGGATGGCCAATGAGATGACAGGCACTTTCATCTGATTGGCCATCCCAGCCTTTTACCCTTTGCTAACGGTTAAAAAGAGTTTACCAACCGGCCCTAAAAGTTCCTCCATTTACCATCTACCCTTGGTTAGTGGTAAAAAGCATTTACTTTGCGACATACAATCGGCCCTAAATAGCTTAAGTTTAAAATTTCCAAGGCTCTGCGACTTACCTAAGACGATATTATGAATAATTAAAATATTTATTTTACGACACTCCTAATTTATACCTCTTTCCTTTATTTCTATACACGACGAATAACTCATGATACTTGATAAGTACCAAACAGACAAAACAACAAACACAAACAAAAACTGTTTTTCTTAAGAAAAACAACCAATGTTTTGTAAAAACTGAACAGTTCTTAAAACAATTTTGTTTGGAAACAAGTGTTTTAGTAAACAAAACACTTTCCCATCTTGAGTCGGTAGAGCAAAGGAAAACAAAACTGTTTTTAAAACTAAATTATTTCAATTCCATTATTCAATCTATTTTCGTTCAATCAATTCAATCACTTTCATTATTATGGGCACATATATATAATAATATTTGTAATGATTTATTAGCGGAATTTAAAATTAAAAAAACCAATTAATAATTAATTAAGGAAATTGAATAAAAATGTAAATATACATTTTTATTATTCAAACAACCACCTGTGAATAATTATTTCAATTAAACAAAAAAAACCCATCAAAAACAACTTAGCCGAAGATGAGACGGTGACATATCGAAACGCCAAAACAAAACCCTCCTAACCCGTGAATCTAATCCAAATCGTGGATTGGATATATATACAAGAATTTGCTCATTTAATAAGTATAAGGCATTCTGTAATGAAAAGTCGTCTCGTGTTGGGGAACCATTTTTTTTTCTTCTAAATGGCCAAAGAATATTAAAAATAGAAGAAAAAAGCGGGAAACACGTGGAAATAGCGTCCCCTAGGTTGTTTCTTTTTAACACATGCGGAATTGATTATAATTCAGGTATATTCGATTGAGATCGATCGTTTTAATAATATATAAAGAAATTATTGATTATGCTCTGGGAGGCTGGCGGAGGGGAGATGGAGGGGAGGGGAAGGAGCCCTTCCCGGAATCCTAGCATCCTCCCTCGCAGGGATACAAGATTTGCATTTGCCGTGAATTGAAAGAAAAGTCGACTAATTTAAGAAATCATCGAGGTAGAGAGAAGAAGGCAACGACCCAAGCAACCAGCCAACCAAGGCTCTAGAGGCAAAGCCGGCGTCCGGAGTGGAGTCATCGGCCCCCAGCAAGGCCAAAAAAACGACGCCTGCCACCCAACAAATATACACATACACGCTTAAATTAATCATTTTTATACAAATAAGAAAAGAAAAAAAATACAAAATACAAAATAAACATATAGCCACATATATATATACTTTTATTTAATTAATTAATAAAATAATAACTTCCTTGGTTTCAACTGCAACATCAGCCATTGTTAATAGTTAATTTATTCAATTAAAATGACAAAAGTCAGAGAAAGTGGGTTTTTTTTGGGGGGGTGACAAATTGTTTCTCCTGCTTAACGAAACGTCCAGTACAAGCTCCAGGCACAGAGTGGGAGAATTCCGTGCCTCGACCTATTGTTGGACGCCGCCGAGCTCGGCAATTTCTTCCCGCGCGAGCGCTAGTGTGGGCACGTGCCCTCCCCACCACCCGCCAAAAAATACCCTCCCAATCCACAACCGAAACATCCTATATACCCAATTATTATAATAATATATTTCAAACATTTAACTAACCCTATTTTCTCAAAGAAAAAGAATTTTTAATTATCATTTTTGATTAAATTTCAGATACTCCAGTTCCCTTTCCATGCAAATTTGTTTGTCTAATTAACCGCTAGATGCCGCGCTCAGGTGGAATCTCCCCATACTCTCATTTCCCCTTACGCGTATTTGAACCAATCGCAGTTGGAATCGATTTGACGCTTTAATTCCAACCAATCGGAGCGAGAGTTGGCGTTCCCGCCGTTGCCCAAGACAAAGGCATCTTTTGCATGAACGTTAACTTTGAACAATTTTGCAACCTCTCTGAATTAACCCCACTGCTAACATTAAACACGCGCCTCTATCTCTAATATCAATGTATTTTAAATAAGCTGCATGATTTTGACATTGAGCCTGTGTGTGGGATAACTCTTGAAAAAACGGGTTGTTGTACGCATGCTCAGCAGCATCCCGGCTTCACTACTACACATAAACACGTTAAAATACTATGATTTAAGAGGGTGGCTCCATTAAAGATTAGATTTCCCTCCAAATTAAAAAGGCGGCGTAAACATTATTTGTCAATGAAATAAAAAAACGGCTAATTTTCAAATTTTTTCTTAAAAATTTTGCTTAAATTCATTATTTCCATTTAAAATTATCAAATACTTGTTTTTTGTTTTATATATATAGTGAGTGTGTTAAATTTCGATTTTGATTTACACATAGGTACATTTAATTTATAAATATTATTATCTTTCTTATTATATTAAACGAGCAATTCTTGTATATATAGAATCGGTTTCTCGAAAACGGCTCTAACGATTTCGCTAAAAGTTGGTGAACTTATCAAGTCTCATGAGTTATTAGTCGTTTATAAATTTTAATCCTATTGAAATAAAGGAAGGGGGGGTGTAAATTAGTCATGTCGCAAAATAAATATTTTAATCGTTCATATCTCGTCATCGGTAAGTCGCAGAGCCTTGAAATTTGAAACTTTAAGCAATCTAGAGGCTACAAGAAGTACCACAAGATTTTGGCTAAAATAGAAGTACCGGAAGTTGATGTTTACGCAACTACGTAAGAATGTACCCCCCCTGTGTTTCGCAACCATAAATCTCAGGGCTACCAAATTCGAAACTTAAGCTCGATATAGGCTAGAAGCAAGTTTATGCTTGAAATCGAAACACCGGAAGTTGACATTTACATGAAAGATTTTTCTTTTTTTTTGATTTTCTCAAAAGCCGCACTAACGATTTTTTTTTTAAATTGGTGTACTTATCAAGTGTCATGAGTTACTATAGCTATTTAGAGGCAAAAAGTTACCGAGCATCGCTCGGTACTCCAGGCACTTATATTATTAAATGACCAATTCTTTTAAATATATAATATACTAGCTGACGCCAGGGCCTTTGGCCCGGCGTCACCTAGCTCCTGGCGGGGAGCGTCTCGTTTTTATGGTTAAAATTTATATAGATAATATCTGACCCGACCACGCGTTGCTGTGACTAACTCTTATGCTTCACGCCTAAACCACTGGACGTATCGAAACTATATTCGCAACAAATGTCTTTGTGCTGCTCCGATTGGTATATATAAATTTTGGGCCAGGTTTATAATTAATTAAGTAAAATAATTAAATAATATATATTTAATATGTTCCCTTAACCAAAAATAATATTGACAGTTGAAAGATTTCCAAAAAGCTATTATCGGCCATCTTGTTTGTTTGCTTTTACCCCCCTCAGAGAGGCGCTGGCGTTGTTTGCTCGAAAAAATATTTTTGCATGCCACAGGATCTATAGAAACACTATATATAAAAACACTCGTGTATTTGAATGGAATGTTGTGTGAAAATTTCAAAGAAATCGGTGAAGAACTTTCGGAGATCCTTCAACGGTATCACTTATGCGTAACAGTTATATAGATATCCAATCGAGTTCTTGAAAACAGCTCTAACGATTTGGCTAAAAATTGGTGTACTTATCAAGTATCATGAGTTATTAGTTATGTCAAATTTTTAATCCGATTGAAATAAAGAAAGGGGATGTAAATTAGTCATGTAGTAAAATAAATATTTTAATCGTTCATTTCTCGTCTTGAAATTTGAAACTTAAGCTATCTAGAGGCTGCATGAAGTACCACAAGATTCTGGCTAAAGTAGAAATACCGGAAGTTGATGTTTACGTACGTAAGAATGTACCCCCCTGCGTTTCGCAACCATAAGTCTCAGAACTACGAAATTCGAAACTTAACCTCGAAATAGGCTAGAAGGAGTGCAGCGAAGGGTGAACCGCGATTGGAATTAGGTGTACACCGTCTTTGGAATTATTTGGAATTACTTTAGAATTCATTAGATAATCTATTGTCTTCTAGTTGGAAATGAAAGTGGAAGTGGAAGTAGGTGTACACGATTTTAGGTCGTGGTTCACCCCTCGGAGTACAGCAAGCTTTTGGTTGAAATCGGAACACCGTAAGTGGGCATAGAGGCTCGGGGCAGCTGACCCTCTTGCCCCCCCCCCCCCCCGCCTCATAAGGCCTTGAAAGGGATATTATTCACATCCTTTTTATAAAATAACACAATTTCATAAAAAAATTCAGCTTTCTTGGTTTGAAAATGTTATTTATTTATATTAATTTTATATATCTACTCAGAAATATTTTTCCAAAATAATATATATTTTTTAAAATAGCATTTATTTGATTTTTAACAGATTTTCTTGATGTATGGCAGGCAGCCTCGTCTTGTTGGAACACAAAATTATTATTATTCTGCAATGCATCTGCCATTGTTGGAAGTAACGATTTTTTTAAAATCTCTAAATATTTATTGGTGCTTACAATTCCATCAATGAAGTGAAGTTTTTCAACACCTCTAGCAGACATTGAACCCCATACCATAACTGAAGCAGGAAATTTTACTTTCTTTTTAAACAATCTGAATTGAAAGCTTCATTTTTCTGACGAATAACTCTGCTTCGATTGTCCCCAACACAAACTTCAAAACGAGACTCATCACTCCAATGGACACTATTCCATTCATCACTCGTCCAATTAATGTGACTTTTAGCCCATTTAAGCCGGTTTTCTTTTGTTTTAATGTCAAGAGTGGCTATTCTTTCGACTAAAAAAATTAGTAAAATTACAAAAAAAAAAATTGGAATAAGTTGCAATAAAATTACCTTGTAAGTTTTAAAACCTAACTTAAGGGCTTCTCTATGGCACGTGGATCTTGAAACACTTTGCCCCACAGCATCGCTCCAAAGAACAGATAATTCACCATAGTTCGAACGCCTGTTTTTTCTAATAATCTTCTTCAATGCCCGTCTATCAGCATCTGATATTTTGGATTTCGACGCATACCGAGGTTTTGTAGCTATTGTACCCGTTGTTTTATAAACTCGAATAATATTTCTGACAGTAAACTTTGATAAATTAACTAGATCGCCAATTTCCGCGTTTGATTTTCTCTTTTTAAATAAATTGATAATAATTGAGCGAATTTTTTCATCAACAACCTTTCCACGAGTCATTTTTACTAATAATAAACAAAACAAACTTTCTTTTGTTGGAAAAAGGCAAAGCCTACTTGATTATTTCACATATTCAAAAACAAAAATGTTTTTAACAATTAAAAAATAATTTTAAGTTAAATGTTACAATAAAATGTTTTAAATTGTTTAAAATGTTGTTCCAAATGATAATAAAAATTAATATTTAAATTAAATTTACCGTGAATTAGAATAATTTTATTTAAAAAAGAAAAAATATTGGTGGGCCAATTAATTGAGACGGGACGGGGCTCGTACAAGTTTTAAATCACCAATTATGCAGTTCCAACAAATACTCAGGTCTATTATGTCTGTTCTGTAATTTAATTGATAAATTTGGTTTAATTTAAAAAATAAAAATAAAATTCTTTTTCGTTATCTTCCTATGGTAAAATCCAACTTTCTACTTGTTTGCCATTTCGCCTGGTTCAAATGATACCCATTGGTTCTTTCTAGAAAAGGAAGGAGTTCTTTTCCCCCTTCTTACTGGAATGGATTCAATGACCACGTGACTTGTGCTTTCTCACCTGCCTTCCTTCCTTCCGTCCTTCCTTTCCAGGTTCCCATGTAATTTTTAAGAAATTTATACCCAAATGAAAAAACAACAACATTTTTTTCTATATCTTAAAATTTTATGTGATATAAGTAAATTTTGTTTTCTTGAAATTTTAAATATCAATAGAAAATCGTAGGTATTCCATAATATCTTCAATTTTTATATCCTTTCGAATCCGAATTATAAAATAGCCTCTATTTATTTTCCAAAATATCAAATTCGTTCTTATTTGACGTTCATAAAGAAAAAAAAATAAAGAAATTTGTAAACAAAAAAAATTCTCTTAACTAATTTTTGGTACAATAATAAGTACCTGGAGCCACCGAGCGATGCACGGTAACCCCTGACCCCCCTCCTCCCCGAAACCACACACCTCGCCCCCCACCAACGCACCCCACCCCACCCCCAGGTCCCCCACAACTGTACCCCACCTCCTGCACCTCCCACATCCACCCCACCGCACCCAGTTTTTGCATTTCAAGCTTTCTAATGGTCCACATATTATGTGTATATTTGTTTACTCGTACACCAATTTGCCCACATTCGTTCATATTGATAAACATAATAAAAAATAAATAGGAAAATAATAATAAAAAAAATAATCGTATAGGATCTCAAAAACATAAAATTAAATAAGATTTGTTTCCAAGTTATATAAAAAAAGCCACTTCAACCACTTTATTTGTAAACACACCTGTTTTGTTATGTTTTAGACACCTGTTAATTAAAAACAAACAAAAAATTCCTAATTTTAATATAATATATTAATATTTGCTATAACCTATTAGTGGATTTTAAATTTAAAAAACCAATTAAAAATAAAACATAATTGAAAAAAATGTAAACAAACTTTTTTATTGAGATTTTCATCTGTCAATAATTACTTTAATAAAGAAAAGATCAATTAAGATTAAATTTGTCGAGGTCCAGGCCTAGCCAGATCGCTTTCTCATCCTCAAAACTTGTTAATAGAATTTGTTTCATCAAAATCGGTAGAGCCGTTTTCAAAATAGAACTAAGATACAAATATATGTATAAATAAATATACAAACTTAAAAATTGTCACTTTGGGGCCCCAGCACAAGGTCATTTTAATGAGAAATAAAATTTCTTTTTAATTAAATATCTATATAGGGATAAGTCAATGTTAATATTTAGAATAAAACGCAGATTCCTTATTTATATATTTATTATTAATTACAATTATATTACAGCGATACTAAGATCTCCACAACAAGATGAGCACTAGAACACTTCTCATTCCGTCACAACAACTTAACAAAACTAAATCCTCTAGGTCACAGACCTAAATAAAGAGAGCGGTATATCGAAATACATTTATTATTTCAACACCCTCTCTTAACACTCTCTTTATTTTCATTAAAACATATAATGATTAAATTCTAAATATAATACATATAATGATAAAAACAATAAAGTAAAAATTAATTAAAATACAACAAATAATAATGGAGCTTAATAATAACAAAAAAAAAAAAATACTTCATGTGCTCACCCTCTCTGGAATAAATGATACATTAAACCGAAATATATATATATATAAATGAAATTTAACTTGAAACATAGTAACTAATAAATTTTAATATATGCCCAGTGTCCACCCTCTCTGAATCAAATGAGTTTACATAGATTTTAAGGAGAAAGTTTACATAGACCTAATTTTGAACATAAATATTCAAATTTACATTTTACTAATCCCTTAGTGAATATATCGGCCTCTTGATTATTTGATTCAATATATTCCAATCTAATGGAACCTTCCTTCAATTTATCGCAGACAAAATGGTATTTAAGGTCTATATGTTTTACTCTTTTATTATTTTCAGGTGTTTTTATTAAGGAAATGCATCCCTGATTGTCCTCGTAAATTAAGATCTCTTGAGTTTTCATGTTGAAATCAAGCAAGATTTTCTGAGTCCATAGACTTTCTTGTACTGAATTACATAGTGCTATAAGTTCTGCTTCAGTGCTTGATAGAGCAATACAGTTTTGTTTTTTAGTTCCCCACGAGATAATATTACCAAACACCTTAATACAATATCCACTTACCGATTTTCTATCGTGAATATCCCCACCCCAATCGGCATCTACAAAACAAGATAATGGCTGTTCAATAGATTGCCTGTGATAAATTAAATTTAGGTCCATTGTACCCTTTAAATATCTTAGGACTCTTTTTAAATAAGTCCACACATCCTGATTATTTTTATCTTGATATCGACAAAAATAATTAAGCGCATAACTTATATCAGGCCTAGTTCCCAGCATTAAATACATTAAACATCCAATTAATTCTTTCACCGGTTTATCTGCAACAGAACTTCTTGGTGTCAATTGTAGTTTAGGGTCAATGGGTGTAGAACAGGGGTTACATGATGCCATATTGAACCTCTTTAGTAAACTTAAAATATATGTTCTTTGGTTAATTTTCAAAATTCCATTACTTCTGTCATAGTTTATTTCTAGACCCAAAAAATTATTTAATTCTCCCTTATCTTTCAAGTCAAACTCACTGGATAACATTTCTTTATATTTTTTAATTATTTCTAAATTTGGGCCACAAATAATTATATCATCAACGTAAATTAAAATATAAATTGAATACTCATTAGTATTTTTAAAATACAAACAATAATCATTTTCGGACCTGGAAAATTCTAATTTTAACAAAAGGTTATTAATTTTATCATTCCAGCATTTTGCTGCTTGTTTTAAACCGTATAATGACTTATTTAATTTTAAAACATACTTTTCTTCACACGTGATTCCTTTTGGAGGTGTTATATATACGGGTTCACTAAGTTCGCCATTCAGAAACGCAGACTTTACATCAAGCTGTGAAAAAAAAATTTTTTTTGGTTACCAACAGAAAGTAGTGTTCGAATTGTAGATAATCTTGCGACAGGAGAATATATATTATCAAAATCGAAATTCTTTTGCAAGAATCCTCTCGCGACTAACCTAGCTTTATATCTATCTTCTACGCTCCCCTCTAAAGGTTTATAAGAAAAAACCCATTTTGTATCAATAATTTCGACATTTTCAGGTTTAAGAATTTTTTCCCAAGTTTGATTTTTCTTTATGGAATCTATTTCTTTCTCTATGGCCTTTAGCCACAAATCTTTATCTTCTCTATTATTTATGGCTTCAAATTCAGTTGGCACTTGATCAACATATGACATAGCATCAAATGCCATATACATTTCAAAATCATTAAATTTCTCTGGTAATTTTGGATTCCGTTTAGGCCTAGTATTATAACTTATATCATTACTTAAATTATTTAGGTTTTCCTCATTACTCTCGTTTACATTATTTTCGCTTCCCTGTTCATTACTTTCATTATAAATTTCATTACTTTCATTATAAATTTCAAGAAGCTCCCCACTATTAATTTTATGGTCATTAAAATAGAAATTATTTTCATCAAATGAAACATTTCTAGATGATATAATTTTTCTGTCTTCGATATTCCATAAACGATAGCCTCCCGGAGCATAGCCTAACATAATACATTTATTTGTTTTCTTATCGAATTTGTTTCTGAATGCATTTGGAATATGTGCATAAGCGGTGCAACCAAAAACTCTTAGATTACTAACGTTAGGCTTTCTTCCAGACCAAATCTCGGCTGGCGTTGTATCGTTTAAATTTGAACACGGGCTTCTATTAATTAGATAAGTTGCGTTTAAAATGGCTTCATCCCAAAATATTTTTGGAACGCCTGATTCATTCAACATAGTCCTAGCTTTTTCTACTACTGTTCTATTAAACCTCTCAGATTTCCCATTTTGTTGGGGTGTATACGGCATTGTGTAATTAATAATTGTCCCATTTTCTTTGCAGAAATTTTTAAAATTATTTGAAATATATTCCCCCCATTATCACAAATTAACATTCCAACTTTTCTCTGGAACTTAGTTTGCACGATATTTATATATTCTTTAAAATAATCGATGACTTGACTTTTTTCTTTTAAAATATAAACATAAGTGAAATGAGAAAAGTCATCTATGAAAGTGACAAAATAGTTTCCTCCGAGATTAGAGTTGGGTTTTATTGGTCCGCATACATCTGAATGGATGATTTCTAGAATATTTTTACTGTGAGTTCTTGTTCCGAATGGCAAAATACTCATTTTACCATTTACACATGGTTCACAAAAATTAGGTTTGCTGAATTTAAAACTTTCTATGCCATCAACCATTCTTTTATTTTTCAATTTTTCTAAGCCTGAAAATCCAATGTGCCCGAATCTACGATGCCAAAGATTTGTTTCATTTTCCGTTTGATTAAGTTGACATTCTTTATTATTTAATTGAAATTTAATTTTGTACAAATTTTCCCTTATTCCGATACCAATTAATCTTTCATTATTATATATTTTTGTCTCTCCGTTTTTAAAAGTTATTGTCATTCCTGCCATATCCAATTTTTTAACTGATAGTAAATTTTTTCTTAAATTAGGAACATATAATACGTTTTTCATAATATAATTTACGCCATTTATACTTTTAATTAAAATATTTCCTACACCTAAAGCAGTTAAATAATCTCCATCTTTTGCAATAGCAATTTTTAAAGGATCTTTTAAAATCATCATGTCTGAAAAATATGCTTTATTATTAACTAAGTGGTCGGTACAACCTGAATCTATACAAAATAATATCTCACCATCTCGTTCAAACATTGGTTCCTCTTGAAATGTGTTAAGTGTTTCTGGTTCCTCTTCTTGTTCCATAAAATCAGTTTGATATTCATTTTCTTGGTGCTGGAATGATCCGCGGCTGGGGCCTTGCTGCCATTGTAATCCTCCTGGATTATATCTTTGTTGCCGGTATGTAGGTTGATTGCTACCTCGTTGAAATCGGCCACGTGATCTTGGATTATATCCTTGTTGGATTGGAAGTTGATGCTGAAGATTTCTCCCTCTTTGGCCGACGCCTCGATTGCTTCCTTGATTTTGGCAAAATCTTAGAATATGACCCTGGATTCCACATCCATAGCATATTATCGGTCTCCTACTTGATATCATAGCTGCGTTATTGATACCTGTGCTTGTTGCATCCTGAGGAGAAGTATTTATTCCCGAATCGGTATTCGATCGTTTCTCCTCGATGAGCAATCTCGCTGTTAAGTTGAGAATATTTTTATTTTCGGCATTCACGGATTCCCATGCAGAAATGAAAAATCGATATTTATTTGGTAATGAAGAAAGAATTTTCGTCATTACCATCTGATCAGATATTTCTTGATCCTGTTTTGCCATTTGGTCAGCCATATTCTCAATTTCACAAATATGATGACTTATTCCTTTATCAGCATACTTGTAATCAAAGAATCTTACCTGCAAGAGATATGCGGAGAGATCAGATTTTTGATCAAAAAGCACATGGAGCTTTTTCCACATCTCTGCTGCAGATTTGCATCTCATTATATGCTTAATGAGTTTTTCATCCACCATAGAGACGATGCAGGCTTGAGTTTTCGTGTCATTTTTGTCGAGCGTTTCGTGCGTTTCTAGGGCATTCGTGTACCCTCTGTTTTTTAAATTCACCTGCATTTGAAATTTCCATTCTTCCCAATTATCTTGGCCTCTCAATTTTCCAAAGGCAAATTCTTGGAATCGATCCATTTTTTTTTTTTTTTTCAAATATTTAATACACTTTCTCACTTACTCAAAACAAACAAACAAATGAAAACAAATTAAAATCAATGCGCACTGGTTCATGTGTGTCTGGGCCCATAACCTGTTAATATTTAGAATAAAACGCAGATTCCTTATTTATATATTTATTATTAATTACAATTATATTACAGCGATACTAAGATCTCCACAACAAGATGAGCACTAGAACACTTCTCATTCCGTCACAACAACTTAACAAAACTAAATCCTCTAGGTCACAGACCTAAATAAAGAGAGCGGTATATCGAAATACATTTATTATTTCAACAGTCAAGACATACCCTTTATCTTTATTTCCGATTCCAGAAAAATTTAACCTCTCCAAAAATAATCCGCTCCTCAAAATTTTAGTGCGATTTTTGGAAAAATGATTTCATATATATACCTACATTAGGGTGGTCCTTATTTTGGGTATTTTCAAATTTTTACGCTGGCAGAGGCTCATATGGTTTGAAATTAATAAAAAAAAAATATCCCTCAAGTTTCAAGCCTCTATCTCAATTTTAACCTGTGCCTCAGAGCGATGTAACTTTC
Source organism: Forficula auricularia (assembly GCA_024734495.1). Taxonomy (NCBI): domain Eukaryota; kingdom Metazoa; phylum Arthropoda; class Insecta; order Dermaptera; family Forficulidae; genus Forficula; species Forficula auricularia. The sequence continues at coordinate 14,783,616 of JALMQS010000128.1, forward strand.
CCATCTAAATGGGGTTTTTGGCATTGAACGAAAAAAATTTAATTCGGGCCAAAGCAATGGCTTAAAAAATTTGAAACTCTGTATACTTTATCCTTATAATAGTAACTATACTTCAGAATTTTTACAGATTTGTAGCTATTATAATTTTTGAGTCTATAACTTATACTAACACTAAGATATAGCAGTATTTTATCTAGCTATAACTCCAAAATTATAATAACTAAAAATCTGTAAAAAATCTGAAGGATAGCTACTATTATAAGGGTAAAGTCTACAGAGTTTTAAATTTTTTGAAATATTACTTTGGCCAGAATTAAAAATTGATCGTTCAATGCCAAAAACCCCATGTTATTTAGATGGGAATCTGACATCGCTCTGAGGCACAGGTTAAAATTGAGATAGAGGGCTTGAAACTTGGAAGAAATTTTGTTTTAAGTATTTCGAACCATATGAGCCTCTGCCAGCGTAAAAATTCGAAAATACCCAAAATAAGGGCCACCCTAACCTACATACGTACGTACACATTGACCAATGGATTTTTGGCCTCTGGCGACCACATTATCCCGGCTTAAATCCTAAATCCGATTTCCAACTATTAAGGGCAACGATTCCTTCCACCTAGAAGTTACAAAATTAAATTAACTTTTTTCATCTCTGAGATACAAGCTCTCAAAGAGTCAGGACCCAGATAGACGATCTCAATATTTCCCCATTATATTCTATAGAATATAAATGTGAAAGTAAAAAGAAGGCTGGCTTAACAAACAATGAAAGAAAAGATCTTAAAAAAACTCGCGTAAACGTTATCCTAAAAGAGAGTTCACACGGGCGATTATCTATTTTTCTTTGTTTGTTAAGCCAACCCCTTTTGACCATCCAATTGTGTTGATTTCCTTGAATAAAATTCTAAATAAAAACTGTATTAGTAATTTAAATAAACCACTGTTAATATACATAGTTTTTATAGTCTTTATAAATTTTATAATTACCTATTTAAAATTAAAATAATATTAAGAAAATAATTTTAAGCCCGCTGCACACGAGGCTTTTTCTCTACTCTTGGGATGGGATCTTTCTGTTTTCAATTTGGAAGCCTGTGGGGTCGAAATGACGCCACTGCTGGCTGTCTTTATGGCTAGCTTGTTTGATTTAAAATATAGGACATGTTCAATTTCCCGGCTTGGCCCTGGGAAGGCATCTGGTGGCAGGAAGCAGACAAATAATTATTAAAACAAGCCTCGTGTGCAGCGGCCTTTAGTGATAGGTACTTAAAAAACAGTTAATATGCTAAGATAAAGTATTGACTATCACTGCATTTTGCATGACACCTTTGAGGATTCGGAATGGGTCATGTCCGGAAAATTCTGGATATCTATAAATCTAAGAGTTTTAGCAAAAATAGTGATCCTAGTAAACGTGCAAGTCAACAAAATCTCACTAGAGAATGAAATAAAAATCAAGTTTCTAAGATGAGTGCTTTTCATTTTATCGAAGGAAAAACTGAGATTTTTTGAAAAAATAGATCATTTCCTGTCCAAAAATTCTGGATATCTATAAATCTAAGAGATTTATCAAAAAAGTGGTCCAAGTAAATGTTTAAGTCAGCAAAATTTCCTATAGAATGAGACAAAAATCAAGTTTCTAGAATGAGTGGTTTACATTTTATCAAGGAAAAACTGAGATTTTTTGAAAAAATAGATCATTTCCTGTCCGAAAATTCTGGATATCTATAAATCTAAGAGGTTTATCAAAAAAGTGGTCCAAGTAAACGTCCAAGTCAACAAAATTTCCTAGAGAATGTGATAAAAATCAAGTTTCTAAGATGAGTGCTTTTCATTTTATCAAGGAAAAACTGAGATTTTTTGAAAAAATAGATCATTTCCTGTCCGAAAAATTCTGGATATCTATAAATCTAAGAGGTTTATCAAAAAAGTGGTCCAAGTAAACGTCCAAGTCAACAAAATCTACTAGAGAATGAAATAGAAATCAAGTTTCTAAGATGAGTGCTTTTCATTTTATGAAGGAAAAACTGAGATTTTTTGAAAAAATGGATCATTTCCTGTCCAAAAAATTCTGGATAACTATAAATCTAAGAGGTTTATCAAAAAAGTGGTCCAAGTAAACGTGCAAATCAACAAAATCTACTAGAGAATGAAATAGAAATCAAGTTTCTAAGATGAGTGCTTTTCATTTTATGAAGGAAAAACTGAGATTTTTTGAAAAAATAGATCATTTCCTGTCCAAAAAATTCTGGATAACTATAAATCTAAGAGGTTTATCAAAAAAGTGGTCCAAGTAAACGTGCAAATCAACAAAATCTACTAGAGAATGAAATAGAAATCAAGTTTCTAAGATGAGTGCTTTTCATTTTATGAAGGAAAAACTGAGATTTTTTGAAAAAATGGATCATTTCCTGTCCAAAAAATTCTGGATAACTATAAATCTAAGAGGTTTATCAAAAAAGTGGTCCAAGTAAACGTGCAAATCAACAAAATCTACTAGAGAATGAAATAGAAATCAAGTTTCTAAGATGAGTGCTTTTCATTTTATGAAGGAAAAACTGAGATTTTTTGAAAAAATGGATCATTTCCTGTCCAAAAAATTCTGGATAACTATAAATCTAAGAGGTTTATCAAAAAAGTGGTCCAAGTAAACGTGCAAATCAACAAAATCTACTAGAGAATGAAATAGAAATCAAGTTTCTAAGATGAGTGCTTTTCATTTTATGAAGGAAAAACTGAGATTTTTTGAAAAAATGGATCATTTCCTGTCCAAAAAATTCTGGATAACTATAAATCTAAGAGGTTTATCAAAAAAGTGGTCCAAGTAAACGTGCAAATCAACAAAATCTACTAGAGAATGAAATAGAAATCAAGTTTCTAAGATGAGTGCTTTTCATTTTATGAAGGAAAAACTGAGATTTTTTGAAAAAATAGATCATTTCCTGTCCAAAAAATTCTGGATAACTATAAATCTAAGAGGTTTATCAAAAAAGTGGTCCAAGTAAACGTGCAAATCAACAAAATCTACTAGAGAATGAAATAGAAATCAAGTTTCTAAGATGAGTGCTTTTCATTTTATGAAGGAAAAACTGAGATTTTTTGAAAAAATGGATCATTTCCTGTCCAAAAAATTCTGGATAACTATAAATCTAAGAGGTTTATCAAAAAAGTGGTCCAAGTAAACGTGCAAATCAACAAAATCTACTAGAGAATGAAATAGAAATCAAGTTTCTAAGATGAGTGCTTTTCATTTTATGAAGGAAAAACTGAGATTTTTTGAAAAAATGGATCATTTCCTGTCCAAAAAATTCTGGATAACTATAAATCTAAGAGGTTTATCAAAAAAGTGGTCCAAGTAAACGTGCAAATCAACAAAATCTACTAGAGAATGAAATAGAAATCAAGTTTCTAAGATGAGTGCTTTTCATTTTATGAAGGAAAAACTGAGATTTTTTGAAAAAATAGATCATTTCCTGTCCAAAAAATTCTGGATAACTATAAATCTAAGAGGTTTATCAAAAAAGTGGTCCAAGTAAACGTTTCGAAATATCTCAAAAATGGCTGAAACTATTTTGATCAAAAAAATTGAGCGAAACCAGGGCATTTTGCTCTACAAAAAAGCTCTAAAAAGTGAACATCGAAAACATTATATTTTTCGAGATAATAATTGTTTTGTCCAAATGTCTGTTTGTTAGTTAGTCCGTGCGTTACCAAATTTGTGGACGAGCTAGCTCAAAAACTAGTGTGAATATCGAAACCAAATTTCACAGGTAGTTTTGGTCCATTGAGATTTAGAGCTGATTAGATTTTGGTGCATTTGAAGGGGGGTGGAGGGGAGGCGGTTAAAAATTAAAAATCTAGGCCGTTTGAACAAACTCAACCAAATTTTGTATACATAATCAGTGGACCCCATGAAGTATAAAAATACAAAAACTAACCGCCCAAAATTGGGGTGGGGGGTCAAAAAATGAAAATCTTGGCCATTTACCAAACTCAACCAAATTTTGTATACATAATCAGTGGACCCCATGAAGTATAAAAATACAAAAACTAACCGCCCAAAATTGGGGTGGGGGGTCAAAAAATGAAAATCTTGGCCATTTACCAAACTCAACCAAATTTTGTATACATAATCAGTGGGACACCAGAAGTATAAAAATGCAAAAACTAATCCCCCCTACATGATTATAAATAATTTTAGGGGCCAAGTTGTATGGTAAAGTCAAGTGGATGGCCACATCAGAACACGTCAGTTTATTTTATTTTATTAATTTTGTTTATGTTGTACTCCTGTTTTGTTTTATTTTTATTATTTTTTTTATTTTACTTTGTATGGGTTGTTTTAGTATTTTCGAAAAGAGGTCAATGGCCCATCAGGGGTGGTAGGGTCACTGCCACGGACATTGAGCTTAAGCATTCCACAAGTGGGTGAATTTATTTTAAAATAAATTAAATAAATGAATGAAGTTGATAATAATTCAATGAGTATTATTTTTAAAATAAGCTGACGTGTTCTGATGTGGCCATCCACTTGACTTTACCATACAACCTGGCCCCTCACTTATAATTAATATTTAATAAAATTATTTATAATCATGTAGGGGGAGGGGTGAGTTTTTGTATTTTTAGACTCCTGGGGGTTCACTGATTATGTATACAAAATTTGGTTGAGCTTGGTACTAAGGTCTAGATTTTTAATTTTTAACCCCCTCCACCCTTTAATTTTGGGTCGATATGGACCAAAATCTAATCAGCTCTAAATCTCAATGGACCAAAACTACGTGTGAAATTCGGTTTCGATATTCACACTAATTTTTGAGCTAGCTCGTCCACAAATTTGGTACCGCACAGACTAACTAACAGACCTTTTGACAAAACAATTATTATCTCGAAAAATATAATTTTTTTCGATGTTCACTTATTAGAGCTTTTTTGTAGACCGAAATACCATGGTTTCGCTCAATTTTTTTAATCAAAATAGTTTCAGCCGTTTTTGAGATATTTCGAAAAAAGAAGGAAAAAAACCACTCATGCACGATTACAATACTTGACCCATACACTGCATGGTAAAGTAAAAAATTTAAATCATGATATATTTTTTAAATAGTTAATATTTACTTAATTAATCGTGTACGAGGGGTGAACCGCGACCTGATATCATGTACACCTACTTCCACTTCCAAGTAGAAGACAATAGATGAAGGTTTTGATTGATTGATTGATTGATCTTTATTATTAGCCTTCTCGGCTATTTTTTTTACATTTATAGTTTTACATTTATATTTTTACATATAGTTTGACATATTAATTTACAATTTTAGGTACAAATAATATAATTCTTCACATTAACAGTTTCAATATAATAAGGTGCATTATCTAATGCAGGGGTGTCCAACCTTTTGGCTTACAGGGGCAACATTTGAAGAAAAAACAAATGTTTCGGGCCGCGGATAAAAGGTTATAATTCTATTGATATTCAAAAAGAGATATTATGTAACAATTTCGTCGTTTAGTTGTAACTAAATAAATTAGATAATTATTTTATACCTTTTAGTGCATTTTATTTTATTTTTGAGTTCTTATTATTTTATTTGAAGTCGGCTTTTTTTTCTACAAATTATTTTTATTTTTCTCTTTTTAGTGATGTTAAGAATAGCGACTTATGATAATACCATAATACGCATCTCGTAAGAGAAAGCGTCGGGCTAATGAATCAGAAAATGATAATAAAATTCAATTCATAAATAGAGAAATTATCTGGAAACGTTAGCGGGTTTTAAAAAAGAGTTTTTTTTTTAATAAAAGATTTTATTTATTATAATTTCGATTATTTCTACAAAAGATTTGCGTTATTTTGTCGTTGATCATATCATCAGAACTTGACCAAATTAATATGGGACCACCCCCTAAGGTATCCCCTTGGCAATAAAAAAGAATCATCGAAATCGGTCCATAAACAAAGAAGTTATGCCTGAACATACATAATAACAAAAAAGGTCCAATACCAATGATATTTATACGGGACCAATCGGAAACTATACTGAACCCAATGCAAGACGGGGTGGTGTGGGGACGGAGGTTGGGTACGGGTGCATGGTGCGGGGGGTCCCTATAGGGTAATTATAGGTTTCAATATTTTTTCTTTAGCTAACCTACTACTAGATGGTATGTACGTGACTATAAATAAGTTACACCTTTTTTTTTTTTTTTTTTTTTTTTTATAAATTTTATTAAACCAATTATTTTACATTAATTAATGTGTACCTTGTATTTTAGCTTCGATTTCGGAGATTGCTTCTCCACCATCGAGTGTCCTTATTCATCTTTAGTCCTTATTTTTAATCAGAGGAAAAATCTAATTAGATAAAAAAACCCTCTTTTCCGATAATTATTTTAATTCCATTATTCCCCAATCAAGTCGATTGGTTTCTCCATCCCTTCCTCCCCCAATTCTCCCTCAATAAGTTACACCTTGTTTTTGGACCCTAATATTTGAAGAAATCTCAATAATTATAATGATCTTATTGTGGGATATAAAATTAAAAAAACCAATTATTTATTAAAAGGAAATTGAATTAAAATGTAATTATACATTTTTATTGAGACAACCACCTGTGAATAATTATTTCAATTAACAAAAAACCCATCAAAAACAACTTATCCGAATGCGGGCCTTGCAGCTAGTATATAATATAATATATAAAATAATAATAATTATTATTATTTTGTTTTTTTCTTTGGGGGGGGGAGTTGTTGGCGCTTCGTGGATAGGATATAGGATGAGGATGAATCGACTGGAATTGTGCCATGTTGTTGCTGGCCATGAATAGCCGGTGAGTGAGGGTGAATGGCTGGCTGAACCACCGACCGACCGACCGACCGAGCAGCCCACGATACCTCGACATGCGCGTGTCCTATTAATAGCAAGCAACCAGTCGGGCGGGCGGATGTCCTTGAGCATTCAATCGCAGCCGCATTCAGGAAACTCGAGTTGTCGTTGGCAGGTGGCAGCACTCTACGAGGCGATTCACCCGCGCCCTTGTGACCGTGTTCGCAACTTGGAATTGACCGCTCCCGTCCTTTGATCGGAGCTGAACGGATCCGGGGCGAACGGGAGCCATCTTAGCATATTGCAGTGTCGTGACCCGTGGTCGTAGCTGTGCCCCCCCGTCGTCAGTGTGCGTGCGTGTGTGTGTGTGTGTGTGTGCTGAGCGCGATGTCGCCGATCTCGGTCTGCTGACGGCCGCCAGACTCTCTCTCTCTCTGTCTCACTCGCTCGCTTGTCAAAATCCGCCCGTCCTCCATTATTATTACGAGCTCGGCTGTTTGTGTCAACGCCAAACCAGGAGCCCTGGAAGGTTTGCCAGTGGCCGCCGCAATGGGCAATGCTGCCTCGGCCAACAAAAAAGGCGACTCGGCCGAGAGCGTCAAGGAGTTCCTGGACCAGGCGAAAGAAGAATTCGAAGAGAAATGGAAGAAGAATCCGACCAATACAGCCGCGCTGGACGATTTCGAGCGGATCAAGACACTTGGCACGGGCTCGTTCGGTCGCGTCATGATTGTCCAACACAGACCCACCAAGGAATTTTACGCCATGAAAATTCTTGACAAACAAAAGGTGGTAAAATTGAAACAAGTCGAACATACATTAAACGAGAAACGCATTCTCCAAGCAATCTCGTTTCCTTTTTTGGTAAGCTTACGCTATCATTTTAAAGACAACTCCAATCTTTACATGGTACTCGAGTATGTCCCCGGCGGCGAAATGTTCTCCCACTTACGTAAAGTGGGTCGTTTCTCGGAGCCCCATAGCCGCTTTTATGCTGCCCAAATTGTGTTGGCATTCGAATACCTGCATTATTTGGACCTCATCTATCGAGATCTCAAGCCCGAAAATCTGCTTGTCGACTCCCAGGGATACCTAAAAGTAACCGATTTTGGCTTCGCTAAACGAGTCCGAGGTCGAACCTGGACATTGTGTGGCACTCCGGAGTACCTAGCCCCTGAAATTATCCTATCCAAGGGTTATAACAAAGCTGTCGACTGGTGGGCCCTTGGGGTCCTCGTCTACGAGATGGCCGCAGGTTATCCACCCTTTTTCGCCGATCAACCTATCCAAATATACGAAAAAATTGTCTCTGGCAAAGTACGATTTCCTTCACATTTTGGAAGTGATTTAAAGGATCTACTCCGCAATTTGCTTCAGGTGGACCTAACTAAACGATATGGCAATCTCAAGAACGGCGTCAACGATATCAAAAGTCATAAATGGTTCGCATCTACTGATTGGATTGCCGTGTTCCAGAAAAAAGTCGAAGCTCCATTTATACCACGTTGTAAGGGCCCCGGAGACACCTCCAACTTCGACGACTATGAAGAGGAGGCATTGCGCATCAGTTCCACTGAAAAGTGCGCTAAAGAATTTGCTGAATTTTAAAAAAAAAAACTGTGTTCCAACCAACCATGTACACTCCTATTGTATATATATACATATCGGCCACTTTATGTGTATGTATATGATGTTTTTAAAGTCAGCTTAAGCTGTATATTTTAGCTGGCAACTCAGCTACGGTTATGTTTTGTGCAGTATTTTGTAGCCCAACTGTTGATTTGTGATCTGACTAGTTTAATTAATCATGATTGTGTAGCCCTTAATACATTTTAGAGGGGGAAGAAAAAAATTACAAAAAAAAAAAAAAAAAAAAATAATAAACAGTGACTCTTGATCTGCCAAAATAAAAAAATGACACAAAAGGCCCCACATCTATTCGTGTTCCAAATTGATAGCTTTAAAAAAAATAAAAAAACAAAAAAAAAAAAAAATTATAATTAAATATGCTTATTAAATTTTCATCCATCTTGACGCCCTAAGTAACTGCATAATACCAGTTTTAGAACGTTTTTAAAAAAGAAGAGAGAAAAAATAAAGGATTTTAGTGTCAAAAATAAGTTGGCAGAATATGAGCCAACTTGTAATTAAGGCAGTCAGTCCTCCTTTCTTTACATAATGTATCCTTTAGATTGTTTTTTGAATTTATTCTATATATATATTTCCTTTTTTAGTGCGTTTGATGTGGTGAGCTTAGCCCCCCCCCCCCTTCAACCTGTGGATCTGTACTTTCATATAGTGATTTTATTATTGTTTTTATTTATATGTAAATTTATCTATCTATAATAGAGAAAAGTTATATATTATTATTATATTCTATATATCCAAGGATATATGTATATATAAATATAGTGTGTATATATTTATATATATATATTTATAAAATATTTGCAAATTGATTTTTGTCTAATATTAATTAAAAAAAAAATAACCAAGCCCCCGTGCTGGTAAAATATAATGTGCGCTTGACATCACATAATGAGCCCTCCTCAATTCATTATTGGGAAATGGATATTATTTTATTTTAATAATAACACTGTTTGACAAAAATTTCACCCTTGTAAACCTAACCGTGCCCCCAGATACGCTGATTCTCATGTGATTTCCCGATTTTTTACAACAGGTCAGTGTTTTGAGATATTATCGGTCAAAATGACGAAAAAGGGCCATTTTGACCTATTTTCGAGTCGCCTTAGATAATAAACACCAAGGGGTGAACCGCGATTGGAATTAAGTGTACACCGTCTTTGGAATTCATTAGGTAATCTATTGTCTTCTACTTGGAAATGAAAGTGGAAGTAGGTCGCGGTTCACCCCTCGATAAACACCAATATTTGAAATCAAAATATTTTGTTAACCTGATAGAAAACAACTTCCCCTTTGATTTTCAAATTACTACTTGTTTTTAGCTCAATTAGAACTCTAGTTATAACTAAAAGAATAATAAACATAATTAATAAAATAAAGGGAGTGTGGTTTCACAGTGAATGAAATAAAACTCTTAAGAGAAACTGTTTTTAATCTGTAAACTCCTGTTGATGGACTAATAATCCGAAATATATTGAGTTTGTATAAACCTCTTTGAGTTTTATTTCATTCACTGTGAAACTACACTCCCTTTACCTTTATTAATTAATATCATGTTTCACCTAAAACCTACACCACTTTCCCTAAGTAACAATAATAAACATAGGGTCTTAGTTTTCTAGTTATAACTCGAGTTCTAATTGAGCTACAAAAAGTGGTAATTTGAAAATCAAAGAGGAAACTTGTTTCTATTACCTCAACAAAATATTTTGATTTCAAACATTGCTGTTTAATTAATCTAAAGGGACTCGAATTACCTTGAACAAAATATTTTAATTTCAAAACATTGCTGTTTAATATCTAAAAGGGACTCGAAATACCTCAACAAAGTATTTTGATTTCAAACATTGCTGTTTAATTTCTAAAAGGGACTCGAATTACCTTAACAAAGTATTTTGATTTCAAATATTGCTGTTTAATTAATCTAAAGGGACTCGAATTACCTTGAACAAAGTATTTTGATTTCAAATATTGCTGTTTAATTAATCTAAAGGGACTCGAATTACCTTGAACAAAGTATTTTGATTTCAAATATTGCTGTTTAATTAATCTAAAGGGACTCGAATTACCTCAAAAAAATATTTTGATTTCAAACATTGCTGTTTAATTTCTAAAAGGGACTCGAAATACCTCAACAAAGTATTTTGATTTCAAATATTGCTGTTTAATTAATCTAAAGGGACTCGAATTACCTCAACAAAATATATTGATTTCGAATATTGCTGTTTAATTAATCTAAAGGGACTCGAATTACCTCAACAAAATATTTTGATTTCAAACATTGCTGTTTAATTTCTAAAAGGGACTCGAATTACCTCAACAAAGTATTTTGATTTCAAATATTGCTGTTTAATATACTAAGGGCCAGTTGTATGTCGGTTGGTAAACTCTTTTTAAAAGGCTGGGATGGCCAATCAGATGACAGGCACTTTCATCTGATTGACTATCCCAGCCTTTTACCCTTTGCCAACGTTTAAAAAGAATTTACCAACCGACATACAACTGGCCCTAAAGGGATTCGAAAATAGGGTCAAAATGGCCTTTTTCGTCGTTTTGACCGATAATATCTCGGAACACTGACATGTTGTACATTGCATGAGAATCAGCGTTATAAAACTCTACTGGAATCCATTGTTAGGTTTACCGGGGAGGTGAAATTTTTGTCGAGCATTGTAATCAATATTTTTATTCTCATTGTTAATAATTCTATTTGCTGAAAAGTATTATATATATAAAGGGTTTTTTGGGTGCCTATTTTCCGGCTCAAAAAAAAAAAAAAAACCCGAAATATTATGGACCTCTCAGTAAAACGATAACTCTCTCCTGGACAGTGGTGTGTATTTTTTTTTTTTTTTTTTTTTAATCTACGATCTGTTTTTGAAAGAAAGCTTCCCAATATTATATCATCCCCCCCCCCCACTTCACCCCCTTTTTAAACTCGTATAAAGCTGTTGGTTTCCATTCAGTTGAGGGGACTATGTTTAGCATTTGGGCTTTGATCAAAACCGCGGTTGGGCGCACGCATTTCCGAGGCTGCCACGCGTAAGAGATTTCCACCCTCGTCGACAGCTAACCAACCCTACCTCCAACATCCAAAATACATCCATTTTTCCATCCATATCGATCCAACACTTGTAGAGTTTGGCCTGTCTCTTTTGGTCTCTTCAGCTGTCCTGTCCGCACCTGTGGCCGGCCACTTCACCTGTTGCCTCATCATCTTCCTGTTGTTGTTATTGTTTTTTTTTTTTTTTTTTTATTTAAATCATCCCAATATTATGATATTTTAAAAAAATTTAACTTTCTGAATGAGAATCTCTTATTAAGGGTAGTAAAAATAAGATTCTGAAAGTTTTATGTCGAACTAATCAAGAGAAATAAAGTAAAGGGAGTGTAGTTTCACAATGAATGAAATAAAACTCAGAGAGGCTTATATTTCGGGTTATTCGGCCCATCTTGAATGAATTAGTTTTTAATCTGTAAACTCCTGAAAATGGGCTAATAAATCGAAATATAAACCTCTTTGAGTTTTATTTCATTCATTGTGAAACTACACTCCCTTTACTTTATTCATTAATATCATGTTTCACCTAAAATCCACATCACTTTCCCCGAGGGATGAACCGCGATTGGAATTAGGTGTACACCTTTTTTGGAATTCATTAGATAATCTACTTGGAAATGAAAGTGGAAGTGGAAGTAGGTGTACACGATTTTAGGTCGCGGTTCACCCCTCGACTTTCCCTAAGTAAAAAAAAGAGAAATGTTGCCTAATGAGGGGGAAAAAAATGGTTAAAAATCTGATCTTTTCCCTATTAATTATATATTTTAAATACAAATATATCGCCGTTTAATATCAAATAATATAATTAATTGAACTAGCTTGAACATTTTATATTTATTAATATATTATCATAATATTTACATGATGGTTGTCATAATAAAATAACAAGAATATACATATTAAATATCATTTATGATTTTATTTACACAAAAATAATAATAAATTTTTTTTTTGATTTGTCTAATCTGTCAAAATTTGCACACTCTTGTTTCTGTTATTTATTTTATTTATTTATAACGAGACTTATAGTTTCTAGAGCTTTGCCCTCTTCATCAGTCGATTACAATTGATTCAGAGGAATTAAATCGAAACTAGAGTAAAATTTATAATTCAAGCAGAAGACACACTCTTTTATTGTCTCCTTTAATTTATTTTGTTGTAAATAAAACGGATATATATATATTCATGTTAATAAATGTATACCCCTTTCTGCTATACCCGAGGGGTGATCTGCGATTGGAAGTAGGTGTACACCTCTTTGGAAGTATTTTGGAAGTATTTGGAAATATTTGGAAATATTTAGAAGTACTTTTGGAAATATTTGGAAGTGGAAGTAGGTGTACAGCATATTAGGTTCGCGGTTCACCCCTCGGCTATACCTATCATTGACAACATTTAAATTTTTTTAACAATATGTACGCCATCTTTTTATTTGACTACTTGTGATTTTTAATTCATAATATTAGAACAAAAAAATTGAGGGAAATCCCGGTTTTTTTAATTTTATTATTTTGAGGGCCGTTTCGACATGACTTGCAGAATCTTATTTTTTTTTCATCAATTTTACTACCTCTCTAAGAAATTCCTGTGAAAATTAAATATATAAGAACTATCCTAATGTAATATATAGGTATACAGTGTGATTATCAAAACACTCGGAACATTCCTTTATTGTAATTACAGTAAATGATTGGAAGATAGCAACAAAAAAAAAAAAGAATAATAATTACCATAGCCTACTTGATGAATTATTATCATTTGTTGACATTGTCATTTTTTGTCCAATTGGAGACTGGTTTAAAATTTAAAAAAGTAATACTATTCGAGAGTAGAGTTTCGTTTTAAAATAAAATGAAACAACTTTTAAAGGAAAAAAAAAACAATACTTAACGCATATTGGCATTTAACAACAATGACATTTTATTTCATTTAAATAATTCAACAATAATCACTGTTTTTATTAGTTTGTTTTAATTATTATTAATTATTTAGACTTTGGTTGATAATCTGGAAGATTTTTGCAGATCCGACTAACCAGATTAGAAAATAAATGAAATTTTCTCATGTTTATTTATAAAGCAAGTGCGATCATTCTCTTTGAATTCATTTTTACCCTTGGTAGTCTAACCACATGCCAAAATCTTCATGTTTATCATCTTATAACCTTCAAAGTCTTAGAAGAAATTATTTTAATCATTTAATAATAATAAAATAAGTAGAAAAATATTGATTATTAATATATTGTTATTTGGGGTCAAAAGCCTGAATTTTTTCATTTTAAAAAAAAGGTAATTAAATTTTTTTTTATTCTCTTTTAAAAAACATCTATTCAACGAGATTCTACTCGAATTTTGAAGCTTTATATAATATATTTCCGGTTTGTTCCGGATAACGAAAATGTCTCCAATTGATATTGATACTCGTATTTCAACGAGGGGTGAACCGTGATTGGAATTAGGTGTTTGCGTCTTTGGAATTAATTAGATAATCTATTTTCTTCTATTTGGAAATGAAAGTAGAAGTGGAAGTAGGTGTACACGATTTTAGGTCACGGTTCACCCCTCGTATTTCAATTAGGCTAAATTTTTTCTCCATCTTCCAAATCGAGTTCTGTTATTGTAATAAAGGGATGGCACAAGTGGTGGGAATCACTCTGTATATATATAAGGTAAAAGCACCAGTAGTTGGCCTGTCTGAACCTGTAGTGGGCCAGAGGCAAGAAAAGTGCAAAAATTAGCTTATCCAACAAAAATTGGCATGAGTTATATATAGCACAATTTTTCAAAGTTGGATAAGCTAATTTTTGCATCTGTCCCACTACAGGTACAGACAGGCCCACTACTGGTGCTTTTAAAGAGAAACCCAGGTAGCACAAGAATAATCTATAAATATTCTGATAATATCTTCTCTGGACATTGGAATATCCTGTGAATAATCTTTCAATCTTCGTAGATATTCTTGGAATATTCTCAGAATATTAAATTTCATTTAAATATTCTGTGGATCTCCTGGAGATAATTGGAATATATATGCCCTTTAAATAACTTCTTAGAATATTCTGGGGATATTGTGTGTTACCTGGGAAGTGATTAGAATTAATTTGTTGTCCTGTCATATCCATTTTAGGGGTTGAAAAAATTTGGAGATAATTTCTCTAAAAAATTATTTAAAATAATTATGTAGGCCATATTTCATGCCTTTTTATATTTTCTTCACAAAAATATATAATATACTACATATTATTTTAATCTTCATATTTTTGTATTTAAAAAAACAAAAAAAAAAAACAAACAAAACAACAACCCTAACTAAATACAACTGTAAATTATTATTTATTTATTTTATTCTTTTTTGTTTAATTATTAATTATTGAAAAAAAAAAATTATAGCCATATTGACATTTCTTATTAATTTAAATAAAAAAAAAAAAAAAATAATAATGTTTATAATGTTTATAATTTGTTAATGTCTCCCATTTTTTGTATATTTTATTTTAAATATATATTATTATTATTATTATTATTAATAGTTTATTAAGAATTATTGTACATTTTTCTTGATTTTGTGAAGATAGTAAAAGGGGTTCATTCATTGATTTATTTGATTAGCTTATTATTTTATTATTATTTTAAAGAAATCATAATTAAATCCATTCTCTTTCTTAACTGGTAATTTTTTTTTTTAATTCAAAAATTAACTCAACATATGTGGTTGTGTGTGTGCACAGAAAAATCCAAATTTAAAAATTTTAATATTAATCGATAGTTGTTTTTTTTTTGTTGAAAACTTAACTAGAATCGATAATATAACGCCAGAGGTTTACTCAGGTAGCACAAGAATAATCTATAAATATTCTGATAATATCTTTGGAATATCCTGTGAATAATCTTTCAATCTTCCTTAGATATTCTGGGAATATTCTTAGAATTAAAATATTCGTGTAGGACATTTAATTCCTTTTCCCGGAATATTCCGGGGGATTCTAAAAACTAATTCATTTTTAAAGTGAAACTTCTTTAGCGACGTATCTATTTGATTATTTTGTTACAATAAAGGGGAAATGACTCAATAGAGGGGATATAATTTTTTTTTAATACACACTAATATTTCATGTCAAATAAAATTTATTAAAATTAGGAAATTTAAATTATTTCAATAACATATCTACGGCTAAAGAAGTTTCACTTCCCCTATGAGCTTATGTGGATGAGGCTCACTGATATTTTTTTATTTTTTAGTGGATTATAAAATATTAGTCTTTCGAGTTATTTTTTGTTCTTTTTTGCTTTCCCAGTTAGCACAAGAATAATCTACAAATATTCTGATAATATCTTCTCTGGACATTTGAATATCCTGTGAATAATCTTTTAATCTTCGTAGATATTCTGGGAATATTCTTAGAACTAAAATATTCGTGTAGGACATTAAATTCCCTTTCCCGGAATATTCGGAAAAGAATATTCTCAGAAGATTAACGCACATACAAATATTCTGTCGATCTCCTGGAAATATCCTTGGAATATATATGTCCTTTAAATAACTTGGAATATTCTGGGGATATTCTGTGTTACCTGGGTAAAAGACATCATTTTTATCAGTCTTTTATTTAGCTTGCTCTAATAACAAAGTTCAAAAATTGTCATCGATTAAATTGTCGATATTCAATCAATTTGAAACTTTGCATAATTATACTGCTCGACAAAAATTAAACAAAATTTGTTCCCGTAAACCTAACAATGGATTCCAGTAGAGTTTTCTACGCTGATTATCATGCAATTTCAGGATTTTTTACGGCACGTCCCAGTTTCGAGATATTATCGGTCAAAACGACGAAAAAAGGCTATTTTGACCTATTTTCGAGTCCCATTAAATATTAAACAGCAATATTTGAAATCGAAATAATTTATTGACGTAATAGAAAACAGATTTCTCTTTGATTTTCAAATTACCACTTGTTTTTAGCTCAATTAGAACTAGAGTTATAACTAAAAAATAAAACTACGTGATTATGAAGGATAACAAACATAATTAATAAAGTAAAGGGAGTGTGGTTTCACAGTGAATGAAATAAAGCTCAATATATTTCGGATTATTGGTCCATCATCAGGAGTTTACAGATTTAAAACAGTTTTTAACCTCTAAACTCCTGATGATGGACTAATAATCCGAACTATATTGAGTTTTGTTTCATTCACTGTGAAACTGCACTCCCTTTACTTTATTAATTAATATCATGTTTCACCTAAAACCTAAACCACTTTCCCTAAAAAACAATAATAAACATAGGGTCTTAGTTTTCTAGTTATAACTCGGGTTCTAATTGAGCTACAAAAAAGTGGTAATTTGAAAATCAAGATTACCTCAACAAAATATTTTGATTTCAAACATTGCTGTTTAATATCTAAAAGGGACTCGAATTACCTCAACAAAGTATTTTGATTTCAAACATTGCTGTTTAATTAATCTAAAGGGACTCGAATTACTTCAACAAAGTATTTTGATTTCAAACATTGCTGTTTAATTAATCTAAAGGGACTCGAATTACTTCAACAAAGTATTTTGATTTCAAACATTGCTGTTTAATTAATCTAAAGGGACTCGAATTACTTCAACAAAGTATTTTGATTTCAAACATTGCTGTTTAATTAATCTAAAGGGACTCGAATTACTTCAACAAAGTATTTTGATTTCAAACATTGCTGTTTAATTAATCTAAAGGGACTCGAATTACTTCAACAAAGTATTTTGATTTCAAACATTGCTGTTTAATTAATCTAAAGGGACTCGAATTACTTCAACAAAGTATTTTGATTTCAAACATTGCTGTTTAATTAATCTAAAGGGACTCGAATTACTTCAACAAAGTATTTTGATTTCAAACATTGCTGTTTAATTAATCTAAAGGGACTCGAATTACTTCAACAAAGTATTTTGATTTCAAATATTGCTGTTTAATTAATCTAAAGGGACTCGAATTACTTCAACAAAGTATTTTGATTTCAAACATTGCTGTTTAATTAATCTAAAGGGACTCGAATTACTTCAACAAAGTATTTTGATTTCAAATATTGCTGTTTAATTAATCTAAAGGGACTCGAATTACTTCAACAAAGTATTTTGATTTCAAACATTGCTGTTTAATTAATCTAAAGGGACTCGAATTACTTCAACAAAGTATTTTGATTTCAAATATTGCTGTTTAATTAATCTAAAGGGACTCGAATTACTTCAACAAAGTATTTTGATTTCAAATATTGCTGTTTAATATCTATAAAGGGACTCGAAAATAGGGTCAAAATGGCCTTCATTTTGACCGATAATATCTCGAAATTCTGACGTGTTGTAAAAAATCAGGCAATTGCATGATAATCAGCGTAGAGAACTCTACTGGAATCCATTGTTAGGTTTGGGGGAAGAAATTTTTGTTTAATTTTTGTCGAGCAGTGTAATAATATAACACCAGAGGTTTAAATTATAGTCTTTTATTTAGCCTTCCTCTAATAGCAAAGTTCAATCAAAAATTGTCATCGATTTGTCATTCAATTGTCGATATTTATTCAATCAATTTGAAACTTTACATAATTATTATTTTCTATCAAATTTAAATTGATTTAAGCATAATTGTTCACTGTAATTACTCTTTTCTTGGATAAAATTTGGATTAATGTCTCTATACTATCGCTGCGATTTAATATCCCAGGTAGCACAAGAATAATCTATACATATTCTGATAATATATTTTCTGGACATTGGAATATCCTATGAATAATCTTTCAATCTTCCTTAGATATTCTGAGAATATTCCTAGAGGTTGACTAACACCTATCGCCCCCTTTTCATTTTCATTGTATGCATAAAAACTGACTTGTTTGTGTCTTGAAAATTGATAGACTTTTTGAGTGGAAATTCCCCAAAACCTTCTTATTGGTTTGATCCTTAATCATCAGGGCGTTCAAAATATTGAACCCTGCCTATTTTCTAGAAATTACTCTCTTGGAAAATTCCCACGTAAAGCCGAAATTTAGAAAACCCCCAATCAATTAATTTATTTTTGACATCTGATGTTTCTTTCAGTTAAAAATCCTTCCGGCAGGACTTAATCTTTTAACCCAAAATATGACAAACATAAATTAAATTTATTGAGGTTCAAAAAGTGGGAATTGTCCCACCATCTTCACCATCTTATTTTCAAATAAGGCATGTTCCAGCATCAAAGGACATGCCGCCTGCTACTCCAAAATATTACCATTAAAAACAATTATATTATTATCAAGAAAAAAAAATACTCTAAATGCCGCGTTCACAACAGTATGATTCTTTGTAATTTATTAGAAATTTAAATATTTTTTCTATAAAATATTAATATAACATTATTTATATTTGAGTACTCATCGCCCCCCACTTATTTATCGCCCCCCAAATCGCCCACTTGGGGGGGGGGGGGGGTCGTCCCCAGGCTGGGAACCACTGGTGTAGGACATTTAATTCAACAATTTACTAGAATATTCTTAGTTGAACATTCTTAGATTATCCACCAAAGGATATTCCTGGAATATTCGTTTAAGAATTTTTCCGGTTCAAATATTCTAAGAATCTCCTGTGGATATAATTGGAATATACATATACTTTTAATATTATTTTTACTTAGAAAAAGTGGTGTAGGTTTTAGGTCAAACATGATATTAATTAATAAAATAAAGGGTGTGTAGTTTCACAGTGAAACTACACACCCTTTACTTGATTAATTACTTTTAATATATTTGGTGAATATTCGTAGAATCTCTTGTGCTACCTGTGATAGAGAGGCCCTTCTAAGGGTCATTCAAACAATTTATATTTTGCTACTACTCTTTCAACGTTAAATTAATACATAACAATAATTTGATTAATTTAAAAAAAATTTCGGGCTAAAAAACAAAAAAACAAAAAATAACTCGAAAGACTAATATTTTATAATCCACTAAAAAATAAAAAGTGAAACTTCTTTAGCCGTAGATGTTATTGAAATAATTTAAATTTCCTAATTTCAATAAATTTTATATTTGTCATAAAATATTAGTGGGTTTTAAAATAATAATTTAGATTTCCTAATTTTTATTTTTCATGAAATATTAGTGGGTATTAAAAAAATTATATCCCTCTATTGAGTCATTTCCCCTTTATTGTAACAAAAAAAAAATCAAACAGATAAAGAAGTTTCACTTCAAAAATGAATTAGTTTTTAGAATCCCTGAAAACTGGACTATTTTATTAAATTTGCATTTCATAAAGAAAAAAAAATTCTAAATTGCCCCGACATTTATTTTAAACCGAGGGGTGAACCGCGATTGGAATTAGGTGTACACCGTCTTTGGAATTATTTTGGAATCCATTAGATAATGCCCCTTCATCTATTTGGAAATATAAGTGAAAGTAGGTGTACACGATATTGGATCGCGGTTCACCCGTCGTTTTAAACTATGTGTTTTATTTGGATTATAAAATAAAAGCTTTTTATATTAAATTGTTTTTTTTTAATCCCTTTTTTTGTCCATTTGAAAAATCTTATGTATTTCCAAATGGAAGAATAGGGTCAGACGAGGGGTGAACCGCGACCTAAAATTGTGTACACCTACTTCCACTTCCCTTTCCAAGTAGATGACAATAGATTATCTAATGAATTCCAAAGTAATTCCAAAGACCGTGTATACCTAATTCCAATCGCGGTTCACCCAGCGGGGTCAGATGTCATAGATGGTGGTTTTCGCAAAAGACATTTTTATTTTTCAAAAACAGAAAATTTTATATTAAATATTTTATTTTAAACTATCGTTTAATAATAATATTTTTAAATCACACACCCTATTATTTAAAATGTCTTAAATTTAATTAACATGGGTCCGTCAACCGATAATACGTCACTCCGAAAACCCTCTATGTAAATTTTAATGCGAAGCTAAGGAAAAGTTACTCTTTTAACCGATGACGTGTGTGTTTTTTAAATCTCACTTTTTAACATTTTTCTAAATATTATTATTTATTTTGAATATCACTCATGACTAGCAGTACTTATTATTATAACAAATAGGATCATTAAAATTTAAATCACACATAATTAATTATAATTATTTATTAAACACGAAAAAATTTCAAGTATGAGCCCGATTATAGGTTAACTGAGCCAATCACGTGTCGGTCAAGCTTTATATAACCTCCATGTACAGTCCAGTCAAAAAACCAACACACTGACGATCTCAGCGCCCCCTGTCGTAATGAGCATAACAGGTTTTTAAAAACCATAATGTGAAAAATATTGACAAATCAAATCATAATAATAATAATAATAATTAATCCACATATCAAGAATATTATAGTTTATATAGTTGGATTTTATAATACAAGGTACATCGTTTATATTTTCTACATGAAGTTAGCAATTCTAATTTTTGTAAGTTGGCAACCTTGATATTTGCATGAAGTTAGCAACAAGATATTTACAAAATATTTTTATAATTTTAAGTTACATTTTCTGGAAAATTACATGGAATTATTCAATTCCAAAGCTCATTTCGATTGGAACCATCATCCCCAGACAGAAAGAAATGTTGCAGCAATATTCCTATGTCCGCCTCTGAACCTTGCAGAAACATTGCGGCAATATCGGAGCAACATTGCGGCAATATTGGAGCAACATTGCAGAAATATTGGAGCAACACTGCAGCAATATTTCCAATGTTGCGGGAATATTGCAGCAATATTGCCAATGTTGCAGGAACATTGCAGCAATATTGCCAATGTAATAATATTATCTACATAAAGTTAGCAACTCTGATATTTGTAAGTTGGCAACCCTGATATTTGCATGAAGTTAGCAACAAGAAATTTACAAAATATTTTTATAATTTTAAGTTACATTTTCTTGAAAATTACATGGAGCTATTCAATTCCACAGCTCATTTCGACTGGAACCATCATCCCCAGACAGAAATGAATGTTGCAGCAATATTCCTATGTCCGCCTCTGAACCTTGTAGGAACATTCCGGCAACATTGGAGCAACATTCCGGCAATATTGGAGCAACATTGCGGCAATATTGCGGAATATTGCAGCAATATTGCCAATGTTTCAGGAACATTGCAGCAATATTGCCAATGTAATAATATTATCTACATAAAGTTAGCAACTCTGATATTTGTAAGTTGGCAACCCTGAATTCTACATGAAGTTAGCAACAAGATATTTACAAAATATTTTTATAATTTTAAGTTACATTTTCTGGAAAATTACATGGAATTATTCAATTCCACAGCTCATTTCGATTGGAACCATCATCCCCAGACAGAAATGAATGTTGCAGCAATATTCCTATGTCCGCCTCTGAACCTTGTAGGAACATTCCGGCAACATTGGAGCAACATTCCGGCAATATTGGGGCAACATTGCGGCAATATTTCCAATATTGCGGGAATATTGCAGCAATATTGCCAATGTTGCAGGAACATTGCAGCAATATTGCCAATGTAATAATATTATCTACATAAAGTTAGCAACTCTCATATTTGCAAGTTGGCAACCCTGATATTTGCATGAAGTTAGCAACAAGATATTTACAAAATATTTTCACTTTTAAAAACATGTTATGCTCAGTCCGAGAGGTGGCGCTGAGGTCGTTAGTGTGTTGGTTTTTTGACTGGACTGTACATGGAGTCTAATAAGCTTGACCGACACGTGTTTGGCTCAGTTAATCTATAATCAGAGTGGGTGCTCATACTTGAGAACGACCGAAACGTCAGAGTTATATTGTATTATTTGTTCGTGTTTAATAAAAATAATTATAATTAATTATGTGTGATTTAAATAAAAAAAAAAAAATTCAAATTTTAATCAAATTAATTACAAAAATAAAAACTTCATTATAAAAAATTTGACTACTGCTTCAATGTTGCCAACATAAAAAAAAAAATAGAATTTTGTCCAATGAATAAAATCTTATCGTATATATTTAATGCGTATTTTTACTTACCGTAAAAAATCGCCCGAATCGGATACCGTATCATCGGATAATGGACTAGAACACCAACTTAACATTTAATCCAAAAAGCATATTTATTTTATTTTAAAATGAATTTTACAAATTTGAATGTTAACTTATTTAGACCTATACAAAAACATACAAACAAATATTTTGTTATAATTTTCCTATTTGTTAATCATTTTTATCAGTATTAATTGAATTTTAATCTTCATTAATTTCCTTTTTTTTTCTTCATTGAAATATTAAATATATATTATACTTAAGTGTGCCTTTTGATTGCCAAATTATTAATATTTTTCTTTTTAAATTGTATCAAAAATTGTTTAAGAGGGAAAAACTTATCTATTGTAAAATATTTTCATTATTATTATTATTATTATAATTAATCTATTTTTCAAAAAAAAAAAAAAATCCAAAATTTTTTCCCCCTGTTTCAATATTTATGTCTTTTTAATACATATGGTACACACCATACGACACCCCCTATTACATTTACTTCAAAATAATAGATTTTTTTTGTTTTTTCTTCAGCTTTAATAAAAAAAAAAAAAATTATAGCTTTAATTTAAATAAAAAAATGATGATAGTTGAATTTTATTTTTATTTTATTTATTCTAAACATAATTTCAACCATATTTTACTTTACCATACAGGGGTATGGTCAAGTATTGTAATCGTGCATGAAAAAAGTGGGTTTTTTGCTTCGAAATATCTCAAAAACGGCTGCAACTATTTTGATTAAAAAAATTGAGCGAAACCATGGCATTTCGGTCTACAAAAAATCTCTAATAAGTGAACATCGAAAAAATTATAGTTTTCGAGATAATAATTGTTTTGTCAAAATGTCTGTGCGTTATCAAATTTTTATGGACGAGGTAGCTCAAAATCCAGTGTGAATATCAAAACCAAATTTCACACGTAGTTTTGGTCCATTGAGATTAAGAACTGATTAGATTTTGATTTATATAGACCCAAAATTAAGGGGGATAAAGGGGGGTTAAAAATTAAAAATCCAGGCCATTTGAGCAAACTCAACCAGACTTGATTATTGTTCCTCAATAAATTTAATTGATGGCCCATTACTGGTATGTCGGATAAAATACTGGCCCATTATCGGTGTATCAGGTTAGTTATGGTATATATATATATTTTTTTGTAAATTCAACCACTGTGATAAAATTGCGGTTACAGATGTAGGACAGATAATAGAATGACAGGTAAAATGCCCAGCTTAATATTCCCAGGTAGCATAAGAATATTCTATAAATATTCTGATAATATCTTCTCTGGACATTGGAATATCCTGTGAATAATCTTTCAATCTTTGTAGATATTCTGGGAATATTCTTAGAACTAAAATATTCGTGTAGGACATTAAATTCCCTTTCCCGGAATATTCTTGGAATATTCTCAGAAGATTAACGCCCATACAATTATTCTGTTGATCTTCTGAAGATAATTGGAATATATATGTCCTTTAAATAACTTCTTAGAATATTCTGGGGATATTGTGTGTTACCTGGGATGTAACAGTGGAAACTCAGTTTTACTTCAATTTTTCTCTAAACCGGCCCATTACTGAAGCGTTTACCTTACCCTCTTTTAAATTCAAAAAAAAGTTTTTTTTCCCTTATTAAAAAAAAAATATCATTGGGATCAGAACTGGAGGGGGGAAGATGAGGTGGAAATTGCCTCATCCCCCCCTTCTACCTGGAATCTTTCTAAAATAAACTAAAATAGCCTGGAGTGAGCATTTCATCATCAGATCAGGAATTTATTTTTAAGGGGCTCTCACCAGAATGTGCCACAACATATTTGTGTATGCAATGCTAAAATTTTCCCTTTTATATAAATGTAATAATAATAATACCTACGTTTAATTTCTTAATCTATTCTACCTTAGTAATAGCAAAGTTCAAAGATTTAAACTTCCAAATATTGAAATTTCATACACTTAAAACAATTTAAAAAATTGTCACTTAACAATAAAAAAAAAAAAAAAAAAAAAGATAATTTAAATCAATTTCTTAACAAATTTTTTTGACTGTTTCTGTATCTAATTTAACATGTAAAATTTTATTATTACTCTCCCGTCGCTCACAGTTTGAGCCTACAAAGTCATTTCAAATCAGAGGCGTAGCCACGGGGGGGGGGGGGGTCAGAACCCCCCCCCAAGGGCAGGGCTCATGGGATGAGTAACGGCAACGACAAATATTAAATCAATATGATCTCAAAAAAAAAAATTCAAATAATAATTATTATTAACAATTATTCAACTTAATTATTAGATAATAAGGATCAAATATTTAATTATTAAATAAATAATTTAATAATAAAATAATTTTTGCGACACTGTTCTGAGATATTCCAGAGTGTATTGCAATTCTTCTTATCTTATGGCAAACTAACCGTAATTAAGAATATTTCATATGCTTAATCAAGAATTATGTTCTTTTTGAATTTCTTGAAATACCTTTTTAGTCCAGTTAAATCAGAGGTCGGGGGAACTTTTTTAGCCCCAAAATATTTTTGTGTAGGTCGCTGTTACCCCATACATTCTAAAAAGCAAGGTAAATGTACATTATTTATTGAATTAATTGAAATTTACATGAAAACTATCTGTAAGTAAATAAAAATTCTAAACATTAACATAATTCAAACGCTTTTACGTATTAGAAAAATGATGTGTTAGGGCCTTTGCGTTGCATGTCTGCGCTCCCCTCCTAGTTGGCGGGGACCTAACAATGATTTGTAAAGGGCGATGTTCGTCTAGTTGGCGGGTGAGGAGCTCCTAGTTGGTGGATGGCTCCTTGTTCGATCATCAGTCGAGATCGAATTGCTTCACTTATATCATGAATGAAATATTATGTCATGCAAAAGTGTCGCAACGATCTGACTGAGTCATCTAGCGGCCGTGTCTAAAAGCTCGTAGCCAAAGCAACAGCGAGCCGCTACAGATGTTTCATTTTCGCTAAATTAGTGCTTTTTGACGTGAGTGCAATTTCAATACAGTCCTCAGCTTATCAAAGTAAAAATACTATAATAGTTTATGTTAGGGCTCTCGTGAGGTGAGTGCTGTGTGGTGCTTTGTGCGCCCCCCATCAAGTCGATGGGGTCCTAACAATCTGTTGAGTGCAGGTTGTAGGTTGCGTGTTCATATAGGGTGTGTGCAGGGGAGGGGCTGCTGGTTGGCGTTTGGCCCCTCCAGATTCGAATGTCCGAATCCGTTCGCTTCCCAAGTCGAATCGAGACGCTTTAATTATAGCATGGGTGATAATATTTCACTCATGCAAAAACGACGCAACGATCCGACTGAGTCATCTCGTCGCCATGAGCAAGAGCGGGCCGCTACAGTTTATAAAATAGAAAATTAAAAAAAATGTCCTTATTACCTACGATAGTTTCATTGTTACCCCATTTGGGGTAATTTACCCCGGTTCCCCGACCACTGAGTTAAATCGTTCTCTAAGGAGACCACGCGGGAAATTTTTGGGGGGTAGTTTTGATTTCTTGATCCTTTATGTTTTTTGGTGTGTACTGAATCCGATGTTTGCTAACAAAATTTCGTGACGGAACATTGTCAACGATGCATCAAAAGGTAAAAAAATCTCATTTTTTGGCGGTTTTTTTGCTTATAACTCGAAAACTATCAACTTTTCATAAATAAAGTTCCTATTCAAAACGAAAGTTCATAAAATTTCCTACAAATTTTATCATTTAGCTTTTTTTTCTCCGACTGACCGTTCGGGCTCAAGCGCTAGTTGAAAATTGGTGTATTTTTTCTGTTTTCTTAAATCCCAAAAAACTGGCACTTTTTTTGATATTTTCCCATTTTGACCATGAAAGAGCACATTTTTGACAAAGACACCTAAATACAATTTTAAATTAGATTAAATTTTCTACATTTCAAACAAAGTTTCATATTAATTGGATAATGGTAACGCGTGCCGGAATGAGGTTGAAATTTTGAAAAACTGCAATATTTGCAAAAAAAAAAATTGCAGTTTTTCCTTCATAAAACGAAAACCACTAGTCTGTACGTTACCAAATTTTGTGGACGAGCTAGCTCAAAAACTAGTGTATATATTGAAATCAAATTTCACAGTAGTTTTGACCCATTGAGATTAAGAGCTGATTAGATTTTGGTGCATATCGACCCAAAATTAAGGGGTGGAGGGGGGGGGGGCTAAAAATTAAAAATCTTGGCCATTTGACCAAACTCAACCAAATTTTGTATAAATAATCAGTGGGACCCCAGAAGACTAAAAATGCAAAAACTAACAGCCCAAAGGGGGGGGGTTCTGGGTCAAAAAATTAATATCTAGGCCATTTGACCAAACTCAACCAAATTTTGTATACATAATCAGTGGGACCCCAGAAGTCTAAAAATGCAAAAAGTAACAGCCCAAAATGGGGGGGGGGGGCTGGGTTGAAATTAATATCTAGGCCATTTGACCAAACTCAACCAAATTTTGTATACATAATAAGTAGGACTCCAGAAGACTAAAAATGGAAAAACTAACCACCCCCAAAATGGGGGGAGGGGGGGGGGTAAAAATTAAAAATCTTGGCCATTTGACCAAACTCAACCAAATTTTGTATAAATAATCAGTGGGACCCCAGAAGACTAAAAATGCAAAAACTAACAGCCCAAAGGGGGGGGAGTTCTGGGTCAAAAAATTAATATCTAGGCCATTTGACCAAACTCAACCAAATTTTGTATACATAATCAGTGGGACCCCAGAAGACTAAAAATGCAAAAAGTAACAGCCCAAAATGGGGGGGGGGCTGGGTTGAAATTAATATCTAGGCCATTTGACCAAACTCAACCAAATTTTGTATACATAATAAGTGGGACTCTAGAAGACTAAAAATGGAAAAACTAACCACCCCCAAAATGGGGGGATGGGGGGTAAAAATTAAAAATCTAGGCCGTTTGAGCAAACTCAACCAAATTTTGTATACATAATCAGTGGACCCCCAGAAGTCTAAAAAGCAAAAACTAACCCCCCTTACATGATTATAAATAATTTTATTAAATATTAAATATAACTGAGGGGCCATGTTGTATGGTAAAGTCAAGTGGATGGCCACATCAGAACACGTCAGTTTATTTATTAAATTTTTGAAGTTATTAAAGAGAAATTTTTTTAATTTAAAAGATTTTGTTTTGCCGAGAGTAGCATTGTTGAAATCCATTAGGTTGTCCTCTGCTTGATGCAAACAAACATTATACCTATACTAAATATAAATTAAACTCGTATATAGGTAAATAATTTATTTGTTTGAGACTATGTTTTCGAAGGTTTGAACTTCATCATCAGTCATCAGTTTTAGTTAGAAATACTCTATCTGTTATTTCTTATGAGTTTGAATACCCAAATGGATTGAGATAAATTCGTTTTGTCGTAATAGTAAGCAGGTCATTCATTTGTTCAGTAACCTGCTTACTATTACGACAAAACGAATTTGTCTCAATCCATTTGGGTATTTAAACTCATAAGAAATAACAGATAGAGTATTTCTAATTAGAACTGATGACTGATGATGAAGTTCAAACCTTCGAAAATATATTCTCAAACAAATAAATTATATATGTATAGGTATACATATTTATATTTGATATACCGGGTGAGTTTTTTATCTTGAGAAAGCATTATATGGAAAAAAGTTTCAAATAAAAGTTTGTTTATATCAAGGGGGAAACTAAACTACACTATTGTTTGTCGGCGTAGAACAAACTTTCAAGGGTATTTTAATGTCAAGTTCTGTTTTTTATTTAAATGGAAGCCTATATTTTTCTATACGTCTACTTAATCTACAAAAAATAAAAATATATGAATCAATTAGATCTAAAAAAAATCTTAATAATTATTTTTAACAATTATTCAACTTAATTATCAAATAATAATGATTAAATAATTAATTATTAAATAAATAATTATTAAATCGAAAAGTCACAACAATGAAAATAAGTGTTTATAATTATCTTAAAACTTCATTATACACGGATTTAAGAGATTATTTTCTACTTAATAGAACTATTTGAAATTCTTAATCTTAAAAAAGTTTATTTCTCGTGTCAATCCAGTAGATAGTTATATTGTATTACGATCTATATAAATAAAAATGTACTGTTAGGCTTAAAAGTGTTACGTTGAAGGATCTCCGAAAATCCTTTACCGATTTCTTTGAAATTTTCACACAACATTCCATTCAAATACACGAGTGTTTTTATAGATCTCCCACCTGTGGCATGCAAAAAAATATTGTTTTCGAGGAAACAACGCCAGCACCTCTCTGGGGGGTAAAAGCAAACAAGATGGCCGATAATACCTTTTTGGAAATCTTACAACTGTCAATATTATTTTTGGTTAAGGGAACAATTTTGACAAGAAATATATAATTCATTTACTGTTTTAATACCTATTCTATAATTATTTGCATTTCCAATTTATTTTCAAAACTGTTATTTTTTAAATATATTTAAAAAATCGGGTCACCTATTATCTATATAAATTTTAACCATAAAACGAGACGCTTCCCGCCAGAGGCTAGGGGACGCCGGACCGATGGCCCGGACGTCAGCTATTAATAAATAAAAATGGAGCATTTTTTTGTTGAAGACAGAATTAAAATTATCTTAATTTATGCGGTGAATGTGGAAGAAGTGTTATGGGGCTACCATTGAAATGGATGCCGAGCGTTTTCCTCATAGGAATACACCCTCACAAGCTTCATTTTATTGTGTTGTAAAATCTGTTAATAAACAAAAAACAAAAACAGGAAATGTAAAGGCTAAAAAGAAATTGAAACAGGCCAAAATAACTAAATTGGAACTGGAATTCATCCAGAAGATACACTCTGGAATGACACAGAACATTGTTCGAAAAATTATTAAATTATTAATTATTATTAAATTATTTATTTAATAATTAATTATTTGATTATTGTTATTTGATAATTAAGTTAAATAATTGTTAAAAATAATTATTACGATTTTTTTTTTTGAGATCTAATTAATTCATATATTTTTTTTATTTGATGTCATATCAAAAAATAGTTCTAATCAAAGTAGTTCAGTTTTTTTTGTAGATTCAGAATATGTACAGAAACATATAGGTTTCCATTTAAAAAACAGAACTTGGCCATGAAATACCCTATAATGCACTGTTTTTGAGTTTAAAGATAAACACCCGGTATATGCTAAACATCCAAAAAATGGCTCAGAAAAATATATAAATAAACATTTGCTTTTTATAAAATTGATGCTATTTATATTTTTATGTGTTTCCCCTAAAGGGTTATTATTATCGATTATTCTAAAAATGGCTCCAGATATATCCGTACTGTTTATAGTTTATTAATAACTTTTGGTCTCTCACTCTCATTTTCCAAAATTAATTTAATTATCCAAACTGCTAGTACTTTATTATTTACTGATGGCGATGACAACTAGAGCTCTGGCCGGCTTTTCTTAATTAGATGTTTAAAGAGAGAGAACTCCTTCCTTCGGGTTTGGCCTTGGTGGCTGATCGACCAGCCAGAGATACTTCGACCCCCAACCCAATCACACACACTTTCCGAAAGAATAAATTAATAAGTTGGTCTTAGAAAATCATAATCTACTCTTATTAAACGAGCAATCCTAGTATTTATATATATCCAATCGGGTTCTCGAAAAAGGCTCTAACGATTTGGATGAAATTCACGGGTTAGGAGGGTTTTGTGTTGGACATTCGATCTGTCACGGTCTCATCTTCGGCTAAGTTGTTTTTGATGGGTTTTTTGTTAATTGAAATAATTATTCACAGGTAGTTGTCTCTATAAAAATGTTTATTTACATTTTTATTCAATTTCCTTTTAATAAATAATTGGTTTTTTAATTTTATATCCCACAATAAGATCATTATAATTATTATTATATATTAAAAGTTGGTCAATTTAATTCATTAAAGAGTTGAGGACGAAAAGGGGATTGAAATAATCATCGGAAAAGGTTTTTTTTATTTAATTAGTTTTTTCCTCTTATTAAAAACAAGGACTAAAAAGATGATCAAGGACACTCGATGGTGGGAAATAATCTCCGGAGTCGAAGCTAAAATACAATGTATACATTAATTCATGTAAAATAATTGGTTTAATAAATTTAATTGATTAAAAATCGAGTTTTAAATCCCACAAATATTAATTTGACAATTTATTTGATGAACTGAAAAATTGTTATTTAATTAAAAAAAAATAATTATACCGTATTTATTTATATATTTATATATGTATAATCTGTGGGCCACTGAAGGCTAGAAATGAAAAAACTGGGTGCGTGGGCGGGGGTGGGGGTAGATGTGGGTGATGCAGGAGGTGGGTTACAGTGGTGGGGGGTCCAGGGGGAGGTACGGGATTTCGGTGGTGGTGGTGTAGGTGTAGGTGGGGCAGGGTGGGAGTGTGCAGGATGTAGGGTGTAGGTGGGGGGGGGGGGGGGTGAAGTGGTGGGGGTCCTGGGGCGAGGGGGGGGTTCGAGGATTAATATATAGCTATTAACTGAAACAAAAAGTTACCGATCATCGCTCGGTGGCCAGGAACTTAATATTATTTTTAATTTTAAATTCAGGTTAAAAGGTCTATTTTTAATCTTAGCCAAAATAAAATAAAATTGAAATAAAACTTAATCTATATTTTTGCCAACGTTTTGACCCGCTATGACCATTAACAAGTATCACTTTTTTTTTTTAATTTTATTAAACCAATTATTTTACATTAATTAATGTATACATTGTATTTTTTGCTTCGATTCCGGAGATTACTTCTCCACCATCGAGTGTCCTTATTCATCTTTAGTCCTTGTTTTTAAAAAGAGGAAAAATCTAATTAGATAAAAAAAACCTCTTTTCCGATAATTATTTCAATTCCATTATTCCCCAATCAAGTCGATTGGTCCATCTCACCCCATCTCCCCTCCATCCCCGAATCACTCCATCAACAACAAGTATCACTGGACACAATATATAATATATAATAATATTTGTAATGATCTATTGGTGGGTTTTAAAATAAAAAAACCAATTAATTTTATTAAAAGAAAATTGAATAAAATGTAATTATAAATTATTACCTATTCAAACAACCACCTGTGAATAATTATTTCAATTAACAGGGAACCCATCAAAAACAACTTACCCGAGGATGAGACCGTGACAGATCGAAATGTCAATTAAATAACTCCCTAACTCGTTTTTTTTCTTTTAAACAGATTTACAACACGATAAAATGAAGCTTATGAGGGTGTATTCCTATGAGGAAAACGCTCGGCATCCATTTCAATGGGAGCTCCATAACCCATAACACTTCTCCACATTCACCGCATAAATTAAGGCCATTTCAATTCTGTCTTCAACAAAAAATGCTCCATTTTTATTATTATAGTAATACAATATAACTATCTACTGGATTGACAGAAGAAAGAAACTTTTTTAAACTCAATAATTTTTAGTAGTTCTATTAAGTAGAAAATAATCTCTTAAATCTGAGTATAATGAAGTTTTAATATCATTATAAACACTTATTTTCATTGTTGTGACTTTTCGATTTAATAATGAATTATTTAATCATTATTATTTGATAATTAATTTGAATAATTGTTAAAAATAATTATTACGATTTTTTTGAGATCTAATTGATTTAATATTTTTCATTATTTGATGTCGTATAAAAAAATAGTTCTTATAAAAGTTGTTCAGTTTTTTTTGTAGATTCATAATATGTACAGAAACATATAGGTTTCTATTTAAAAAACAGAACTTTACTTCGAAATACCCTTGAAAGCTTGTTCTAGGTCGACAAACAATAGTGTAGTTTAGTTTCCCCCCTTGATATAAATAAACTTTTATTTGAAACTTTTTTCATATAATGCACTGTTTTTGAGTCTCAAGATAAAAAACTCACCCGGTATATACTAAATTCAAATGATTATTTTTCTTCAAATCAATTATTTTAACCCTAGGAGTTCTTGACCTTTTACTATTGTTCGTGCCCCTTTAACGTTTAAAAAGCGATCTCGCATACACCCTCACCCACACACATACCCACACACATACTATGAAATCATTTTCCAATTTAATTTACTCATATTATTTATTCATCATCATATCGTTGCAAAATTCTAACTAGATTTAACTGAACTATATTAGAATTCTTCTATATTATGCATTTTTTCTTATTAACCTTCTTAGATTGCATAACAAATTATAAAACAAATCGATTTTAATTTGAAATAAATTCATTTGCTTTTTGTCATTTATATTCAATAATCTACTCTTATTAAACAAGCAAAAATTGTATATATATATTTATTTATATATTTATTTATATATATATATTTATTTATACATATATTTGTATCATTGTTCTATTTTGAAAACGGCTCTACCGATTTTGATGAAACACATTCTATTAACAAGTTTTAAGGATGAGAAAGCGATCTGGCTAGGTCTGGACCACATCAAATTTCATCTTAATTGATCTTTTCTTAATTAAAGTAATTAATTATTGATAGATGAAAATCTCAATAAAAAAGTTTGTTTACATTTTTTTCAATTATCTTTTATTTTTAATTGGTTTTTTAATTTTAAAACCCGCTAATACTTTGTAGCAAATATTATTATATTATATTAAAATTAGGAATTTTTTGTTTTTAATTAACAGGTGTCTAAAACATAACAAAACTGGTGTGTTTACACTTAAAGTGGTTGAAGTGGCTTTTTTTTATATGACTTAGAAACAAATCTTATTTAATTTTTTGTTTTTATTTCAGATCCTATACGATTATTTTTTTTTTTATTATTATTTTCCTATTTATTTATTTTTATAATGTTTATCAATATGAACGAATGTGGGCAAATTGGTGTACGAGTAAACAAATATACACATAATATATATGTGGACCATTAGAAAGCTAGAAATGCAAAAACTGGGTGCCGGGTGGGGTGGATGTGGGAGGTGCAGGAGATGGGAGTGCAGTTGTGGGGGATCCGGGGGTGAGAGGCGCGGTTGGGGTGGGGTGGGGTGGAGTGGTGGGGGTGAGGTGTGTGGTTTCGGGAGGGGGGATCAGGGGTTATCGTGCATCGCTCGGTGGCTCCAGGTACTTTTTAACCGACTTCAAAAAAGGAGGAGGTTCTCTATTCGATTGAATTTTTTTTTTTTTTTTTTTTTTTTTTGTGCCTATGTTACCTCATATCTCCGCCAATTCTCAACCGATTTTGAAATTTTTTTTTGCATTGGGTCCAGCCTAGCTTCCGATTGGTCCCATTTTTTTTTCGTATTTTTTTCATAGGTATTAGACCTTTTTTATTAGGTTTGTTTAGACCTAACTTCTTTGTTTATGAACCGATTTCGATGGTTCTTTTTTTATCCGAAAGGGGTGTCTTAGGGATGGTGTCATATTAATTTGGTCAAGTTCTGATGATATGATCACTATTAATAACATCACTAAAAAGAGAAAAATAAAAATAATTTTTAAGAAAAAATAAAAACCGACTTCAAAAAATTAAATGCAACAAATAAAATACACTAAAAAGTATAAAATAATTATTATCTTATTTAGTTACAACTAAACGATGAAATATTAACACGAAATTACTTTTTGAAGTTGGTGCCAAACATATACCTTTTATGAATCGCACTCGACGGATCTTACTTAGTACGTTTGGAGGGTATGCTCGCTTATAGGTATAGTTAGTTTGGCACCGACTTCAAAAAGTAGTTTCGTGTTAATATTTCGTCGTTTAGTTGTGGCTAAATAAGATAATAATTATTTTATACCTTTTAGTGTATTTTATTTGTTGCATTTAATTTTTTCATGTCGGTTTTTATTTTTTTCTTAAAAATTATCATTATAACCCCTGCTTATCTTGAACCAGTTCATTATAACCCCCATATCCTTCCTTATGGGCATCATCATGAGGTAGGGCAGGGGCTTTCCCTCATGAAATCTTCAATGAATAAATAATAATAAAATTCAATTCATAAATAGAGAAATTATCTCGAAACGTTAGTGGGTTTTAAATGAAGGTTTTAAGATAATTTTTTTATAAAAGATTTTATTTATTATAATTTCGATTATTTACACATAAGAATTGGAGATTGCCGTTATTTTGTCATTTATCATATTATCAGAAATTGATCAAATTGATATTGTACTATCCCTAAGGTATCCCATTTCCAATAAAAGAAGAATAATTGAAATCGGTCCATAAACAAAGAAGTTATGCTTGAATATACTTAACAAAAAGGTCCAATATCAATTAAAAAAAAAAACGGGGCCAATCGGGTACGTGACTGAACCCAATGAAAAAAATCATCCAAATCGATCCACGTGGTAAAGAGAAATAAATGAACAAACACAAAAAAAAAAACTCCGTTGAATTGATAACCTCCTCCTTTTTTTCAAAGTCGATTAAAAATAGCTTCGAGTGCGTATTTCTTTATCAGATCATGAATTTAACTCAAGGATTCTCACCAGAATGCATTGGCGTAGTTAGGGAATTTTCCTAGGAGGACAGCCGCAGTGGCGGCGCCAGTGTTGAGCGAGGTGTGGCGTCCGCCCAACCCAAATCGCTCTCGCCCAACTATCCACCCAACCTGTTAAATTGAGCATTTGAGCAAAAAAATATTGAAAAACCAAGTTGATAAAATTAAAAAAAGGTAAATCGCTTTCAATATTATAGATCTTATACAATAATAATAATTATACATTATCCCTAAAGTATTAAAAAATAAAATGTAGGATATCTATAAATCAAAGAGCTTTAACAAAAAAGTGGTCCAAGTAAACGTTTAAGTCAAAAAAAATTGCTAGAGAATGAGATAGGAACCAAATTTCTAGGATGAGTGGTTTTCATTTTATGAAGAAAAAACTGAGATTTTTTGCAAAAAATTGCATTTTTTCAAAGTTTCAACTTCATTGCGGCACCAGATACCATTCTCCAATTAATATGAAACTTTGTTTAAATTGTAGTAAATTTAATCTAGTTTAAAAATATATAGAGTTGTCTTTGTTGAAAACGTGCTCCTTCATGGTCAAAATGGGATAATATCGAAAAAAAGTGCGAGTTTTAGGGATATTCTGGGGGCTGTTTTTTGAAACCACATTAAAAATCGAACTACTTAACCAATTTTGTATTTCTTTTTTTTAATTGACGCGAAATTTTGTCCTCTTTAATTTACTCTAGGACGGTTATTTACAAAATATGAGCTGTTTTCGAGTTATAAGCGAAAAACTGGAAAATATCGATTTTTTTTGGTCGCCAAAAGTTGTCCCCCAGACTTTCGAGGTCGCAAACTTAGATTTGGCATACCCACACCATACCAAATTTTACTTTTACCAAAATCAAAAAAAAAAATACAAAATTTCTCGTCGAATAAGCAATTTTTTGCATTTTTTCAAAAACTTCAACCTCATTGCGGCACGTGTTATCGTTGTCCAATTAAGATGAAACTTTTTCAATCTCACTTTTTAGCCATTTGGTAACTATTATGGGGGTCAGTACCAATATTTAAGAGTGGTTTCATGTGACCAACTAATGAGTATAATTCACTTTTTCGCCAAGTTGGTAAAAATTGCCTATCTTTGACGATCGATTGTAGCCTATACTACTCAACAGATTTCAACTTTTAAGTATGTTATTCGACGGAAAAATGATGATCTTTCATTTTGGTAAGAGTAAAATTTTCTGTAGGACTCATGGTTTTCGAGATATAGCTAATATCTGAAAAAAGCCCAAAATTTTCGTGATTTTAGGCCCTCAAAAATTTATCACCAGCCAGAATCCGTCACAAACTCTTATAACTCTTATTTCGAATGCCTAATGTCGATTCAAATTATTTCCACCTTGTGAATATTTATTGCCCAGCATTGCCCGGGCTATGTTATTATTATTATTATTATTTTGTTAATTTTTCCATTTTTGCTTTTACTTTTTTTTCCCTGTCCTGGACTGGTGGGGGGCTTTAGCCCCTTACCCCCCACCGTGGTTGCGCCAGTAGAAAAAAGTCCTCAATCGAAAAAGTGTACAGAAATTTCAAAATTCTGCTATCTCAATGTATTGACGATAACGGTGGCCACCTTCGAGATGTCGTTTTTAAAACCTAATGATATAAAACTTTAAATGTATTTCTGTATACAGAAACAAGAATTAAATCGATACTGCCAATACTTTATGTGTTATGATATTTTAAAATAAGCAAGTGACCGCGCCCCACTCTGTATTTCCAAAGTACTTAAATCTATTTATTCTGGGAAACGTTCATTAAAATTTCACTTTAAAAATAAATTTCTTAAATTGTTTTAAAAAATTAACAAAACCAAAACAATAATATCCATTTTCTTTGCTTATCAATATAGCATCATTGTTGATTGTTATACGAGTTATTTTAATTATTTTTTGAATACTTAAGTTTATATATTCTTTAAACTTCACATGCTATTTGTCACATTATTGAAATATCTATTTAAAATAAATAAGTATGTATGTATATATGTTTGTATGATCCAAACGATCTGATTGGCCAGTGGATAGCCAATGGCAAAGCGTTAAATTATTAGAACGATTTTGATTGGTCAGATAGTGATCCTGCTTAGCCAATGAGTTAAATAAATCTTTCCTTTTTGTTCCTTATTGTTGAATCAATTTAATTCAGCACATTCTTTCAATACTTACAGTATCATTTTAAATTTCAATTATTAAATTGGTATGAACAAGACGCTCCCCGCCAGGGGCTAAGTGACGCCGGGACGAAGGCCCGGTCGTCAGCTAGTATTTAATACTTCTAATAATAATTTTTTGATTCATTTATTTAGCAATAATAAAAAAATGATATTTTATAAGAAGAAAAAAAAATGATTATCAAAATCAAGAGCACAAATTTTGCTAGCACTCGGGCGCCAAATGGTTTAATTATAACACTGCTGGTAATAATACTGGTAGAAAATTTTATTTTTCATTAAATTAAAAAAAAATTGATTAATCTA
The DNA here is from genome assembly GCA_024734495.1 of Forficula auricularia. NCBI lineage: Eukaryota > Metazoa > Arthropoda > Insecta > Dermaptera > Forficulidae > Forficula > Forficula auricularia. The sequence goes on from JALMQS010000128.1 coordinate 14,821,194, forward strand.
TCATATTTTTCTAGTTTTGCACCTCAAAAAGTATTGTCTAGCCCCACAAAAATAAATAATATTCAAAAAAAATTATTTATTATTATTATATTTTAAATATAATTAATTGTTTTATAAAAAATACTTTATGATTTTAAAATACACTCGTAGAGTATGAAAAATAACTCCATATATCAAATACTGTATATATCAATACAGGACAGCCTGTCAAAATCTTCGGTATTATGAATGAACTGCGCACTCTAGCGGGCTAGGATGAAAATACATATAGCGCATAATAGAAAATATCACATGCATAGAGTAATATAGAGTGGAAGGCTCCATAAGGAGCCAATGTATTTTAGCGTATACGAGTTACAGAGCTCTCTGGTGAGTCCAGGGCGAAACCATTGGGCAATAAAATTGCGGAAACCGCCCTCTTCGGGGCAAATTTTGGTGACATTATCAAGAATAAAAAATACGCTTATATATACATATAACATAAAGGGTATGTATCTTTTATCTTGGACCAAGGCTTTGAATGTTCTATGATCTTTGGATAGCTCTTAAGAACTAAGAGTTTTCGTCCTGCAGTCGCTAGAGAGCGCTTTTTCTATATACTGTAGCCTTCCACTCTATATTACTCTATGATCACATATAAGTGGTTAATTTGAAATAGAGATTTGAATGAAGCACATGCATTAGTGCTGGGCCAGCCCGGCCACCAAGTTTTCATCCTTGCCCGCATGGCGGCGCTGAAATTCATGATGCCAAAAACCGTTAAATTTTCTATAGAATTTTGACAGGCCATTGTTATATACAGTATTTGATTATATAAAGCCCCTTCACCTGCAAGGATTAATTTTCATTTGATATGACTTGACGTTAATCTCGAAATTTTAATCTGAATTATTTGAAAGACGTTTTAACGAAAGTTATGTTCTTAAAAAATAATTTTAATTAAATTAATCGAGATATTTTAATATTTTTAAGAAAATATATCAGATATAATAAAACTCGGAGTTAATTTAATTAATGGAAGGCTGCCGAATGTTTATTTACATTATTGATTATTGAGTTAACAATGTACCTATGTATTAAAAATATTACTGATCCCAACAATCGAAAAGCTAATCCTTAAATTCTAACAATGTACCTATGTATTAAAAATATTACTGATCCCAACAATCGAAAAGCTAATCCTGCAGTATTGAGTTAAATTCTAACAATGTACCTATGTATTAAAAATATTACTGATCCCAACAACCGAGAAGCTAATCCTGCAGTATTGAGTTAAATTCTAACAATGTACCTATGTATTAAAAATATTACTGAAGGTATTAAAAATATTACTGATCCCAACAATCGAAAAGCTAATCCTGCAGTATTGAGTTAAATTCTACCAATGTACCTATGTATTAAAAATATTACTGAAGGTATTAATAATATTACTGATCCCAACAACCGAAAAGCTAATCCTGCAGTATTGAGTTAAATTCTAACAATGTACCTATGTATTAAAAATATTACTGATCCCAACAACCGAAAAGCTAATCCTGCAGTATTGAGTTAAATTCTAACAATGTACCGATGTATTAATAAAATTACTGAAGGTATTAAAAATATTACTGATCCAAACCGAAAAGCTAATCCTGCAGTATTGAGTTAAATTCTAACAATGTACCTATGTATTAAAAATATTACTGAAGGTATTAATAATATTACTGATCCCAACAACCGAAAAGCTAATCCTGCAGTATTGAGTTAAATTCTAATAATGTACCTATGTATTCAAAATATTACTGATCCCAACAATCGAAAAGCTAATCCTGCAGTATTGAGTTAAATTCTAACAATGTACCTATGTATTAAAAATATTACTGATCCCTACAACCGAGAAGCTAATCCTGCAGTATTGAGTTAAATTCTACCAATGTACCTATGTATTAAAAATATTACTGAAGGTATTAATAATATTACTGATCCCAACAACCGAGAAGCTAATCCTGCAGTATTGAGTTAAATTCTACCAATGTACCTATGTATTAAAAATATTACTGTATATATATCTTGGTTAATAATTAATATCGGTCAGATCATAATAAACTCGATTAAGTTACTAAACCATCCATGTTGGGCAAACAGAATGACAGAAAATCTAAAATACCTTTAATTGAGTTTAAAAAATTAATCCTTGTTAGTGAAATCAGACCATAGATCCTCAAATAATGATATTAAACTATAAATCTTCATTTTTATTATAAAATAAATATATTATTAACAGGTGGGACTCTACCTGATTCATAGCTTTAAAAGTCCTTTTACGCTTTAAAATGCTTAGAAAATGGATTTTTTGAATCCGCGACAGTTTGAGCAAATAAATAAATTGATTCAATTTAAATTATCTATATTGAAACATATTTTTATCATATATATTACTATCATAATAAATATAATTACTAAATTCGAAAATAAATTTGTATACGCCAAAAAATAAAAGGTTCTTCAACATTTTCTCATATCTATGTTTTGTTGATATATATGAATATTAAAAAAAAAAAAAAATATTCAGTTATTTATAAAAATAGATATTAATTCATGTACTTGTTTTAAATTGTCATAATGACCTTCTCCGAGAAAATGACCTAGTGTGTCAAAAAACGGGTTTGGACTTAAGAGTGGATTCTGGTACCTAAAAGGGTGTAGAATAAGATAAAATGAGTTAGATTTCTGATAAAAATTTATTTACCCCATAAAAACGTACAAAACGAACTTGGGAAAATCGATAAAAATGAGAAAAACATTAAAATTTTTTTTTTTTTTGATTTTTTGGTTTTAAATTGTTTTTTTTTCCGTCAGTCTTCGAATTTTTTTGGAGTTTGGACTTTTTTTTTCGGTGTTTCGTGATCTGGTACTTCGATTTTCTTCCGTTTGACAATTTCAGTTTTTTTCTTTTTTCGGCGCTTTGACTTCAGCTTTCTTTTACTCGTGATCCGGTGCTTCGATTTTTTTTTCTTGCTGGCAGGTTGAGATTTATTTTTCAATTTTTTTTTCTCTTTTGGTTCACTCGGTTTAGGAGCTACAAAATCCCGTTTCTGTGAATCACTACATAAGACCCTGACATTCTCATACAAATACCATTTGCGATCTAACGAGATATTGATAACACTCGTTATACAGTTGGCACAAGACTGAAGCGTCACTTTATTCTTTTCCTTTCTTATAGTTATTTTTACAAAAAATACATCACCACATAGGCATGACGTCACCAAAGTCGGCACCCAATCATAACTAACCATACCAAATCGCATCTCCCAACTGAAGGTGTGTTAAAAGTGATAATGCGTTATGAAACTTTAAATGCGTTTTTCTCAAAACTTTATTTTCACACACTAGGTCTCTTTTCTCGGAGAAGGTCACAATATGTATATATAGGGTTTTTCATTAAGAGCGACCCATTTTGTTTTTTCAATTAAAAGACCTGTGGATTAGTTATGGAAGTGGTTTTTATTTCAAATGAAAGTACAATCGATGCCATTATTTATGGAATACAACATTGTTCAAATATCTGTCTCAGAAGCGCTGGCATGAGTGAATACGCTGGACCCAATTTTCCATGACTCGAGCACACAAATCGGCCGAAATACCAGGAATTTCGCTTTCGATGTTGGCTTACAGCTCTTCTAACGTTGCTGGCTTGTTGGCCTAGTCCAGCGATTTAATGTAACCCCAAAGAAAAATGTCTAAAGGGGTTAAATCGCTCTTCGATCGAAAATTGGCGTAAGCCCTCGCAACGTAGTCGCGATAGAACGTGAACTTTGATAAAAAAGTTGAATTATTTGCAAACATGTGTCCCTCCATGATTAAATGGCATAGACTGACGTTTCAAAATGTAAAAGAATTCCGAAGCCAACTTCACTCCTATTTGAGAAATGTTAAAAGCAAAATGCGTCGTCCCTATTGAAAAACCCTTAGTTAAGTTTTTAATTTTTATTTTATTAGTATTCTATCTCAAAAATTCATTAAAAAAATAAAAACTTTGTCACGATCTCACGGCAAGTGAGATCAATGTCAACAATGTTTATAAATAATTTTAATTATTATTTGTTTATATATTATTATTTATTGTTTATTTTACTTTGTTGTTATAATAATTAAAAAAATCTATTCTCCTGAAATTCTTCTGAATATTTTATTCATTGAACATTCGCTCCGTGCACGAGACTCTAGACATCTGGTGGGGAGAAATCCGGCACTTATCTTGTAAAAAATACACGGATTTCTATAGGGATTTACAGTAAAAAGTGAGAAAAAAAATTAAAAAGCAGCTAATTTTGCAATTTTTCTTTGTCTGTTTGATGTCTTCACTTCTTTGTATTATTCACACCAAATAAACACGTAAGTACAGTCCTGTGTATATACATTTTTATGATTTTGCTTTTCTTTTAAGGAGTTCGGTGTTGGTTCTAGGTGAAACATTTTAATATAATAACAAAACTTGAGTAAGATACGAGGTAGGTTTCACAAAAAAGAAATAAAACAAAATTGAGTTTTGAATTCGATATATTTCGGGGGTTAGCCCATCATCAGGAGTCTAAGAAAACTGATTATATATTGGAAAAATAGTTTTACAAGTAACAATTTTTAAATTTTATTTTTTAAATGTACCTGGTGAGGGGAAAGTAGGGGAAGAGGAGAAGTTGTTCTAAGAATTAATATTTTCTATTGAGATTTGAACTGGCTGAAAGGAAGCTATACGTGCTATTATAATAACGAATGGACAAGTACCTGAGAAGGTACAACTTGAAAGGTACATGAGAGAGTACAATTACCCTAGTATATTCAATGTGCGAACAATGGAAGGAATGTTTATTTAATTTATTATAACATATAATCAATAATTGTATTTTTATACACTTCCAATTGATTATTTAAAATATTTGAATTATTAGAGAGGGCTATTTTTATTTCGGTGGATTCCAAGAGATCCAATTTAAGGCCTTTTCTTTCAAAATGAATGGGGATAGGGTTATCATTAGAGGTTGAATGGTTGGTAAGTGGCATGTAAGTGAATTGCGAAGGCTGAGGTCGAATCTAAATTAATGTTATCGGATTTATTGAGATGATTAAGAGCTCTTACATGCTCGGAGTAACGTATTTTGAATGAGCGGCCTGTCTGCCCTATATAAAAAGCATCACCATCTTGACAAATTAATTTATATACTCCTGATTTGTCTAATTTATCAATTTTGTCTATTTTATTGTTAATCAATTGGGAGCCTAAATTGTTGTTGTTGTATAAAGCAGGACCTGTCAAGTTCTTTTGATTAATGATATACTAATTTGGAAAATAAAATGAATTAATTTATCAAAAGCAAATGGAAATTTGTTTTTGAATTGATGGAAAATGCTGAATATCTATAAATGTAATAGTTTTATCAAAAAAGTGGTTCAAGTAAACGTTCAAGTAAACAAAATTTCCTAGATAATAAAACAGAAATAAAGTTTAAAGGATGAGTAGTTTTCATTTTATGAAGGAAAAACAGCGATTTTTTGCAAAAAATAATTTCGGCACGGGTTACCATTATCCAATTAAGATGAAACTTTGTTTGACTTGTTGAAAATTTAATCTAGTTTAAAAATGTATAGTGTTGTCTTCTCTCGAAAACGTGCTCTTTCATGGTCAAAATGGGAAAAAATCGAAAAAAGTGCGAGTTTTTGGGATTTGAGGAAACAAAAAAATAAATACTCCAATTTTCAACTAGCGCTTGAGCCCGAACGGTTTGTCGGAGAAAAAAACTTAGAAAACAAAATTTGTAGGAACTTTTATGAACTTTAATTTTAAATATGAAGATTAATTACGAAAAGTTGATAGTTTTCGAGTTATAAGCAAAAAACCTCAAAAAATGAGTTTTTTTTAAAACTTTTTTGGCATTTTTACAATGTTCCGTCATGAAATTTTGTTAGTAAACCTCAGATTCAGATTCAGCATACCCAAAAACATAAATGATTGAAGAAATTACTACCCCAATACTTTCCGGGTAATTTAACTGGACTATTTGTTTTAATAAAAAATGAAGTGAATAAAATTTTCTAGAGAATGAAACAGAAATCAAGTTTCTAGGACAAGGGCGGATCCAGGAATTTTTATGGGGGGGGGGGGGGGGGGAGAATCTATATAAGGTGCCCGAGGTATATAAGATATACTTTTTATCTCGGAAGTGTGTCGCGATCGAATTGTCCAAGCGGGGGGGGGGGGGGCGTCTCTGCCACACATATATAGAACTTTATTTTCAATTTTAAAATTTAAAAAAAAATAAATGTTTTTGTTTTTTTTTACAAAAAAAATTTGCCAGGCACGGGCCTCTATGGGGGGGGGGGGGGCGGTCGCCCCTTCCGCCCCCCCCCTGGATCCGCCCTTGTTCTAGGATGAGTGTTTTTCATTATAAAATATGAAGGAAAAAGTGTAATTTTTTGAAAAAACGGATCATTTCCTGTCGTGAAAAATGCTGGATATCTATATAATATATATATAAGAGTTTTAACAAAAAAATGGTCCAAGTAAACGTTTAGGCCAACAAAATTCCTTAGAGAATGAGGTATAAATCAAGTTTCTAGGATGAGTAGTTTTCATTTTATGAAAGAAAAACTTTAATTTTTTGCAAAAATTTGGAGTTTTTCAAAATTTTACCTCATTGCGACTCGGGTTACCATTATCCAATTAAGATGAAACTTTGTTTTAATTCTAGAAAATTTAATCTGGTTTAAAAATATATAGAATGCTATTTGTCGAAAACGTTCTCCTTCATGGTCAAAATGGGAAAAAACAAAAAAAGTTCGAGTTTTTTGAATTAAAAATAAGCCAATTTTCAACTAGCGCTTGAGCCCAAACGGTTGGTCGGAGAAAAAAACCTAAATAATGAAATTTGTAGGAAATTTTATGAACTTTTATTTTTATGAGGAAGATTATTTACGAAAAGTTGATAGTTTTGGAGTTATAGGTAATCAAAAAAATATTTTTTTACCTTTTTTTTTTGCATTTTTGACAATGTTCCGTCACGATATTGTTGTTATCACACCTCAGATTCAGTTTCAGCACACCAAAAAACTTAGAGGATCAAGAAATCAGAACTACCCCAAAACTTTCCCGCGAGTGGCTCTTTAAAATATATAATTAATTACGGTTAGTTTCCCATAAGAAACGGTTTGTCGTCGCCGTTACTCATCCCATGACCCCCAAAACACCCCACCGTGACTACACCTCAGATGGACATTAGTATTTTACAACTTTTCAAAGATAAATGCTTCATTTAAAAAATTGTAAAACACTCTCCATAGTTTATGTAAGTATTTAAATATTTGAAAATAAATTCTTGATTCTTTGATTATATAAAATAAACAAAGACTAGTATTTAATTTCTCTTTTTTATTATTATTATATAATTTTATTTAGTGTGTTTACTAATTTTAAAAGTTATTCTATTAACAAGTTTTGAGAATGAGAAAACGATCTGGCTAGGTCTGGACCTCGACAAATTTCATCTTAATTGATCTTTTCTTAATTAAAGTAATTATTGACAGATGAAAATCTCAATAAAAAAGTTTGTTTATATTTTTTTTCAATTATGTTTTATTTTTAATTGGTTTTTTAATTTTAAAACCCACAAATAGGTTATAGCAATTATTAATATATAGGTATATATTAAAATTAGGAATTTTTTAGAGGAAAAGGGAGGGATGATGGAGACCAATCGACTTGATTGGGGAATAATGGAATTGAAATAATTATCGGAAAAGAGGTTTTTTTATCTAATTAGATTTTTCCTCTTATTAAAAACAAGGATTAAAGATGAATAAGGACACTCGATGGTGGAGAAGTAATCTCCGGAATCGAAGCAAAAATACAATGTATACATTAATTAATGTAAAATAATTGGTTTAATAAAATTTATAAAAAATTTATAAATAGGAATTTTTATTTAATTTAATTTTGGTTTTTTTTGGATGGGGAGGGGAATGGAGAGGAAACCAATCGATTTGATTGGGGAATAATGGAATTAAAATAATTATCGGAAAAGAGGTTTTTTTATCTAATTAGATTTTTCCTCTTATTAAAAACAAGGACTAAAGATAAATAAGGACACTCGATGGTGGAGAAGTTATCTCCGAAATCGAAGCAAAATACAATGTTTACATTATTAATGTAAAATAATTGGTTTAATAAAATTTATAGGAATTTTTTGTTTGTTTTTAATTAGCAGGTGTCTAAATCATAACAAAAAAGGTGTGTTTACAAATAAAGTGGTTGGAGTAGCTTTTTTTTATATAACTTGGAAACAAATCTTATTTAATTTTATGTTTTTATTTCAGATCCTATACGATTTTTTTTTTTTTTATTATTATTTTCCTATTTATTTTTAGCCGACTTCAAAAAAAAGGAGGAGGTTCTCTATTCGACTGAATTTTTTTTTTTTTTTTGTGCCTATGTTACCTCATATCTCCGCCAATTGTGAACCGATTTTGAATTTTTTTTTGCATTGGGTCCGGCCTACGTTCCGATTTTCGTAGGTATTAGACCTTTTTTGTTAGGTTTGTTCAGGACTAACTTCTTTGTTTATGAACCGATATCGATGATTCTTTTTTTATTGGAAAGGGGGTATCTTAGGGATAATGCAATATTAATTTGGTCAAGTTCTGATGATAGGATCACTATTAATAACATCACTAAAAAGAGAAAGATAAAAATACCTTATACCTTTTAGTATATTTTATTTGTTGCATTTAATTTTTTTGAAGTCGGTTTTATTTTTTTCTTAAAATTTTTTTTTATAATGTTTATCAATATGAACGAATGTGGGCAAATTGGTGTACGAGTAAACAAATATACACATAATATATATGTGGACCATTAGAAAGCTAGAAATGCAAAAACTGGGTGCGGGGTGGGGTGGATGTGGGAGGTGCAGGAGGTGGGGTGCAGTTGTGGGGGATCCGGGGGTGGTGGGGTGAAGTGGAGTGGGGGTGCAGTGGTGGGGGCGAGGTGTGTGGTTTCGGGAAGGGGGAGGGGGGTCAGGGGTTACCGTGCATCGCTCGGTGGCTCCAGGTAGTATAAAATTAATTTTGTAGAATATTTATTTTCTCAACAAATTTTTTCACTAATGCAAATTACTTCCAGTTCTCTAGTTAACGTTATTGATTAAGGGTGCTCATAATTTAATTTCCAATGCACATGAATCATCATCCCTGGGGGGAAAATATTATATTTTACACTTCAATAAATAAAATAAACACTTAAATTCTCCCCTCGAAAAAAATTATACCTTTTTACTTTACCATACAGGGTATGGTCAAGTATTGTAATCGTGCATGAAAAAAGTGGGGTTTTATTCCTTCTTTTTTTTTCGAAATATCTCAAAAACGGATGAAACTATTTTGATTAGAAAAATTGAGCGAAACCATGGGATTTCGCTCTACAAAAAAGTTCTAATAAGTGAACATCGAAAAAATTATATTTTTCGAGATAATAATTGTTTTGTCAAAATGTCTGTTAGTCTGTGCGTTACCAAATTATTGTGAACGAGCTTGCTCAAAAACTAGTGTGAATATCAAAACCAAATTTCACACATAGTTTTGGTCCATTGAGATTAAGAGTTGATTAGATTTTGGTGCATTTCGACCCAAAATTAAGGGGGTGGAGGGGGGGGGGGGTTGAAAATTAAAAATCTAGGCCGTTTGAGCAAACTCAACCAAATTTTGTGTACAGAATCAGTGGGACCCCAGAAGTTTAAAAATGCAAAAATTAACCGCCCAAAGGGGGGGGGTCAAGAATGAAAATCTTGCGCATTTACCAAACTCAACCAAATTTTGTATATATAATGAGTGGGACCCCAGAAGTATAACAATGCAAAAACTAAACCCCCCCTACATGATTATAAATAATTTTAGGGGCCAGGTTGTATGGTAATGTCAAGTGGATGGCCATATCAGAACACGTCAGCTTATTTTTTTTTGGGCTTTAGGTAACTATGACCATGCACCCATGCAATTAATATATTGGTCCAGTTCCTGGGGGTTTTGTCCTCGGACTTTTGTTACAGTGAATGAATTTATATAGTCGAGGGTGGGATTTTGTTTTTTATACTATAAATTGCAAAGTCTACCTAAAATTTTCGTGTTCTTTTGATTTTTTCATTATTTAAACAAAAAACTGCCCAGAAAATAGAGGATCCAAAAAGTGGTTCAGCTTACATTAATTGCGGGAAAATATTTTTTTCTAGGATCGTTTGGTATGGTGTGAGTCGAGGGGTGAACCGCGACCTAATATCGTGTACAGCTACTTCCAATTCCACTTTCATTTCCAAGTAGAAGATGAAAGGTTGAATTCCAAAATAATTCCACATAATTCCAAAGACTTGAACACCTAATTCAAATCGCCGTTCACCCCTCGGTGTGAGTATACCAAATCTAAGTTTGCGACCTCGAAAATGTGTGGGACAACTTTTGGTACCCAAAAAACATCGACTTTTTCCAATTTTTTGTTTATAACTCGAAAAAAGTCCATATTTTGTAAATAACCGTCCTATAGTAAATTAAAGAGGACAAAAAAAAAAAAAAAAAATAGAAAATTGGCCCAGTAGTTCGACTTTTTATGGGGATCCAAAAAACAACTCCCCGGATCACTTTTGAATATCCTAAAAACTCACAATTTTTTTTATTATTCCCATTTTGACCATGAAGGAGCACGTTTTCGACAAAGACTATTCTATACATTTTTAAACAAGATTAAATTTGCTACAATTCAAACAAAGTTTCATCTCAATTGGATAAATTGTACCCTAGTAGCACAATGTTTCAAACTATATAGTATCTATATAGGGGCTACACAGATTCTCAAAAAACTATTGGATTGGCAACTAAGTAATTGCGGATTTTGTTTAGAAAATCAAAGACAATTCTTTCATGGAACTAAATAACTTTATTCTGTAATGTATTGCCCATTTTGATCAATGACCTTTTGCCATCTTTCAGGCAGCATCATAATCCCACGTTCATAAAACTTCTGGTTTTTATTAGCAAAAAACTGAATCAGGTACAATTTGACATCATCATCATTATTGAAATTTTTACCATTCAAGGAGTTTTGTAAAGATCGAAATAAAAAGTAATCAGATGGTGCAAGGTCAGGACTATATGGTGGATGTGGCAAAACATCCCAACCAAGCTCCAATAATTTTTGCCGAGTGACCAAAGATGTGTGTGGCCTTGCATTGTCATGATGGAATACAACACCTTTTCGATTTGTCAATTCGGCCCGCTTTTCTTCAACTGCATTGTTTAATTTCGTTAGTTGTTCAATGTAGACAACAGAATTGATCGTTCGGTTGGGTGGTAAGAGTTCAAAGTAGACAATTCCTTTGTAATCCCACCAAACTGATAACAAAACCTTCTTTTGATGAATACCAGCTTTTGATGTTGTTTGAGCTGGTTCACCTGGCCTGCTCCACGATCTTTTCCGCTTGATATTGTTGTAAACAACCCATTTTTCATCGCCAGTTATCAGTCGTTTTAAAAATGGATCATTTTCATTACGTTTCTTTAGCAAATCGCAGATGTTAATGCGTTGCGTTAAATGCGTTTCTTTCAGTTCGTGAGGAACCCATGTATCGAGTTTTTGAACATAGCCAAGTTGTTTTAAGTGATTTTCAATGCATGTCTGTAATACATGAAGCTTCTCTGCAATCTCACGTGTTGTACTGTGACGATCCGAATCGATTATTGCTTTGATTAGGTCGTCATCAACTTCAACTGGACGACCAGAGCGTTTTTCATCTTTGAGTGAAAAATCACCAGAACGAAATTTGGCAAACCAATTTTGACACTGCCGTTCTTTAAAGGCTTCGTCGCCATAAACAGCACATAACTTTTTGTGAGCTTGCGATGCGTTTTTCCCTTTGCGGAAATAAAAAAGCAAAATATGACGAAAATGTTCCTTTTGATTTTCCATTTCTCAACGAACGCCAAACGAAAACTACACAACCGATCAAAAAACTTTTTTTACTGATTGACAGCTGAATTGCCAACTATCAAATAACAAAATGTGTTTTACATTTGGACTACGCCAGAAAACCTAAAAATTCAACTGAAGCCATCTATGAGTGAAATCCGCAATTACTTAGTTGCCAACCTTATATATAGCTTGAAACATTGTGATACTAGTGTAAAATGCAATTTTTTGCACAAAACCACAGTTTTTCGTTCATAAAATAAAAACCACACATCCTAGAAACTTGATTTCTATCTTATTTTCTAGAAAATTTTATTAACTTGAAGGTTTACTTGAACCACTGTTTTGATAAAACTCTTAGATTTATAGATATCCAGCATTTTCCATGACACTTTTGAAGATTCTGTCCGGAAAATGCTGGATATCTATAAATTTAAGAGTTTTATCAAAACAGTGGTCCAAGCCTTCGATATGGTCTGGCACAAAAATATTCTTGCCAAATTGACCTGCGTCGGCCTTGCACCGAAACTCTGTAAGTTGCTCGAAAGTTTTCTTTCGGACCGTAGTATTAAGGTTGTCATCGATGGAATATCATCTTCCCCCTTCCACACCAACGCTGGAGTTCCTCAGGGATCGGTTATCTCCCCTACGCTTTTTCTTATCTATATCAACGACCTTCTAAACTTGCCCTCCAATCCGGTACATTGTTACGCAGATGACAGCACCCTACATAACGCCCCTGCATCGCATAAAAACCGTGCAGACATTGCCTCTTCAATTAATTTAGACTTGTGCAAACTTAAAAACTGGGGATCCCAAAACTTAGTTAACTTCAATGCAGGGAAAACTCAGTGTTGCCTTATTTCTAGGCGCGTCGACAGAAACCTCCCAAACACATCATTCGACTCAAACTCACTAGAATTCAGGGATAAAATTTCAATGCTAGGCGTAACTCTAGGGTCTGACCTTTCATGGAATGACCATATCTCAACCACTGCTAAAGCTGCAGCGCGCAAGCTTGGTCTCCTATTTAGGTCTAGACGCTGTTATACTCCCAGTCAACTTCTTATGCTGTATAAGGCTCAAATTCGTCCCTGTCTCGAATATGGCTCTCATCTGTGGAGGGGTGCATCCAAGCATTCTCTTGCTACACTGGATGCAATTCAGAAGCGAGCAATTAAACTAATAGGAGACCCGGCTCTAACCAACTCACTCGACTCCCTGGCTCACCGAAGAACCGTTTCTGCCCTTTTCCCTGTACTACAGATACTATCACGGTGTCTGTTCAGTCGAGCTGAAATCTCTTATCCCCCTAATGCCCTCTTTACGAGAAACACGCGGTTTTCTAACGCTCAGCACCCCTTCGCTGTCAAATTGGATAAAAGTCGAACAAGCGCTTTCGCCAACTCTTTTATTCCTATGACCTCCAGAGACTGGAACTCGCTCCCTGCCACCATCTTTCCCGCGACTTATAACCGCCAAGCTGTATTTAAGACCCGTATCCACAGATACCTTCGACCTCCGCCCAACCCATAAAATTCTTTCTTCTTCTTTTCACGATGGAGGGGGCCAACCAAGAGGCCTTTAGGGGGTTGCACCTTTTTGGTGTAGCTCCTTCTCTCATCAACTATATCATTAAAAAAAAAAAAAAAAAAGTAAACGCTGATACAAGCCTAATACAATTTTATAGAAAATAAGATAGAAATCAAGTTTCTAGGATGAGTGGTTTTCATTTTATGAACGAAAAACTGTGGTTATTTTTTGCAAAATATTGCAGTATTTCAAAACTACCATTATCCAATTAAGATGAAACTTTGTTTGAATTATAACAAATTCAATCTAGTTTAAAATTGTATAGAGCTATTCTTGATTAAACATATATAATATATGTAAAAGACTAGTACAGTCACCACCCACTATAGGTCTCTACTGTAGATTAGTGTTAAGTTAGGAACATACTGAAAGGGTAACATCACTTGTTATGTTTACGCCATACCGACCAGACCAAAGAACTTGTAATTTAATTATCCCTTTCAGGTTAGTTTATTTATTATAATAATTATCTTAATCTATATATATAAAATTAAGGTTTTGTATGTACATTGGTCCAAATCACGCCAAATTTTGGTTGCACACGTTTCAAGCAAAGTTATGAACGAAAACACCCTCAACAAAATTCCTGTCTGTATGTCTGTTTCCGTCGTTTCCGAAAAGTTGCTCACGATTCACGTAAAAACGGCTGAAGAGATTATTATGTAATTTCATATTTACATCAGATGTCTTCTACCTTACGTTTTTAGCTATATAACGTTTTGATATTTTGAGCCCAGAAGGGGTTTGGGGGGGGGGGGGGCGCACGAATGAATATTAATAAATAACTCCTAAACTATTAACCATCCGGCAAATTTTATAATAAACAAAATTGTAGAGGATGTGATTTCTGACAACTTTTGTTTAAAAAAACTTCCCCAAAAAACCACCCAAAAAGGGGGAGGGTGAAAAAATTTAAATTCTTGCCCTTGGAGCAAACTCAACCAAATTTTGTATACATAATCTCTGGGCCTCTAGAGAGCTAGAAATGCAAAAACTAACCACCCAAAATGGGGGGAGGCTCAAAAAATGAAAATTCTTTCTCTTGGGCCAAACTCAACCAAATTTTGTATACATAATCTCTGGGCCTCTAGAGAGCTAGAAATGCAAAAACTAACCACCCAAAATGGGGGAGGCTCAAAAAATGAAAATTCTTTCTCTTGGGCCAAACTCAACCAAATTTTGTATACATAATCTGTGGGTCACTAGAAGCCTAGAAATGGAAAAATTGGGTGCGGAGGGTGGGTGCGGGGGTGGAATGGGAGGTGGGGTGAGGAGGGAGCCGGAGTATGGTGGGGGTGCAGGGGGTGGTGCCGGGTGGAGTCCAGGGGCATAGCGGGGGTGGTGTCCAGGAGGCTAGGCGGGGGTGTGGTTGGAGGGCACGGGGTAGGGTCCGGGGTGGATGGGGTGCGGGGTTTGGAACTGGGTGCATGGTGCGGGGGTGCTGGAGGGGTTTTCGGGGTGGGGTGTTAGTGGGTTAGGGTGCGGGAGGGGGGGGTCCAGGGGGCGTGCCCATGGCTAGCAAGAGGGCCGCCGAAGGCGGGCCTTGCAGCTAGTATATTATATTATCTTTATTGTATTGTTTGTAATATAAATATGCCTTTCAGGCATAATAAAATCTGTTGTCAAAAAGAATTTAGATATATTTAATTTCTGACCCCCCAAAACCGCCCACGTGGCTAGAATCTAGGTAGTTTTAACCGAAACTTCGCTTTCGCTATTTCGGTATTTAATAAAAAAAAAAAAAAAAATTAAAATAAATAAAACAAATACATCATATGATTTGAATCAATTTATTATACAAATATTTTATTATTCTTATTATTTATTACAAATTCATAAATCAATTAAAATAGAAAATTCAATTTTTTTTTTTTGTTAATTTTAAAACATAAATAAAAAAATAAATAAGTTCTAATCTTAATTCTATTGATTATTATATATTTTTTCTTCTAAATTTAGGGTTTTACATATTTTTCAAAGAAAGGGTAGTAGTAGGTAAATATAGCCAAAACTAGTTGCTTGTGGGTTGGGATTTCTGTTTTTTTTTTTTTTTTTTTGAGAGGGGGGTGTGGTGGCGGGGGTGTCAGGGGTTTAGTAGTAGTAGTGGCTGATGCTACGGCGACGTCGCCCGGGGCCTCCGGCGTAGCTGGCGGCTGCCATGCCCATCAGATGTTTGGCCGCCTGAGAGCCGCTGAAGCCTCGGCTCATGCCCAGGTCCAAACCACGCTTGGCACTGAAACAACGGAAACCACAGTGAAAGCAAATTCAGAGACAACGACCCACCTCAACCTCAACCAATTATCACCACACATTATATAACACATATAGTATACAAGTGGACATTTAAAGTATTTTGTGTATCAGCTACGTTGGATTTCTTCCTTTATCAATGGAATTTCAAATAGTGAAAAAATAAAATAAAAAGAAGAAATTTTTTTCACTTCAATGTATATATGTTTATGTTTATTTGAATCAAGCAGAGGACAACCTCTTTGTTTCTTTTTATGACACTATTTTATCTATCTAAAAAAATAAAAACCGACTTCAAAAAATTAAATGCAACAAATATAAAAATACACTAAAAGGTATAAAATAATTATTATCTTATTTAGTTACAACTAAACTACGAAATATTAATATGAAATTACTTTTTGAAGTCGGTGCCAAACAAACTATACCTATAAGCGAGCATACCCGCCAAACGTACTAAGTAAGATCCGTCGAGTGCGATTCATAAAAGGTATATGTTTGGCACCGACTTCAAAAAGTAATTTCATATTAATATTTCGTAGTTTAGTTGTAACTAAATAAGATAATAATTATTTTATACCTTTTAGTGTATTTTTATTTGTTGCATTTAATTTTTTGAAGTCGGTTTTTATTTTTTCTTAAAAATTATTTTTATTTTTCTCTTTTTAGTGATGTTATTAATAGTGATCATATCATCAGAACTTGACCAAATTAATATGACACCATCCCTAAGACACCCCCTTTCGGATAAAAAAAGAACCATCGAAATCGGTTCATAAACAAAGAGGTTAGGTCTAAACAAACCTAATAAAAAAGGTCTAATACCTATGAAAAAAAATCGAAAAAAATGGGACCAATCGGAAGCTAGACTGGACCCAATGCAAAAAATTTTTCAAAAATCGGTTGATAATTGGCGGAGATATGAGGTAAAATAGGCACAAAAAAAAAATCAGTCGAATAGAGAACCTCCTCCTTTTTTGAAGTAGGTTAAAAATATCACAATTTCTTTGGGACAAATGTCACCTAGAAATTTGAAATTTTGCAAAGTGTTTTTTAAGAATTCAAATTTTAAAGAATAAAAAAATTAAAAACTTCAAGATTTCTCCGGAAGTATAATACTGAAGTTTTTTTAACTTGAAATTTGTTATAAAAATGGTTTCTAAGACGGGACTGACTGTTAAGAAATGTTTTTAAAAATTTCAAATTGTAAATGGATAAACAAGGAAAAAACCACTAAAATTACGTTTTCATCACAATTTTTCCGAAACTTGGAGACGATTTTTAAGACTTGTTAAGATTTAATGTTTATAAAGATTTTAAAGACATATTTTTTTTTATAAATTTGATTGTTTTAAGGCTCTCAGACCATTATTTACTGAGATAGAGACGTTTAAAGATTTTAAAGACAAATTGTTTTTGATCAATACTTGTAATTACGTATTATTCCATTTAAAAACCCAACTATTAAATTTAACTATTCCACTATTTTACTCAAATAACAATATTTTCATAATTTACGTATTGGTGCTTGGTTCAAATAGCGGCATCTTAAATATTAATATATCTAGAGTTGCTCCAAAAATATGAGAATACGTATATCATTTATATAGAAATCGATTTCGCCATAATTAACTTCACCATCTATTCATATCAAATATAATTTCTTAACTATAAATATATCAGTATGGTTAGCAAGGGGCTAATAAACTAGTTTAGAATAGGGGGATTCTGTTTTAAAGAAATTTGCAATATTATATTAAATAGTTGAACAGGAAGTATTTCGAATGTGGAATTTATTTTTCACTTAACAAAAACTTTATCTAATGCCTTTTGGCCACATTTGAAGAAAAAAACTCTCTCGGTGCGCACATAAAATATACTGATTCTAACTATAGTTTTTAAGGAAAAAACAGTAAATAATTTACAATAATGATATCCACTTTGACAAATATCACAAATGTCATTTAAAAGTAAATAAAATAAACTGCAACGGATCGTTGCTAAACTTTATCCAAATTCATTTGAAATATTAATATGTTTATTCCTTTATTATTAATCAGATATCACTTGTGATTTGCAGTTCATGTTGACTTTAATTCAAAAATAATGATCGATTCTCATTTAACAGTCGAGAAATAACAATTCTACATTAGATTTTTGACCCTTTGATTATTATTGGTAACCATTGCTGAAGACATGGAGGAATCGACTTAAAATCAAAAATAACGATCGATTCTTATCTAATACTAGTGGAATAACCTTATTGCATTCCATTTTTGATGTTTTGACTATTAATGACAACCTCTACTGAAAACGTGGAAGCATCGACTTAAAATCAAAAAGACTAAATTCTTTTTTGGTAAACAACTCAAGCTTGAGTTGTTTGCCATAAAAGAATTTAGTCTCTTTTGATTTTAAGTCGATTCCTCTATGTCTTCAGCAAAGGTAACGAATAAGAAAACAACGCTGTTGATATGGTTACTTATAAAATTTCCTCCCAAATTTTTAGCATTTCACAGAGAGAAGCCTATCTATTCTTACTTAAACAAGATTAAATGGGCTATATAAAACGATCAAATGAATAAATTTTAAATAATTTAAAATAGTACTATCTTACTCTAGAGTAAAGTGTTTTAAAATATAATTTTACTAAAAACTTTATTTAAACTTTTTTGTGAGTCCCCAAGGTACTTAATTAGGATATTAAATTTCATCCAAAATGGTTAAGTCATTTGCAAGATATTTAGAAAAAACTAAAAAAGTACTGAGATAAAGTACTAATGTTTGTGGCCCGATATGTACCAAAAACTAATCAGCGCTTCATTTTGTTAAACTAATGATAGGTTTTCAATTTCATTTCAATTGGTGCAACGGTGTGGAAAAAATCGTGGGCCAAAAAAAACGATAACATACATACATACATACATCCGCACGCACTAAATGAAAAAATCGCACTTTTTGGCCTCTCGACGAGACCCCATGTAATTTTTGGCAAAACCGTCATGTGCTAAAATTCAACCTAATTGAATACTACAATTTGTGACTTTAATTGAGTCCATGGGTTCCGTAGTCTTTACCTGAGGACCCTTTGAAGCCACGCTTGCCGCCGAGACCGATTACAATACTTTCCCCATGCTTCGCATTGGATAAAGTAAAAAAAATAATAATAATAATCAACAAATGTATTCTTGAATTTGTTAACCGACTTCAAAAAAAGGAGGAGGTTCTCAATTGGACTGAATATTTTTTTTGTGTGTCTATGTTACCTGAAATCTTTGCCAATTGTGAACCAATTTCGATCATTTTTTTACATTGGGCTCAGCCTAGTTTCCGATTGGTCCCGTTTTTTTTTCATTGGTATTGAACCTTTTTTGTTATGTATGTTCAGGCATAACTTCTTTGTTTATGAACCGATTTTAATAATTCTGTTTTTATTTGAAAGAGGGTACCTAAGGGGTGGTCTCATATTAATTTGGTCAAGTTCTGATGATTTGATCAATGACGAAATAACGTAAATCTCCAATTCTTATGAGCAAATAATCGAAATTATAATAAATAAAATCTTTTAAGTATAAAAAAAAAACAATCTTTAAACATTCATTTAAAACCCGCAAACGTTTCGAGAGAATTTCTATATTTATGAATAGAATTTTATTATTATTTTCGGATTCATTAGCCCGACGCTTTCTCTTACGAGATGCATGCAAGGTATTATATTAAGTCACTATCAATAACATCACTAAAAAAAAAAATTAAACCGACTTCAAAAAAATTAAATCCAACAAATAAAATAAGAACTTAAAAATCAAATAAAATACACTAAAAGTTATAAAATAAATTATCTTATTTAGTTACAACTAAACGATGAAATATTAACATGAAATTACTTTTTGAAGTCGGTGCCAAACAAACTATATAAGCGAGCGTACCCGCTAAACGTACTAAATAAAGTCCATCATGTTTGGCACCGACTTCAAAAAGTAATTTCATGTTAATATTTCGTCGTTTAGTTGTAACTAAATAAGATAATAATTATTTTATACCTTTTAGTGTATTTTATTTGATTTTTGAGTTCCTATTATTTTATTTGTTGAATTTAATTTTTTTGAAGTCGGTTTAATTTTTCTAAAAAATTATTTTTTAAAAACCTTATTTTTGAACCCCGGGAACCTTGAAACCTCAAGTTCTTGTAAAAATCTTAACTTTTATTTTTTTTTTACCCCAAATACAAGATTTCCATTACTCCAGATAAAATCAGTTTATCGAGTTTTTTATAATAATCAATTAATAATAAATTTATTAAACCAATTATTTTACATGAATTTGTGCATACATTAAAGGCACATCGACTGCTAAGGTCATTAGCGCCTAGGATTTCTATTATATTCTCTATTTTTTTTTTGAACTTTATAACGTACATAAATGTATAAAAATCCAACGAGAGATAGACTATATAAGAAATAACAATACAATAATGAAGCTGTAAAGGGGCTTCTGATAGATATGTGAAATAAAATATCAAAACAAACAAAATAAATGTATAAAAATTCAACAAGAGATAACTATATAAGAAATAACAATACGACAGTGAAGCTGTAAAGGCTTCTATAACAAATATATAATAAATAGAATAGTCAACAAAATAGATAATATCACATAGTAAGACTAATATCCATGAGAGAAGAAGCAATGCCCTATTCGAGGCGTGATGATAGTCTGCATCCTTCTAGGCATATTAGCATATAGTGGAAGGGGACTAATTTTAGGTTTGACTCTTTTAGTAGAGTATTTTCCTCTCCCATTCTTTGGTCTGATTGGTTTTGAAAAACCTTGGAGAGTCACTCAGAAAGGTTTGGGAAAAGTCAACAGACGACTTGTTGGCTCCCATTCTAGCTAAAGGTCTGTAGCCTCATTTCCTACGATACCCATATGTCCTGCTTCCCACATTAAAAGAATTTCATTCGTCTGGCAGTTCCCCATACAGGGATTCGGTGCTCTGGACAAGGATGGGGAGGATTAAACCCCTGCAAGGCAAGGAGGGCAGCAGAAATTACTATGTGATTATGCTTTTATTTAACCCATGGCGTTTTATGAAGGAGAGCGCTAACTCATTAGCTTTTAATTCCCCAGTGAAAATGCTGGAGATGGCGGAGCAGCTTGAATTTCCTTTCTATGCTATCGAGTTTAAAAGCAACCTACTTCATTCATCTGATTCGACCCATCAGTAAAAATAAGCGAAAAATTAGGGTATTTCTTGATGACATCTTGAAAAACCGTTTGGAAAGATGTCGCTACTTGTATTTGTTTGTTAAATTTATGCAGGTCCCATATGACTGCAGGCTTTTTTATAAGCCAAAGGGGTTTGGGGGCATTAATAAAAGCGACCTGGTGTTTACAAGTGTCATCAAAGGTATCAATATAATGTTTCATTCTTACAGATAGTGGTTTGGTAGATCTAGGTTTTGAGAATTTGTTCGAGTTTGTGACTGCAAATAAAATTTTATATGACAGGTGATTTGAAGTGAATAGATTTTTAATAAGTAATTTAAAGATAAAAGTGATGTCCCTTCGTATTCTTAATGGGGGTTCACCCGCGTATAAATGCTATAGGGCTAGTCCTAGGCTCCTAATGCGATCCGAATACCCGTATTGCTGAATCGAAGTCAAACTTTTAAGACATTGTCACGAGCCGATGTAGTGTTTTGAACTTCGATTCCGGAGATTACTTCTCCACCATCGACTGTCCTTAATCATCTTTTAGTCCTTGTTTTTAATAAGAGGAAAAAACTAATTAAAGAAAAAAACCTCTTTTCCAATTCCATATTCTCTCAATATCCTCTCCCCAATAATCAATTAAATTGGTAAATTCTAATATATAATCATATTTCTTATTAACTCTTTGTGAGATTTAATACTCGAATTTATAATCAATTAAATTGGCAAATTCTAATATATAACAATATTTGTTATAACCTATTAGTGGGTTTTAAAATTAAAAAACCAATTAAAAATAAAAGATAATTGAAAAAAATGTAAACAAACTTTTTTATTGAGATTTTCATCTCTCAATAATTACTTTAATTAAGAAAAGATCAATTAAGATTAAATTTGTCGAGGTCCCGACCTAGCCAGATCGTTTTCTCATCCTCAAAACTTGTTAATAGAGCTGGTTTCATCAAAATCGGTAGAGCCGTTTTCAAAATAGAACTAAGATACAAATATACAAACAAATATATATATATATATATTAGATTTGCGCCACTTTTAAAATAAATGGTTTATTTTTTAAAAACCTATTATTGAACCCCGGGAACCTTGAAACCTCAAGTTCTTGTAAAAATCTTTACTTTTATTTTTTTTTTACCCCAAATACAAGATTTCCATTATTCTTGATAAAATCAACGATTCGTATTCGGTACTGGAAATAAAATGAGAGAGAGAGAGAGAGAGAGAGAGAGAGAACCCCTCTTTAAGAATTTCTAACCAGTCGATGATTCCCTTCTCAATTGCGACTTTTTCTTTCTCTCTTGGCTTCTCGCTTCTCCAGAGATTCCAGATTTATCCAGAGCGATCGTCAAATATACTCTCATAATGTAAAAGATATTAATTAAATTTGTAAGCGAGCTCAAGTGGAAAAATAAATGATTAATTAATATTACCTAACACATTTCTAATTTGGAATTATTTATTCAGGCGAAATGTTTCAATTTTTAAGCTCTCGCCTTGTTGACTCGCCTTGACGCTACAATGTGTTTCCGTGTAGATATGTCAGAGAGAGAGAGAGAGCATTGTAGTTCGTTAACTAAATAAGATACAAACTTGAAATTAGAAGTTTTATGTACAACAATACCTTGAACAGTCAGTGGCGGGGAGGGGGGGGGGGGGGTCATGTACTGATGAAAATTGTATACGAGCCCCGTCCCATCTCAATTGGCCCACCTCAATATTTTTTCTTTTTAAATAAAATTATGCTAATTCACGGTAAATTTAATTTAAATATTTATTTTTATTATAATTTTGGAACAACATTTTAAACAATTTAAAAACATTTTATTGTAACATTTAACTTAAAATTATTTTTTAATTGTTAAAAACATATTTTTATATAAAAAATAGTTCTTTGTTTTCACGAATTTATTATTATTATTATTTTTTTTTTTTAAGAATCTTTGAATATGTGAAATAATCAAGAGGGTTTGCCTTTTTCCAACAAAAAATTTTTAAGAAAAAAATAAAAACCGACTTCAAAAAATTAAATGCAACAAATATAAAAATACACTAAAAGGTATAAAATAATTATTATCTTATTTAGTTACAACTAAACGACGAAATATTAACACGACATTACTTTTTAAAGTCGGTGCCAAACAAACTATACCTATAAGCGAGCGTACCCGCCAAACGTACTAAGTAAGATCCGTCGAGTGCGATTCATAAAAGGTATATGTTTGGCACCGACTTCAAAAAGTAATTTCATGTTAATATTTCGTCGTTTAGTTGTAACTAAATAAGATAATAATTATTTTATACCTTTTAGTGCATTTAATTTTTGAAGTCGGTTTTTATTTTTTCTTAAAATTTTTTATTTTTCTCTTTTTAGTGATGCTATTAATAGTGATTATATCATCAGAACTTGACCAAATTAATATGACACCATCCCTAAGACACCCCCTTTCGGATAAAAAAAGAACCATCGAAATCGGTTCATAAACAAAGAGGTTAGGTCTAAACAAACCTAATAAAAAAGGTCTAATACCTATGAAAAAAAATCGAAAAAAAATGGGACCAATCGGAAGCTAGACTGGACCCAATGCAAAAAAAATTTTCAAAATCGGTTGACAATTGGCGGAGATATGAGGTAACATAGGCACAAAAAAAAAAAAAAAAAAAAAAATTCAATCGAATAGAGAACCTCCTCCTTTTTTCAAGTCGGTTAAAAAGAAAGTTTGTTTTGTTTATTATTAGTAAAAATGACTCGTGGAAAGGTTGTTGATGAAAAAATTCGCTCAATTATTATCAATTTATTTAAAAAGGGAAAATCAAACGCGGAAATTGGCGATCTAGTTAATTTATCAAAGTTTACTGTCAGAAATATTTAGGCATTGAAGAAGATTATTAGAAAAAACAGGCGTTCGAACTATGGTGAATTATCTGTTCTTTGGAGCGATGCTGTCGGGCCAAGTGTTTCAAGATCCACGTGCCATAGAGAAGCCCTTAAGCTAGGTTTTAAAACTTACAAGGTAATTTTATTGCAACTTATTCCTAATTTTTTTTTTTTGTAATTTTACTAATTTTTTTAGGCTAAAGAAAAGCCACTCTTGACATTTAGAACAAAAGAAAAACCGGCTTAAATGGGCTAAAAGTCACATTAATTGGAAGGGTGATGAATGGAATAGTGTCCATTGGAGTGATGAGTTTCGTTTTGAAGTTTGTGTTGGGGACAATCGAAGCAGAGTTAAATGAAGCTTTCAATTCAGATTGTTTAAAAAAGAAAGTAAAATTTCCTGCTTCAGTTATGGTATGGGGTTCAATGTCTGCTAGAGGTGTTGGAAAACTTCACTTCATTGATGGAATTGTAAACACCAATAAATATTTAGAGATTTAAAAAAAAATCGTTACTTCCAACAATGGCAGATGCATTGCAGAATAATAATAATTTTGTGTTCCAACAAGACGCGGCCTGCCAGAAAATCTTTAAAATGGCTTTCTGATCATAATGTTCCACTTTTGGAGTGGGTGGCAAACAGTCCCGACTTGTCACCAATAGAAACTCTTTGGCACACAATGAAAAAGCTATTACGAATACAACCAGCTAGAAACGTAGTCGAATTAAAACACAAACTTCAAAATATTTGGGATACTTTCACTCAAGATGAGTGTCAAAACTTAATAAGTACGTTGCCCAAAAGAATTCAAGCCGTAATTAAAAATAAAGGCGACGTCACACAGTGGTAAAAGTTTTGGATTTTGTATGTTTTCCTTGTTTTTAACAATTAAAAAATAATTTTAAGTTAAATGTTACAATAAAATGTTTTAAATTGTTTAAAATATTGTTCCAAATGATAATAAAAATAAATATTTAAATTAAATTTACCGTGAATTAGCATAATTTTTAACCGACTTCAAAAAAGGAGGAGGTTCTCTATTCGACTGAATTTTTTTTTTTTTTTTTGTGCCTATGTTACCTCATATCTCCGCCAATTGTCAACCGATTTTGAAAATTTTTTTTGCTTTGGGTCCAGTCTAGCTTCCGATTGGTCCCATTTTTTTTCGTATTTTTTTCATAGGTATTAGACCTTTTTTATTAGGTTTGTTTAGACCTAACCTCTTTGTTTATGAACCGATTTCGATGATTCTTTTTTTATTGGAAAGGGGTGTCTTAGGGATGGTGTCATATTAATTTGGTCAAGTTCTGATAATATGATCACTATTAATAACATCACTAAAAAGAGAAAAATAAAATAATTTTTAAGAAAAAAATAAAAACCGACTTCAAAAAATTAAATGCAACAAATAAAATACACTAAAAGGTATAAAATAATTATTATCTTATTTAGTTACAACTAAACGACGAAATATTAACATGAAATTACTTTTTGAAGTCGGTGCCAAACATATACCTTTTATGAATCGCACTCGACGGATCTTACTTAGTACGTTTGGCGGGTACGCTCGCTTATAGGTATAGTTAGTTTGGCACCGACTTCAAAAAGTAATTTCATGTTAATATTTCGTCGTTTAGTTGTAAATAAATAAGATAATAATTATTTTATACCTTTTAGTGTATTTTATTTGTTGCATTTAATTTTTGAAGTCGGTTTTTATTTTTTCTTAAAAATTATTTTTATTTAAAAAGAAAAAAATATTGAGGTGGGCCAATTGAGATGGGACGGGGCTCGTATATAAATCTCAATGTTTTAAGGAAGTTTTTGATTTTATATTGGGCACCACACTCATTGCAGTGCTGAGCCGCATGCAGGGTTGGACAGCCCTGTTTTTAAATGATTACGTGAGAGAACTCGAATGGCCATTTTTCGGTGATGTGTGCACAAAATGTCGATTTCTCCTTTTAAAAAGAGTTCCATTTCAAATAAATACTTATTATACATTTTTTGAAGTTCCATTCAGCAGTGACTGTGCCGTTGTTTCGTGGGTTTGTTGTATAAATAGCCAGGGCTTTTCCACTGGTTGATTTAACTTTCACATCTTACCAGTTGTTAATTGCTGTTGGCGATTTTGCTCTGGCGAAAACGAACCAAACAGGCCCGAGACCAACTATTTTGCAACAATAAATACCAATACACAAAGCTTTTTTTAAAAATTTCATATATTCGATTGTTTTAAGGCTCTCAGATCATTATTTACTGAGATAGAGACGTTTAAAGATTTTAAACACAATTTTTTTTATCAATTCTTGTCTTAATTACGTATTATTCCATTTAAAAACCCAACTATTAAATTTAACTATTTCACTATTTTACTCAAATAACAATATTTTAATAATTTACTTATTGTTGTTTGGTTCAAATAGCGGCATCTTAACTATTAATATATCTAGAGTTGCTCCAAAAATATGAGAATACTTAAAATACGTATATCATTTATTCAGAGATCGATTTCGCTTAAATTTACCATCTATTCATATCAAATATAATTTCTTAACAATAAATATATCGAAAAGTTTTTGTTTTGCCGAGAGTAGCAGAGTTGTTGATTCACAAAGAGAAACAAAGAGGTTGTCCTCTGCTTGATGCAAATAAACATATACACATATATCTCAAGATGATATATCTGTATATATATTATTTATTTGTTTGAGACTATAGTTTCGAAGACTTGGTCTTCATCATCAGTCTTTCTTCAATTATAAATGTTTTTCATGGAGGCTAGGAACTAAGTTCTAACTTAGTTCCTAGCCCTCCAGCAGTGACGAAAGAACACCAAGTTTTCAATATCCATATGATATTGACTCCATGAAAAACATTTATAATTGAAGAAAGACTGATGATGAAGACCAAGTCTTCGAAACTATAGTCTCAAACAAATAAATAATATATATACAGATATATCATCTTGAGATATATGTGTATATGTTTATTTGCATCAAGCAGAGGACAACCTCTTTGTTTCTCTTTGTGAATAAATATATCGTTTTTTCAGTGTGGTTAGCAAGAGGTTAATAAAGTAATAGAGGGATTCTGATTTAAAGAAGTTGTTAATATAGTTAAACAGGAAGTATTTCGAATGTGGAATTTATAAAAGGCCTTTCTTTCTTTCCACTTAACAAAAACTAGTATTCAAAAACAACGCAACCAGTAGTGTAATTAGGCCATGGCATAAAAGGAAGCTTGCACTCGGCGCCTAAGCTACAATCTACAATGGCTAACTTGCTCTATAATTATATACTAGCTGGAGGCACTGAGCGATGCTCGGTAACTTCTTCCTTCAGTTAAAACCTTTATTTTAATATTATTTTTAATTTAAAATTCTGATAAAAAGGTCGATTTTTATTTGAGAGCCGTTTTCAAATTAAAAAAAAATACAAATATATATAGTATTCACCCACTGTACCCCCCCCCCCCCGCTTGACCCCACCCCGAAACCTCGCCCTACCCCCGGATTCCCCACCACTGCACCTGTTTTGATTCAACCATATGATTCATTTTTATTCATCCAATTGTTAATAAATAAAACCTATCAAAATGTGTTGTTTTTTCAGAAAAATTGAGACCTGCTTATGCGAAATATATTTTTAAATAAATTCTTGATTATTTTTTATTCTATTAAATAAATAAAGTTCTTTATAAAAACAATTATAAAACGTTTATTAATATTTCTAACATTTAGGGAGAACAAAATATGTTAAAATCCACAATCACAATACTTTTTCAATACCTTTTAGAACAATGAATTAAGGCAACCCATTGTCTGCCTGGGTACAAAAGGAAAAGAGTAACCGTTTTTAAAACCCTAAGAATGGGATTTGTCTACCTGAGAATAATTAATTTGATTACGAAAAAAGCCATCAAAAACAATTTTGTCGAAGATGAGACCGTGATAGATCGAATTGTCACCCCAAAAACCCCCTAACCCGTGAATTTCATCAAAATCGGTAGAGTCGTTTTCAAAATAGAACCAAGATACAAATATATATACAAATATATATATACAAATATTAATATGCTCGTTTAATAAGAGTAGATTTTTAATTTATTTGTTAAACAAATGTGGTCACTAATAAGAGACGAATTTCCAGTACAGAATGAATTTTGAACGATTTCACCATCTTATTTTTATTTTTAACCGACTTCAAAAAAGAAGGAGGTTATCAATTCGACTGAATTTTTGTGTGTCTATGTTACCTGATATCTTCGCCAATTGCGAACCGATTTTGATGATTTTTTTTCATTGGGTTCAGTCTACTTCCCGATTGGTCCCCTTTTTTTCATTGTTATTGCACCTTTTTTTGATATGTATGTTCACGTATAACCTCTTTGTTTATGGACCGATTTCAATGATTCTTCTTTTATTGGAAGAGCGGGTATACTTAGGGGTGGTCCCATATTAATTTGGTCAAGTTCTGATGATATGATCAATGACGAAATAACGTAAATCTCCAATTCTAAGTAAATAATCGAAATTATATTAAATAAAATCTTTTATAAAAAAAAAATCAATCTTAAAACGTTCATTTAAAACCCGCAAACGTTTCTAGAGAATTTTTATATTTATGAATTGAATTTTATTATCATTTTCTGATGATTGGAGGATGGGTGAATGGGACCAATCGACTTGATTGGGGAATAATGGAATTGAAATAATTATCGGAAAAAGAGGTTTTTTTATCTAATTAGATTTTTCCTCTTATTAAAAACAAGGACTAAAGATGAATAAGGACACTCGATGGTGGAGAAGTAATCTCCGGAATCGAAGCAAAAAATACAATGTATACATTAATTAATGTAAAATAATTGGTTTAATAAAATTTATATCATTTTCTGATTCATTCGCTTGACGCTTTCTCTTACGAGATTCATTCAAGGTATTATATTAAGTCACTATTAATAACATCACTAAAAAGAGAAAAATAAAAATAATTTTTCCGAAAAAATAAATAAAACCGACTTCAAAAAAATTAAATGGAACAAATAAAATAAGAATAACTTAAAAATTAAATAAATTGACTAAAAGGTATAAAATAATTATCTTATTTAGTTACAACTAAACGACGAAATTTTAACTTGTGTAGCGGCCCGTGTTGCTTTGTCTAACGGCCGCTAGATGACTCAGTCAGATCGTTGCGACACTTTGCATGACTGATAATATTTCAGTCATGTATTAAGTATGGCAATTCGATCTCGACTGATCATCGAAGGAGGAGCCATCCACCAACAAGGAGCTCCTCACCCGCCAACTATTCGGGTGCCTCCCAGCCCGGCTCTTTACCAGGGACGAACATCGCCTTGTCCAAATGATTGCTATGTACCCGCCAACTAGGAGGGGAGCGCGGATACGCACCACGCAACCAAACCCCTAACAACATGAAATTACTTTTTGAAGTCGGTGCCAAACATATACATTATATGTATTGAACTCGACGGAACTTACTTAGTACCTTTAGCGGATACGCTCGCTTATAGGTATAGTTTGTTTGGCACCGACTTCAAAAAGTAATTTAATGTTAAAATTTCGCCGTTTAGTTGTAAAAGAATAAGATAATTATTTTATACTTTTTAGTGGTTAATATTATTTTATTTGTTGATTTTTGTATCATTGGTATTGGACCTTTTTTGTTATGTATGTTCACGCATAACCTCTTTGTTTATGGACCGATTTCAATGATTCTTCTTTTATTGGAAAGGGGTGGTCCCATATTAATTTGATCAAGTTCTGATTATGTTTGTTTGTCGATTTCTCTTTACCATATGGACCGATTTCGATGATTTTTTTGCATTGGGTTCATTCTAACTATAAAGACACTGGTGTTTTTATTTTATTTAGTGTTTCATTATTAATTGAGAAGGGGGTAATTATTTAATTTGACAATTATTTTAAGCTTAATGATATAATCCAACTAAAATGTTTAATTGCTTAATTTTAAGATTCTCCATAATAAACCTTTAATTACGTTAATTTGATGAGTGGGCGGATTACTAGAGTTAAAATTAAGTAATACACCACGCGGATAAGGTTTCTGGTACCAGTATTTTATTACTTTATCCAATACGATGCAACTTGTCTAGTTTATTTCCTTGTGGTAGATAAGGGAGCTAAAAGCAATTAGCATTTGTTTGAAAAAATTTTATATTAGACAAATCGGATTTCTATAAAACTTGGCAATTATTTAGAACTGATGGTGTTTGTCAATTTTGTAAAATGATGTCACATTTAACATCAGTATATCAAAATATATACTTTGACTTGTATATATAATCTATCTATATAATAAAAATGAATTTCTGTTTCTTTGTAAGCGCAGATCTCTCAAATGCCTGGACCGATTTGGCTAATTTTTTCTTTAAAATGTTCGTAATAGTCCAATTCAGGTTAATACGTAAAAAAAAATTGGAAAAGTTGCCCGGAAAATTGGAAAATTCAGGAAAAACAAAAAAAATTCAGGTTAGCCAACATAGCTTGCCAAACAATAAAAGAACTAAACTAGCAAAAATGAAACAAGTGTTGGCGGCGCTTTTTTGAGTGTCATTCATTCTAACCACATTATCGTTGAAGAAGAATTTAATAATGCAACAAAGATTTTAAAAAATATCTATTTTTTAAAAATAAATTAAAAAAAAAAAAACGTCATGTTAACTAAATTTTTGAAAAAGTTATGGTTATTTAAAAAAGCTATTTTTCAAAAAATTCCTAACTTTTTTGGGTTGGTTGAAATTTTTTAAAAAATTCTGAAAACCGTCTTTAATAGGGTAGAAAAAAATAAAAAAAGTTTCAGCCAAGCTTTTGATTATATTATATAGATGAAAAATATTTAATTTAAAATAAAATATGTTATTTAAAAATCGTTTTTTCTTAAAAATACCCTTGGGAATCTCACCTCATCTTTTTTTCTATTGTATTTAAGACCCTCAGCCATTTCAAAAGAACTAAGCCTTTTTGGCTTTTGTATTCGTGCTCATTCATTCATTTCAATATTATTTATTTATTTCCAAGTTAATTATAAAGGATTATTGAAACTATACTAACTAAACTAACTGAAAGGAATTCATTAGCTTTTGGAATTTCTTTAAAAATATATTTTAAAGATTAAAACCAAAATTCAATTAGCCCGTAGAATTCTTTAAAGAAAACAAAATCATTTGAAAACCCATTGTTATATTGTTTTGAAATCTAGAAAATTTCAGCCTATTGAAATTATTAAAAACCTATTTTGAGCCTAATTAAAGTTAAATTTTCTATAATCTAATAATAAACTTTAAAAGTGTATTATTTTTAATTTTGAATTGGATAATTCTCCACAAATGACGATTTTTACAAGACAAAAACTTTATTTTAATTTAAGTTGAAAGGTTCTTTTTGCCGAATAATTGAGTAGCCAGAGTAGGGGACAATAAAATATTGTCTTCTGCTGGAAAAATACATTTTTTAAATTAATTAATAAAGAGATATACTTTGTCCTCTTCATCAATCTATTACAATTAATTCACAAGAGTTGATATATGAAAATGTTCTTTACACGTGTATAAAACATAAATAAAACAGCCACGTGGGGGTCCTGGCTAGTAAAAGGCTCGCCAAAGGCGGGCCTTGAAGCTATTATTTAATAAAATTATTTATAATAATGTAAGGGGGATTAGTTTTTGCATTTTTAGACTACTGGGGGCCTACTGTATACAAAATTTCATTCAGTTTGGTACAAGAGCTAGAATTTCACCCCCTCCTTCCATTTAGGGCGGTTAAATTTTATATTTTTTAGTTTTTATGTGGCCCACTAATTATGTATCCAAAATTTGGTTTAGTTTTGTAGAAGTGTCTAGATTTTCATTTTTTACCCCCCCGTTTTGGGCTGTTAGTTTTTGAATTTTTAGACTCCTGGAGGCCTACTGATTAAGTATACAAAATATGGTTGAATTTGCTAAAATGGTCTAGATTTTTATTTTTTGACCCCCTCCCCTAATTTGGCCCCAGAAAAAATATTTTCAATATTATATTTTCATTTTATAGTATATTTCATTTTTTTTTGTTTTTTGGTTTGAAAATCTTATACTTTTCAATTATTAACCCCCCCCCTTCCCTCCACCCCTCTTAATTTAAGGTCGATATGCACCAAAATCTAATCAGCTCTTAATCTAAATGGACCAAAATTTTTAACTTTTTTCTTCAGTTAAAAACTTTATTTTAAAATTATTTTTAATTTAAAATTCTGATAAAAAGGACGATTTTTTTGTTTGAGAGCCGTTTTCAAATTAAAAAAAAAATACAAATATATATAGTATATTAATTGTTGTCTTTCTTTCAGCTTAATTCAATTATACATATTTCAAATTTGCCGCGCCGCAAACTATTCAATAAATTCAATTTATAAAATACATAGCTATATATAATATATTCAATTATTTCCACACTTATAATAAAGTCTAATTCAAAAATATTCATTTTAGTAAAAGTAAAAAGCAAAGATTTTTAAAATATTTCTATGGTCCAGTTCTAAAGTGTGTGCCTCTGATGCAAGAGGTCTCAGGTTCTAATCTGACATCCGGCTAGTCATTTTTTTATATTGAGATTTTCATATATCAATAATTACTTTAATTAAGAAAAAATCAATTAAGATGAATTTTGATGAGGTCCAGACCTAGCCAGATCGTTTTCTCATCCTCAAAACTTGTTAATAGATCTTGTTTCATCAAAATCGGTAGGGCCGTTTTCAAAATAGAACCAAGATACAAATATATATATAAATAAATATACAATTTTTGCTCGTTTAATAAGAGTAGATAAATATGATTATAAAATCGTTCAAAAACATATTTTGATATTGGAATTTGTCCCTTGATAGGAATCGCACGTTTTTTTTACTTCTTACTATTTACCTATAAATTTTAATTTTAGTGTGTGAGTAAAATAATAATAAAAAATAAAAATAAAAAATTAGATTTATTAATAAAATTATTCCGAGACGGTTTATTTCGCTCCGAAGCCAACCAACCCGTAAGCTTAATGGTTAAGTCTATACGAGATATTTATGTATCATCTCATTAGTGGATGCTATTTAAAAAAATTCTTCAATTATTTTAAGAAGTCTCGTAGTAGACGAGATTCCGAAATAGAATTTATTAAATTATCTAAATTAATTTTTCCTTTTTTTTTTTAATTTTGGGAAAATCTTCTAATTATACTGTAATATTGTAACAATAATCAGATCCGAGTCGATATTTAATTGATAATTTTATTAAAAGTACCTGGAGGCACCGAGCGATGCTCGGTAACTTTTTCCTTCAGTTAAAAGCTTTATTTTAATATTATGTTTAATTTAAAATTCTGATTAAAATGTCGATTTTTATTTGAGAGCCGTTTTCAAATAAAATATATATATATATATATATATATATATCCCCCCCACCCGAAACCTCGCCCTACCCCCCGGATCCCCATCATGGCACCCCACCTCCTGCAACTGTTTTGATTCAACCACATGATTCATTTTTATTTATTCATCCAATTGTTAATAATAAATAAATAATAATAATAAATAAATCTTTATTTCTCGACCTGCTTAGAGGCACAAGTCCTCGGTGGCTAGGTCCTCCAAACATCAATACAATCTAGCTACAATACATTAATAAACATCAATACAAATTAATTACAACAATTTAAAAAATAATAAACAAGTAAAAAAAAAATAAAAAATAAAAAAATAGAAATGTATGCTCATTAATAAATAACATGACCATAGATTTCCATCAAAAAACAAAAAGTAATTTAAAAATTCCGCGCAAAAACCCGATACCAGGAGCAAGCGACGCATTAGCCATCCCGGCATTTGCCAATAAATAAAACCTATCAAAATGTGTAGTTTTTTCAGAAAATTGAGACCTCCTTATGCGAAATATAGTTTTAAATAAATTCTTGATTATTTTTTATTCTACAATATTAAATAAATAAGGTTCTTTATAAAAACAATTATAAAACGTTTATTAATAATTCTAACGTTTAGGTAGAACAAAATATGTTAAGAACCACAATCATGATACTTCTTCAAGGCCTTTGAGAACAATGAATCAACCCAACCGATTGTCTTCTTGGGTACAAAAGTAAAAGGGAAACCTTTTTTAAAACCTTAAGATTGGGATTTGTCTACCTGAGAATAATTAATTTGATTACGTAAAAACCCATCAAAAACAATTTTGTCGAAGATGAGACCGTGACAGATCGAATTGTCATCCCAAAAACTCCCTAACCCGTGAATTTCATCAAAATCAGTAGAGCCGTTTTCAAAATAGAACTAAGATACAAATAAATATATAAACAATTTTTGCTCGTTTAATAAGAGTAGATTGATTTTTTGCATATAAATGTTTTTTGGGGCGCTGAATACAAATCTGATTTATCCCACCAAAATTTCGTGACGCAACATTGTAGAAAATGCAAAAAATTGTGAAAATTTCAATTTTTTGCTTATAACTCAAAAATTATCAACTTTTTGTAAATAATCTTCCTATACAAAATGAAAGTTCATATAATTTTCTACAAATTTTATTATTTAGGTTTTTTTCTCCGAACAACCGTTCGAGCTCAAGAGCAAAATCTATTTTTTCGACCTCAGCAACTCCCCGGATCACCCAAAAACTCGCACTTTTTTCGATATTTTCCCATTTTGACCATAAAGGAGCACGTTTTCAACAAAGACCCCTCTTTAAATTTTTAAACTAGATTAAATTTGATACAATTTAAACATAGTTTCATCCTAATTGGATAAATGGTAATCCCATGGTAATGTTTTGAAAAACTGCAATTTTTCTTTCATAAAATGAAAACCACTTATCCTAGAAACTTGATTCCTATCTTCCTCTCTAGGAAATTTTGTTCAATTGAAGGTTTGCTTGTACCACTTTTTTGATAAAAGTCTTAGATTTATAGATATTCAGCATTTTCCATGATAGGATTTGATCCGAATCATCAGAAGTGTCATGTAAAATGCTGGATATCTATTAATCAAAGAATTTTATCAAAAAAGGGGTTCAAGTAAACGTTAAAGCCAATAAGATTTTCTAGAGAATGAGATAGGAATCAAGTTTCTAGGATGAGTGGTTTTCTTTTTATAAAGGAAAAACTGCGATTATTTTAAAAAATTACAGTTTTTTAAAACTTCAACCTCAATGCGCACAAATTACCATTTATCCAATTAAGATTAAACTTTATTTAAATTGAAGCAAATTTAATCTAGTTTAAAAATGTATAGAATGGTCTATGTCGAAAACGTGCTCCTTCATGGGAAAATATCGAATAAAGTGCGAGTTTTTGGGTGATTCGGGGGAGCTGCCGAGGTCGAAAACTTAGATTTTTCGCTTGAACCGAAGTCAAAAAAAAAATCTAAATAATAAAATTTGTAGGAAATTTTATGAACTTTCATTTTGAATAGGGAGATTATTTACGAAAAGTTGATAGTTTTCGAGTTATAAGCGAAAAACCGCCAAAAAATGAAAATTTTCCACCTTTTTTTTTACATTTTTTTTCTAAATCAATTATATATATTTTTTTTAAATTCCATTGATAAAGATATAATTTCTCCCGAAACGTTTGAAGCTTTAAGAATTTTTATTTATTTTCTACAAAAAAAAAAAAAAAAAAAAAACAATTATAAAGTATTTCAACAATTATAATTATTATTATGTTTAATTTAAAAACCATTTATTGATTTATTTTAATATTTACATTGTGACGAAATAATCAAAATAAATATTTATTTTTATTTATAATATTCTGCTGATGTTAATGGCAAATTGGTATATACAATATTGATCTTGAGCGAGGAGGAAGAGGTTCCCGGGTTTATTTTTAATGTATATAAAAGATGAGCTTCTTTGATTAGTGACCATAAATTTCCTTTGAATCATTTCTGATTTATCAAAAGATTGAATGGGGGGGGGGGATTTGAATATATGTATTTATATATTTAAAAAATAGATTACTCTAGTGGATTGATCATTTTAGTTGAATTTGAATATTATTTTACCATATTTACAATTGCCTTAATTCAGAGATGATTTTATTTATTTATTTTTTCATAATAAACTGAGCTTCTATAACAAAAGTTCCCGCTGAACATACATAAAATAAATAAATAAATAGGTATCTTGACTATCTTGGAGCTATACTGATCCAAACGCAGAAAGAATCATTAAAATCGGTTCATAAACAAAGAAGTTATGCCTGAACAAACATAACAAAAAAGTTCCAATACCAATGAAAAAAAGCGGGACCAATCGGAAACTATACTGAACCCAATGCAAAAAAAATCATCAAAATCGGTTCACAATTGGCGAAGATATCAGGTAACATAGACACAAAAATTATTACAGATGTAATATTCCGCCATATTTATTCTCATCTACGTAACAATGACTAACCATA
The DNA here is from genome assembly GCA_024734495.1 of Forficula auricularia. Taxonomy (NCBI): domain Eukaryota; kingdom Metazoa; phylum Arthropoda; class Insecta; order Dermaptera; family Forficulidae; genus Forficula; species Forficula auricularia. The sequence goes on from JALMQS010000128.1 coordinate 14,857,606, forward strand.
CAAATGAAAATAAATATACCACAATAACTCTTTTGTTTCTTAACCGATTTTCATAATTCAAATGATATTTTGTTCAGAATTAAAGGTTTAACATTTAAGCCAATAAAAGGTTATTTGATAAAACTAACATTTTCTGAAATATAAAGGTTTGAAAAATTGACATGGCTGCCATTTTGAAATTTGTAAACTTATATATTTTTTCGTTTAATAGAGCAAAATGGTGTACGAAATATTCTTAAGATTACTTATTTTAGTCTTGGGATATTATGAATTTGTTTTAAAAACAAAAATTATGGTGAATCTGATGATAGTCCAGTCAAATTGTATTTTTATCAGGTTAGTTTTGGGGTAGTTTTGATTTTTTGCATATATTTGTTTTTTGGGGCGCTGAATCCAATTTTGAAATCTCCCACTAAAATTTCGTGACGTAGCATTGTAGAAAATGCAAAAAAAAAAAGGTGAAAATTTCCATTTTTTGGCGGTTTTTTGCTTATAATTCGAAAACTATCAACTTTTCGTGAATATCCTTCCTATTCCAAATAAAAGTTAATAAAATTTCCTACAAATTTTATTATTTAAGTTTTTTCTCCGACCAACCATTCCAACGCAAATCCAAGTTTTCGACCTCAGCAGCCCCTAGGATCACCCAAAAACTCTCACTTTTTTCTCGATATTTTCCCATTTTGACCACGAAGGAGCAAGTTTTCGACAAATATCACTCTATACATTTTTAATCTAGATTAAATTTGCTACAATTATAACAAAGTTTCATTTTAATTGGATAGATGGTAATCTGTGCCACAATGAGGTTGAAGTTTTCAACAACTGCAATTTTTTTCAAAAAATCGCAATTTTTCCTTCATAAAATGAAAACCACTAATCCTAGAGACTTGATTTTTGTCTCATTCTCTAGAAAATTTTATTCATTTGAACGTTTACTTGGACTATCTTTTTGATAAAAGTCTTAGATTTATAGATATCTAGCATTTTCCATGACAGTTCTGAGGATTTGGATCATATCCTATCATGGAAAATGCTGGATATCTATAAATCTAAGATTTTTATCTAAAAAGTGGTCCAAGTAAACGTTCAAGTCAATAAAATTTCCTAGAGAATGAAATAAGAATCAAGTTTCTAGGATGAGTGGTTCTCATTTTATGAAGGAAAAACTGCGATTTTTTGAAAAAATTGCAGTTTTTCAAAACTTCAACCTCATTGCAGCACGGATTACCATTTATCCAATTAAGATGAAACTTTGTTTGAATTGTAGCAAATTTAATCTAGTTTAAAAATGTATAGAGTGGTCTTTGTCGAAAACGTGCTCCTTCATGGTCAAAATGGGAAAATATCGAAAAAAGTGCGAGTTTTTGGGTGATCCGGGGAGCTGCCGAGGTCGAAAACTTGGATTTTGCGCTTGAGCCCGAATGGTTGGTCGGAGAAAAAGCTAAATCAATAAAATTTGTAGAAAATTTTATGAACTTTCATTTTGTATAGAGAGGTTATTTACGAAAAGTTGATAGTTTTCGAGTTATTAGCGAAAAACTGCCAAAAAATGGAAATTTTCTCCTTTTTTACATTTTCTACAATGTTGCGTCACGAAATTTTGGTGAGAGGCCTCAGATTTAGATTCAGCGCCACAAAAAACATATACATATATGCAATATAATCAGAACTACCCCAAAACTTTCCCCATAGGGAGCCCATTTGAGCACAATTTGATTGGAATATAAAAACAAATTAGAAATTTATATTTTTTTATTTAACGTTTTTTGTTTGAGAAATCCCTCGCAGAATTTGTTTATGACCCTCGAGTAAACATATTAGATATTATTGTACAAGGTCTAATGGAAAATTAGTTGAAATCAGAATTATTTTTAAATGTCAATGAATTATTTCCAATAATAAATAAAATTTCTTGTAAACATATTTTTTTTCATTCATTTCTAAAACAAAATTGTACAATAATTATACATACCTAATAATAAGCAAAGTGTAGTTGTATTGAAAATTTTACATTAGCATATTTTGAAACTAAACTCAAACTCAAAATTGGGGGTCTCATCCAGCCCTCATGCTCAAATTAACCCTCGTATTTGGATTATAATATAATTTGAACAGTGGCGTAGCAAGATACTTTTCACGGGGGGGGGGGGGGGGGGTCAAGGGTCAATCCACAAAGCAAAATAATTATTTAGTGGGAATTTTTTTTATTAAAACAAATAGACCAGTTAAATTGTGTTTTTACCCGGAAAGCTTTGGGGTAATTGTAATTTATTCGTCCATTTATGTTTTGTTTTTGGGTGTCCTGAATCCGAATTTGAGATTTGCTAACAAAATTTCGTGACGGAATATTGTCAAAAATGGAAAAAAATGCTGAAAAAAAATCTAATTTTTTGTCGGTTTTTGTTTATAACTCGAAAACTATCAGCTTTTCGTAAATAACATTCCTATTCAAAATGAAGGTTCGTAAAATTTCCTACAAATTTCATCATTTAGGTGTGGGGTAGAATCAGCTGAGAGGGTGGATGAAGGTGGAGGGGGCATATTGTAATACTCACAGTCGATGTTTCATCCAGGGAGCAGTGAGCCCTATCTCCCTCACCATTGTCCCTATCTCCCCCTCCTTCCAATTGTCCCTATCCCCCCATTGTCCCTATCTCTCAGACTCTATTTTCTCAGACTAACAGTTTTGAGGATTCGGATCATATCCTGTCATGAAAAATGCTCGATAACTATACATTTAAAACTTTTATCAAAAAAGTGGTCCAAGTAAACGTTCAAGTCTACAAAATTTCTAGAGAATAAGATATAAATAAAGTTTCTACGATAATTGGTTTACATTTTGTGTAGGAAAAACTGCAATTTTTAAAAAAAAAATGATTATTTTCTGTCATGGAAAATGCTAGATATCTATAAATCTAGGAGTTTTAACAAAAAAGTGGTTCAAGTAACCGTTCAAGGCAATAAAATTTCCTAGAGAATGAGGTAAAAATCAATTTTCTAGGATGAGAAGTTTTCATTTTATGAAGGAAAAACTGCAATTTTTTGCAAAAAATTGGAGTTTTTCAAAATTTCACCTCATTGCGACTCGGGTTACCATTATCCAATTAAAATGAAACTTTGTTTTAATTTTAGCAAATTTAATCTAATTTAAAAATATATAGAGTGGTCTTTGTCGAAAACGTTCTCCTTCATGGTCAAAATGGGAAAAAATCGAAAAAAGTTCGAATTTTTGGGATTTTAGGAAACAGAAAAAAATAGGCCAATTTTCAACTAGCGCTTGAGCCCAAACAGATGGTCGGAGAAAAAACCTAAATAATGAAATTTGTAGGAAATTTTATGAACTTTCATTTTGAAAAGGAAGGTTATTTACGAAAAGTTGATAGTTTTTGAGTTATAGGAAATCAAAAAAAGATTTTTTTTACCTTTTTTTTTTCAAATTGTAGCAAATTTAATCTAGTTTAAAAATGTCTAGAGGGATCTTTTGTCCTCAACGTGCTCTTTCATGATCAAAATGGGTAAAAATCGAGAAAAAGTGCGAGTTTTTAAGATTTGCCTAAACAGAAAAAAACAAGCCAATTTTCAACTAGAGCTTGAGCCCAAATGGTTTGTCGGAGAAAAAATCTAGAATTATAAAATTTGTAAGAAATTTGAGGAACTTTTATTTTGAAAAAGAAGGTTATTTAGGAAAAGGTGATAGTTTTTGAGTAATAATCAAAAAACGCCAGAAAATGAGATTTTTTTTTTGCATTTTTGACAATGTTCGGTCACGAAATTTTGTTAGATAACTTCAGATTCGGATTAAGCATACCAACAAACATATAGGATCAAGAAATCAAATCTACCACAAAACTTTCTCGCTATGGGGCCTTTAGAGAACAATTTAACTGGAGTAAAAAGGTACTTGAAGAAATTATAAAAGAACATAATTCTTGATTAAACATATATTTAATTACAGTTAGTTTGCCATAAGAAACGGTTTGTCGTTGCTATTATCCTATGAGCCCTGACCTTGGGGGGTTCTGACCCCCCCATGACTACGCCTCTGACTATAATTATACATACCTAATAATAAGCAAAGTGTAGTTGTATTTAAAATTTTACATTAGCTTATTTTGAAACTAAACTTAAACTCAAAATTAGGGGTCTCATCCAACCCTCATGCCCAAATTAACCCGAGTGGAGGTGAGTGCTGTGTGGTGCTTTGTGCGCCCCCATCAAGTCGATGGGGTCCTAACAATCTGTTGAGTGCAGGTTGTAGGTTGCGTGTTCATATAGGGTGTGTGCAGGGGAGGGGCTGCTGGTTGGCGTTTGGCCCCTCCAGATTCGAATGTCCGAATCCGTTCGCTTCCCAATCGAATCGAGTCGCTTTAATATAGCATGGGTGATAATATTTCACTCATGCTAAACGACACAACGATCCGACTGAGTCATCTAGCGGCCGTGTCTCAAGGCTCGAGGCACATGAGCAAGAACGGGCCGCTACACCACACCCTTTGTTTCTTGTGTGATTGCCGATTACCGACTAAGTCAGCCGAGCAAGGCTCTATCCACCAAGCTGGCGGGTCAAGAGGCTGCTTGCTTTGCAATCACGTCGGGGTCACCAGTTATTGTTAGGGCTCTCGTGGAGGTGAGTGCTGTGTGGTGCTTTGTGCGCCCCCCATCAAGTCGATGGGGTCCTAACAATCTGTTGAGTGCAGGTTGTAGGTTGCGTGTTCATATAGGGTGTGTGCAGGGGAGGGGCTGCTGGTTGGCGTTTGGCCCCTCCAGATTCGAATGTCCGAATCCGTTCGCTTCCCAATCGAATCGAGTCGCTTTAATATAGCATGGGTGATAATATTTCACTCATGCTAAACGACACAACGATCCGACTGAGTCATCTAGCGGCCGTGTCTCAAGGCTCGAGGCACATGAGCAAGAACGGGCCGCTACACCACACCCTTTGTTTCTTGTGTGATTGCCGATTACCGACTAAGTCAGCCGGGCAAGGCTCTATCCACCAAGCTGGCGGGTCAAGAGGCTGCTTGCTTTGCAATCACGTCGGGGTCACCAGTTATTGTTAGGGCTCTCGTGGAGGTGAGTGCTGTGTGGTGCTTTGTGCGCCCCCCATCAAGTCGATGGGGTCCTAACAATCTGTTGAGTGCAGGTTGTAGGTTGCGTGTTCATATAGGGTGTGTGCAGGGGAGGGGCTGCTGGTTGGCGTTTGGCCCCTCCAGATTCGAATGTCCGAATCCATTCGCTTCCCAATCGAATCGAGTCGCTTTAATATAGCATGGGTGATAATATTTCACTCATGCTAAACGACACAACGATCCGACTGAGTCATCTAGCGGCCGTGTCTCAAGGCTCGAGGCACATGAGCAAGAACGGGCCGCTACACCACACCCTTTGTTTCTTGTGTGATTGCCGATTACCGACTAAGTCAGCCGGGCAAGGCTCTATCCACCAAGCTGGCTTTGCAATCACGTCGGGGTCACCAGTTATTGTTAGGGCTCTCTGGAGGTTAGTGCTGTGTGGTGCTTTGTGCGCCCCCCATCAAGTCGATGGGGTCCTAACAATCTGTTGAGTGCAGGTTGTAGGTTGCGTGTTCATATAGGGTGTGTGCAGGGGAGGGGCTGCTGGTTGGCGTTTGGCCCCTCCAGATTCGAATGTCCGAATCCATTCGCTTCCCAATCGAATCGAGTCGCTTTAATATAGCATGGGTGATAATATTTCACTCATGCTAAACGACACAACGATCCGACTGAGTCATCTAGCGGCCGTGTCTCAAGGCTCGAGGCACATGAGCAAGAACGGGCCGCTACAATCTGTATTATAATATAATTTGAATAAACATGTGGACATTGCTTGAATAATTTTTTATATCTAAATTCCCTGGAATTGTCAAATGGTCGAATATCTTATCGCGAACAAATAACTGGACTCTTTTTCATGCCCATCGAATTTACATTAGTTGGCCTCAAATAAAGCACAGGGCAACCTCTTCTCTTCAATACAAGGTAAACAAATTAATAATTAATTCATATGGATAGATACTTTCTAGTATTATTATATAGTATAACTTTCATTTTCGAATCGACATAATCTATAATGTTAATTTTGTTAAAAGTCTACTCGTTTAATAAATTAAAGCACCTGGAGGCACCGAGCGATGCTCGGTAACTTCTTCCTTCAGTTAAAATCTTTATTTTAATATTATTTTTAATTTAAAATTCTGATAAAAACGTCGATTTTTATTTGAGTGCCGTTTAAAAAAAAAAATACAAATACATATATATATATATATATATATACCTGGAAGACCGAGCTTTGTTCGGGTTTAGCTAATGCTTGACAATAATAACACACCACAATCCCAATACTTGTGCAAGGCCTTTGAGAACAAAGATTTAAACCTGGGTACAAAAGAAAAGAGGAACCTTTTTAAATCCCTAAGATAAGATTGGCATTTGTCTACCTGAGAATAATTAATTTGATTACGAAAAAAAACCCATCAAAAACAATTTTGTCGAAGATGAGACCGTGACAGATCGAATTGTCAACACAAAAACCCCCTAACCCTTGAATTTCATCAAAATTGGTAGAGTCGTTTTCAAAATAGAACCTAGATACAAATATATACATATATAAATAAATAAATATACAATTTTTGCTCGTTTAATAAGAGTAGATATATACCTACTTAAAATATTAATAATATTCATAAAGAGAAATCATTGAGGTTGTCTACTGCTTGATGTAATACATACCTATATACCGGGTGACTTTTTATCTTGAGACAGTCTTATAACTCAAAAAGAGTGTATTATATGAAAAAAAGTTTCAAATAAAAGTTTATTTATATCCAGGGGGAAACCGGGGGTGATCCGCGATTGAAAGTAGGTGTACACCTATTTGGAAGTATTTTGGAAGTACTTGGAAATACTTGGAAATATTTGGAAGTACAAGTGGAAGTAGGTGTACAGCATATTAGGTCGCAGTTCACCCCTCTGGGGAAATTAAACTACCCTATTGTTTTTGGATCTAGAACAAGCTTTCAAGGGTATTTTAAGGTCAAGTTCTGTTTTTTAAATGGAAACCTATATATTTATTTTAATAATCATAATCTACAAAAAAAGTGAGCAACTTAAATTTTTTTTATAAGTACGACATCAAATAAACAAAATAAATCAATTATTAGATCTCAAAAAATCCTAATAATTATTTTTAACAATTATTAAACTTAATTATCAAATAATAATGATCAAATAATTAATTATTAAATTGATAGTTCACAACAATGAAAATAAGTGTTTATAATGATTTTAATACATAATTATTTTCTACTTAATAGAACTAAGTAAATTTTCAAACTCAAAAAACCCATATAAAAACACTTTAAATAATTTTTGTCTATTTTTTTCTAAAATGGAAGTATGTAAAAAAACAAAAATTAAAAAAATAAAGTAAAAAAAAAATTGAATTTGGACCATTTTTGAAAAAGTTCTGAGCGAAAAACCGAAATTCGATATCTTTTAAACCGGTGATTAAAAAAATTTCAAAATTTATCAGGAAAATTTTTTTGGGTAGATACTAAAAAATGTCAAAAATTGAAGAAAATCAAAAATTAAAATTTTTCAAACCGTCCGATTTGGCGTGGAATGCCCCATATATATATTCATTAATTTCTCTGCTACTTTCGGCAAAACAAAATTTTTTCAATTATTATTATTAGATTTAATGAAAAATAATTTTTATAAAAAAAAAATAAATTAAATCGACTTCAAAAAAATTAAATGCAACAAATAAAATAATAATAACTCAAAAATAAAATAAAATACACTAAAAGGTATAAAATAATTATCTTATTTATTTAGTTACAACTAAACGACCAAATATTAAAATGATATTACTTTTTGAAGTCGGTTCCAAACATTTACATTTTATGAATCGAACTCGACGGATTTTACTTAGTACGTTTAGCGGGTAAGCTGGCTTATATAGTTTGTTTGGCACCGACTTCAAAAAGTGATTTCATGTAACAATTTCATCGTTTAGTTTTAACTAAATAAGATTATTATTTTATTCCTTTTAGTGGATTTTATTTTATTTTTGAGTTCTATTGTTTTATTTGTTGCATTTAATTTTTTGAAGTCAGTTTTATTTATTTTTATTTTTTCTCTTTTTAGTGATGTTATTAATAGTGACTTAATATAATACCTTATTGCATGCATCTCGTAAGAGAAAGCGTCGGGCGAATGAATCAGAAAATAATAATAAAATTAAATTAATAAATATAGAAATTCTATAGAAACGTTTGCTGGTTTTAAATGAACGTTTTTAAGATTGTTTTTTTTATAAAAGATTTTATTTATTATAATTTTGATTATTTGCTCATAAGAATTGTATATTTATGTTATTTCGTCATTGATCATATCAATAGAACTTGACCAAATTAATATGGGACCATCCCTAAGGTACCCTCTTTCCAATATAAAAAAAATCATGGAAATCGGTTCACAATTGGCGTAGATATCAGATAACATAGACACAAAAAAAAATTGGTCGAATTGAGAAACTCCTCCTTTTTTGAAGTCGGTTAAAAAAGATGCCAGTGAATGAGAGAGTGTAGCAAGTATAAAATGAGAAAATGCAGCTTTTTATTGAAAGCTCACTTCCATTGTACCGGGTGATTCAATAAGGGTGACGAGGTACCGTATCTCAGGAACTAATAATCGTAGAAGTTTGGGAAAAAATCCTTCAGAGAAAATCGACCAAGAAAAATTGCTGGAAATATTTTTTAAGTTCATACATCCACCGCTAGGTGGCTAAATAGCTTCGATCGTATAAAAAATGCAATTTTCTCAAAAATTTTCCAATATAAGTTTAAAAATGAATACTCTCACGTTAATGCCACCATAATAGTCCATCTTTTTGATAAATGACTTTTTATTGTAGGACGTAAAATAAAGGCGGGAGGGGATGCTAAACTTTTATGGACTGTAGTGTCTATAACTTAAGTTTGACTTAACGGAATTTTGTTAACAAGGTCTGGTTCAAGAAAGGAAGGTTTGGTGAATAAAATAAAAAACCATCCATGCCATTCTAGTTCTTGCCGCCCTCGCTAAGGGGCGTGTTTTATAAAGTTAACCGTTTTATTGATTTTTCTCCAAAATCTTAAATGGAACCGTATAATTATTTTATTAGATTTAGAAAGTAGATCAAATTTGCAACAAAATATGTTCAAACCGCATGTCGATATCTTTTTTCGATTAACAGTTATTGCTTAAAGAATATTTTATTAACGAATTTATTAAAGAAACAAAATAGATATTTGAGTTTTCAATTTTTTTTTAAGTTTCGTAGTCAAGCATACCATGGAGAAATAAAAAAACAGTTTAAAACTTTGTTCTTATTTTCATCTAATCACAACAATAATGATAATAACGCTTTTCTGTGTCGCCTGTGAGTAGGTATTAAATTTCAAAAATGTCTAATTTCTTAGAAGCCCGTGAAAGACTTGGTTGACAGTTTCTATGGAAACGGCGATTTTTCACAAATAGATGTTAATGTTGTAATTGTTATTTTGTTTCTTTAATAAATTCGTTAATAAAATATTCTTTAAGCAATAACTGTTAAACAAAAAAAGATATCGACATGAGGTTTGAACATATTTTGTTGCAAAATTTGATCTACTTTCTGAATCTAATAAAATAATTATACGGTTCCATTTAAGATTTTGAGAAAAATCAATAAAACGGTTAACTTTATAAAACACGCCCCTTAGCGAGGGCGGCAAGAACTAGAATGGCATGGATGGTTTTTTATTTTATTCACCAAAGCCTTCCTTTCTTGAACCAGACCCTGTTAACAAAATCTCCGTTAAGTCAAACTTAAGTTATAGACACTGCAGTCCATAAAAGTTTAGCATCCCTCCCGCCTTTTATTTTGCGTCCTACAATAAAAGTCATTTATCAAAAGGTGGACTATTATGGTGGCATTAACGTGAAGTATTCAGTTTTAAACTATATTGAAAATTTTTGAGAAAATTGCATTTTTTATACGATCGAAGCTATTTAGGCTTTAGTCTGGTGGATGTATGAACTTAAAGTATTTCCAGCAATTTTCTTGGTCGATTTTCTCTGAAGGTTTTTTCTTCTACGATTGATTAGTTCTGAGATACGGTACCTCGTCAAATCTTACGCAATGAAATCCGGTACACCAACATTTTTTTATTCTTTATAAAAACAGTCAAATCTGATTAATTTTTGATAATCATTTGATTATGAATATAGCAAAAAATTGAAAATTAGCTCTTGATTTTTATTATATCTATTATCTAATATTAAAATTAATAAAATCATCTAAAATTTTTAACTTTGTCGCCCCTTCCTTCCACCCCCTATTAAATTTCGTTAAATTAATTTTAAAATAACAATTACTTATTTGAAATATAGGTGCTATTTTAGTGGGATTTAAAAAAAAAAAAAAAAATATATTTAACAAATTGAAAAACAACACCTGTTTGTTTTTGTTTATCTCTTTATCAATGACAACACTTGAAAATCTCAATGAAACCATCCAAAAATAATAATACAAATATTTTCCGCATTTTTTTAAGCCGAAATATTTGAAAAGATCCCAAGTTCGAATCCTGGCTGATCCTTTTGTCTATAATACAAAAATCTTTTCTTCGTTCGCTAATTTAATAAAAATAATTTTTAAGAAAAAATAAAAACCGACTTCAAAAAATTAAATGCAACAAATATAAAAATACACTAAAAGGTATAAAATAATTATTATCTTATTTAGTTACAACTAAACGACGAAATATTAACACGAAATTACTTTTAAAGTCGGTGCCAAACAAACTATACCTATAAGCGAGCGTACCCGCCAAACGTACTAAGTAAGATCCGTCGAGTGCGATTCATAAAAGGTATATGTTTGGCACCGACTTCAAAAAGTAATTTCATGTTAATATTTCGTCGTTTAGTTGTAACTAAATAAGATAATAATTATTTTATACCTTTTAGTGTATTTTATTTGTTGCATTTAATTTTTTGAAGTCGGTTTTTATTTTTTCTTAAAATTATTTTTATTTTTCTCTTTTAGTGATGTCATTAATAGTGATCATATCATCAGAACTTGACCAAATTAATATGACACCATCCCTAAGACACCCCCTTTCGGATAAAAAAAGAACCATCGAAATCGGTTCATAAACAAAGAGGTTAGGTCTAAACAAACCTAATAAAAAGGTCTAATACCTATGAAAAAAATACGAAAAAAATGGGACCAATCGGAAGCTAGACTGGACCCAATGCAAAATTTTTTTCAAAATCGGTTGAGAATTGGCGGAGATATGAGGTAACATAGGCACAAAAAAAAAAAAAAAAAAAAAAATTCAATCGAATAGAGAACCTCCTCCTTTTTTGAAGTCGGTTAATTAAATTAATAATTGTCTTATGACGAGGCCTCATTGTGATTGCGTCCGGGGCAAAGAAAAAATTATTTTCGACCCCTAGGGTTTGTAGGGGTTTGTTCTTCTTCTTCGAGGTGCCATACCCGAAACGGGTGTCGGCGCTTTTCCACATATACCTGTGCTGAGTGTGTTTTATTGTTTTCACAGATATACGGGACCTACTTTTTAACGCCGGTTCCGAACGGCTAATTTGGAGAGGTGACTAGGCAAATTATACTCTTGGTAGGTTGCCATTACTTTCCAAGAGGAGGTGACTGCAAAATATCTATCTGCAGAGACTCGATCTCGAACCAGCGATCTTCAAGTCAGCTCACACTCTAGCCACTGACCCACACTCACCTCATAGGGGTTTGTCCGGGCTGGTGCCCTGGCGGGAAGCGTCTCGGTTAAAAAATTTTATTCCTCTTAAAAAACCACACTCCAAATCTATACCCGTAAACTACCGAAAATACATCGTCTCTTAAAAGTTTCGCCTCTTTAATTTTTGAGTGGCGGGGGGGGGGGGGAGGAATAATTATGAATATATTTAAATTTAAATTTTATTTTTCCTTTTTAAAACAAAAATAATGAAATGATTTATGAACTGCAAAAAATTTGCAAGCTGAATCATGGAAATTATTCAAATTTACGCGAGTTCAATTAATTTAATTAATTACAAAAAATATATTTAATTAAACAATTAAATATTCCAGCGCCTCCAATCGATCGCAGACCCCAAGATCGAAAATAATTTTCTCTTCACCCGGGGCGCGACCACAACGAGGCCGTGTAAAGACAATTAATAACAAATTTAAATTTAGGGAACGAAGAAAAGTTTATTTTTATTACAGACAAAAGGATCAGCTGGGGCTCAGGTGAAGAGAAAATTATTTTCGATCTTTGGGGTCTGCGATCGATTGGGAGGCGCTGGAATATTTAATTGTTTAATTAATGAATCAAGGCCTAGGCTGCGAAAAATGAACGAGGAGAGGATTAAAAAGAAATTCCATAATTCATATAGACGAAAGGTATTAGTTTGGGTTCAGGGATCAGTAGCTTAGTGGATATAGGAGTTAAAACTCTTATGACAAAGCATTGCAGTACACATGCAAAGATCCCGGGTTCGAGCCCGGCTGATCCTTTTGTCTGTAATAAAAATAAACTTTTCTTCGCTCCTAAATTTAAAAATATATTTAATGTTTCTTAATTTAAAATGAATTGGAGTCTTTCATTTCAAAATTCAGAATATATATATTTCAAATTTGCCTGGTTAATGAAAATCAATTGGAGCTGTCAGTTTAAAATCCGAGCTGACAATTATATTTCAAATTTGCCTCGTTAATTAATATATATTTAATGTTTCTTAATTTAAAATCTATTGGTGTTTTTTCATTTTTCATTCGAGTTCAAATGAATACAATATTATCTCGACACAAAGTCTAAATCAAAAATTTATAGTTTTAGTAACAGAAATCATGGTATAAATATTAATGTTAGATTGGTCTAGTGGTTAAAGCTAATGACCTTAGTTCAAGAGTTCGTAGGTTCGATTCTAGGCAACAGGGAAATTTCTTTAGAGAAATTTCTCTTAGCGTTGTTACAAATTAATCTAGACAAATATATATAGTATAATTTGAAAATTATTATCGGCGTTTGAAAATAGATTATTTGAAAATATATTCGACAAAATCTATACAATTACACTGACTCGACAAAAATTAAATAAAAATTTCTCCCCGCAAACCTAACAATGAATTCCAGTAGAGTTTTTTATGATGATTATCATGCGATTTCCCGATTTTTTACAATACGTCAGAGTTTTGAGATTTTATCGATCAAAATGACGAAAAAGGCGATTTTGAGCTATTTTTGAGTCCCTTTAGATAATAAACAGCTTTATTTGCAATCAAAATATTTCATTGACGTAATAGAAAACAGATTCCTCTTTGATTTCCAAATTATCACTTGTTTGTATCTTAATTAGAACTCGAGTTATAACTAGAATAACTTTTATAAAAAAAAAACAATAAAACCGACTTCAAAAAAATTAAATGCTACAAATAAAATAATAAGAACTCAAAAATAAAATAAAATCCACTAAAAATTATCAAATAATAATCTAATATAGTTACAACTAAACGACGAAATATTAGCTTGAAATTACTTTTTGAAGTCGGTGCCAAACATATACATTTTATGAATCGTACTCGACGGATTTTACGTAAGCTCGCTTATATAGTTTGTTTGGCACCGACTTCAAAAAGGGATTTCATGTAACATTTCATCGTTTAGTTGTAACTAAATAAAATAATAATTATTTTATACCTTTTAGTGCATTTTTATTTGATTTTTGACTTCTTATTATTTAATTTTTTTGAAGTCGATTTTTTTTTTTTATAAAAAATATTTTTAATTTTCTCTTTTTAGTGATGTTATTAATATAATAGCTTGCGTGCATCCCGTAAGAGAAAGCGTCGGGCGAATGAATCAGAAATTGATAATAAAATAAAATTCATAAATATAGAAGTTCTCCAGAAACGTTTGCGGGTTTTAAATGAACGTTTTCATAAAAATTGGAAATTTACGTTAATTTGTCATTGATCATATCATCAGAACTTGACCAAATTAATATCGGACCACCCCTAAAGTACCCTCTTTCCAATATAAAAAGAATCATCGAAATAGGTTCATAAACAAAGAAGTTATGCCTGAACAAACATAGCAAAAAAGTTTCAATACCAATGAAAAAAAAATCGGGACCAATCGGAAACTAGACTGAACCCAATGCAAAACAATCATCAAAATCGGTTCACAATTGGCGAAGATATCAGGTAACATAGACAAAAAAAAATCCGTCGAATTGAGAACCTCCTCCTTTTTTGAAGTCGGTTAAAAACTAAGACCTTATGTTTTTATCTATGTTTATTATCCTTCATAATCACGTAGTTTCAGTTTTTTAGTAATAACTCGAGTTCTAATTGAGCTAAAAACAAGTGGTAATTTGAAAATCAAAGAGGAATCTGTTTTCTATTACGTCAACAAAATATTTTAATTTCAAATATTGCTGTTTAATATCTAATGTGACTCGATAAAAATTTTTAAGAAAAAAATAAAACAGACCACTAAAAGGTATAAAATAATTATTATCTTATTTAGTTACAACTAAACGACGAAATATTAACATGAAATTACTTTTTGAAGTCGGTGCCAAACAAACTATACCTATAAGCGAGCGTACCCACGCAAACGTACTAAGTAAGATCCGTCGAGTGCGATTCATAAAAGGTATATGTTTGGCACCGACTTCAAAAAGTAATTTCATGTTAATATTTCGTCGTTTAGTTGTAACTAAATAAGATAATAATTATTTTATACCTTTTAGTGTATTTTATTTGTTGCATTTATTTTTTGAAGTCGGTTTTATTTTTTCTTAAAATTTTTTATTTTTCTCTATTTAGTGATGTTATTAATAGTGATCATATCATCAGAACTTGACCAAATTAATATGACACCATCCCTAAGACACCCCCTTTCGGATAAAAAAGAACCATCGAAATCGGTTCATAAACAAAGAGGTTAGGTCTAAACAAACCCTAACAAAAAGGTCTAATACCTATGAAAAAAAATAGGACCAATCGGAAGGTAGACTGGACCCAATGCAAACATTTTTTCAAAATCGGTTGACAATTGGCGGAGATATGAGGTAACATATGGCACAAAAAAATTCAGTCGAATGAGAACCTCCTCCTTTTTAACGACTTCAAAAAAGGAGGAGTTCTCTATTCGACCGAATTTTTTTGTGCCTATGTTACCTCATATCTCCGCCAATTGTCAACCGATTTTGAAATTTTTTTTTCATAGGTATTAGACCTTTTTTATTAGGTTTGTTTAGACCTAACCTCTTTGTTTATGAACCGATTTCGATGGTTCTTTTTTGCATCCGATAGGGGGTGTCTTAGGGATGGTGTCATATTAATTTGGTCAAGTTCTGATGATAGGATCACTATTAATAACATCACTAAAAAGAAAAAATAAAAATTTTAAGAAAAAAATAAAACCCACTTCAAGAAAAGATAAATGCAACAAATAAAATACACTAAAAGGTATAAAATAATTATTATCTTATTTAGTTACAACTAAACGACGAAATATTAACATGAAAAGGTCGGTGCCAAACAAACTATACTTATAAGCGAGCGTACTCACCAAACGTATTGAAGTAAGATCCGTCGAGTGCGATTCATAAAAGGTATATGTTTGGCACCGACTTCAAAAAGTAATTTCATGTTAATATTTCGTCGTTTGCTAATAAA
This sequence comes from Forficula auricularia, assembly GCA_024734495.1. Lineage (NCBI taxonomy): Eukaryota > Metazoa > Arthropoda > Insecta > Dermaptera > Forficulidae > Forficula > Forficula auricularia. The sequence goes on from JALMQS010000128.1 coordinate 14,873,362, forward strand.
TTAAATAATAATTATTTTTATACCTTTTAGTGGATTTTATTTGTTGCGATTTAATTTTTTGAATTCGGTTTTTATTTTTTTCTTAAAATTTTTTTTGTGAAGTCGGTTAAAAATAAGGTCAAAATGGCCTTTTTGGTCATTTTGACCGATAATATCTCAAAACTCTGACGTGTTATAAAAAAAATCGGAAATTTGCATAATAATCAGCGTAGAAAACGTTTACGGGGAGATATTTTTTGTCGGACAGTGTTATCTGCATTTGAAATAGAAATTATTTTGGCCTCAGAAAGTCATTTTTTGGAACTTTTATTTTCTTGTTTTTCGTGCATTGACACTAAAAAAAAAAAAAATTAAAAAAGTTTATATTTAATCGATTTGCCTTGTGAATGAATGACTCATATGTTGAAACAATTTATTGATTGTTTTTTGTATTAAATAAATATAATTCTCAAAAACGTTTATTAAAAATACAAATGTGTCGGTTACACTGAAAAAAACGATATATTTATAGTTAAGAAATTATAATTAATATAAATAGATTGTGAAGGTAATTATGGCGAAATCGATCTCTGTTCAATTTGAATAAATGATATACGTATTTTAAGTATTCTCATATTTTTGGAGTGTTCTAGATATAGGTATTAATAGTTAAGATGCCGCTATTTGAACCAAGCACCAATAAGTTAATTATGAAAATATTGTTATTTGAGTAAAATAGAGGAATAGTTAATAATAATACGTAATAAGTACGACAAGAAATGATTTAAACTTGAATATTTTTTATTTATATGTGTTTCTGACTAGAAAATGAGTATAATCATTTGATGTAGAATCGATATTCAATCAAATGAATAATATATATATTTATTTTAATTATTCATTTGGTTTACTTTATTAGATAAAAATTTGAATTAATTATTATATTTGATTTAAGGTACAAGGTAATCTAATTTAAGAACAACCTCATTGATTTCTTCATACAAATCACCAACTCTGCTACTTTTGGCAAACTAAATTTTCTTCCTTGAAACCATCAAGCAAAGGACAACCTCATTGATATCTCTTTATACATCTTTTCAATTGAATCCCCTCTTCTACTCCAGCCAGACTTACCATCTATCTATCTATCTCTCTATATATATATTAGCTGACGCCCCGGGCCTTCGGCTCGGCGTCACTAGCCTTGGCGGGGAGCGTCTCGTTTTATGGTTAAAATTTATATAGATAATAGCTGACGCCCGGGTGCTTAACTGTCAAAATTGATTTGATCAACAATTTAAATACATTTAAAAAATAATAATAGTTTTGAAAATAAATTGAAAATACAAATAATTATAGAATAAGTATTAAAACAGTAAATGAATTATATATTACTTGTCAAAATTGTTTCTTTAACCAAAAATAATATTGACAGTCGAAAGACTTCCAAAAAGCTATTATCGGCCATCTTGTTTGTTTGCTTTTACCCCCAGAGAGGCGCTGGCGTTGTTTCCTCGAAAAAATATATTTTTACATGCCACAGGTGTGATATCTATAAAAAACACTCGTATATATGAATGGAATGTTGTGTGAAAATTTCAAAGAAATCGGTTAAGAACTTTCGTAGATCCTTCAACGTATCACTTAACCGTAACAATACAATTTTATTTATATAGATCTATATAAAATGGAAAAGTATGTATGTTTGTATGATCCAAACAATCTGATTGGCCAGTGCAGAGCCAGGGCAGAACGATTCTGATTGGTCAGAAAGTGATCCTGCTTAGCCAATGTGTTAAATAAATCTTTCCTTAGTTGTTGAATCAATTTCATTCAGCAGATTCTTTCAATACTTAGAGTATCATTTTAAATTTCAATTATTAAATTGGTATATGAACGAGACGCTCCCCGCCAGGGGCTAGGTGACGCCGGGCGAAAGGCGGGGAGCGTTTATAAAATCGTACCGAGTATTGAAAATCTGATGATGATAAATGGCCATTGGTGAAAGCCAAACTAAAAATAACTTGAAAATAGTATCTTTTCTAACAAATGAAATATTAAAATGAAGGTTTCAGGTATATTATTAAGATGCTTATCAAAATCTCCCTCTGCGTTTTAAAAGCCATCAGGCATAATTGGTAGCATGGCTGAGCTAGCTAGCGGCGGGAATTTGCATATTTATATATCTGATTGCTTTTTCTAGTGAAACATCTCTCGATTTAAAAACAAAAAATTGTTCATTTGTTCTAACGAGGTGTGTTTTAATAGATATTGTAAAAGGTTAAATACAGTCCAACCCTTATATAGAAATTCCCATATATCGTAAAATTTTACAGGAACCTTGGATGTTCATTAGAAAAACAGTTTATGTACCTATATCATACAAAAATAATTTTCATAGAAAAATTTATGTATACACTGAAAAAACAATTTATTTATAATAAATATATATATAGGGGTCGGTAGCGTAATCGGTTAAATCACCAACTTTTCTAATCCGATTAGGAGAACACTCAACCTAGACTTCATCCGTTCGATCCCAACAAGAAGCAAAGTGAATTTATTTGAAAATAATAAAAAACCGGCCCCTCGGTTCCAGAAACTGACAATCTCTGGTTTTACAAAACCTCGCGTATGCGCAGGACAAAATTTCGTAACAAACAACCATGAATCGTGAGAGGCAAAAACAAGATTACCCCAGGTGGTAACCCATCCACCCACCCTCGAGTGGCAACCGGCCATTCAGATTCTGGGGGACCGGACCATCAGCGAAGTCAAGGAAGAAACAATGGAAGAATAACGCCAAAACTCCATACATACCTGGGCACCTTTAACATCAAACAAACACACTCATCCGGCCAGGAAAATTACATGTCGACCATGGAACTCAATACATGCAAGTTCCGGAAAAAGAGAGGCGTTGAGGTCCAACCAGAAAGAAACATCAAACTTTGCGTGATCCCAAGGGAATCCAACGCAACAAATAATAATAAATATATTGATAGAGTTGAGCATTTTTAATGAGCTCTTATTTATTCCAAAGATATTTTAATAATAATCAAGATATATCGAAATGAACTAAATATGACTAAATTTTTAGGTATTTAATCCATATATATTATATACTTGGGTGATCCACGTTTTTTATTCTATTAGATATCTCTTAATATTAAATGAATGTCTCGTTTACTTCTAGTAAAACCTCCTATTTTATATAAACGAATGTCTTGTTATCATAAACGACTTAGATTTTCCGCAAATAGTGATATCTTAATAATTGAATATTTAAAAAATATATATAAGAACTTTGTTTACATTATTAATTTTTTTTTTTTTTTGAAATTTAAATCACACTATAAGATTATAAAAAATATTAATATAATATATTAAAATTATGGTAGTTTAAGTTTGAATTTTATTTAAATCATTACATGATTAATTATATTATTGTAAACAAATAAATACAATATAAATACAGATTTATTTATTTGTTTGAATAAATAGTTATAATTATTCATGGGATTTAAATAAAAATTCAAACTTTAACTGAATTAATCACAAAAATAAAATCTTCCAATAGCTTCATTACTAATTATGGTAGTTGAACTTGTGTACCTTATAAATATAGAAAATTAAATATATTTTTTTTTACTAATTCAAACAAATGAATAATTAAATTATAAATTTAGAAGATATAAGCTTGAATAGCTTTTGATTTTAAATTTATATAATTTCTTGTCGTAATTACGTATTATTCCATTTAAATACCCAACTATTAAATTTAACTATTCCACTATTTTTATTCAAATAACAATATTTTTATAATTTACTTATTGGTGCATGAGCTCAAATAGCGGCATCTTAACTATTAATATATCTAGAGTTACTCAAAAATACTGCAGAATACTTAATATACATATATTCATATTGAATAGAGATCGAATTTCTCCATAATTAACTTCACCATCTATTCATATCAAATTTAATTTCTTAACTATAAATATATCGTTTTTTCAGTGTATCTCTTGTTCACATAGTTTTAGTCGTTTTTGAGATATTTCGAAAAAAATCAACACTTTTTCTGGACGATTACAATACTTGACCATACCCTGTATGGTAAAGAAGAAAAAACGAATTTGAACTCTTTTGTGTCAATTTGAATTTGCTCCAATGCCAATGCCAATGCAATGCCAGCCAGCATTCATTGCTTAACACTCAATCTTTTTTCGTTGTTAGAAAATAATTTCCGAATTTGAAGTTTAGCCAACACAAACCACTCCATGTATAATCCCTTAAGAACCTAGCCAGTGTTACGGTACCCACCCAGGCTGTTTTGTTGGCTCGGTTTCCACAAGCTGGCTCAGTCGTTCAACTCACAAGCAAATTAACCAGAGCTGGCTGGCCAGTTAGCAGTTTTTGCTCATCCGCTATTCTACAATTAACATCCGAGCATCCAGGGATCCAGCCAGCAGCCCCACCATTCCTCATCCACTTTGACAATATTAAACCTTTGTTCAACATCTTAAGAATATACCTACACTATTATCATCCTGTACCGAAAGAATTGGGATCTGATAAAAATATTTTTTTACATACCGATTTGTACTGTGTTCGGATATAAAATCAGAATATTACTCAATAATCCCATCCCAACAAATTTTCAAAAATTATTGGATAAAAATACTTGGTAGATTTCACATTAAGATATAAAAATAAAACGAATTTATTTTTGGATAAACTTTAATCTCGATATATACTATATTTCGGGTGACTAACCCATCAACAGAAAGTGTTAGAGCCTCGGTTGAGTGCGTTGTGGTGCGTGTCCGCCCCCCCCACCAAGTTGGTGGGGTCCTAACAATGTTCAGACAAAATATTCCCCAGTATAAGGGAGAATACAAAAGAGACACCCTGCCCGACGATTGGCTGTTCGGTTTTCAATGTGTGTTTGATTAGAAAAAAAAATGGGAGCCCGAAACACACCCGCGCGGACTAAACTTTCGGAGGTTCGGTTAATATATATTCAGTTCGAGCTCGGTCGGGTTCATATAGCTCTTTTTCGGGCTGGTTTTTAGACGGTTCGGTTGGCGCCAGCCCGAAAAGGAGCTATATGAACCTAACCGAGCCGAACTGAATATATATTAACCGAACCGACTCGATTTGAATTACTCATAAGATTCACGCGGGAAGGGTTATTTTGTCTGAAGGATATTTTGTTGGGTGAAATTTTGTCGAAGGATATTTTGTCGGGGGATGTCGCGGAATCATTTTTGAACCGCCAGTACCTCTCTTTTGATCACTATCGCAAAGTGTTTTTTTCATAAGGTCCGTAAGAGCGTGCATATGCGAAATTTCGTACAAATTGATCAAAGGCTCTTTATAGTTCTATTTTTTAGAACACCCCCCCCCCCAACAACCATTTTAGTCCCACAAAAAATAATGACTCTTTTTATTCTAAGACGCTTTTAAAGTAAATTCCATTTTTCTTAATTTTTAAAGCCCCCCCCCCACTTTAATTTTGAGTTCGATTTCTTCTTCTTCTTCATCTTCTTTTTAGGCTAGGTAGCCTGTTTTCTCCCAAGGAAGAGTTCCGTCCTTCAACTTTCTGCCCAACGTTTCTTCGGTCTTCCTCTGTTTCTCTTGCCGTCAGGACGGTTTCTCGTGACGATTTTCGGCAGCCTGCTTTCGTCCATACGTTCCACATGCGCTGCCCATTCTCTTCTGCGCACCCTGACCCAGTCTACGATGTTCTGAATCCCACATGTTGCTCTAAGGTCTTCGTTTCTCAATTTATCCAACAATGTTTTCCCTTGTATTGCTCTGATGACCCTCATTTCTGCCGTCTGGAGTAATTGTTGTGTCACTGTTGTGTCCGCTCGCTTCAATTCCGTATGTTAAGTCAGGTCTCACACACGTCTTGTAGATTTTGGTTTTACTTTCCACGGACATATGTTTATTCTTCCATATGACATTATTAAGGCATCCGGCTATACGCGTCCCTTTTAATATTTGGTGCTTAACTTCTAGATTCAAGTCCCTATTGCTGGATATTTCAACTCCCAGATAATTGAATTTAGGGACTTGCTCAATTAGTGATCCCTGAAGGTTGATATTACAGGTCAGATGTTCTCTATTTACTACTAAGCATTTTGTTTTGGATGTTGATATTTGCATATTGAGGGATTCCGCCATGCAATTGAAGGCATCTAAGAGATCTTGGAGACTTTCTTCATTCTCCGCTACCAGAACTGCGTCGTCGGCATAACACACTAGTGGTATAGATGTTTCGCCCATTTTGTAGCCTAGCCGAGTTGGAATGCCCTCTATAATCCTGTCCATAACCACATTGAATAGCATAGGACTAAGGGAATCCCCCTGCCTAACTCCGCGCGAAAGAGCAATAAGATCAGAATCTCCCTGTTTGGATTTTATTTTAGCAGCGCAGTGGCTATTTATTTCGACTATTAATTTAACCAGTTGGGATGGCACATTCCTTCTAATCAAACAGTCGTTCGATTTCAATACAACTAATTTGCGCATTTTTTTATTTTTCCTTCGAATTTGACTAACTCACCTTATAAACTTGAAATTTTATTTTAATAATAAATATATAACAACTCTCTGCCACTAATTACATAATTTCCTAGCAATGGAAAAATCCCCCGTTAAGTATAGATTGAAATTAAATCCTTAATAAGATGCCGCTTAAGCAAAATGCTTTATAGAAGAATATTAATAATCCCTTTTATATTCACATCTGTCAAGTCATTAGATTATTGAAAATAATATTGAAATAAGATTTAAGCTTTTTTTTTTTACTTTACATACAGGGTATGGTCAAGTATTGTAATCGTGCATGAAAAAAGTGTTTTTTTTCCTTCTTTTTTTCAAAATATCTAAAAAACGGCTGAAACTATTTTGATTAAAAAAAATTTAGCGAAACCATGGCATTTCGCTCTACAAAAAAGACTTAATAAGTGAATATCAAAAAAAATTATATTTTTCGAGATAATAATTGTTTTGTCAAAATAACTGTTAGTTTGTCTGTGCGTTATCAAATTTTTTATGGACGAGCTAGCTCAAAAACTAGTTTGAATATCGAAACCAAATTTCACACGTAGTTTTGCTCCATTGTGATTAGATTTTGGTGCATATCGGCCCAAAATTAAGGGGTGGAGGGGGGTTAAAAATTAAAAATCTAGGTCGTTTGAGCAAACTCAACCAAATTTTGTATACATAATCAGTGGACCCCCAGAAGTCTAAAAATGCAAAATCTAACCGCCCAAAAGAGGGGGGGTGTCAAAAAAATGAAAATCTTGGCCATTTACCAAACCCAACCAAATTTTGTATACATAATTAATGGGACCCCAGAAGTCTAAAAATGCAAAAACTAACCCCCTCCCCTACATGATTATAAATAATTTTATTAAATATTAAATGTAAGTGAGGGGCCAGGTTGTATGGTAAAGTCAAGTGGATGGCCACATCAGAACACGTCATCTTATTTTATTTTACTTTAGGTACCATACACACAAGGATATGGTCAAGTAATAAGTTATAGTTGTATAAGTTATACTTATAGTATAAGTATTATAGATAATCGTACATGAAAAAAATGTTTTTTTTTTCTTAATTTTTTCGAAATATCTCAAAAGCGGCTCAATCTATTGGAATTAGATTACATTTCTAATCTCAAAATTTTAGATAAAAAGCAGAATTAAAAAAAAAATAATAATAATTTTAGAAATTATCGAAATTTTAAACAACAAAAATTCAATTAAAATATGCTGACGTGTTCTGATGTGGCCATCCACTTGACTTTACCATACAACCTAGCCCCTAAAATTATTTATAATCATGTAGGGGGGGGGGTTAGTTTATTAGTTTTTTATACTTCTCGTGTCCCAATGATTATGTATACAAAATTTGGTTGAGTTTGCTCAAATGACCTAAATTTTTTTTAATTTTTAACCCCCCCCTCTCAAACTCCTTAATTTTGGGTCGATATGCACAAAATCAATCAGCTCTTAATCTCAATGGACCAAAACTAGGTGTGAAATTTGGTTTCGATATTCAAACTAGTTTTAGAGCTAGCTCGTCCACTAAAATTTGGTAACGTACAGACTAACTCTTCCTAGAACAGGCTTTCATGGGTATTTGAAGGTCAAGTTCTGTTTTTAAAATGGAACCCAATATTTTTCTATACGTCTACTTAATCTACAAAAAAAAAACTGAACAACTTTCATAAGAATTATTTTTTTATACGACATCAAATAAACAAAATACATGAATCAATTAGATCCAAAAAAATCCAAATAATAATTATTTTTAACAATTATTTAACTTAATTATCAAATAATAATGATCAAATAATTAATAATTATTAAATTGAAAAGTCACAACAATGAAAATAAGTGTTTATAATGATATTAAAACTTCGTTATACACAGATTTAAGAGATTATTTTCTACTTAATAGATACTATTTAAAATTCTTGAGTTTAAAAAAGTTTATTTTTCCTGTCAATCTAGTAAATAGTTATATTGTATTATCATAATAAAAATGAAGCATTTTTTAGTTGAAGAAAGATTTGAAATAGTCTTAATTTATGGTGAATGTGGAAGAAGTGTTATAGGTTATGGCTGCCATTGAAATGGATGCCGAGCGTTTTTCTGACACTCCCACAAGCTTCATTTTATTCTGTTGTAAATCTGTTAAAAAAAAAATAAGGAAATTGGAACTGGAATTCATCCAGAACACTTGCGATACACTGTGGAATGTCTCAGAATCATTATTAAATTATTTATTTAATAATTAATTATTTGATCATTATTATTTGATAATTAAGTTAAATAATTGTTAAAAATAATTATTATTTGGATATTTTTTTAAATCTAATTGATTTAATATTTTTTTTATTTGATGTCATATAAAATTATAGTTCTTATGAAAGTTGTTCAGTTTTTTTTCTAGATTAAGAATATATTGTTGTGCGCCGACAATATTTTCCTTGAATATAAATATAATTATTTCTAAGGGCAATGTCGATCGGCGTCCCTTTGATGCTCGAGGGCCCCTTTTTGACAATAGGAGAGCGGAGTTTACAATTCGCTTCCTGTCAATAAATATGAAATGGCTCTTAAAGCAAGTCGTAAATAATTTCCAAATGGCCTTTTGGCCCAGATGTGTAAATGTCATTTTAACGTGGGAAATATCTAAAGATTAAATTTCCAGAAATGGGAGGAACGATTTTTAAGAAACGGCCCGCTAATTAAGAATTTGGCCTATGAGAGGGAATCTTAGAATTTCGACGCTTCAGGCAGCTTTTAGTCAGTGGTTTGGGCGCGTTACCAGACCCTTCACGGAGAGCCATCTTCGAGATAAATCTACAAATCGCCAACCTTTTTCTGGTCAAGAAGGGTTGCAACCAAAAACAATAGTGTGTTTAACAATATACAGAAACATATAGGTTTCCATTTAAAAACAGAACATGACCTCGAAATACCCTTGAAAGCTTGTTCTAGGTCGACAAACAATAGCGTAGTTTAATTTCCCCCCTGATATAAAAAATCTTTTATTTGAAACTTTTTTTATATAATGCATTGTTTTTGAGTTATATGACTGTCTCAAGATAAAAACGCCTCACCCGGTATATTTTTGAAAATTGTCCCTTCGTTTCAATCCTACCACAGGAGGTAAAATAAAGATAGAATTGGGCGAAAATATAGCGCCCCAAACACACCCCTCCCGACGATTGCCTGGTTCGGTTTTCAATGTGTGTTTGATTAGAAAAAAAAATGGGAGCCCGAAACACACCGTGCCCGGACTAAACTTTCGGAGGTTCGGTTAATATATATTCAGTTCGGCTCGGTTGTCTGACCCCAACCGAACCGTCTGACCAAAACCCACCCAGCACCATACACCCCTCCGCCTCACTCCTCACCCCATCCCCATTCCCCCCCGCACCCACCCTCCAGAATATATTATGATTGAAAATGTTTTTTCTCCACAATTCAGAAATTTTTAAACACAATGAGCGCAAAAAAGTATCTAAATCCTCTAGAGCCGCCTGGCCGAGGCCGACTTCACCCAAGTTATAATCCGATTTAAATGTTTAATCAGTTTTCTTCATTGAGATACAAAAACCATAGATAAATGTAAATGTTCCGAGCTAAAGGAGAGAGAAAAGAGAGAGAGAGAGAGAGATAATCTGTCTCGGAATAATTTTCCTTTCCTATAAATATTAAAATATAACATCAAAGAAAAGTTAAAGCGGAAGTAGAAAAATCGAGACCACTTGTTCTTTTCTTACAAGGGTGATTTGGTTGGATTTCGAGCTCAGCGTTTCTCTCAAGGGTCGCGATTTACAATATATAAATTAACAAAAAAAACGTGAATTTAGAATTAGTGTTATGACAATTAGAGACACAATTAGAGGACGCCCTGAATGGAATTAACCAAATCCTAATAGAAGAAATCAAAATGAAAATAAACAAGAATAAAACCAAGGTGCTAGTTTGTACAAAAAAGAACAAACGAGACAGGAATGCATCAAAATTAACCAAGAAAACCTAGAAGGAGTTAAGGAATTCCGCTACCTAGGAAGTAAAATAACATGGTGTTACGACAACACTAAGTTTTTGGTTGCAACCCTTCTTGACCAGAGAAAGGTTGGCGATTTGTTGTTTTATCTCCAAGATATCTCCCCGTGAATGGTCTGGTAACGCGCCCAAGCGATTCGACCTGTCTAAGCCTGATGCCGATTGATGATTTAATTGAAGTAGGAGAGATTGAAAGAGCATTATTTACTTTTGATTATTTGTCTCCAAAACTGATGGCTGGAGAGCCTCATCTCTTAACTCCAAATTAACAACTCTCTCCAGTGGGCTTCAGCTTTGAACTGTCCCCCGTGGATTCCAAAATAGAACTGTCCTCTCTCTGACTATCTCAAAACCTGCCTGTCATCTCTGGGAGTTTCCACAAGAAATATTCCCGATTCGTCAATTTCCTAATGAGTAGGAGTACATTTTAATCATTGACCACTTCCTTTTTTAAGGGAGGGACTTCAAAACCACGTGACCTTTCTTGGGAATATTCCATTTAGAAGCTCTTTTTGAAATATCATTTTTTATACAAACATGTAAGAGCAAGTAGATTTATAATTCACTGTCAACTCAGATATATGACTTATTTCCTATCATCATATAATTTTGACTAAGACCCAGGGGTCAGCCAAAAAGAGCGGAAAAGGAGATATATAGGGGGTGCTGGTCGGGTCCGGATGCGCACAGAGAGGACCTCAGTCTGGTTGCAGTGACCTTAATTAAAAAAAGAGAATTCCTTTAAGAATTCAAACAAGATTTACAACAGCATTTCCTGTCGTAGACAAAATTATCGACGGGCATAACAATGGGATGGGAGGAGCGAAAACGAAATTAAATCAAGAATTGCCCAAGCAAAAATGGGGTTTAATTCAAAACAAAAACAACTATGCTCCTCCTCAATCAGCTTAGAAAACAAGAAGTTGCTATTGAAGACATATGTATGGAGCATAGCCATGTACGGGTGTGAAACCTGGACAATTAAAAAAGCGGAGAGAAAGAGATTAGAGGCTTTCGAAATGTGGTGCTACAGAAGAATGATGAATATCAAATGGATGGATAAAATTACAAATGAAGAAGTTCTTGGAAGAATCGGAGAAAGAAGAACCTTGTGGAAGAGTCTGAAGAAGAGAAGAGGTCAGATGATGGGGCACACACTGAGACATGGGGGACTGCTTAGGGGATGGGGGGGGAAGACCCAGATTAGAATATTCCAACCAAATAATTGGGGATATGGGATGCCAGACATTTAGAGAGGTCAAACAGCTGGCGGGGGACAGAGTCGAGTGGAGACGGATTGTTGCATCAAACCAGTCTTAGGACTGTATACTCAATGATGATGATGTTATGAGAATATTCGAGTTGTGTTTGCAACCTTTCTTGACCTGAGAAAGGTTGACGATTTGTAGGTTTTATCTCGAAGAGTTATAGCTCGGTGAAAATGGTCTGGTAACCTGTCCTGCGATCTGACCTCTCAAAATTATGACCCTCAATTTAATAATAATTAATAATTTAATAATTTTTTGACACTGTTCTGAGACATTCCAGAGTGTATGAGTGTATCGCAAGTCTTCTGAATGAATTCCAGTTCCAATTTCCTTATTTTGGCCTGTTGCAGTTTCTTCCTAGCCTTTACATTTACTTTTTTAAAAAAGTTTACAACACCATAAAATGAAGCTTGTGAGGGTGTATTCTTATCAGGAAAACGCTCGGCATCCATTTCAATGGCAGCCCCATAACATTTCTTCGACATTCACCGCATAAATTAAGACCATTTTAATTCTGTCTTCAACAAAAAATACTCCATTTTTATTATAGTAATACTATCTACTGGATTGACACGAGAAATAAACTTTTTAAACTCAAAAAGTTTAAGTAGTTCAATAAGTAGAAAATAATCTTAAATCTGTGTACCTACGTATAATGAAGTTTTAATATCATTATAAACACTTATTTTCATTGTTGTGACTTTTCAATTTAATAATTATTTATTTAATAATTAATTATTTAATCATTATTATTTGATAATTAAGTTAAATAATTGTTAAATATAATTATTAAGATTTTTTTGCGATCTAATTGATTTAATATTTTGTTTATTTGATGTCATATAAAAAAATAGTTCTTATGAAAGTTGTTCAGTTTTTTTTTTGTAGATTTATGAAATAAAAAGAAAAATATAGATTTCCATTTAAAAAACAGAACATGACCTCGAAATACTCCCCTTCGATAAAAATAAACTTTTATTTGAAACTTTTTTTCATATAATGCACTGTTTTTGAGTTATAAGACTGTCTCAAGAAAAAAACTCACCCGGTATATAATATTAATTTTTTTTCAATTGATATCGATAAGTCGGTTATTGAGTGAAATGGATCCCCAATGCGAATTGACTGTAAGAGCATACGAGATGAGGCCACGAGATGATGATGGACCACGGGAAAGGAAGCTGAACCCGACCGAGATATGGCCATCCCACACACGCACATACAGACACACATACAGACATTCTTCAGACAGAGAGCCAGACTGAGGCTTGCTTCCTCGAAAAAAGAGCCTACTCCTCTATCCTAAAACGTATGCTAAAATTTTTTATATAAAATGGCCCGAGAAAGTGAATATTTTATTCATGACATCTTCAAGTTGGGAATTCTCAAGGTATATATTGAAATCGATATTTTATGATGGAAATTTTTCGTTTTTTTTTTTTTTTTTTTCAGGTTCTATAAGTATCAAAATGAACAAAAAAATGTCATATAAAAACATTCCAACTTCCCTTTTATTTTCCATCTGTCCGCCATTGTTATTAATTAATTTATTTTTTACTTTATCCATAGCGCAAGGGCAGGGCTCATGAAATGTGTAACGGCAACGACAAACCGTTTCTTATGTCAAACTAACCGTAATTATATATATTTCATATGTTTAATCAAGAATTATGTTCTTTTTTTAATTTCTTAAAGTACCTTTTTACTCCAGTTAAATTGTTCTCTAAAGAGCCCCCTAGCGGGAAACTTTTGGAGTAGTCATATTCGTTTTTCTCAACCCAAAATTGGTAGGAATTGACTCATCAAGTGCTCGAAGCATTTAAAAATTATTTTTTTGTTGCCCAGTGTAATCAACCGAGTTATAATAGAAAATCTCTGACATATATCATCTTATCACCTTAACAATGACTATGCATAACAATGAAAATAAAGACCACCATAACTCGGCTGTTTGTTAACCGATTTTTATAAATAAAGTGTCATTTTACTCAGAATAAACGGCTTAATAAATCTTAATTTATTTTTTGACCCCCTCCCAATTCTCCCCCCCCCCCCCCCGAGAAAAAATATTTTAGTTATTATAGGTTCATTTTATACTAAATTTCATTTTTTTTTTTTTTTTACTTTACCAGTATGGTCAAAGTGTTGTTTTTTTTTTCAGAAATATCTCAAAAACGGCTAAAAATATTTTGATTAAAAAAAATTGGGCGAAACCATGGGGGTTAAAAACCTGTTTCTATTTCTTCCCACAAGTAGTAAGTAAGTAATGGGAATAAAAACAGCCACACATATAGGGTTTTCAATTTTTGTTATTAGTCTTTCGTTTCATTTGCCTCTTGATGAATGGTTTCCTCCCCTCTGCTCATTAAACTATTGCAGAGAGAACTAACTAACTAACTAGCCGTTCAGCAATGCAAGGAATTTAAACTTCAATGATGTTATCGCTCGTTGTTAAATCAGTTAGAGAAATATTTTTCCATTTAATTCCATGGATTAAAAATAAACAAACTACACATATACCAGGGATTCTCAAAATTTTGTACTAATACCCGCATGCGGCCCAGTGCTAAAATATCAATGCACCTACCCAACCTGTCAAATTGACTATTTGAGCAAAAAATATTTAAAAACCTAGTTGATAAAATAAAAATAATTTTTAAGAAAAAAATAAAAACCGACGACGAAATATTAACATGAAATTACTTTTTGAAGTCGGTGCCAAACAAACTATACCTATAAGCGAGCGTACTCGCCAAACGTACTAAGTAAGATCCGTCGAGTGCGATTCATAAAAGGTATATGTTTGGCACCGACTTCAAAAAGTAATTTCATGTTAATATTTCGTCGTTTAGTTGTAACTAAATAAGATAATAATTATTTTATACCTTTTAGTGTATTTTATTTGTTGCATTTAATTTTTTGAAGTCGGTTTTTATTTTTTTCTTAAAAATTATTTTATTTTTCTCGTTTTAGTGATGTTATTAATAGTGATCATATCATCAGAACTTGACCAAATTAATATGACACCATCCCTAAGACACCCCCTTTCGGATAAAAAAAGAACCATCGAAATCGGTTCATAAACAAAGAGGTTAGGTCTAAACAAACCTAATAAAAAAGGTCTAATACCTATGAAAAAAACGAAAAAAAAATGGGACCAATCGGAAGCTAGACTGGACCCAGTGCAAAAAAAATTTTCAAAATCGGTTGAGAATTGGCGGAGATATGAGGTAACATAGGCACAAAAAAAAAAAAAAAAAAAAAAAAATTCAGTCGAATAGAGAACCTCCTCCTTTTTTGAAGTCGGTTAAAAATAAGCTGACGTGTTCTGATGTGGCCATCCACTTGACTTTACCATACAACCTGGCTCTTAAAATTATTTATAATCATGTAGAGGGGGCGGGGGGATTAGTTTTTGCATTTTTACTTTTCCATACAGGATATGGTCAAGTATTGTAATCGTGCATGTAAAAAGTGGGTTTTTTCCTTCTTTTTTCGAAATATCTCAAAAACGGCTGAAACTATGCACGCTAACAATACTTGACCATACCCTGTATGGTAAAGTAAAAGTGTAAGCAAATTGTCATGGTATTCAGATATGCCTATTAGGCAAATTATTTATCGAATCTAATTCTTACAGCCGTTTTTAAAGATTCTATTCAAAATTTACATATCATGGGATAAGATTTAAATGGATCAAATTGTTCTAGTGTTTTTTTTTTTTATAAATTTTATTAAACCAATTATTTTACATTAATTAATGTATACATTGTATTTTTTTGCTTCGATTCCGGAGATTACTTCTCCACCATCGAGTGTCCTTATTCATCTTTAGTCCTTGTTTTTAATAAGAGGAAAAATCTAATTAGATAAAAAAAACTCTTTTCCGATATTTATTTCAATTCCATTATTCCCCAATCAAGTCGATTGGTTCAATCATCCCAATCATCATCTCCTCAAATTGTTCTAGTGGTTTTTATTAAACCAATTATTTTACATTAATTAATGTATACATTGTATTTTTTGCTTCGATTCCGGAGATTACTTCTCCACCATCGAGTGTCCTTATTCATCTTTAGTCCTTGTTTTTAATAAGAGGAAAAATCTAATTAGATAAAAAAACCTCTTTTCCGATAATTATTTCAATTCCATTATTCCCCAATCAAGTCGATTGGTTCAATCATCCCAATCATCATCTCCTCAAATTGTTCTAGTGGTTTTTATTAAACCAATTATTTTACATTAATTAATGTATACATTGTATTTTTTTGCTTCGATTCGGAGATTACTTCTCCACCATCGAGTGTCCTTATTCATCTTTAGTCCTTGTTTTTAATAAGAGGAAAAATCTAATTAGATAAAAAACCTCTTTTCCGATAATTATTTCAATTCCATTATTCCCCAATCAAGTCGATTGGTTTATCCCATCTCTCTCTTCCAATCCAATCAAATTGTTCTAGTTTATTAAACCAATTATTTTACATTAATTAATGTATACATTGTATCTTTTGCTTCGATTCCGGAGATTACTTCTCCACCATCGAGTGTCCTTGATCATCTTTAGTTTAGGAAAAATCTAATTAGATAAAAAAACCTCTTTTCCGATAATTATTTAAATTCCATTATTCCCCAATCAAATCGATTGGTATCTCCATCCTCCAATTCACTTTATTTTCAATCAAATTGTTCTAGTGAAATAAAATTATCTTTATATAAAACCAATTGAGTATTTGAACTCATGGGAAATAACAGATAAAATATTTAATCGACTAATTCGGGACATAAATTTGAATTTTTCTAAACCCAGGCTAAAAATGTATTCTATAATTTGGGCAATAAATTGTTCTGCTTGTTATAGTCGTGCTTTCGAGTTATCTAAATGCCATTTTTACTTTACCATACAGAGAGGGTATGGTCAAGTATTGTAATCGTGCATGAAAAAAGTGGGTTTTTTCCTTCTTTTTTGCAAAATATCTCAAAAACGGCTGAAACTATTTTGATTAAAAAAATTGAGCGAAACCATGGTATTTCGCTCTACAAAAAAGCTCTAATAAGTAAACATCCAAAAAATTATATTTTTCGAGATAATAATTGTTTTGTCAAAATGTCTGTTAGTCTGTTGGTTATAGTTAGTTACTGAAATTGCCTGTCATCTGATTGGCCATCCCAGTGGCTTCATTTACCATCTACCGTTTGTTAGTGGTAAAAAGCATTTACTTTGTGACATACAACCGGCCCTTAGTCTGTGTGTTACCAAATTTTTGTGGACGAGCTAGCTCAAAAACTAGTGTGAATATCGAAACCAAATTTCACACGTAGTTTTGGTCTATTGAGATTAAGAGCTTAGATTTTGGTGCATATCGACCCAAAATTAAGAGGGGGGGGGGTGGAGGGTTAAAAATTAAAAATCTAGGCCATTTGAGCAAACTCAACAAAACTTTGTATACATAATCAGTAGGCACACAGTAATCTAAAAATGCAAAAACTATCCCCTCCCCTACATGATTATAAATAATTTTATTAAATATTAAATATAAGGAGAGGGGCCAGATTGTATGGTAAAGTCAAGTGGATGGCCACATCAGAACACGTCAGCTTATTTACTTCTGGTGTCCCATTGATTATGTTACAAAATTTGGTTGAGTTTGGTAAATGGCCAAGAATTTCATTTTTTGTCCCTAAACCCCCCTCCTACCGGTTAGATTTTGCATTTTTAGACTTCCGGGGTCCCACTGATTATGTATACAAAATTTGGTTGAGTTTGATCAAATGGCCTAGATTTTTAATTTTTAACCCCCCCCCCCCCTCTCTCTCTCTCTCTCTCATCATCCATAACCCTTAAATGCATCTTGTTGCAAAAATGCAACATACCTATTTCACCTTACCTGAAATGCTAAAGAAGTATTTTATTTCGTAGGTGCATGTCGTTGCATATTGGCAACAGTGTTTGTGAACAGTGTAATATAAAAACCTACGCATAAATGGTGCCAAATACCTGCATTGGGGTTTAAATTTTCATTTGTCAGCTGTTTGGCTGTTCCTCACTGTAGTGATTTTTATATATTTTGCTCTTGCTGTAAAACGTGCAAATTTGATTCAAATTTTGTGAAAAAAAATAATTTTGTGGTATTGTGCTCAAAAAAAAAAAAAAATAACATAAAAAAATAAATAAAAATTGTTTTAAATTATTTCATGAATAAATATCTTAATTTACCTATAATGCACAATGTTGCGAAATTGCAACAATATCACATTTTGAAAATAAAGATAAATTTTTAAACAAATATTTTTACTTTATCCAATGCGAAGCATGGGAGAAAGTATTGGAATCGCTCTCGCGGCAAGCGCGACTTCAAAGGGTCCTCAGGTAAAGACTACGGAACCCATGGACTCAATTAAGGTCACAAATTGAAGTATTCAATGAGATTGAATTTTAGCACGTGACGGTTTTGCCAAAAATTACCTGGGATCTCGCCGAGAGGCCAAAAAGTGCCATTTTTTTTGGAAGTGCGTGGGGATGTATGTATGTATGTATGTATGTGTGTTATCGTTTTTTTCGTCCACGAATTTTTCCACACCGTTGCACCGAATGAATTGAAATTGAAAACCTACCAGTATTTTAACAAAATGAAGCGCTGATTAGTTTTTGGTACATATCGGTCCACAAACTTTAGTAATTTATTTCAGTACTTTTTTAGTTTTTTCTAAATATCTTGAAAATGACTTAACCAATTTTGATGAAATTTAATATCCTAATTAAGTACCGTTGGACCCACAAAAAAGGTTAAATAAAGTTTTTAGTAAAATTATATTTTAAAGTACTTTACTACTCTAAAACATATTAATATTTCAAATGAATTTGGATAAAGTTTAGCAACGATCCGTTGCAGTTTATTTAAATTATTTTTCCCAGTATTTTGACCATGTTTTTAGTTCAAAAAAAAATTTTAAACCCAAAACAAAAAATTTATCCATTTAAAGGTTAATTTTGGGTCGATATTCACCAAAATCTAATCAGCTCTTAATCTCCAAAGATTTTTTTTAAATTGGTGTACTTATCAAGTGTCATGATTTAATAGTTGTGTATAGATTTTAATCCGATTGGAATAAAGGAATGAAGTGTAAAGTAGGAGTATCGCGATGACTTCAAATAAATGATAATGTGAAAGTCGTGTGGTAAACACACTAGTTGATTTAATATTTAAAGTAGTGTAGACGAAAAAAAGATGCGACTGTGGGTCAGTGGCTAGAGTGTTAGGTCGCTGACTCGGAGATCGCTGGTTCGAGACCGAGTCTCGGCAGATAGATATTTGCAGCCGCCTCCTCTTGGAAAGTAATGGCAACCTACCAAGAGTAGCCTAGTAACCTCTCCAAATTAGCCGTTCGGAACCGGCGTTAATAAGTAGGTCCCGTATATCTGTGTAAAACAACTAAACACACTCAGCACAGGTATATGTGGAGAGGCGCCGACACCCGTTTCGGGTATGGCATTCGAAGAAGAAGAAGAGACGAAGAAAAATTCAATTTTCTACCATTTTAGAAATTTTTGAGCGACCTCTTAAAATTTTTTAATCGAGCTGATTTTGGTGAGCACATGTTAAATTAACATATTTTCATGTGAGATCGAAAATCAAAATATATTCGTTTTTTTGACCACCCTGAGGGGTGAACCGCGATTGGAATAAGGTGTACACGTCTTTAGAATTATGTGGAATTATTTTGAAATTCATTAGATAATGCTCCTTCATCTATTGCCCAGGTAACCACAATATCCTAAGAATATTCTAAGGATATTCTAAGGACATTTAAATCTTCTTAGAATATTCTTAGGATATTGTGTGTTACCTGGGTATTGTCTTCTACTTGGGAGTGGAAGTAGGTGTACACGATATTAGGTCGCGGTTCACCCCTCGGGCCACCCTAAAGTATATGTTTATTTTCATCAAGAAGAGGACAACCTCATTGATTTCTCCATTTAAATCTTGAATGTGTCTTCTTTTTAACCGACTTCAAAAAAGGAGGAGGTTCTCTATTCGACTAATTTTTTTTTGTGTCTATGTTACCTCATATCTCCGCCAATTGTGAACCGATTTTGAAAAAAAAATTTGCATTGGGTTCAGTCTAGCTTCCGTTTGGTCCCGTTTTTTGTTAGGTTTGTTCAGGCCTAACTTCTTTGTTTATGAATCGATTTTAATGATTCTTTTTTTATTGGAAAGGGGGTATTTTAGGGGTGGTACCATATTAATTCGATCAAGTTCTGATGATATAATCAATGACGAAATAACGTAAATCTCCAATTCTTATGAGCAAATAATCGAAATTATAATAAATAAAATCTTTTATAAAAAAATCTTAAAACATTCATTTAAAACCCTCAAACGTTTCGAAAGAATTTCTATATTTAAGAATTGAATTTTATTATCATTTTCTGAGATTGGGTGGATTCAAGGATGGAAAGGAATATGGAATTTGAATAATTATCGGAAAAGAGGTTTTTTTATTTAATTAGTTTTTCCTCTTATTAAAAACAAGGACTAAAAAGATGATCAAGGACACTCGATGGTGGAGAAGTAATCTCCGGAGTCGAAGCTAAAATACAATGTATACATTAATTCATGTACTAAAATATCATTTTCTGATTCATTCGCCCGACCCTTTCTCTTACGAGATGCATGCAAGGTATTATATTAAGTCACTATTAATAACATCACTAAAAAGAGAAAATAAAAATAATTTTTAGAAAAAAATAAAAAATAAAACCGACTTCAAAAAATTAAATGCAACAAATAAAATCCACTAAAAGTTATAAAATAATTATTATCTTATTTAGTTACAACTAAACGACGAAATATTAACATGAAATTACTTTTTGAAGTCGGTGCCAAACAAACTATACCTATAAGCGAGCGTACCCGTCAAACGTACTAAGTAAGATCCGCCTAGTTCAATTCATAAAATGTATATGTTTGGTACAGACTTCAAAAAGTAATTTCATGTTAATATTTCGTCTTTTATAATTTTTAAGGATTTAGGTGTCGGTTCTAGGTGAAACATTATAAATAATAAAGCTCTTATGACAAAGCATTGCAGTACACATGCAAAGATCCCGGGTTCGAGCCCTGGCTGATCCTTTTGTCTATAATAAAAATAATCTTTTCTTCGTTTCCTAAATTTAAAAATTATAAATAACTTATGAGGAGAATTTTCTAGGTTAAGTTTCACAAAAAGGAAATATTAAAACAAATGTATGTTTATTTTGAGTTTGATTCACTCGATATATATTTCGGGTTATTAGCCCATCTTCAGGAGTTCAAATAAAAACTGAATAGTGAATACAAATTTGTAAAAACATTTAACAAATAAAATTTTGAGAAAGAAGAGTACGTTCAGAAAGTTTCATCAACAACCAGAAGTTAAAGTACGTTCAGAAAATAGTTTCAATCTTTTTCTTAAATATAAACAAAATGTTATTATTTAAAATAAATGTTATTATATAAAATAAATGTTATTATTTAAAATAAAATAATAAATTAAGTATTCTCAATAATCAATTGGACTTTGACAAAGATATAATCATTGATTCTAATTTGGCTAAAATTAATAAATTAAAAATCGGCTCCTAAATTCGATTACATATTTTGTGTTTGTATTTTGTTTTTTGTTTTTATTTTAATTTGTTTTTTAATTTTATTTTAAATATTGTAATAACATTTTGTTTATATTTAAGAGAAAGATTGAAAGTATTTTCTGAACGTACTTTAACTTCTGGTTGTTGATGAAACTTTCTGAATATACTCTTCTCTCTCAAAATTTTACTTGTTAAACGTTTTTACAAATTTGTATTCAGTTTTTATTTGAACTCCTGAAGATGGGCTAATAACCCTAAATATATATCGAGTGAATCAAACTCAAAATAAACATACATTTGTTTTAATATTTCCTTTTTGTGAAACTTAACCTAGAAAATTCTCCTCATAAGTTATTTCGTCTTTTAGTCGTATCTAAATAAGATAATAATTATTTTATTCCTCTATATTCATTTAATAATATATGGATCAATTCGAAAAATCGTCCAAAGCATAAAAGATGCATAAAATATAATACTAAAGTATTATTTTTTAACTGAACAGAATTCATTTCAACTTGGTCAATATTATTATTAAAGGGATGAAAGAATAATATGTTGAAATAATAATGTATAAAAATAAAGTAAAAAGATATTTGAGTGATAAACTGACACAATAGATGTCTGATTAAATATTATTAAAGACGCTTAATCCAGACTTGGAAGGGAAAAGGAACGCCCTACGTACTTTTAATATTAGAGGGTGTGAATCCCTGCCTCTGTGTGTGTGTGGCTTGACCTATTTCCCGACTTAAGGGCTGTTCTCTGGAGGAATGCCAATACAGAATTCACCCTTTCACAATTTTGATCTCCAATTTGAACACATTTTCATTCAAAAGTTCATCTTTTCATGTCCATATAGTTTTTTTTTGCCTAATTAGCTCGTAACAAAATCAATACTTTTTATATAACCGATTTGGTTTTAATAATTTACTACCTGGAAAACCGAGCGATGCTCGGTAATATTTTGATTCAGTTAAATGCGATATATCTACTCTTATTAAACTAGCAAAAATTGTATATTTGTTTATATATAGAACCTGGAGGCACCGAGCGATATACATAATCAGTGGACCCCAGAAGTCTAAAAATGAAAAAACTAACCGCCTAAAAAAAAGAGGGGGGGGGGGGTCAAAAATGAAAATCTTGGCCATTTATCAAATTCAACCAAATTTCGTATACATAATTAGTGGGCCCCCAGAAATCTAAAAATGCAAAAACTAACCTTCCAAAATGAGGGGGGGGGGGTCAAAAAATGAAAATCTAGGCCCTTGTACCAAACTCAACCAAATTTTGTATACATAATCAGTGGACCCCCCAGAAATTTAAAAATGCAAAAAACAAATCTCCCAAAATGATGGTGGGAGGGTGGGGGGTCAAAAAATGAAAATCTATGCCCGTCTACCAAACTCAACCAAATTTTGTATACATAATCAGCGGACCCTTAGAAGTCTAAAAATTCAAAAACTAACCGCCCAAAATAGAGGGGGGGGGGTGCTGGTTAAAAAAATTAATATCTAATCCATTTGAGCAAACTCAACCAAATTTTGTATACATGATCTGTGGGGCCCCAGAAGACTAAAAATGGAAGAACTAACCGCCCAAAATGGGGGGGGGGTCAAAAAATGAAAATCTATGCCCGTGTACCAAACTCAACCAAATTTTGTATACATAATCAGCGGACCCCTAGAAGTCTAAAAATTCAAAAACTAACCGCCCAAAATAGGGGGGGGGGGTGCTGGTTAAAAAAATTAATATCTAATCCATTTGAGCAAACTCAACCAAATTTTGTATACATAATCTGTGGGGCCCCAGAAGACTAAAAATGGAAGAACTAACCGCCCAAAATGGGGGGGGGGGGGGGTGGGTCAAAAAATTAAAATCTTGGCCATTTACCAAACTCAACCAAATTTTGTATACATATTCAGTGGGCTCCCAGGAGTCTAAAAATGGAAAAACTAACTCCCTCCCCTACATTATTATAAATAATTTTATTAAATATTAATTTAAGTGAGGGGCCAGGTTGTATGGTAAATTCAAGTGGATGGCCACATCAGAACACTTCAGCTTATTTTTTCTTTATTTGAAGAAAATTTCTAGTTGCTATTTTCGTTTCCTCATTCACTCAGAATGTGTAATATATCTGGTAGATTCTAGCGAGGATTTTATTCTCTCTCTCTCTCTCTCTCTCGAGAGAGAGAGAGAGAGAGAGAGAGAACGAGCCATCTTATCTGCCTTTTATAGCAAGAGAAAAAAGAGAAAAAGAGAGAATAAAAAACGTGCGTTTACAAGGAGAAAGAATTCTCGTTCTCTGCTCAACTTTTGTGTTAAAAAAAAAAAAAACCACCGTATTATAAAATAATTATCATCGTTTAATTGATGAATTTAATCCTTATTTCACTTTTCTAGGGATTTTTCTTTTAAATAAAAAAATAAATAAAGCTGAAACTTAAAACTTTTAAGGTTTTCGGCCCGGCGTCACCTAGCCCCTGGCGGGGAGCGTCTCGTTTTATGGTTAAAATTTATATAGGTAATAGCTGACCCGACCACGCGTTTCTGTGACTAACTCTTATGCTTCAAGCCTAAACCACTGGGCGTATCGAAACTATATTAGCAACATATGTCCGTTTGTTGCTCCGATTGGTATATCTAAATTTTTGGCCAGGTTTATAATTATTGTTACCTTAACCAAAAATAATATTTACAGCTGAAAGATTTCTAAAAAGCTATTTAAATAAAATATTTTTCATCTATATATAATCAAAAGCTTGGCTGAAATTTTTTACTTTATCCAATGCGAAGCATAGGTAAAGTATTGTAATCGCTCTCGCGCCAAGCGGGACTTCAAAGGGTCCTCAGGTAAAGACTACGGAACCCATGGACACAATTAAGGTCACAAATTGTAGTATTCAATTAGGTTGAATTTTAGCACGTGACGATTTTGCCAAAAATTACCTGGGATCTCGTCGAGAGGCCAAAAAGTGCCATTTTTTTGGAAGTGCGTGGGGATGGATGGATGGATGGATGTTATCGTTTTTTCATCCACGATTTTTTCCACACCGTTGCACCGATTGAAATGAAATTGAAAACCTACCAGTATTTTAACAAAATAAAGCGCTGATTAGTTTTTGGTATATATCGGTCCACAAACATTAGTACTTTATTTCAGTACTTTTTTAGTTTTTTCTAAATATCTTGAAAATGACTTAACCAATTTTGATGAAATTTAATATCCTAATTAAGTACCTCGGGGACCACAAAAAAGGTTAAATAAAGTTTTTAGTAAAATTATATTTTAAAGTACTTTACTCTAGAACATATTAATATTTTAAATGAATTTGGATAAAGTTTAGCAACGATCCGTTGCAGTTTATTTTTTTTAATTTATGTTTTTAAATGTACTTTAAAAAAATAGATAGTTTTTTTTTGCTAGTTTAGTTCTTTTATTGTTTTGGCAAGCTATGTTGGCTAACCTGAATTTTTTTTTAGTTTTTCCTAAATTTTCCAATTTTCCGGGCAACTTTTCTAATTTTTTTTTACGTATTAACCTGAATTGGACTATTACGAACATTATAAAAAAAAAATTAGCCAAATCGGTCCAGGCATTTGAGAGATCTGCTCTTACAAAGAAACAGAAATTCATTTTTATTATATAGATATATATTTATAAGCTTGAAAGTCACCCACCCACACATGGATTTCTTTTTATTTTATTAATGAAAACGTGATTTTTATATAATGAATATATTATAAAGAGAAATCACTAAGATTGTCCTCTACTTGATACAAATAAACATATACCTACATATAAATCAAATATAAATCTTAAATTATTAAATGAGCAAATCTTATATATATATATATATATATATATATATATATATATATATATATATATATAGGTATATACTAGCTGACGCCCGGGCCTTCAGCCCGGCGTCACTAGACCTTGGCGGGGAACGTCTCGTTTTATGGTTAAAATTTATATAGATAATTATATATTGCTTACCTGTCAAAATTGATTTGCTCAAAAGTCTAAAAATTTAAAAATAAAATATTTGAAAATAAATTGAAAATACAAATACTTATAGAATAGGTATTAAAACAGTAAATGAATAATATATTACTTGTCAAAATTGTTCCCTTAACCAAAAATAATATTGACAGTTGAAAAATTTCCAAAAAGCTATTATCGGCCATCTTGTTTGTTTGCTTTTATCCTCCCCCAGAGAGGCGCATGGTGTTGTTTGACTAGAGAAATATTTTTTTGCATGCCACTGGTGTGATATCTATATAAAATAACACTCGTGTATTTGAATGGAATGTTGTGTGAAAATTTCAAAGAAATCGGTTAAGAACTTTCGGAGATCCTTCAACGGAAACGGTTTCTAACGATTGGATGAAATTCACGGAGTTAAGGGTAGGGTTTTGTGTTGGACATTCGATCTGTTACGGTCTCATCTTCGGCTAAGTTGTTTTTGATGGATTTTTTGTTAATTGAAATAATTATTCACAGGTGATTGCTTAAATAAAAATGTATAATTACATTTTTATTCAATTTTCATTTAATAAAATTAATTGGTTTTTATATCCCACATAAAGATAATTACAAATGATATTATATTAAAAGTTAGGCAAATTTATTTTTGGACCACTTGAAATGCAAAAACTGGGTGAGGGGGCGGGGGCGAGTGTGGAGGTGACAGTGGGGGGATGTGAGGGGTGCAGTGGTGGAGGGGTACGGGGGGCGTGGGAAGTGGTTTCTGGGGTGGGGGTGTAGGTTGTGGGGGATGTGGGGTGGTGAGGTCCAGGAGGTGGCGTGAAGTGGTGGGGTCGGGGGACTAATATAGAGCTTTTAACTTAAGCAAAAGTTACCAAGCATTGCTCAGTGGCCAGGTACTTATTAATAAACTATTGAACATTTATTTTTTAATTTAATCATTAATTAAAAAAAAAAAAATATTTTTGACCATATAGAAAATTCCCAAAATAATAATTCAATTAAAATTCAATAAATTCAATTTTTAATATATAACTGCTAAATTTCAAATTTGTATTTTTTAAAAATGATATTTTCTGCATTTTAACTCGTAAGTTCAGAAGTTAAACATCTTAAAAATCCAATCAGTTTTCTACATTATAAAATAGTACTTGGCCACTGAGCGATGCTCGGTAACTTACTTCAGTTAAAAGCTATATATTAATCCCCGGACCCCACCACTTCACCCCACCCGTGAAACCACTTCCCTCGCCCCCAGACTCCATCCCCACTGCACCCCCACATCTCCCCCACAGTCACCGTCAACCCCCCCTCACCCATTTTTTGAATTTCATGCCTTGTAGTGGTCCACAGATTATGTGTATATATATATATAGTTATATAAATAAATACCATATACTTATTATTTTTAATTAAATAACAATTTTTGAGTTCATCAATTAAATTGCCAAATTCTAATTTAGAAGAATATATTTGTGGGATTTAAAACTCGATTTTTAATCAATTAACTTTTAATATATATAATAATATTTGTAATTATCTTTTTGTGGGTTTTAAAATTAAAAAAAAAACAATTAATTATTAAAAGGAAATTGAATAAAAATGTAATTTTACATTTTTATCGAGACAACCACCCGTGAATAATTATTTTAATTAACAAAAAACCATCAAAAACAACTTAACCGAAGATGAGACCGTGATAAATCCAAATGTAAACCCCCCCCCCTAACCCGTGAATTTCATCCAAATCGTTAGAGACGTTTTCGAGAACCCGATTGGATATAATATAAGATACATATTTTGATTGCAGAGCAAACTTTCTACATGCTCTTCCCGGTTCCCTCATATTTCAGACATTTTGAAAAACAAGAACAATTTCTCACTGAATTCAATACTTAAGTTTTGTATTTGGCAGATTATTATAAAAAGGAAAAAAAATGTTTAAAATATTTCTCGGCTTGTATTATAATGATAGAAACACACACAAAAGAACGTATTTATTATACGCAAATATTTGATTGAAATAAATACACACGTTTCATACGTGAAGATGAAAGAAGATAACGAGAAACTTAAATATATAATCTTACGTTTTTTCTAATTAAAAGATTCTTAATTTCTAGTTCACTATGTAGGCAGGTACTTATAATTCAGAAAATTATTATTATTATTATTATTATTATTAAATAATATATATTAATTTAATAATAATATAACATTCGTTTAATTATCTATTATTCAAATCGATTTTTATTAATTATATTCTAGATAAGATTAAACACTGAGGGGAATTATATTTTCATCAAAACTGTAAAAATAAATAAATAAATATTTTTTTTTATTTGGCTTTTCGGCCTTTCTAGCCATTAGCCAATTTACGATACTATATATTTAAATTTTGTCTTCTATCAAGTGATCAGATTTTAGCCGGTTGCCGAGAATTGGACTCGGGTTAAAAAATTGTGTATGATCAAAAAATGAAAATCTAAGCTCTTGTACCAAACTCAACTAAATTTTCTATACATAATCAGTGAGAACCCAGAAGTCTAAAATTACAAAAACTAACCGCCCAAAATGAGGGAGGGGGAGGGGGTTAAAAAATGGTATATGGTCAAAAAATGAAAATCTAGGCTTTTTTACCAAACTCAACCAAATTTTGTATACATAATCAGTGAGGACCCAGAAGTCTAAAATTACAAAAACTAACCGCCCAAAATGGGGGGGGGGGGGGGGTTAAAAAATGGTATATGGTCAAAAAATGAAAATCTAGGCTCTTGTACCAAACTCAACCAAATTTTGTATACATAATCAGTGAGAACCCAGAAGTCTAAAATTACAAAAACTAACCGCCCAAAATGGGGGGGGGGGGGGGGTTAAAAAATGGTATATGGTCAAAAAATGAAAATCTAGGCTCTTGTACCAAACTCAACCAAATTTTGTATACATAATCAGTGAGAACCCAGAAGTCTAAAATTACAAAAACTAACCGCCCAAAATGGGGGGGGGGGGGGGTTAAAAAATGGTATATGGTCAAAAAATGAAAATCTAGGCTCTTGTACCAAACTCAACCAAATTTTGTATACATAATCAGTGAGAACCCAGAAGTCTAAAATTACAAAAACTAACCGCCCAAAATGGGGGGGGGGGGGTTAAAAAATGGTATATGGTCAAAAAATGAAAATCTAGGCTCTTGTACCAAACTCAACCAAATTTTGTATACATAATCAGTGAGAACCCAGAAGTCTAAAATTACAAAAACTAACCGCCCAAAATGGGGGGGGGGGGGTTAAAAAATGGTATATGGTCAAAAAATGAAAATCTAGGCTCTTGTACCAAACTCAACCAAATTTTGTATACATAATCAGTGAGAACCCAGAAGTCTAAAATTACAAAAACTAACCGCCCAAAATGGGGGGGGGGGGGGGGTTAAAAAATGGTATATGGTCAAAAAATGAAAATCTAGGCTCTTGTACCAAACTCAACCAAATTTTGTATACATAATCAGTGAGAACCCAGAAGTCTAAAATTACAAAAACTAACCGCCCAAAATGGGGGGGTTAAAAAATGGTATATGGTCAAAAAATGAAAATCTAGGCTCTTGTACCAAACTCAACCAAATTTTGTATACATAATCAGTGAGAACCCAGAAGTCTAAAATTACAAAAACTAACCGCCCAAAATGGGGGGGGGGGGGGGGTTAAAAAATGGTATATGGTCAAAAAATGAAAATCTAGGCTCTTGTACCAAACTCAACCAAATTTTGTATACATAATCAGTGAGAACCCAGAAGTCTAAAAATGCAAAAACTAACAGCCCAAAATGGGGGGGGGTGGTTAAAAAATGGTATATGGTCAACCATGAGCCCTGTCCTTGCGGGGGTTCTGACCCCCTCCTGCAGCTACACCTCTGACTTGAATAGATAAGAATCATGGTTTCCTCGGCTGAAGAAGAAGATCCCTGGTGGCCTTCTTTCTGTTCAGGCAAGGCTAAGCAGGTGGTCGCGATTTGCCAGCCAGCCAGCCTCTCTCTCTCTCTCTCCAGCTGGAGATTTCTCTCTTGAGATAGCGAGCATCGAACTAGCTGTCCAGCCAGCCTCTCTGCTACAGAACCGATTTCTCCTCCGTCTCGAATTGAGGACAGAGAGCAAGTTTTGTTCTGCTGTCCATGATGGACCTCTTTGGCTTTTACGCGTACCAATTAAGACAAGCCGACCTAATAACGCTTGGCAATTAAACAACGGACCAACAACTATTTAGGGATTCCATTCAGACAATCCAAGGATTGTCACACGTAGCTCATTTTGCTGCACATTACACACATTTTATTTGATCTATATCGATGTTATACATATATATGAAACTTGGATTTTTTCTGTTCAAACGAATTTCAATAAAATTTAACATAGTCATAATCAACGTTCCCTTTAATTTTTTCCCTGTTTAAGTATATGGGATAT
The DNA here is from genome assembly GCA_024734495.1 of Forficula auricularia. NCBI lineage: Eukaryota > Metazoa > Arthropoda > Insecta > Dermaptera > Forficulidae > Forficula > Forficula auricularia. The sequence continues at coordinate 14,903,291 of JALMQS010000128.1, forward strand.
ACCTGAATATAAAAGGAAGAAATGATTTACCCACATGTGCAGAGATCCTATTAGCATCTCTAGACCAAGGAGGGCCAACTGCGGACTCCTTTATTAAACATTTAGTTTCCATTGGTTTCCAACTATAATCCGACGACTTTAGTTATTTGTTTTGTTAGTTTATTTTGTTTTAATTAGTTTTGTTTTATTTAGTTTTATTTTATTTGTTTATACACCTATTCGACGTGAATCTGTGACGACTGGCTAAATGGGCATCAAGTTCCCGAGGCCAAGGGGTAGAAAAAAAAAAAAAAAAAAAGTATATGGGAGAAAAAATGTTAAAAACGTTTATAAAAGTGTGCAAGTTGGGGGGGGGGGTCCTGTGCTTGTTTTTGATGTCAATTTTTTTTAATAAATACTCTTGAAAATTACATTTTACATAGCATTTTGACCCTCTAAGGCAAGGGTCTTCAACCCGCGGCCCGCCGATATGTTTTCTGCGGCCCGCCAACAGCACTCTCAATAACGACTACAAAAAATAATTTTTTAGAATTTTTTTATATAACATTAAATTTTAAAATTGAAGAAAAGGTGTGTGTGTGGGGGGGGGGGGGGGCGCGCGTCTCTGCCCCCCCCTAAATCAGAGGTCTGGATCCGAAAAATTTGGCCCTTGATTTGTAAAACGTTGAAGACCCCTGCTCTAAGGCCCGGTTGTATGTCGCAAAGTAAATGCTTTTTACGGGATGGGCAATCGGATAACAGGCACTGAAAGTTCCTGTCATCTGATTGGCCATCCCAGCCACTCCATTTACCATCTACCTATGGTTAGTGGTAAAAGGCATTTACTTTGCGACATACAACGATCCCTAAATTTTACGTGTTTGTTGCCATTTATAGATTCGCTGTCAAATTGGATAAAAGTCGAACAAGCGCTTTCGCCAACTCTTTTATCCCTATGACCTCCAGAGACTGGAACTCGCTCCCTGCCACCATCTTTCCCGCGACTTATAACCTTCAGCTATTTAAGACCCGTATCCACAGATACCTTCGACCCCCGCCCAACCCATAAAATTCTTTCTTCTTCTTTTCACGATGGAGGGGCCAACCCAGGCCTTTAGGGGTTGCACCTTTTTTGGTGTAACTCCTTCTCTCATCATTATCATAAAAAAAAAAAAGATGCAATTCTTTTATAAAATAAAATAAAATAAGGTAACGTGTTCTGATGTGACCATCCATTTGACTTATTTAAAACCTTTTAGTGCATTTTATTTTATTTTTGAGTTCTTATTATTTTATTTGTTGCATTTAAGTCGGTTTTATTATTCTAATGACTTCATATAAATGAACACTAAGGGCCGGTTGTATGTCGCAAAGTAAATGCTTTTTACCACTAACAGAGGGTAGATGGTAAATGGAGGGACTGGGATGGCCAATCAGATGCCAGGCGACCCCCCCCCCCATAGAGGCCCGTGCCTGGCGGGAGTGCAACACGTGCGTCGCACGCAGAGGCCAAAAAACGGCGGCCAAATCGACAGGGAATTTATAACAATTTATTTTTTTTATTTTAATGAACTTAAAATATGAGATATGAAATTTGTTCTATGTGAGTGTGGGGGGCGTCTCTGACCCCCCCCCCCCCCGGCTTGGACAATTCGATCGCGACACACTTTCGAGATAAAAAGTAGATCTTATATATCGGGCACCTTATATACATTCTCCCCCCCCCCCCATAAAAAATTCCTGGATCAAAACCTGCCAGAGGATAAAAACATAGAACAAATTTTCTTCTCTAAAAAATAAATTCTTCTAAAAATGAATTCTCCAATAGTATATAGGACAAAAAAAAAAACAACTAATATTTTTTCACCCTTTTGTTTTTTTGTTTGGCCATTTCTCTCTGGATTTCCTTTTGTTTTAAGCCCTCTCTCTCTCTCTCTCTCTCATGATCCATTTCAATCGGAAAAATTCAGATCATCTTTCTTTCTTTCTGTCGCTATTTTTCTACAGTGTTTACTTTCTCTCTCTCTCTCTCTCTGCGAAAGCTTTCTTTGAGTCTTGAGTTTTTTTGACAGGAGTGAACTCACAAATAAAAAAAAAGAGAGTGCGTTTTTTTCCTTCCCTCTCATATTCCATTCCACCCCCCCCCCTCCCCCCGGTATCAACGTTCCGTGTTTTAATCAATAATCTATTTTATATAATGAACCAGTCTCAGGTTAAAGTTGGTAATTAAAAATAATTATATTTTTAATTGACCATACGTCTGATATGCGGAAGTATTGTTGTCGTACACTGAAAAAACAATTTCTTTATAATAAATACGAGCAGTACCTGGCGTACCTACGGCACGCCCGGCACCGCTGGTGGCCCTGGCGGGCTAGCGTCTCGAGGTGTGATTATTAGCTGTCCGTAATTATATGTTTTGAAAAAAATATTTTTTGGATAATGAATATTGATCAAAGAAAGATGAAAAATATCATTATAATACTTTATTAGAGCATGCAACCATTTCTCTCAAAGTTCCCGATCGGTTGGAAACCTATTTCTTTTTTAATAATACATTTCAATTTTTAAATTTATCTAAAAAGTGTCTCTAAATTAATTATATATAATAATTTTAAAATTAATTTATCTACTAAAATTAAGAATTAATCTCATTATCCCATTAAATCATATCTCATTAAAATTTATATTATAAATTAAATATATATATATATATATATTTTAAAATTAATTTATCTACTAAAATTAAGAATTAATCTCATTATCCCATTAAATCATATCTCATTAAAATTTATATTATAAATTAAATATATATATATATATATATTTTAAAATTAATTTATCTACTAAAATTAAGAATTAATCTCATTATCCCATTAAATCATATCTCATTAAAATTTATATTATAAATTAAATATATATATATATATATATTTTAAAATTAATTTATCTACTAAAATTAAGAATTAATCTCATTATCCCATTAAATCATATCTCATTAAAATTTATATTATAAATTAAATATATATATATATATATATATATTTTAAAATTAATTTATCTACTAAAATTAAGAATTAATCTCATTATCCCATTAAATCATATCTCATTAAAATTTATATTATAAATTAATTATATATATATATATATATATTTTAAAATTAATTTATCTACTAAAATTAAGAATTAATCTCATTATCCCATTAAATCATATCTCATTAAAATTTATATTATAAATTAAATATATATATATATATATATTTTAAAATTAATTTGTCTACTAAAATTTTAAGAATTTATATTTTTCTTAAATTCAAAAAAAAAAAAAATAATTAATTTTCGCAGTATGAATTATTTCCAAAAATTAAATATATATATATATATTTAAAATTAATAAATTTGTCTACTAAAATTTCAAATGAGACACGCCGTAAATCTAATATTCTAAGCTATATAGAGGAATATATTAATATATAGAGATATTATAGATAGAGAATATAGAGATATTTTATTTGAAAAATTTGACAAGCTAACTATTAGTTGCTTTTTCTCCCACATGGCACCCTGGTGCGCCACGGGTACTGTCTGACAATGGCTTTTATATATATAGATATTGATAGATGTAATTTTTATTTTTCAGATCATGAGGAACAAATAAAGTGTTTATTTACGACTTATCAATTGCAACGTTTCGCTACTTTATTGCAGCTTCTTCAGGCTCTTGATAAATAAAGCTCTAAACACTTTGTCAATTTTTTGAGCTCTGCCATTATAACTATATATATTTGTCTAGATTAATTTGTAACAACGCTTAGAGAGATTTCTCTAAAAAAATTACCCTCTTGCCTAGAATCGAACCGACGAACTCTTGAACTATGGTCATCAGTTCTAACCACTAGACCAATGTAACATTAATATTTATATATCTTGATTTCTTTTACTAAAACTATATATTTTTGATTTAGACTTTGTGTCTAGATAATATTGCATTCATTTGAACTCGAATGAAAATGAAAAAACACCAATAGATTTTAAATTAAGAAACATTAAATATATATTAATTAACGAGGCAAATTTGAAATATAATTCTAATTTGGACTCGAATTTTGAAATGAAAGACTCCAATTCATTTTAAATTAAGAAACATTAAATATATTGATAATTGTTCCTCCCCCCCCCCTCGCCACTCAAAAAATTAAAGAGGGGAAACTTTTAAGAGACGATGTATTTTCGGTAGTTTACGGGTATACATTTGGAGTGTGGTTTTTTAAGAGGAATAAAATTTTTGGACCGAGACGCTGCCCGCCAGGTTCCAGCTCGGAGGGCCGAGCTTCGAGGGCGTGCCGAAGGCCAAATCAACAAATATACAATTATAACTTTTATAATTTCACTGGTAAAATTTAAAACATTTCAAAAATAGTCAACATATTATAAAACAATTTACAATATACGATAAAACTTTTGAAATATAGTTGTAAATAGTTTTATAATATGTTGACTATTTTTGAAATGTTTTAAATTTGTATAATAATGGCAGAGCTCAAAAAATTGACAAAGTGTTTAGAGCTTTATTTATCAAGAGCCTGAAGAAGCTGCAATAAAGTAGCGAAACGTTGCAATTGATAAGTCGTAAATAAACACTTTATTTGTTCCTCATCCTCTGAAAAATAAAAATTACATTAATAAGTTATGGAACTGAATCCCAATGATGATATATTGATAGGGTTGAGCATTTTTAATGAGCTCTTATTTATTCCAAAGATATTTTATTAATAATCAAGATATATCGAAATCATTCCAAATATGACCAAATTTTTAGGTATTTAATCCAAATATATTATATACTTGAGTGATCTATATCTCTTAATATTAAATAAATGTCTTGTTTACTTCTAGTAAAACCTCTTATTAAATCTAAACAAATGTTTTTTTACCATAAAACGAGTTAGATTTTCTGCAAATAGTGATATCTTAATAATTAAGATATTTAAAAAAATAACAAAAATTTTGTTCACATTATTAATTTTTTTTTTAATTTTAAAACCCACTATAAGATTATAAGATATATTAAAAATTAATATATAGAAAATTAAATTAAATTAATTATTTTATTTAATTCAACCAGATGACTTATTAAATTAAATATTTGAATATAGATTCTACATCGAATGAATATAAATGATATAAGCTTGAATATTTTTTATTATAAATAATTTTTTTCGTAATTACACATTATTCCAATTTAAATAGCCAACTATTAAATTTAACTATTCCACTATTTTACTCAAATAACAATATTTTTATAATTTACCCATTGGTTCTTGGTTCAAATAGCGACATCTTAACTATTAATATATCTAGAGTTAATTAATCAATTAAAGGGAGTGTAGTTTCACAGTGAACACTCGCTTTACTTTATTAATTAATATCATGTTTCACCTAAAACCTACACCACTTTCCCTAAGTAAAAAAAAAAATATCTAGAGTTGGTCCAAAAATATGAGAATACTTAAAATACGTAATACGTAATATATCATTTATTCATTTTGAACAGAGATCGATTTCGCCATAGTTAACTTCACCATCTATTCATATCAAATATAATTTCTTAACTATAAATATATCGTTTTTTCAGTGTACGTGAAAATTCAAGAGCGATGTTCTACTACTAGATCCGAGATGTTATCGATTATTTTTATTTTGTCACAAAGTTTGTTTCACCCCTTCTGATATAATAAAAAAAATCTCGGTCCTAAAATAAAAATAAATCTATAGTAATATAATTATCTGTTTGAAACTATAGTTTCGAAGGTTTGACCTTCATCATCAGTCTTTTTAGTTATAAATATTAATCTGTCATTTTTCATGGGTTTGTAGCGGCTCGCTGTTGCTTTGGCTACGAGCCTTTAGACACGGCCGCTAGATGACTCAGTCAGATCGTTGCGACACTTTTGCATGACTGATAATATTTCAGTCATGCTATAAGTGAAGCAATTCGATCTCGACTGAGCATCGAATGGAAGGAGGGGCCAACCACCAACTAGTAGCCCCTTCCCCGCTAATTAAACGGGTGGCGCTCAACCCGGCTTTCCACCAGGGCACAAACAACGCCCTGCACAAATCATTGTTAGGACCCCATCAACTTGGTGGGGGGCGCGGACACGCACCATAACGCACTCAACCGAGGCCCTAACAGGTTCAAATACTCGATTGAATATAGAGTATCTGGAACACACCGAGCGATGCTCGGTAATTTTTTGTTTCAAATTTTAGTTAACATGTATGGTAAGTAGATATTTGACTATTAGAAAGTTGCCTACTTTTCAACGGCCTCTGTGTCCAAGACAGGTCCCAAATCGTGGATCATCTTGATTAGCCGATACCTCTGCTCTAGCTCGCCCATATCCCTGGTGAGGTCGCCGCTGACTCCGTACCCACCGCCTCCGGCATAGCCGATCTGTCTGTTTAAAAGCCAAGGGCTGGAAGGCTCTCCAAGGGACAAAGCGAACAGGGCAGCTACAATCAGCAAACAGCCTCCCAAAGGATTCATACTGAAATCAAAAAAACACACAATAAGTTATCAAATTTTACTTTACCATACATGGGTATGGTTAAGTATTGTAATCGTGCATGAAAAAAGAGGTTTTTTTGCTTCTTTTTTTTCGAAATATCTCAAAAACGGCTCAAATTATTTTGATTAAAAAAATTGAGCGAAACCATGGTATTTCGGTTTACAAAAAAGCCCTAATAAGTGAACATCGAAAAAATTATATTTTTCGAGATAATAATTGTTTTGTCAAAATGTCTGTTAGTCTGTGCGTTACCAAAGTTTTGTGTACGAGCTAGCTCAAAAACTAGTGTGAATATCAAAACCAAATTTCACACGTAGTTTTGGTCCATTGAGATTAAGAGCTGATGAGATTTTGGGGAATATCGACCTAAAATTAAGGGGGGTGGAGGAGGGGGGGGGGGGGGTTAAAAATTAAAAATCTAGGCTATTTGAGCAAACTCAACCAACTTTTGTATACACAATCTGTAGGCCCCCAGAAGTCTAAAAATTCAAAAAATAACCGCTCAAATAGGGGGTTGGGAGAGTGTAGGGTCAAAAAATGAAAATATAGGGCCTTGTACCAAACTCAATCAAATTTTATATATGTACATAATCCGTGGACCCTCAGAAGACTAAATATATGAAAACTAACCACCCAAAATGGGTGGGGGGAGGGGGGGGGAGGGGCAAAAAAATAAAAATATAGGTCTATCAACCAAACTCAACCAAATTTTGTATACATAATCAGTGGGACCCCAGAAGTCTAAAAATGCAAAAACTAGACACCCTACATGATTATAAATAATTTTATTAAATATTAAATATAATTAAGGGGTCAGTGTGTATGGTAATGTCAAGTGGATGGCCACATCAGAACACTTCAGCTTATTTGAAGTGCCTGGAGAAGCAATGCTCGGTAACTATTCGCCCCTAAATAGCTTAAATTTCAAATTTCAAATCTCTGCGATTTTCTGAAGACGAGATATGAACGATTAAAATATTTATTTTGCGACATGACTAATTTACTTCCTTCAATTGGATTAAAATTTATACACGACTAATAATTCATAGGACTTGATAATTCACAAATTTTTAGCGAAATTGTTAGAGTCGTTTTCGAGAAACCGATTCTATATATATACAAGAATTGCTCGTTATCTATATAAATAAAAATGTACTGTTACGGTTAACTAATACGTTGAAGGATCTCCGAAAGTTCTTCACCGATTTCTTTGAAATTTTCACACAACATTCCATTCAAATACACGAGTGTTTTTATATAGATATCACACCTGTGGCATGTAAAAAATATTTTTTTCGAGAAAATAACGCCAGCGCCTCTCTGGGGGGTAAAAGCAAACAAACAAGATGGCCGATAATTGGAATTCTTTCAACTGTCAATATAATTTTTGGTCAAGGGAACAATTTTTACAAGTAATATATAATTCATTTACTGTTTTAATACCTATTCTATAATTATTTGCATTTTCAATTTATTTTCAAAACTATTATTATTTTTTAAATATATTTAAATTTTTGATCAAGTCAATTTTGACAGGTAAGCAATTTATAATTATTTAGCAACGCGTGGCCGGGTCAGCTATTATCTATATAAATTTTAACCGTAAAACGAGACGCTCCCCGCCAGGGGCTAGGTGACGCCGGGCGTCATACTATATATATTTGTCTAGATTAATTTGTAACAACGCTTAGAGAAACTTCTAAAAAATTACCCTCTTGCCTAGAATCGAACCGACGAACTCTTGAACTAAGGGCATGAGCTCTAGCCATTACACCAATGTAACATTAATATTTATATCTTGATTTCTGTTACTAAAACTATATATTTTTGGTTTAGACTTTGTGTCGAGATAATATTGTATTCATTTGAACTTGAATGAAAATGAAAAAACACCAATAGATTTTAAATTAAAAAACATTAAATATATATATTAATTAACAAATTTGAAATATAATTGTCACCTCGGATTTTAAACTGATGGATCCAATCCATTCGATTTTCATTAACCAGGCAAATTTGAAATATAATTGTAATTTGGACTCGAATTTTAAATGAAAGACTCCAATTCATTTTAAATTAAGAAACATTAAATATATATATTAATTAACAAATTTGAAATATAATTGTCACCTCTGATTTTAAACTGATGGATCCAATCCATTCGATTTTCATTAACCAGGCAAATTTGAAATATAATTGTAATTTGGACTCGAATTTTAAATGAAAGACTCCAATTCATTTTAAATTAAGAAACATTAAATATATATATATTAATTAACAAATTTGAAATACAATTGTCACCTCGGATTTTAAACTGATGGATCCAATCCATTCGATTTTCATTAACCAGGCAAATTTGAAATATAATTGTAATTTGGACTCGAATTTTGAAATGAAAAACTCCAATTCATTTTAATTTATTTTGTTTATTGGGCCTCCGAGGAGCGGGCCGCCTCTTACAAAGATAAAGTTTATTACACAAAATTCACATTTTCAGCTTCAGAACAAATAAATTCAGATTCAGAGCGGGTGGATGAGAGAGCCAGGATTAATCCTGACTCACATTTCACATTTCTTTTTTTTTTTTTTGTATTTACAATTAATAATCATACGCCAGCCGCTCTATATGTTCTTCTGCTGAAAGTGTAAAAATTAAGAAACATTAAATATATTGATAATTATTCCTCCCCCCCCCCCCCACGCCACTCAAAAATTAAAAATGCGAAACTTTTAAGAGACGATGTATTTTCGGTAGTTTACGGGTATACATTTGGAGTGTGGTTTTTTAAGAGGAATAAAATTTTTGGACCGAGACGCTGCCCGCCAGGGCACCAAGCCTGGAGGGCCGAGTTTCGAGGCGTGCCGAAGGCACGCACGAAAAACTCGTCTAGTATATAATAAGATAACAAATATCAATAGAATTATAATATTTTATCCGCATTCCGAGACAATATTTTTTCTTCAAATGTGGCCCGTGTAAGCCAAAAGTTTGGACACACCTGATTTATAATATCAACTCGGAAAAAGAAATAATTATTTGTTGACTGTGCGGGTATACGTTTTGGACAAATATTAAAAAAATTCCGCGTTCGGCCATGATGAAGATCGTGCCAGGAATACATTTCGTTAGGGATGTTCCCACCCCTATTTTGGAATTAGGATCAACCCTCTCTGAGGAGAAGACTAGCCCACAATCCAGCTTTAGGGGTTGGCTAAGCCATAAAACGATTTGAATCTCCGATTTGATTCTTATCTCAATTTAATAATAATAATAATAATAATAATAATGTTCAATTGCTTTTAGTTGGATTCCCATTTAGAATCGATCCAATAATCATTTGCCTTTTTGAAAGCATTGCGTTCTATTGAAGTTAATTGAAATGACTTTATGCCTTAGAATATTTGGAATTAATCCTATTAAGTAATAATACAATTAGTTTTATTGAAATATCTACCTACATAGTTACAGACATCGCAATCTTATTATATCCAATGAGCAATACTTAGAGATATAAGTAAATAATTTATTTATTTAATTATACCGGGTGAGTTTTTGTTATCTTGAGACAGTCTTATAACTCAAAAACAGTGCATTATATGAAAAAAAAGTTTCAAATAAAAGTTTATTTATATCAGGGGGAAACCTAGAACAAGCTTTCAAGGGTATTTCGAGCTCAAATTCTGTTTTTTAAATATGTTTCTCTACATATTCTTAATCTACAAAAAAATCTGAACAACTTTCATAAGTAACTTTTAAGGAGTTCGGTGTTGGTTCTAGGTGAAACATTTTAATATAATAATAAAACTAAGATACGAGGTAGGTTTCACAAAAAAAACTTTCATAAGAACTATTTTTTTATACGACATGAAATAAACAAAATATTAAATCAATTAATCTCAATAAAAAAAGTTAATAGAGTAAAGGGTGTAGTTTCACAGTGAATGAAATAAAACTCAAAGAGGTTTATACAAACTCAATATATTTCGGATTATTAGTCCATCATCAGGAGTTTACAGGTTAAAAACTAATATTAATTGAACGAGTGGTCGCCATTCTTGACATTCAAATCATGGTTACCAATATAACAAAATATAACATTCAAATCTTACACAAGAAAAACACCAATGAAAATTTAAAATTTAAAAAAAATTTTTTAAAAAATTGTTTTACAAAGATTTTTCTTTTTTAATTATAAAATATATAAATGTCAATATAAGAAATCTAAGTAAATATGAATATTAATATAAATAAAAATTACAAGTATAAATATAAAGTCTTTTTTAGAATAAAATTAGAAAGTAAAATTACAAATTTAAGTCATAGACACAAAATTAATTATAAATATCAGTTTACAAATAAGCCTAAATAACATATAGAGATGAAGAATTAAGATAAAATATAATAGGGATAAATTAGATGAGATAAATTACAATATACAACCATTTTTGTGGTTATCTCATATATCAAAATGTCATTTATTTTATATGAGATAACCACAAAAATGGTTGTATATTGTAATTTATCTCATCTAATTTATCCCTATTTATATTTTATCTTAATTCTTCATCTCTATATATGTTATTTAGGCTTATTTGTAAACTGATTATTTATAATTAATTTTGTGTCTATGACTTAAATTTGTAATTTTACTTTCTAATTTTATTCTAAAGAGACTTTATATTTATACTTGTAATTTTTATTTATATTAATATTCATATTTACTTAGATTTCTTATATTTACATTTATATATTTTATAATTAAAAAGAAAAATCTTTTGGTAAACAATTTTTTAAAAAATTTTTAAATTTTAAATTTGTGTGTTTTTGTTGTGTAAGATTTGAATGTTATATCTTTGTTATATTGGTAACCATGTTTGAATGTCAGAATGGCGACTACTCGTTCAATTATTATTAGCAACCTGTAAACTGATGATGGATATAATCCGAAATATATTGAGTTTGTATAAACCTCTTTAGTTTTATTTCATTCGCAGTGAAACTACACACCTTGCATTAACTAACATCATGTTTCACCTAAAACCTACACCACTTTCCATAAGTAAAATCAATAAAAAAAATCTTAATAATTATTTTTAACAATTATTCAACTTAATTATCAAATAATAATGATTAAATAATTAATTATTAAATAAATAAATATTAAATCGAAAAGTAACAACAATGAAAATAAGTGTTTATAATGATATTAAAACTTCGTTATACTCAGATTTAAGAGATTATTTTCTACTTAATAGAACTATTTAAAAATTCTTGAGTTTAAAAAAAGTTTATTTCTCGTCAATCCAGTAGATAGTTATATTGTATTACCATAATAAAAATAGAGAATTTTTTGTTGAAGACAGAATTAAAATGGTCTTAATTTATGCGGTTTATGGGGCTTCAATTGAAATGGATGCCGAGCGTTTTCCTGATAGGAATACACCCTCACAAGCTTCAATTTATCGTGTTGTAAATCTATTAAAAATAATGTAAAGGCTACTAAGAAACTAAAACAGGCCAAAATAACAAAATTGGAACTGAAATTAGTCCAGAATACTTGCGATAACACTTTGGAATGTCACAGAACAGTGGCTCAAAATGATTAAATTATTTATTATTATTAATTATTGTTAAATTATTTATTTAATAATTAAATATTTGATAATTATTATTTCATAATTAAGTTGAATGATTGTTAATAATTTTTTTAAGATCTAATTGATTTAATATTTTGTTTATTTGATGTCGTATAACAGAATAGTACCTGGAGACACCGAGCGATGCTCGGTAACTTCTTCCTTCAGTTTAAAGCTTTATTTTAATATTATTTTTAATTTAAAATTCTGATAAAAAGGTCGATTTTTATTTGAGAGCCGCTTTCAAATTTAAAAAATACAAAAATATATAATAGTCGCCCGATGTAGCCCCCCCCCCCCCACTCCACCCCGCTCGACCCCACCCCCGAAACCTCTCCCTACCCCGGATTCCCCACCACTGCGCCCCACCTTCTGCACCTGTTTTGATTCAACCATATGATTCATTTTTATTCATCCAATTGTTAATAAATAAAACCTATCAAAATGTGTTGTTTTTTCAGAAAATTGAGACCTGCTTATGCGAAATATGTTTTTAAATAAATTCTTGATTATTTTTTATTCTATTAAATAATAATATAAATAATACTGATTTTAAAAAGTAGATAGTGTGGCACAAATATATACCACATTTTGAAGAGGTATAAAAAAAAATGAAAAAATATAACTTGAAAAAAAAACTGAATATATTTTTGAAAAAAACAAAAAAAATGAATTTTTTTAAAATGTGTTTTTACTTTTTGAATCATTATTTTCGTTTTTTTATTACTTATTATTGGTTTTATTTTATTATTTTATGAAAAATTGTTAAACATTATATCAGACGAAAAAAAAAGGGGGGGGGGTCAAAAATGAAAATTCTAGGCCTTTTGACCAAACCTCAACCAAATTTTGTATGCATATTCTTTGGACCCCCAGAAGGCCAGAAATGCAAAAACTATCCACCCAAAATGGAAGGGTCAAAAAAGAACTATTTTTAACCGACTTCAAAAAAAGGAGGAGGTTCTCTATTCGACTGAATTTTTTTTTTGTGCCTATGTTACCTGATATCTTCGCCAATTGTGGAGCGATTTTGAAAAAATTTTTTGCATTGGGTCCAGTCTAGCTTCCGATTGGTCCCATTTTTTTCGATTTTTTCTCATAGGTATTAGACCTTTTTTATTAGGTTTGTTCAGACCTAACTTCTTTGTTTATGAACCGATTTCGATGGTTCTTTTTTTATCCGAAAGGTAGTGTCTTAGGGATGGTGTCATATTAATTTGGTCAAGTTCTGATGATATGATCACTATTAATAACATCACTAAAAAGAGAAAAATAAAAATAATTTTTAAGAAAAAAATAAAACCGACTTCAAAAATTAAATGCACAAATACATAAAGGTATAAAATAATTATTATCTTATTTAGTTACAACTAAACGACGAAATATTAACACGAAATTACTTTTTGAAGTTGGTGCCAAACATATACCTTTTATGAATCGCACTCGACTGGTACGTTTGGAAGGTACGCTCGCTTATAGGTATAGTTTGTTTGGTACTGGCATCAAAAAGTAATTTCATGTTAATATTTCGTCGTTTAGTTGTAACTAAATAAGATAATAATTATTTTATACCTTTTAGTGCCTTTTATTTGTTGCATTTAATTTTTTTGAAGTCGGTTTTTATTTTTTTCTTAAAATTATTTTTATTTGTTATCAAATAAACAAAATATTAAATCAATGATTAGATATCAAAAAAAAAAAATATCCTAATAATTATTTTTAACAATTATTCAACTTAATTATCAAATAATAATGATCAAATAAATAATTTAATGGGGGGTCGGGTAGGCTAGGCGGTAGCATGTCAGCCAGCTAACCAAGAGGGCCCGAGTTCGAATCCGACTCGAGGCATCCGGCTAAAATCTGACCCCCGAGGTAGAGACAAATTTAATAAAATAATTAGTATCGTAAATGGCTTATGGCTAGAAAGGCCGAAAAGCCAAGAAAAAAAAAAAAAAAAAAAAAAAATTTAATAATTTTGCGACAATGTTCTCTGACATTCCAGAGTGTTATCGCAAGACTTCTGGATGAATTCCACTTCCAATTTCGTTATTTTGACCTGTTTCAGTTTTTTCGTAGCATATTATGTTTTTGACACGTTAAAATGAAGCTTGAGAGGGTGTATTGCTATCAGGAAAACGCTCGGCATTCATTTCAATGGCACGAGAAATAAACTTTTTTAAACTCAAGAATTTTAACTAGTTTTATTAAGTAGAAAATAATCTCTTAAATCTGAGTATAACGAAGTTTTAAGATCATTATAAACACTTATTTTTATTATTGTGATTTTAGATATAATAATTAATTATTTGATAATTAAGTTGAATAATTGTTAAAAATAATTATTAAGATTTTTTTGAGATGTAATTCATTCATGTATTTTGTTTATTCGTTGTCAAATAAAAAGTTGATCAGTTTTTTTTTCTAGGTTAACGAGAAACATATAGGTTTCCATTTAAAAACAGAACTTGACCTTAAAGTACCCTTGAAACCTTGTTCTAGATCGACAAACGAGTAATTTAGTTTCCCCCACGATATAAATAATCTTTTATATATTGAAGGAGACAATAAAAGAGTGTGTCTTCTGCTGGAATTATAAATTTTATTTATTTATAACGAGACTATAGTTTCGAGGGCTTTGACCTCTTCATCAGTCGCATTAGCATAGGAATTAATTTATGAATTGTAAAAGACTGATGAAGTGGGTAAAGCCTTCTCGTCATTAATCAATTAAAAAATTATTATCACAGTAGAAGACACACTGCTGTGAACAAATTGTAATAGTCTGATGAAGAGGGCAAATTCCTCGAAACTATAGTCTCGTTATAAATAAATAAAAAATGTATTATTCTAGCAGAAGATATATTCTTTTATTATCTCCTTAAATGGATATATGGAGTGTGTCTTCTGCTGGAATTATACATTTTATTTATTTATAACGGGACTATAGTTTCATAAATTAATTCCTGTGAATCCATTGTAATAGGCTGATGAAGAGGTCAAAGCCCTCCGAAACTATAGTCTCGTTTTAAATAAATAAAATTTATAATTTCAGCAGAAGACACACTCTTTTATTGTCTCCTTCAATATATAAAAATTCTGCTACTCTCGGTCAATTTAATCTATTATTTGAAACTTTTTTTTATATAGTGCACTGTTTTTAACCGACTTCAAAAAAGGAGGAGGTTCTCTATTCGACTGAATTTTTTTTTTTTTTTGTGCCTATGTTACCTCATATCTCCGCCAATTGTCAACCGATTTTGAAAATTTTTTTTGCATTGTGTCCAGTCTAGCTTCCGATTGGTCCCATTTTTTTTTCGATTTTTTTCCATAGGTATTAGACCTTTTTTATTAGGTTTGTTTAGACCTAACCTCTTTGTTTATGAACCGATTTCGATGGTTCTTTTTTTATCCGAAAGGGGGTGTCTTAGGGATGGTGTCATATTAATTTGGTCAAGTTCTGATGATATAATCACTATTAATAACATCACTAAAAAGAGAAAAATAAAATTTTTTAAGAAAAAAATAAAAACCGACTTCAAAAATTAAGTGCAACAAATATAAAAATACACTAAAAGGTATAAAATAATTATTATCTTATTTTGTTACAACTAAACGACGAAATATTAACACGAAATTACTTTTGAAGTCGGTGACAAACATATACCTTTTATGAATCGCACTCGACGGATCTTACTTAGTACGTTTGGCGGGTACGCTCGCTTATAGGTATAGTTTGTTTGGCACCGACTTCAAAAAGTAATTTCATGTTAATATTTCGTCCTTTAGTTGTAACTAAATAAGATAATAATTATTTTATACTTTTTAGTGTATTTTATTTGTTGCATTTAATTTTTTGAAGTCGGTTTTTATTTTTTTCTTAAAAATTATTTTTTGAGTTATAAGACTGTCTCAAGATAAAAAGCTCACTCGGTATATACCATATATAGTAGAAGTTTTTTAATTTTTATTTTTAAAATAATAATTCCCTCCTTCTAAAGCGTCATATTTGCAAAACAGCACATAAATTAAATAAATACAAGTATTTGAAATACGGCCCAGATCTCTCTCTATGCTATTCTAAAATAAGATTATTTCTTTCTTTTTTTTTTCATTGAGAAAAAAATGAGTTTCAAAAATAGTTTGGCATTAAAATCTATTTCTATATATCCGAATGTGAATGAATAAGTTTGGCTAATGAATCGACAGACAAGCAAGCCGATTACATTACATAAAAACACAGGCGTTTATTTTATTTATTTTTTTGTCCTACATATCACCCAGCCCTATGTTATTTATTTATTTATTTTTTAATCAGGTTCATCCCTTTTTTTTTTTTTTTTTTTGCAAATCGTCATCGTCATCGGCTCGGAGCAAATTCGATTAACGTCTGTCGTTTAGTAAGCAGAAGTCGTCTGTTCTGTTATGTCGGCTTGAAGTGACCTTTTCCAACGATTAAAAATAGAGAGACCCCCTGCACCCCCCGGGCTGGCCCCTGCACCCCTCTGCATCCCCCCAAACAGAGTGTCAAACGCTCACCAACGAGAATTTTTAGATTCTTCAAAAACTCTAACAAAAACATTTATAAAAATATTAATCATTTATTATTTATTTTTATCAATTTATGTATTTTCGGTACCTGGAACACCGAGCGTTCGTCGGTAATTTTTTTGCTTTAGTTCAAAGTGATATATTAATATTATTTTTAATTATAATTAAAAAAACTGGGCAACAAAAAAATAATTTTTAAATGCTTCGAGCACTTCATAAATCAATTCCTACCAATTTTGGGTTGAGAAAAACGAATATGACAATGAAAATTTTTTCTTAGCTTTAGTTTCTGTGAAATACAGTAGGTGGCGGATCAAGAGAAAAAGATATATTTTAATTACATATGGTAACAACATTGAAAGTGCATTTTATTTTTTTACAAATTGTAGTTACATTCTAAGAGTTCTACATTGCTGGAATAATACTTGACAGATGGTCGTGTCTGAATAGATTTATGTGGTGCCTTCATCAGATCGTCGTTTTTTAGCTTGCCTCTTTTTTTTTGCCCAGTGTTATTAGTCCATCAGGAATTTACAGATTAGTTTTTAACCTGTAAACTCCTGATGATGGACTAATAATCCGAAATATATTGAGATTGTATACACCTCTTTGAGTTTTATTTCATTCACTCTGAAACTACACTCCCTTTACTTTATTAATGTTTATTATCCTTTATAATCACGTAGTTTTAGTTTTTTAGTTATAACTCGAGTTCTAATTGAGCTACAAACAAGTGGTAATTTGTAAATCCAAGAGGAAGCTGTTTTCTATTAGTTCAACAAAATATTGTGATCTCAAATATTGTTGTTTAATATCTAACGGAACTCGAAAATAGGTCAAAATGGTCTTTTTCACCGTTTTGATCGATTATATCTCCAAAACAAGAGCTAATCGGTAATCTTTATGGTGATTTTTGAATTCAGCAGGTGGAAATACATAAGAATCAGCTATTTTTGAGCCCGAAGCATTTTCATTGTTGGGCAGTGTTATTTAATAAATTAATATTCAATAAAAAAACACCTGCAATTAATAAATAATAATAATAATAAATGTTTATTGAACCAATTATTTTACATGCATTAGCCTGCAATTAATAAAATTGGCAAATTCTAATATATAATAATATTTGAAATGAATTATTAGTGGGATATAAAATTAAAAAACCAATTAATAATTAATAGGAAATTGAATAAAAATAATTATTTATCTATTTTCTCTTATTAAACGAGCAAAAATTGTATATATATTTGTATCTTAGTTCTATTTTAAAAACGGCTCTACCGATTTTGATGAAACAAATTCTATTAACAAGTTTTAAAGATGAGATAGCGATCTGGCTAGGTCTGGACCTCGACAAATTTAATCTTAATTGATCTTTTCTTAATTAAAGTAATTATTGACAAATGAAAATCTCAATAAAAAAGTTTGTTTACATTTTTTTCAATTATCTTTTATTTATTAATTGGATTTTTAATTTTAAAACCCACTAATGGGTTATAGCATATATTAATATATTATATTAAAATTAGAAATTTTTTGTTTGTTTGTAATTAACAGGTGTCTAAATCATAACAAAACAGGTGTGTTTACAAATAAAGTGTTTGAAGTGGCTTTTTTTATATAACTTGGAAACAAATCTTATTTAATTTTGTGTTTTTATTTCAGATTCTATACGATTATTTTTTTTTATTATTATTTTCCTATTTATTTTTTATAATGTTTTTCAATATGAACGAATGTGGGCAAATTGGTGTACGAGTAAACAAATATACCTACACATAATATGTGGGGTGGAGGTGGGAGGGGAGGAGGTGGGGTGCAGTTGTGTAGGATCCGGGGGTGGGGGAGGGGGGCGTCCAGGCGGAGTGTACTATATATATTTGTATTTTTTTAAATTAAGTTACCGTGCATCTCTCGGTGGCTCCAGGTACTTACTACATTTTTTATCGAGACAACCACCTGTGAATAATTATTTCAATTAACAAAAAACCCATCAAAAACAACTTAGCCGAAGATGAGACTGTGACAGATAGAATTGTCAACGCAAAAACCCCCTAACCCGTGGATTTCATCTAAATAGTTTGAGCCGTTTTCGAGAAATCGATTCTATATATACAAGAATTGCTCGTTTAATATAATAAAATAAGATATAGGGAAGTCGGGTTGGCCGAGCTGGCTAAACCGCTAGTCCCGATTCAGCATCGTTGATGACGATATACAAAGCGGTAGGCCCGGGTTCGAGCCTGGCTAGCATATAAAATTTCGATTGGCCTAAACTCGGATCCCTCACTAACCCTACTAACACTTTACTGATGTGCTGTCTAAATGGGCCTTGTTCCCGATGACAATAAATAAATAAATTAAAAAAAATAATAATAAGATATAAATACCTATACTATATTTTAAGGTACCGCCACATTTCAGCCCCCGACAAAATATCCCCCGACATAATATCTTCTGACAAAATATTCCCCAGTATAAGGGAGAATACAAAAGAGATTAAGCGAGAAGCTTATAATCATAGTTTTGAATAATATAAACAGACTTTCATATTTTGGCGGCTAATTTGCCGTTCGAAAGTGCTGCTGTCTGTCGTTAGATTTTCTAACTAACAATTTATTATTTTTACTATCTATAGTATAGTATTTATCATCTATATTTACTTATTTATCGTCTATGTTTACATTACACAATTATTGATTGTTTGTTAAAAGTGTTATTAATTATTATCATTTTTAATTATTATTATAATTTTGGACAAAATATAGCGCCCCAAACTCACCCCGCCCGACGATTGGCTGTTAGGTTTTCAATGTGTGTTTGAATAGAAAAAAAATGGGAGCCCGAAACATACCCCGCCCGGACTAAGCTTTCGGAGGTTCGGTTAATATATATTCAGTTCGGCTCGGTTGGGGGACTGAATATATATTAACCAAACCGGAGTCGATTTGCACTATTCATAAGATTCACGCGGGGGAGGGTTATATTGTCATGAGATATTTTGTCAGAAGGATATTTTGTCGGGGATATTTTGTCGGGGGATGAAATGTCGCGGAATCATATTTTAAAATTAAAAATTCGAGGTAACTTTAATTTTTTTTTTTTTTTTATTTATTATTTACATATTTTCTGAATTTGTCAGAGAGTGGTCTTAGAATTAACTTCCGTAAGTCATTCCCTATGTCTTACTATAGAAATTCAAGCAAGTTTAACTCTAGATTTTGGTGGAGGGATTGGAAAACCAATCGACTTGATTGGGGAATAATGGAATTGAAATAATTATCGGAAAAGAGGTTTTTTTTCTAATTAGATTTTTCCTCTTATTAAAAACAAGGACTAAAGATGAATAAGGACACTCGATGGTGGAGAAGTAATCTCCGGAATCGAAGCAAAAATACAATGTATACATTAATTAATGTAAAATAATTGGTTTAATAAAAATTTATAAAAAAAAAAACTCTAGATTTTGATACGGAAGCACTCAATTATTACCTCTTTTAGAAACAAAACCTATTAGTCCAGTCAAATTGTGTTTTTATCAGGAAAGTTTAAGGGTAGTTCTAATTTTTTGCATATATATGTTTTTTAGGGCACTTACTTCAAATCTGAGGTCTCCGACCAAAATTTCGTGAGGCAACATTCTAGGAAATGCAAAAAAGGTAAAAAAATTTCCATTTTATGGCGGTTTTTCGCTTATAACTCAAAAACTATCAGCTTTTCGTAAATAAGCTCCCTATTTAAAATAAAAGTTCATAAAATTTCCTACAAATTTTATTTTTTATGTTTTTTTTCTCCGACCAACCATTCGGGCTCAAGCGCTAGTTGAAAATTGGCGTTTTTTTCTGTTTCGACAAATCCCAAAAACTCGCACTTTTTTCGGTTTTTTCCCATTTTGACCATGAAGGAGCACGTTTTCGACAAAACTATTCTATACTTTTACTACAATGTAAAGAAAGTTTCCTCTTAATTGGTTTACAAGTAATCCAGGCCGCAATGAGGTTGAAATTTGGAAAACTGCAATATTTTGCAAAAAATTGCAGTTTTTCCTTCATAAAATGAAAACTACTTAGGCTAGAAACTTGAGTCCTATTTTATTCTCTAGGAAATTTTATTGTCTTGAACGTTTACTTGTACCACTTTTTTGAAAAAACTCTTAGATTTATAGATATCCAGCATTTTCCATGACAGGATATGATCCGAATCCTCAGAAGTGTCATGGAAAATGCTGAATATCTATAAATCTAAAAGTTTTTTCAAAAAAGTCGTACAAGTAAACGTTCAAGTCACCAAAATTTCCTAGAGAATAAGAGAGAAATCAAGTTTCTCGGATGAGTGGTTTCCATTTTATGAAAGAAAAACTGCGATATTTTCCATAAAATTTGAGTTTTTCAAAAATTCAACCTCATTGCTGCAAGGGTTACCATTATCCAATTAAGATGAAACTTTGTTTAAATTGTATAAAATTTAATCTAGTTTAAAAATGTATAGACTAGTCTTTTTCGAAAATGTGCTCCTTTACGGTCAAAAAGGGAAAATATCAAAAAAATTGTTTGGGGGATTCGCCCAAATAGAAAAAATAGGCCAATTTTCAACTAGCTCTTGAGCATGAACGATTAGTCGGAGAAAAAACAAAAATAATGAAATATGTAGGAAATTATATGATCTTTCATTTTGAATAGGAAGGTTATTTACGAAAAGTTGATAGTTTTCGAGTTATAAGCAAAAAACCACTAAAAAAATGGAAATTTTCAAGATTTTTTGCATTTTCTACAATGTTGCGTCACCAAATTTGGTCGGAGACCTCAGATTTGGATTCCGCGCCCCCGAAAATATATGTATGCAAAAAATCAGTACTACACCAAAACTTTCCCCATATGGGCCAATTTGAGCACAATTTGACTGGACTACATTGTCATTTCTTTGGGACTACTAGAGGTATTAACTTGAAATCCGGCATAGAAGTTACTAATAAAAAAAAATACTTTTGAGTACTTCAGGGAGGTGGGGGGGGGGGGTATAGAGGGGCGGAGCCCCTTGGCTAGCAAGAGGTCAATCGTAGGCGGGCTTCTCAGCTTAGCAATATGTTTAAAGAAAAATTGATTAAAAAAATTATATATACTTTTTTTTCGTTTTTTTGAAAATATTATTTGATATACTTATATATATTATAAGAAATTAATCTTTAAGTATATATAAATGTGTTTTAAATTAATTTTCTATCCAAATAATTGTGCGCGTAATGCATGAACCGGATATCCGTTCACATTTTATTCCCTAGATGGCAGCACGTGTAAGAATTGTATCAAAAAAATCCATAGAGATGCACTTTGAAGAAGATAAAAAACAAACTCTAATTCTTTTATTATTTAATTCATAGAAATAATCTAAAGTTAAGATTTTTATACAGCTATAAGTTTTAAGGCCCCCCCCTCCCCCTCACCCCGAGACCAAAAATTGACTTTTTTTCAGAAAATTTCCGTATTCATTTTTGCGGCTATTTTCTAAACTAATAATCTTGAATATGGATTTTTAGAATACAATTTAAGAAATGACGATACTGATCCATTAGGATTATTATTTTTTTAGGTGCCAACCTAATATTTTTAAAGTATTTTTAAATTTTCTAAAAAATGACTCAATGATTTTGAGAAAAAAAAAACAAATTGAACCTATCAGCACACAAAAGGATATTATAAAATTAGAGTAAAAATATTTTTTTTGTCATATTAATCATAGATAAAAGAATATATAGATAGGCAATTCCCCCCCCTGGGTTTTTGGAACGCTGTTTACAGCACTCCAAGCGGTATATTCTGGAACTAAAATAGCGAGCGGGAAATTTATATATAAATATTATTACATATTAGAATTTGAAAGATAATTAAAATCTAATCGGCAAAAAAGTAGTGTTTTTTCCTTATTATTATTTTTTTTTTTTTTATCAAAATAGTTTCAATTTTTTTTGAGATAAAATAAAATAAATAAACAAAAGCACTACTTAATTACTTATTCTTTTTAAAATAAGTGATTAATAACTTAAATAATATGATTGATAAGTTATTTTTAATAACATGATTTTTTAAAAGCTTTTTTTATCAAAACTATTTCAAAAATAATTAAAAAAAAGTACTAGAATAATAAAGAAAATAAATATCTTATAAAGGTTGCTCTTGTCATTGTATATTTATATATAGTACTCTGGAGGCACCGAGCGATGCTCGGTAACTTCTTCCTTCAGTTAAAACCTTTATTTTAATATTATTTTTAATTTATAATTCTTATAAAAAAGTCGATTTTTATTTGCGGGCCGTTTTCAAATTAAAAAAAATACAAATATATATAGTATTCGCCAACTGTAGCCCCACCCCGCTTGACCCCACCCCCGAAATCTCGCCCTACCCCCGGATCCCCCACCACTGCACTCCACCTCCTGCACTTGTTTTGATTCAACCATATGATTCATTTTTATTCATCCAATTGTTAATAAATAAAACCTATCAAAATGTGTTTTTTTTTCAGAAAATTGAGACCTTCTTATGCGAAATATATTTTTAAATAAATTCTTGAATATTTTTTATTCTATTAAATAAATAAAGTTCTTTATAAAAACAATTACAAAACGTTTATTAATATTTCTAACGTTTAGGGAGAACAAAATATGTTAAAATCCACAATCACAATACTTCTTCAA
Source organism: Forficula auricularia (assembly GCA_024734495.1). Classification (NCBI taxonomy): domain Eukaryota; kingdom Metazoa; phylum Arthropoda; class Insecta; order Dermaptera; family Forficulidae; genus Forficula; species Forficula auricularia. Next base: position 14,926,721 of record JALMQS010000128.1, read on the forward strand.
GGCCTTTTAGAACAATGAATTTAAGGCAACCCATTGTCTGCCTGGGTACAAAAGGAAAAGGGAAACACCTTTTTTAAAACCCTAAGAATGGGATTTGTCTACTTGAGAATAATTAATTTGATTACGAAAAAACCCATCAAAAACAATTTTGTTGAAGGTGAGACCGTGATAGATCGAATTGTCACCCCAAAAACCCCCTAACCCGTGAATTTCATCAAAATGGGTAGAGTCGTTTTCAAAATAGAACCAAGATACAAATATATAAACAAACAAATAAATATATATATATATATATATATATATATATATATATATATATATATATATATATATATAAATAAATATACAATTTTTGCTCGTTTAATAAGAGTAGATTGGTATTTTTTTTATAATATCGTCGCCTTAGAGTGTAAATCTGCTAACTCACAAGAAAAAAATTTTATTTTTATTTTTCACATTTTCTACTATTTACGATCGTAATTTTAAGTAGTTGTTTTATTTTGTATTAGATATGACATTATAATACTTTTTTTTATTTCTATTATATAAATTAAATATAATATCTTTTATTTAAAAATAAAAATATTTGATTCCAATGAGGAGTTTTTTAAATTTTGATTTAGTTAGCGAATTCGCTCAGAGAGTGCGGTGCATGCGAGTTACCGAATAAAGGCTGAAAGTTGGCGGTTAATATAAATAGAAACTAACAGCAACGATAACTTCTAGTACTTTTATACTTTCCAGGACAAATCAAACATTGGAGTAGCCAGGTATGGTAAAGGGGCAGCTGCCGGCCCCTAGACGCAAATTGATTCTTAAATACTTTAATTTAAACGAAGAAAATATAAATTCTTACTGAAAAGTGAAATGAGAAAATGAATAGGTTGTTGGTGGCAGTGCCGGGTTATGTGTTGATACGGAATGACAGGGGGCGTGGTAGGGGTGGAGGTGTGGGGTTCTATCTTAAATCTGACTTGAAATATAGGGTCCTCTCACTTTCCTCCGATACAGTCATCGAACATCTAATTATTGATCTCAAGTTTGGGAGCTCATCCATTGTTATGGGTGCAATTTACCGCCCCCTGCTCCTTTCTCTGATGTCTTAGATCTGGAGCAAGTTTTGGCTGGTTGCATACCTCCCTCTAATCACGTAATGGTTCTGGGTGACTTTAACTGTGATCTTTTATCCAGCTCTGGTAATAATGTCAGAACCCTTTGTAGCTCCCTCGAACTCACTATTCTCGATTCTGGCCCGACACATTACCCGGCTCATGGACGTCCGTCATTGCTCGATCTGTGTCTTGTCCGAGACTCTGCCAGGGTGTTGGCGTACGACCTTGTTGAGGTTCCTTGCGTCTCATCACATATGATGTTGGTGTGCAGCTATGGTCTCCCCCGACCTGAGCGTGGATCCAGCTGGGTTCCGGGTCGTAAGGTTGGTGCAATCCCTGTGGAGCCACTTCTGATCAGGGCGTCTGAGCTTCCGTGGCATCACGTTTCTTACCATGTGAATGCTGATCCTATGCTGGATGAGTTTAATAGTTTGCTTCTTGTGCTTCTGAACGAGTTTGCGCCTGTTGTTTGGCGCAAAGTCCGTAGTTCTGGGTGCTCGTGGTTTGATTACGAGATCGCGTCCTACATTAGGCTGAGGGATGGTGCCTATCGTGCCTGGAGGGCGAGTGGCTGTAGCCTCGACTTTGAGAGATTTCGAATGCTCAGAAACAAAACTAAGGGACTTATTAGAGGAAAGAAGCGACATGTCATATCCAGGGACTTGACCAGTACACTTCGCCCTGAAGAAGCAGAGCTACGGAGGCACCTAGCCTAATATATATATGTTTGTTTTTGTAAGGGGGCTACGGCCCTTAGCGAATATTTAGCCTGTAATTCATTTGTTAAGTTAAAGAAAGTCTAACTTGTTGGAATAGAGAGTAGCCCTCAGTGAACTGCTGAGTTAGCGGCCAGACAGGTTGGCGCCATACCTAGATCCAGTATAGTGAATATTGGCTCCCGTACAAGGAGTGGGAGAGAGACAGACGCTACCCTGGGCGAGAGGAGAAGAGGCGCGGGAAGGAGGCGGGCCTGTCGGTGTATGAAGTGACCAACGGATAGGATAGTGTGAGTGCGTGCAAAAGAGGAAGTCGCTGTCGGTGTGTCTCTGACGCAAAGATGCAAATGTGTGGGTGACAGCGAGGACGCGGAACGACGGGCCAACACGGGAGAGTCGTTCTGAGGCTGGCACGACAGACATAACGGCTGGGGGGTGGCGAGCCGGCCGCCCCTGCGAGCGGGGGCAGATGTGAACGCGTGCGAGGGACTGTGTGACTACCCCCGGGGCGGGTACAGGTGTGTGCCGCAGGCGTGTGTGTGTACGACAATGTGCTAAGGACCGGGATGCCGCCTGGCGGGCTGTAGCCGGTGTCTCGGGGACACGGCCGCCTCGCGACTGTGTGAGCCTGCGGGCTGTCTAAGACGAGAGGACGAGGCCGCCCTGCGAGCTATGTGCACCGAGAGGTTGATAGCGTTGATGGTGTTGTGTCTGACGGAAATCCAGCCTTACAACTGCGAGCTTGTGAGGCCGTGGACCATGGGTGAAGATCGACGTGGCAGGTGCATGGCGGAGGGCAAGAGGGCTGTCCTGCCAGCTGTGCGAGGATCGGCGTCATTGAAGGGCGCCGAGGCGCCCTGCGAGCGTGAGCCGCTAGCGAGCTGGGCAGGAGCTCTACTCGTGTGGACAGACAGTGACCAGAGAAGTCGGAAGTGCGTGAGTAGTTCGGCCGAAACGTTTAATTAATGATAAGTCTGATCAGAAAATATTTCGAAGTATGTTAGTTTGTAACTTTAAGTTTAGTCTAGTTTGTAATTGCTTAATAACCTATAGTCTTAGTTAAATTTGTTCTTCAAAATTATTTATATTTTTACTAGTATATTAACTAGCTCGTATTATTTCAATTGTAACTTCATAATCGAATTGGTTTTATATAATTTGTACTAATTGATCTACCATGAAATTAAACACCATTGTTTTTAATTACAAATTTATTGTACTACATTGTTTCGTCCTTAATTAAGACCCCTTTTCAGGTCGGGCGGAAGTCGCGCCTTACATTTTTATATCCTATATATTGTTATTTTGTTGTTTTTATATCCTATATATTGTTATTTTTTTTTGTTTTTATATCCTATATATTGTTATTTTGTTGTTTTTATATCCTATATATTGTTATTTTTTTTGTTTTTATATCCTGTTTATTGTAATTTTTGTTTTTATATCATACATATTGTAATTTTTTTTTTTTTTATATCCTATATATTGTAATTTTTTTTCTTTTTCTCCTCCTCTCATTCTATATATTTTGTATCTTTTTTATTTTTGTTTCATATATTAAGTATGTATTTTTCTTCTTTTTGATTTTTTGTTTTTTCTTGTATTGTTTAATTAATTTTTTTTTTGTAAATATTTTGGTCTAAAATTGTACATTAAAGGGCCAGATGGCCCTATAGATACAATGTTTTAATAAATAAATAAATAAATATTATTAATTTTCTTTCTTATAATTAATTTTTTCTGGATATCAATGGAAAAGTGATAAAAAACTGTAAGGAATTTAGATATTTGGGATCTGTCTTTAGCGAGGAGCCAAACTGTGAGAGGGATATTAAAAATAAAATCTGTTAAGGTCGAAGAGCTATTGGGCAACTGAATGGGTTCTGGTAGAGCAAAGGGATCCAACAGGACACAAAAAAATATATATATCGGTCCATAGTAGAAGGCATAGCCCTATACAATTCAGAAACATGGGACATGAATAAGAAAAACGAAAAGAAATTACAAGCTCTCGAAATGGATGCGATGAGAAGGAGTTGCAGAGTGTCGAGATTGGAGCATATCCCAAATACAACTATAAGGGACAAAATGAAAATGGAAAACGACATAATAGATAGAATAGAAAGGAAGAGATTAATATGGTACGGACACCTCAAAAGAATGCCGGAAGATAGGTGGCCTCATAAAATATGGACCTGGATGCCCACGGAAAGACGGAGGAGAAGAGGAAGACCGAGACGAACGTGGAAGCAGGGAGTAGATGAGACAATGACCAGTAGACAACTACAAGAGCAAGACATTCTGGATAGAAAGAATTGGCGTGTTGGATGCGGAAAACGGCGCATGCTGTAGAACAAACCGCTTTATTATTATTATAATTTTTTTTTTTTAAAAATAGTTAATATATTTGTAACCCGCAGTTTTCTCATTCAGAACATGTCGTTGGATTCTCATAGTACAATGATTATAAATCGTGTGAAACAGAATAGAAAAACAAGATGGTGAGCTATTCAACCGAAATTTCTAGAGCTCAAAAACCTAAGCAACTTTTTCAAGGTAAGGATTGTTTTTATTGTGGCAACTAAAAGCATAAATTTCAAGAGCCCTGTCCTGCACTTGATCGTACTTGTCGTACTTGCAACGGTAAAAATCATTTTGTGAATGCTTGTGTAAAAACAAATAGGGCGATAATAAGAAAAAATACTGGGTCGGCTAATAATAGAGCTGTAGTTAGAAGAGTAAATAATAGGCTGACGTGTTCTGATGTGGCCATCCACTTGACTTTACCATACAACCTGGCCCCTCACTTACATTAATATTTAATAAAATTATTTATAATCATGTAGGGAGGGGGGTAGTTTTTGCATTTTTAAACTCCTAGAGACCCACTGATTATGTATACAAAATTTGGTTGAGTTTGGCAAATGGCCAAGATTTTCATTTTTTGACCCTCCCCCCCCCATTTTGGGTGGTTAGATTTTGAATTTTTAGACTTCTGGGGGTCCACTGATTATGTATACAAAATTTGCTTGAACTTGCTCAAATGACCTAGATTTTTAATTTTTAGCCCCCCTCGACCCCCCTTATTTTTGGGTCGATATGGACCAAAATCTATTCAGCTTTTAATCTCAATAGACCAAAACTACGTGTGAAATTTGGTTTCGATATTCCCACTAGTTTTTGAGCTAGCTCATCCACAAAAATTTGGTAACGCACAGACAGACAACCAGACTAACAGACATTTTGACAAAACAATTATTATCTCTAGAAATATAATGTTCACTTATTAGAGCTTTTTTGTAGAGCGAAATGCCATGGTTTCGCTCAATTTTTTTAATCGAAATAGTTTAAGCCGTACTTTATGCGATATGACCTTCAGGGCGATGAGGGGTTGTTTGATGAATTTTTATAGCTTCAACAGGAAAACTTATAGGGAAATCGCCATGCGCTAGAAATTGTATAAAGAAAAAAAAATTTGTAAATATATTATGTAAATGTTCCTATAATTATGTAAATACTCCTATAATTAAACTCACCCGACTATGTAAATATTTCTTGTTAGTGGAGGCCCCCACCTGCGTGGCCCAATAAACGAAAAATCAATGGACCAAAACTACCTATGAAATTTGCTTTCGATATTCCCACTAGTTTTTGAGCTAGCTCGTCCACAAAAAATTGATAACCCACAGACTTAACAGACATTTTGACAAAACAATTATTATCTCGAAAAATATAATTTTTTCAATGTTCACTTATTAGAGCTTTTTTGTAGACCGAAACGCCATGGTTTTGCTCAATTTTTTAAATCAAAATAGTTTAAAGCCGTTTTTGAGATATTTTGAAAAAAAGAAGGAAAAAAAAACACTTTTTTCATGCACGATTACAATACTCGACCATACTCTGTATGGTAAATTAAAAATGAATCAGATAATAGTGGGTCTGAACAATCGGATTTATGGACATTGTCTGTGTCTGGTAATATAAAGAAAATAAACTGCAACGGATCGTTGCTAAACTTTATCCAAATTCATTTGAAATATTAATATGTTTGTTCCTTTATTATTAATCAGATATCACTTTCAATTTGTAGTTCATGTTGACATTAATTAAAAATAATTCTGATTTAATAGTCGAGGAATAACCATTCTACATTGGATTTTTGACATTTCGGTTATTATTGTAACCATTCCTGAAGACATGGAGGAATCGACTTAAAATCAAAAATAGCCATCGATTCTCATCTAATACTTAAGGAATAACAATTCTACATTAGGTTTTGGACGTTTCAAGCTTGAGTTGTTTACCAAAAAAGAATTTAGTCTTTTTGATTTTAAGTCGATTCTTCCACGTTTTCAGTAGAGGTTACCATTAATAGCCAAAACATCAAAAATGGAATGCAATAAGGTTATTCCTATAGTATTAGATGAGAATCGATCGTTATTTTTGATTTTAAGTCGATTCCTCCATGTCTTCAGCAATGGTTACCAATAAAAACCGAAACGTCAAAAATCCAATATAGAATGGTTATTCCTCAAGTATTAGATGAGAATCAATCGCTATTTTTGGTTTAAAGTCGATTTCTCTATGTCTTAAGCAAAGGTAACGGATAAGAAAACAACGCAGTTGCTATGGTTACTTATAAAATTTCCTCCCAAATTTTTACCATTTCACAGCGAGAAGCCTAACCATTCTTACTTAAGTTAGGTTAAATGAGCTATCTTAAAACGATCAAATGAATAAATTTTTAAAGAATTTAAAATAAAAATTAAAAAAGTACTATTTTATTCTAGAGTAAAGTACTTTAAAATATAATTTTACTAAAAACTTTATTTAACCTTTTTTGTGGTCCCCAAGGTACTTAATTAGGATATTAAATTTCATCAAAATTGGTTAAGTCATTTTCAAGATATTTAGAAAAACTAAAAAAGTACTGAAATAAAGTACTAATGTTTGTGGGCCGATATGTACCAAAAACTAATCAGCGCTTCATTTTGTTAAAAGAATGCTAGGTTTTCAATTTCATTTCAATCGGTGCAACGGTGTGGAAAAAATCGTGGGCCAAAAAACGATAACATCCATCCATCCATCCATCCGCACGCACTAAATGAAAAATCGCACTTTTTGGCCTCTCGACGAGACCCCTTGTAATTTTTGGCAAAACCGTCACGTGCTAAAATTCAACCTAATTGAATACTACAATTTGTGACTTTAATTGAGTCCATGGGTTCCGTAGTCTTTACCTGAGGACCCTTTTGAAGCCACGCTTGCCCCGAGAGCGATTACAATACTTTACCCATGCTTTGCATTGATAAGAAAAAACAATTAAATTATTAAAGTTATCTGAAGATGAGACTCTAATAGATAAATGAAAACTCCTAATATGTGATTTTTATCGAAAGCCATTTTCGAGAAACTGATTCTATAGAGGGTGTCTCGTATACACAACGATAAATCAATTTAAGACGGTCTCCTGAACATTAATTTTAAAATTAGACAATACTAGATAGATAGATTGTCTTGGAGATTATAAGTTTTTCTTATAGTGAACCCGATCCGAAAGTTTGTACATACTGTGGGCAATAAATAGTAAGACTTTGTTCTTAATTTTAAAATTCTTTATTTATTTTTTTAATAAAAAGTCTCATAGTTTTCGAGTTATAGGCATTTTTTTTTAAAAATGGTGAAATTCGCTATTCTGACCCAAATAATGAGATGCTGTGACTACAAATTTAGCATATTTTATTATTCTAATTTTTGTTACGCAATCCTAAATAATCCTGCTATTGACCAGAATTCAAAATAAAACCATAAGTACTACGCTTTTGGAGAATAAAAAATATTTTTGCCGGATTTATGTTTTAAAAAAAATTTCATCATCTAACTAACATGGCAAGTTATTTAAAAAATTGGCCCATTTAGTCAAGATTTCAAAATGGTACAACAATTTGTACTTACTTGCTTCTTTAGAAAAAAAATATTGATATTTTTTTGGCAAAATTAGCTAATTTAATATCATAGTACCTGGGCACTGAGCGATGCTCGGTAAATTTTTGCTTCAGTTAATAGCTATATATTAATACCCGCCCCCCAACACTTCACCCCACCTCCTGCACCCTCCCACCCACCCGACACCTACACCCCCACTCCGCCCCCGAAACCCCGTACCTACATTCCCTCACCACTGCACCCCACCTTCTGCCCCCATCTATCCCACCCACGCACCCAGTTTTTGCATTTCTACCCTTCAGTGGCCCACAGATTATGTATATATAGGTATATAAATAAATACGGAATAATTTTTTTTTTTAATTAAATAACAATTTTTGAGTTCATAAATTAAATTGTCAAATTAATATTTGTGGGATTTAAAACTCGATTTTTAATCAATTAAATTGCCCAATTTTTAATATATAATAATAATTATAATGATCTTATTGTGGGATATAAAATTAAAAAATCAATTATTTATTAAAAGGAAATTGAATAAAAATGTAAATAAACATTTTTATCGAGACAACCACCTGTGAATAATTATTTCAATTAACAAAAACCCATCAAAAACAACTTAGCCGAAGATGAGACCTGACGAAGAGCTGGCATGCTAACCCCTAGCATATCCGACCCCCCATGCTGTACACCTATTTCCACTTGTACTTCCAAAATACTTCCAAAAAGGTGTACACCTACTTCCAATCGTGGATCACCCTCGGTTACAACTAAACGACGAAATATTAACATGAAATCACTTTTTGAAGTCGGTGCCAAACATATACATTTTATGAATCGCACTCGATGGATCTTACTTAGAACGTTAAGCGGGTAAGCCTGCTTATATAGTTATTTTATTTTATTTTATTCGATATACGGGATATATCCCAGTTACAAAATACATTTTATACAATAAATTAACAATTTAACAAAGCTAAAATACTAATTTATAGTCTTAATTATTTTTATAGAGAAATGATTACGGAATTTAACATAATGTAATGTATTTATTTTTATTATATTTGTAATCTTTAGATTAGGTTATAAATGATTCAAAATTTAGCTGGAACTATAAATGCAGTTTTGGTTGAGTCATTATTGTATCTTCTTATAATCTTTTTGATTTAAAGATTACAAAAAGATTATAAGACCTTTATCACGCATTTAAAGATGTACAATTTATTCTTATTATCTTCTATTTATATTAAATTACAAGTTCATATTATTTTATATCTTAACCGAAATGACATGTGCTTAGCAAGCCACTTGGCTGGTCTAGAGCTACTACCAACATAATATTCCATAAATCCCTAGAGGTTATAATAAGGGGGCTAAATTAGGAATAAGATATTATTATCTAATTTACATATTTATATTATTTAAATTGAGTAGGCAAACATTTATTTTTATAGAGAAATGATTGCGGAATTTAACAGCACAAAAGTCACATTAATAGATAGATACATACACAGATAGATAATCTATTAGACATTTAATCTTATTGTGAGCAATATCTTTTGATATCCCTCACATTATATGAAAAGAAGTTTAATTGTGAGGAGTTTGCCTTTAGCATCACTCTATTCAGACCTGTATTTTTTGAATAATTAGTGTTCAAAATTGCCACAATTTTTCACAATGGTCAAATCAGTCATTTTATTAAAGCACTCAGACCCCTATAGTCGGCATCTGCAACTACCCTCCCCACCAACATTTTTTCTCTCAAGACCCCGGCGACCGCGCCAAACCATTCTTATACTATCAACCACCAAAGGGTAAACATCACTTAGATTTACTCTGTGTGCTATTCGCTAGGCCTGCGTGAGCCTGAAGGTTACCTCAATGTATATGTTTTGCCGTCCGCACGATTGACAAAGCACAAAACATATACAAACTCATGCCCAGAAACCACTCAAGGTTTTCTTTAATAGCGCTAAACCGCGCTTAGCAAAATATGTTTTTTGGCACCCGCTCGCTTGGTAGCCACCAAAACTTATATGCTCCTTTGCCCACTCAAGAAATGTAACCAAACTTTTCCGGGCAAATGGCCCCAGAATTGGAGCGTCGGGCATAGACGCTTAAAAAACGCACAATCCGTGCATTTTTTTGCAAGGGAACAATTGGAACGGCGAGCCAGCCTCCAATAATCTATACTTTTCCCAAATACAATACCTCTTCTTAATCCATCCACCTAACTCCACTTATATCAAAACCTTCCCTTTATTAATATCTGAATAAATTTTATATCAACGTTAAATTGTTTTATCTTTTATTTCATACGCTTTTGCAGAGAATTACCCTGTCTCCCCTCCATTTGCTCTTTTACAGGATATCATATATGCATAACATTAATTAATTAGATAATCAAACCAGCAGCCCCTATCGAAACATTTCTATTTTTTATAAAGTAACCAACAGCTTCCTTGAGGTCTTACAAACCTCATAACAAAAAGGAGCGATACTTTCAACAATTAGTATTACAAATGGGGATAAAAAAACGTTTCGACAATTCGACTGTAATATTGAGGTACTTTGAAATTAATATACTAGGTGTACCTGAAGTGAAAGTCATTTCCGGTTTTTTCGAAAAAAAACTACGTAATTTTTAAGAAAATGGAAAATTTATTTATTCAAAGTATTGGCCATTTGATTCTATACAACTTGCCCATCTTTCTGGCAATTTATGGATGCCATCCCAAAAAAACTGTTTGTCCTTTGAGCAAAACCATTCATCGAGCCATTTTCTAACTTCTTCGAAATTGGCGAAGTGCTGCTCTGCAAGCGCGTGTCCCATCGATGCGAAAAGTTGATAGTCGGACGGGGCAAGGTCTGGAGAGTACGGCGGGTGCGATAATATGTCCCACCCAAGTGCTTTCAACGCTTCCTTGACCGGTTTTGCTTTATGAGACGGCGCGTTATCGTGTTGTAAAATCACTTTACCGTGTCTTCGGGCCCATTCTGGACGTTTTTCAATCAATGCGTGGTTCAAATTGATCATTTGTTGTCGGTGTATTGTTTTTTCAATTGTTTTTGAGTTTGGGTTGGGTCTTCATCCAATAACTCCTGTAGTTTCGCATCTACAAACTTTTTTGGTCTACCAGAACGTTCTTTATCTTGCACATCGAAATCACCACTTTTGAATTTTCGAAACCACACCTCACATGTTTTTAAGGTTAAAGCATGCTCACCGTAAGTTTCTACCAGCAAACGATGACTTTCAGCGGCTTTTTTCTTTTGATTAAATAAGAAAAGTAATGCGTGCCGCAAATGCACGTTTTCAGGCATGAAACTTGACATTTTCAAAGAGGTATAAATCTATGAAGGTGTTACTTTCGCAAAATATAACATGTATAGCTTTGAAGCTTGATGTCAGTAGAATAAAATGCATATGTGTCAAATCATAACATTGCATACTTAAGCCTAGCGACATCTGTTAGAAAAACCGGTAATGACTTTCCGGTACACCTGGTATTGGAGAATTTCAGAACAATCAATCAGACCATTCAACAGTTTGCGAAGGAATATCAAGTCATTTTGTAGTCTACGGGATGAAAAACTTTGGATATTTAATTTAGCACCGACTTCAAAAAGTAAGTATGGAATTCTAAAACAAAATTCAGAGAATTCATTTGCCTGGTAAGCTGAGCTCGCTTGTCAAGAAAAAAACTAAAATTTTAATCCGAATTAATATAATCTAAATTCATCCGAAAGTATATGTTATCGAATATTCACCTTTGATCTCCTATATATGTTATATCCATAAATTACTTTCTCGTGTTCGTGTTTTGATAGCTTTATAGTGCAAATATGATACTACTACTACTGCGTAGTATTTCAGCTTTTTCTATTTACTTTTAACCCCCCCCCCCTCACACACACACACCCTAACCTTTAATGAATAAGAGCCCCGAATCCATCTATTAAATGGAAAAATTGATTTATATTTATTTTTCAACTAAAAAGTTTATATTAGAGAATCCTCCTCTATTATTAATTAACGTCCGGTCAAATATTTGATGAAATAAAATTGTGATTTTAGGTAAAATTCATTAAATATCGAAGGGGAAAATTATACAATATTTAATACTGGAGAAAACGTAATATTAGTGAAATGTGTTTTATCAAGATTACAATGTATCCATTGGCACCTTGTACCGGGTGATTCAATAAGGGTGACGAGGTACCGTATCTCAGGAACTAATAATCGTAGAAGTTTGGAAAAAAAAATCCTTCAGCGGAAATCGGCCAAGAGGGATTGCTGAAAATATTTTTTGAGTTCATACGTCCACCGCTAGATGGCTGAATAGCTTCGATCGTATAAAAAATGCAATTTTCTCAAAAGTTTTCCAATATAAGTTTAGAAATGAATACTCTCAATGTTAATGCCACCATAATAGTCCATCTTTTTGATAAATGACTTTTTATTGTAGGACGTAAAATAAAGGCGGGAAGGGATGCTAAACTTTTATGGACTCTAGTGTCTATAACTTAAGTTTGACTTAACGGAAATTTGTTAACAAGGTCTGGTTCAAGAAAGGAAGGTTTGGTGAATAAAATAAAAAAACATCCATGCCATTCTAGTTCTTGCCGCCCTCGTTATTATTCATTTTTATTTTTTATTTTTTATTTTTTTATTTTTTATTTTTGTTTTGTTTTTGTTTTTGTTTGTTTTTGTTATACCGAGCGATGCTCGGTAACTTTTTCCTTCAGTTAAAAGCTTTATTTTAATATTATTTTTAATTTGAAATTCTGATAAAAGGTCGATTTTTATTTGAGAGCCGTTTTCAAATTAAAAAAAAATACAAATATATATAGTATTCGCTCACTGTACCCCCCCCCCCCACCTCCCCGAAGCCTCGCCCTACCCCCGGATCTCCCACCACTGCACCCCACCTCCTGCACCTGTTTTGATTCAACCACATGATTCATTTTTGTAGCTTTTTCTGATAGAGGTATATTTATTAGTCTAAGAAAAAGCATACTCACAAGAATTAGAGACAATTAAAGAAATCGCGGTAAATAATGGGTACAAAGCAAGCCTTATAGACCAAATGTTAAATAAAAAAATTGAAAAATTAACACTGGAATCAGTATATTCACAAAAGAATGAGACAGAAAAAGAAAATCCTAGAATAGTTCTCCCATATTATGGACAAATTTCGGAAAAATTAAAACAAAAAATGAAAAAATTAGGGTTCAAAACAGTATTCAAAACTCCAATTACTCTAGGAAAAGATTTAGGTTCAAATAAAAAAGACAAATTACCAAATATAGAAAAAGAAGGGGTTTATAGTTTGAAATGCAAAGATTGCGAAACAATCTATGTAGGGAAGACAGAGAGAAATCTGAAAATTCGATTAAATGAACATATAAGAGATTTTAAAAATTCTTTTGCAGAACATCTAAATTCAAACAATCACTCCTTCTCAGAAGGTATTAGATTAATAAAAAGAGAAAAAACCCAAAATTAATTAGCGCAATCGAATCTTTAGAAATTTTGAAATCATTCAATAGAAATTCAAAACTCTGTTTGAACAATCAAATAGATTTATCCAATAGTAATCTGCTTAAGATGTTTGCTAACAAAAGATAAAAGAAAAAAGAAAAACCCTTCTTTTGTCAGCCTTTCTAAGGAGAAAGGAGAAAGGAAACATATTGTTATATTTGAATGTGAACCGAATAGAATGTCTTTATTAGTTCCTAGCCGACCAGCAGTGACGAAGGAACACCAAGTTTTCAATATCCATATGATATTGACTCCATGAAAAACATTTATAATTGAAGAAAGACTGATGATGAAGATCAAGTCTTCGAAACTATAGTCTCAAACAAATAAATAATATATATACAGATATATCATCTCGATATATATATGTGTGTATGTTTATTTGCATCAAGCAGAGGACAACCTCTTTGTTTCTCTTTGTGAATCAACAACTCTGCTACTCTCGGCAAAACAAAAACTTTTCAATGAAAGATGAGTATAATATTTATTTGATGTAGAATCTACTATATTCAATCAAATGAATTATATAAATATTTATTTTAATTATTCATTTGGTTGAATTAATTATTATATTTGATTTATGTTACGAGTATTTTTTTTATAAATTTATTAAACCAATTATTTTACATTGATTAATGTATACATTGTATTTTTTGCTTCGATTCCGGAGATTACTTCTCCACCATCGAGTGTCCTTATTCATCTTTAGTCCTTGTTTTTAATAAGAGGAAAAATCTAATTAGATAAAAAAAACCTCTTTTCCGATAATTTTTTCAATTCCATTATTCCCCAATCAAGTCGATTGGTCCCATTCTATCTCCTCCACACATCTCTCGATTTATGTTACGAGGTAATCTAATTTTAATTTATATTAATATTTCTTCTAATCTTATAGTGGGTTTTAAAATTGAAAAATAAAAAAACAATTAATAATTTAATCAAAGTTCTTGTTATTTTTTTAAATATCTTAATTATTAAGATATCACTATTTGCAGAAAATCTAAGTCGTTTTATGATAAAAAAACATTCGTTTAGATATAATTAGAGGTTTCACTAGAAGTAAACAAGACATTCATTTAATATTAACCCAGGTAACACACAATATCCCCAGAATATATATATATATATTCCAATTATCTCCAGGAGGTCCAACAGAATATTTGTATGTGCATTAATCTTCTGAGAATATTCTTTTCCGAATATTCCGGGAAAGGGAATTTAATGTCCTACACGAATATTTTAGTTCTAAGAATATTCCCAGAATATCTAAGGAAGATTGAAAGATTATTCACAGAATATTCCAATGTCCGGAGAAGATATTTTCAGAATATTTATACATTATTCTTGTACTACTTGGGAAGAGATATCTAATAGAATAAAATAGATCACTCAAATATATAATATATTTGGATTAAATACTTAAAAATTTGGTCATATTCGGAATGATTTCGATATATCTTGATTATTAATAAAATATCTTTTGGAATAAATAAGAGCTCATTAAAAATGATCAACTCTATCAATATATTTATTATAAAGAAATTGTTTTTTCAGTGTATAAAATATTTTAATAAAAAATTTAAAAAAAAAAAGAAAAACCGACTTCAAAAAATTAAATGCAACAAATATAAAAATACACTAAAAGGTATAAAATAATTATTATCTTATTTAGTTACAACTAAACGACGAAATATTAACACGAAATTACTTTTTGAAGTCGGTGCCAAACATATACCTTTTATGAATCGCACTCGACGGATCTTACTTAGTACGTTTGGAGGATATGCTCGCTTATAGGTATAGTTTGTTTGGTACCGACTTCAAAAAGTAATTTCGTGTTAATATTTCGTCGTTTAGTTGTAACTAAATAAGATAATAATTATTTTATACCTTTTCTCATCATCATCATCGAGTATACAGTCCTAAGACTGGTTTGATGCAACAATCCGTCTCCACTCGACTCTGTCCCCCGCCAGCTGTTTGACCTCTCTAAATGTCTGGCATCCCATATCCCCAATTATTTGGTTGAAATTTATACCTTTTAGTGTATTTGTTGCATTTAATTTTTTGAAGTCGGTTTTTATTTTTTTCTTAAAAATTTTTATTTTTTCTTTTTAGTGATGTTATTAATAGTGATCATATCATCAGAACTTGACCCAATTAATATGACACCATCCCTAAGACACTCTTTCGGATAAAAAAAGAACCATCGAAATCGGTTCATAAACAAATAAATAATATATATACATATAATAATATATATATCATCTTGAGATATATGTGTATATGTTTATTTGCATCAAGCAGAGGACAACCCTCTTTGTTTCTCTTTGTGAATCAACAACTCTGCTACTCTCGGCAAAACAAAAAAACTTTTCAATTAAATAAATAAATAATATATATACAGATATATCATCTTGAGATATATGTGTATATGTTTATTTGCATCAAGCAGAGGACAACTCTCTTTGTTTCTCTTTGTGCATAAACAAAGAGGTTAGGTCTAAACAAACCTAATAAAAAGGTCTAACACCTATGAAAAAAAAAAATTCAATCGAATAGAGAACCTCCTCCTTTTTGAAGTCGGTTAAAAATTAACGATTACTGAGATATAAAGTATTAAAAAAATAATATGGCGGCTATTTTGAAATTTATGAACTTATAGTCTTCAAGGGCTTCTTTCTAGTAGGTAGATTTTTAATATACTTGTGGACTCTTCATTATATTGCTATAAGTATATACCTGTCCTTAATATAATAGCTTAACGACCTCATAAACCTGTCTAAATTGTTTTCTTAAGTATAAAAGAGATACAAACTCAAGAAAATGAAAAGCTTTCTTTCTCTATTTATGGCTTAATTAATTGACACTTTTCTTATCTAAATCTTAATCTTCTATATATAATCCATATATATTTAGGCTCGAAGTCCTGTTTGATTCTTGATTTAATAAGAAACAAGCAGATTCATCTTATTTAGATTTAGATTTAGTTTAATTGTAATTATATATATATATATATATATATATAATAGCCCGGATTAATTTGCAGCAACGCTAACGTAATGCTGGCGACAGAGAGCGCTGATGCCGTCGGTATATTTGCGGCAAATTTGAAGTTGAATTTTGAAATGAAAGACTCAAATTGATTTTAAATTTTAAGAAACATTAAATATATTGATAATTATTCTCCCCCCCCCCCCATCACCACTCAAAAATTAAACATTCAATTCGCTTTTCTTTGCGCACAGAAGAAGAAATTAATCACATACTATTTGATTTATATTTTATACTAGCTTCAAGGCCCGCCTTCGGCTAGCCAGGGGCTTCGTCCCTGGACCCCCACGTGGCTGCTTTTATTGATGTTTGATTAGTTACAGAGAATAAATATAATTGTTTTATTATAAATATTAAATAGATATAATTTAAGATTCTAATAACTATTTATAAAAATAGTTAATCATTTTTTAAAACTATCTTCAATTAGTTTTTTTGCAAAAAACGAAAATTTCTCGATGATTACCATTTTTAATTTTTTTTTCTCATAAAAAAACTTTGACAAAATAATTATCACATATTTGAGACAAATTGATTTTTTTAAACTGAAAGTTTCAATTATTTTTGTTAAGCAATTTGAACCGCGAAAGTTAAATAATATGATAAACATGTGTGAATCCATATATATGTAGCGGCCCGCTGTCGCTAAGGCGACGAGCTTTGAGACACGACGCTAGATGACTCAGTCGGATCGTTGCAGCGCTTCTGCATGACTGAAATGTTTTCAGCCATGCTATAATTGAAGCGACTCGATTTCGACTGAGCAAGCAAACCGGATTCGAACATTTCGGACCTGGAGGGGCCAACCGCCAACCGGCAGCCCCTCCCTTGCACACACCCATGAGGGCACGCAACTAACAACCTGAACACACCAGACTGTTAGGACCCCGTATCGACTTGATGGGGGGCGCGGCACAAAGCGCCACACAGCACTCAGCACACGAGCGCCCTAACAACATATATATATACTATATATAAACAATTTCATATGTTAATTCTACACTAAGAAAATTATTTTATTATTTTTTTTGATTTTAGTGCTGAAAAAGTAAATAAATAGAGCATCCGACGGGTTTCGAACCGCGTGTCTCTCTCCTTTACGCGAAGAGCGGCTTAACCAACACAGATTCTCCCGCCGAATAAGCTCTTAAGTTGGAATGTCATTTTTCCTTTTCGCGGTTTTTTCTATTTATAGTATAGTTACTTAATTTTTAGACAAATTGATTTTTTTAAACTGAAAGTTTCAATTCTATTTTGTTAAGCAATTTTCTTAATGTAGAATTAACATAGGAAATTGTTTATATATAGTATAAATATATGGATTCATATATATTTATCATATTATTTAACTTTCGCGGTTCAAATTGCTTAATTATCATATTGTATTTATTATTTGGAAAAAATAAATATATTTAGAATTTGAGAAAATCAAATAAAATAAAATAATCTATACAATAAAAATGTTGCTAAATAAATACTTGTGTAAAAATGCAGTATTAAATTCTCTCAACGATAATGTAGTTAGGAAATATTGAGAATGAATGACACTTAAAAATCTTACAAACAGGGCCGCCAACACTTTTTTTTTGCTCGTTTAGTTCTTTTGTTGTACTGGCATTGTTTTCATCGAGTGGGACACACGCATTGGCTGGAGAAGCACTTGGATTTCTACGAAAGAAGTCGAAAATTGGGTGTCTGATTGGTTTGCTTCAAAAGACGAACATTTCTATTGGCATGGTATCCACAAATTGTCAGAAAGGTGGTCAAAATGTGTAGAAAGCAATCGTCAATAGTTTGAATAAATTTTTTTTTACTTTCCCATTAAAAATTAGTGTTTCATTTTCACAAAAAACGCTCACTTCATACCGATATACCTAGAACACTTAATTCCCGTTTTGTCGAGTGACTAAGGGCCGGTTGTACAGGGTGGGCAGATGGATCGGGTGGTTTTAAAAATACTTGGTGGTGGCTTTGAAGTGGACTGTACGTCTGAAGTGGGGGAAGCTAGGGTTCGGCGGTCTTTCTCGTGCTGTGGGTGGGGGGACGGGAAGTTTCAGCTGCAGACTGGCGGTCAGTCGCGATGGCTACGTGGTCCGCTGAGCATCGTGTTTTCGCAGTGGAAGAGTTTATACGCAATAACGAGTCAATTGTTGCTGTGACGCGTGCCTTTCGCCGGCGTTTCAACATCCCACCTCGCGGTAGTGTTCCTGCGCGAGAGTACGATATTGAGTTGGGTGCATAATTTCCGCACTACTGGTTCATGTGTCTCAAAATGGACGTCGAGATCTCAAACAATAAGAACGCCTGAGAACGTGGAGCGTGTGAGACGCGATGTCATTACGAGCCCACGTCGATCAACGAGACATCGTGTGCTCAAGCTCTTTGGAATGTCAGCCGCCGGAGCTCCTCAAAGGATTCTTAACAAAGAACTGAAATTCTCCCCTATAAAATCATGGTGGTCCAGGAAGATTCTCCCAACAGACCATCTTCAAAGGTTTCAGTCTAGCCAACGGATGTTGGAGTTATTGGAAGATGAAAACCTGATTATCATGATGTCTGACGTAGGCTCACTTTTCACATTAACGGCTACGTCAGCAAGCAAATTTTGCCGTTACCGGGCCTGACACTCACAGTCCAAGAGACCTACACCAACGGCCCCTCCATAGTGACAAAGTGACGGTTTGGTGCGGGGTTTCTAAGGTAGGGATAACATGAAACCTTACTTTTTCTGAAAAGTGAAAGGGAGCAGGCTGCAACTGAAACTTCCCCCCCCCCCACCACAGCACGAAGACCGGCCGATCCCCTGGCTCCCCCACTCCAGACGTGCTGGTCCACGTCAAAACCACCACCAAGTATTTTAAAACCAATTGATCCATCTGCGCGACCCTTGTATGTCGCAAAGTAAAAATGCTTTTTACCACTAACAAACGGTAGATGGTAAATGGAGGGACTTCAGGGATGGCCAATCAGATGACAGGCACTGAAATTGCCTGTCATCTGATTGGCCATCCCAGTGCCTCCATTTACCATCTACCGTTTGTTAGTGGTAAAAAGCATTTACTTTTTGCGACATACAACCGGCCCTTAGCAGGCAGCCAGGGCTTTTAACCATCCATCGCCTAATTGATTGATTGTAAACGCACGGTGGCGAAATCCACCCCCACACCTTCATCCCTCTACCCCTGAGAGACATGGATTTTATTCAAGGCCGGCATAATGAGATAACGAGAAGTCCATCCCCCCTACACTTTTTTACCCCCCCCCACAGGTCCCTTGTGATTCCAAGTTAATCTCCGTGGTTGCCACTGCAATTACTCGCCAGGTTAAACACCGGAATTTTTCTTTTCATTTGAATTTACGATTTTATTCAGAATTAATTTAAATACGGATATGAATACCTATTTTTAATCATAAATTAAAAATAAGCCCCGACCTCTTTCCGAGTCAGATTTTATCTATATATAGTAAATAAAAATGTATTGTTACGGTTAAGTGATACGTTGAAGGATTTCGGAAAGTTCTTCACCGATTTCTTTGAAATTTTCACACAACATTCCATTCAAATACACGCGTTTTCACATTTTCTATGCTTTTGCTAAAAAAAGAAGAAAGTTTTGAACACTACTGTGGGAGAGAAGAAGGAAACATTTTATTTGTTTCATTCATTGACCCTTTGAAACCCTGAAGAAGGAGGGAAAAATCCTCCGAAACGTCGGTTTGAAAGGAAAGGAGGAAGGATTCCAATAAATTATACCTTATTTGATATGTGTTATATTTTTTCTTTCCTCACTACCTCTGAGTCTGCCTTCCATTACCTTCAATTAGAACTCTATATTTTTCTATACGTCTACTTAATCTACAAAAAAAAAAAAAAAACTGAACAACTTTCATGAGA
>JALMQS010000128.1:14949591-15061102 GCA_024734495.1 Forficula auricularia
TTAACCCCCCCCCCTGTCCCTGGAATAAGCTTATTGTGGTTGACTGCGGCTTAAAACGAATTGGAAATTTGTTTCAAATCAAAATATAAACCGAGAGAGCTGTTAACCAAAAGTATTAAAATCTTGTTTCCTTCTATATATCATCGTGACACACGTGTAATTAGAGAAAGTAAAGAAAAACAAAAATATTTTGATTTAAATTACAGACGAAATTTATTTATTGAACGTGGTTTTGGTGTCGGACAGCGAGCAAAATTTGCAAACTCTCTTGTTAGCCCAGTCATATTAGAGGTTTCACCCTCGGAATGAAAAATAATAAGCTGTAAATTGGTATAAACCTTTGTTTTGTCGTCATAAATGTTCTCTCAAAAGTCACAAATGCTATCGTGTCCGCGTCTTATGAAAATGAAGGCCAAAGGTCATAAAAATCGGTTTTTTGCGAAATATCTGGCTTCCTATTGCTTAAACGAGATTTGCACTTATTATGAAAGTTGTATAATAATAGGTGTACAACTTTGCTTCCGCCGTTTCGCAATAGATGGCTGTAGCGGTAAGGGTTAGTCGAAATAAATAGATCGTAGATGTCATACAATAAGCTTAGGTATTTGTAAACATAACCCCATCGAAATATTAGTCGATTTGTGTCTGCATCATAAAGTTATTCTCGATTAAACATGTCAGCTTACGAGCCAAATTCTCGTCATTTGCGGGAGGTTTTAATTTTCTGCTTTAATATGAAGAAATCTGCGGCTGAGGCTCATCGAATGCTCTCAAATACCTATGGTGAGGCCGCTGTTAGTGAAAGAACGTGCCCAGAGTGGTTTCAACGCTTCAAGAACGGTGATTTTGACGTCGAAGACCAGCATGGCGGTGGAAGAGAGGTTTTCAAAGATGCAGAATTGGAGGCATTACTTGATCAAGACTCGTGTCAAACGCAACAAGAATTGACAGGATCATTGGGAGTGACGCAACAAGCCATTTCAAAACGCCTAAAAGTAGTGGGAATGATTCAGAAACAAGGAAATTGGGTGCCGTACGAGTTGAAGCCGAGAGATGTTGAACGGCGTTTGTTTGCTTGTGAACAGCTGCTTGCAAGGCAAAGACGGAAGGGATTTCTGCATCGCATTGTGACCGGGGACGAAAAATGGGTTCATTACGATAATCCCAAGCGCAGAAAATCATGGGGATATCCGGCATGCTTCCACGTCGACGGCCAAACCGAATATTCACGGTTCCAAGGTCATGCTCAGTATTTGGTGGGACCAGCTCGGTGTAGTGTATTATGAGTTGTTAAAACCGACTGAAACAATCACAGGCGATCGTTATCGAACGCAATTAATGCGTTTGAGCCGAGCATTGAAAGACAAACGGCCGCAATACAACGAGAGACATGATAAAGTGATTTTACAGCATGACAATGCTCGACCCCATGTTGCGAAAGTGGTCAAAACTAACTTGGAAACGTTGAAATGGGAAGTTCTACCCCACCCGCCGTATTCTCCAGGCGTTGCTCCCTCGGACTATCACTTGTTTCGATCAATGGCACACGGCCTGGCTGACCAGCACTTCCGGTCTTATGAAAAAGTGAAAAATTGGATCGATCGTGGATCGCTTCAAAAGATGACCAGTTTTTTCAACGCGGGATTCGTACGCTGCCCGAAAGATGGGAGAAAGTAGTGGCCAGTGATGGACAATACTTTGAATCATAAATGTATAACCAGTTTTTTACAATAAAGCCTTGAATTTCGGAAAAAACGGCGGAAGCAAAGCTGTACACCCTTTATAAAATTCTCTACAACTTCTGTTTGAACTTTTTTTCATTTTGTATATTTTATATTTTTTATATTTTTTATTTTATTATTTTATATTTTTTGATTTTATATTTTATATTTTTTATCATTTTTAGATTTTTATATTTTTGATATTTTTTTATTTTTATTTTTATATTTTATATTTTATATTTATTTTTTATATTTTATATTTCATATTTTATATTTTATATTTTTTATATTTTATTTTTATTTTATATTTTTTATTTTATATTTTATATTTTCTTTATTTTTTTTTACTTACGGTTATTATTTTTTAAAATTGCCGTAATTAATTTGTATTGATGTTTATGCCACGTATTGTAGCTGGAATTGTATTGATGTTTGGAGGACCCAGCTCACCGAGGATCTTGTGCCCCGCTAAGCAGGTCGAGGAATAACATCATTTATTATTTATTTATACGATCAACCGTGTTTTGGGATAGAGCGCGAAGAGTGCGCAGCGTACAGCCTACATGGCCTAATGCAAGGTCAAGCGTGATTATTTAATAAAAAAAAAAATCACAAACTATATAAGACATAACAAATTGAATTAACAAAAATATGTTTTCTGTTAAGAAATTTTTTATTAAAATTCTCTTTTTATTAATTTTTATATAAACAACATCAAAGAGCGCGTTTGTTGTATTTGCTTAAAACATTATTAGAACATTTTACGGATCAACAAATAAATATTCCTCTTTCATTGAATTGAGAATCACGCTAATCTTTTTTTTTTTTTTTTTTGTTTATCTGATTATCATCATACAAGATAACAGATTTCAACTCTATGGAGAATGACTTGAGATTTAAAAAATTCTTGATCTTTTATCTTAAAAAAAAAAAAAAAAAAAACGAAAATGTCTTTAGCAGGTTTTCTTGTCCTTCGCAATTTTAAAGATAACCTATTTTTTGAGCTTATTATAAAGAAAAATGAAATAAATTAGACTCTCAAACTGAGTGTTCCGTATCAAATATGTATAGGTCAGAGGCAGAAGCTACGAGAGGGGTTTGAGGGTCAGAACCCCAAACCTCAAACCCTCAAAAATGCCAAAAAGGTAAAAAATCTCATTTTTTTGCTTATAACTCGAAAACTATCAACTTTTCGTAAATAACTGTTAGGCGCTCGTGAGTGCTGAGTGTAGAAATCTGCCCCCACCAAGTCGGTGGGGTTCTAACAATGTTGCGTGTGTGCAGGGCGTTGTTTGTGCCCTTAATGGAAGCCGGGCTGGGCGCCATCCGCTTTGTTAGCGGGGGGGGGGGCTACTGAGTTGGCGGTTGGCCCCTCCTTTTTTATTTTTTTTAGTTTTCAAATGTCAGTTTATTCAGCAAATTTATATACATATGATTTTTTTTTTTAGGTCCCCTAACATTTTAGGACCTTGTGTTAATATACTTGATCTAACCTACACGTTGCCGGCCTGGCATTCCGGGGTTATTTTTATAATTACATGTTTTTCTCTTCTTTATAAAGTTTTAACAGTTTCATTTTTATCAAAGATTGAATAAAAATAAGGTTGTACAATGGTTTTTGCAAGGAAAAGCTGAGAAACCTGCTATTCTATGCGAGGAAAGAAGAGAAAAGAAAAGGTAGGTATTGTACACAAGAGAAAGGAACAAAAGGGGGGATAGTAAGGGGGGGTAGAAGACGGTTTTATCAAACTGCATTTATTTACATATTCTTTGTTGGCCTCCTTCCAATAGATCGATTGATGCTCAGCCGAGATCAGTTGCTTCACTTATAGCATGACTGATATATTATCAGTCATGCAAAAGTGTCGCACGATCTGACTGAGTCATCTAGCGACTGTGTCTAAAGGCTCGTCGCCAAAGTAACAGCAGGCTGCTACAATAACATTCCTTTTCATAATGAAAGTTCATTAAATTTACTACATAGGATATGATCCGAATCCTCAAAAGTGTCATGGAAAATGGTGGATATCTATAAATCTAAGAGTTTTATAAAAAAAAGTGATCCAAGTAAACGTTCAAGTCAACGAAATTTCGTAGAGTATGATGCAAAAATCAAGTTTCTATGATGAGTGGTTTTTCATTTTATGATATTGTGAAATGAGTCAGCAGAATTGCTGGTGATGGAATATTGTACAAAAGTGATTTGATAGTAAGTTGCATCCGCTATAGCCCTACATGCGAACTAACTACTGCCAAGTTGCAAATGTTTCGAAAACAGTCTAATATTCGGATCACTCTACCCCGAAGGATCAATATTTTGAAATAACAAAATTGACCGGATTTATTCCACCCGAAGCTTTTTTTATTTTTGAATAATAAAGGCTATTAAAATAAATAATAATAAAGAATGGCAAAGACAATGTATAGAATCTTCAAGACTTAAGGTTTTCAACCTTTATTTGTTGAGAAGTAAGGTTGGCTGAATTCCATGGTATCATGAAATAATTGGACCTAGAATATTTTATTCTACTATAAATGAGAATGAGACTAAACCATGCCTGTATCCGGCTCATCTTTTAAAATAGGACTGTATGATGAGGAGAGTGTTCATGTGATGGTATATCATGGGGATGTCTCAATCATATGATATTTAGTTGTCCAAAATTTAGATTTAGAGATAGATTAGAGGGTGAATTGATTGCCAACGATGTTCAAAGGCCATGGAATTTGACGCATCTTTTGTCTTTTGCCGAAGCCGGGCCTTGAAGCTAGTATTAAATAAAAATATATAAATATACTTTTATTTTTGCCCTCCTCAAAAATAAGCCCTAGCGCGTATTTTGGACCAAAAAGAAAGTAAGACAGTGTCTTATTTTCGGAAAAAGACGGTAGAAGTAACATTGTAATAAATTGTATATATTTTTTTCTTCTGGCTAATAAAACAAAAAAACTAAAAAAAAACCACACGCGAACTAAGTGGACTCATCGGCTCATCCAACCGGTAAACTACACGTTTATTATTATTAAGGTGGGGGGGGGGGGGGGCGCCAAAATAGTGTCCGCTTACACTTAAAAAATGTCTAGAACCTGCCCTGTACAAAGTTTAAATAAATCTGGCTTAACAATATCACGTGATACTTCCTCTTGATCATACAATCTCCTGTACTCGGTTTGACATAGAGAGAATTAAATTTGGTATATTCCCCCACTCCTCTATTACTGCCATTTCCAATTCCCTTAGTGACCAATTAGACTATCTTCGAGCTTGTAGACGTCTTCCCATTATGTCCCATAAATGTTCACTGAGATTCAGAATTAAGATCAGGACATTTTGTGGGAAACGAATAATACAGAAATCTATATTTTACTTTACCATACAGGGGGGTATGGTCAAGTATTGTAATCGTGGATGAAAAAAGTGCATTTTTTTCCTTCTTTTTTTCAGAAATATCTCAAAATCGGCTGAAACTATTTTGATTAAAAAAATTGAGCCTAAACTATGGCATTTCGCTCTACAAAAAAGTTCTAATAAGTGAACATCAAAAAATTTATATTTTTTGAGATAATAATTGTTTTGTCAAAATGTCTGTTAGTCTGTGCGTTACCAAATTTTTGTGGACGAGCTAGCTCAAAAACTAGTGTGAATATCAAAACCAAATTTCACACGTAGTTTTGGGTCGATTGAGATTAAGAGGTGATTAGATTTTGGTGCATATCTACACAAAATTAAGGGGGGTTGAGGGGGGGGGGGTTAAAAATTAAAAATCTAGGCCATTTGACCAAACTCAACCAAATTTTGTATACACAATCGGTGAGTCCCAGAAGTCTAAAAATGGAAAAACTAACCGCCCAAAATGGGGGAAGGGGGGGGGGGTGCTAGGGTCAAAAATTAAAATATTGGCTCTTGTATCAAACTCAACCAAATTTTGTATACATAATCAGTGGACCCCAGAAGTCTAAAAATCCAAAAACTAACCCCCTCCCCTACATGATTATAAATAATTGTATTAAATATTAAATATAAGTGAGGGTCCAGGTTGTAAGATAAAGTCAAGTGGATGGCCACATCAGAACACGTCAGCTTATTTTTCTATACTAGGTCTTATGAGTTTTCTGAAAAATTTCAATTCAATTGGTCTATGCCGTTTCAGAGATATATTTCTTGAATATTGCTCGCATTTGTGGAGAGGAGCCTCCAAGTATTCTCTTCAATTCAGAGGCGAGCTATCAGACTGATAGGCGATCCTACATTAACTGACACTCTCGACTCCATAGCCCATCGTAGATCTGTCTCCGCCCTTTCCCTTTTTTATAGATATTACCATGGCTTTTGTTCTGACGAAATAAAATCGATAATCCCACCAAAGGCTTCGAAATACACGATTTTCTAAAATTCAACATCCCTTAAATCCGCTTAAACTGGATACTAATCGAACAAACGCATTTGCCAATTCATTTATCCCTATGACATCTAGAGACTGGAACTCTCTTCCCCTGACCGTCTTTCCAGCTACTTATAACCTTCAATCTTTCAAGACCAGCATCCACAGATACCTTCGACTTCTACCCAATCCCTAAATCTTCCCTTATCTTCACGTTACAAGGGTCCACCACGGTTGTACCTTCTTGGTGCAACTTCTTCTTGTATCAATATCATTATAAAAAATAAAAAATAAATAAATGAATGATTTATAAAAAGTTTGTATAAAAATATATGTAAAGTATAATTTAAAGTAAAATACATGTTGTGGTACTATATAAATAAATAATTATGCGCACAACTGCTTTGCGCAGGGTTTATCTGAGAGGGGATTGTGGCTAATGATATGCACTTATATTAATAAAAAAAAAAAAAAAAATCCAAATCATTATTACATTATAATTCTGCTGAGAATGAAATACAAGATATTATTGTTACTGCCACTGAAAAAGGAGACAGAGGGGAATGCCGCATTGGATTTCCCTGCCTGTAATTGTATTTATATAAAAAAATAATTTGTAATGATCTTGATTGTAATGATGGCCAAATCCCATTTTAATTAATTACAGACCCTGAAGAAGGAGGGAATATCCTCCGAAACGTCGGTTTTATGAATAAAAAGATAGTGTAAATTATCTTCTTCTTTTTTTGGACTGCCTCATCAATATCCACTTAATAAAAAAAAATGCTTAAAAACAAACAAAATGGTGGATAGCTGGTAAAAGAAGCGTTTCCGGACATATTGGCCGTTAAAAAGAAAGGGGTTGTTCTGAATATTGAATAATTTATGTTTAAGAGTCCTAATGAAAAATTCGAATTTTCAATTTTGAACTACAGGTTGGGCCATCTACATGTCACCCATTTTTGTTATTATAAATAAAAAGTGCGAACGGGAAAATGTAAATACTATACAACAAATGTTGTCATTTTTTCCCTTACCATTATAACTTCTATATCTAATACCTACTTGAGATTTTCTCCGTCAGACTATTGAAAAAATTTTTATTTTTTTGGTTCAATTTTATATAGGTACACTGAAAAAACGATATACATATTTATAGTTAAGAAATTATATTTGATATGAATAGATGTCAGGCGCGGATTCAGACCTCTGATTTGTGGGGGGGGGGGGGGGCGGTCGCCGGTATATAAGGTCTACTTTTGATCTCGGAAGTGTGTCGCGATCGAATTGTCAAAGCGGGGGGAGGGGGGGGGGGTCAGAGACGCCACCCCCTCCACATAGAACTTTATTTTCTTCAATTTTAAAATTTAATGTTATAAAAATAAACATATAAAAAATGTTGATCTCCAATGCTTGGGGGGGGGGTCGCGCCCCATAGCCTCCCTCCTGAATCCGCGCATGATGATGTTGAAGTTAATTATGACGAAATCGATCTCTTTTCAATATGAATAAATGAAATACGTATTTTAAGTATTCTCATATTTTCGGAGCAACTCTAGATATATTAATAGTTAAGATGCCGCTATTTGAACCAAGCACCAATAAGTAAATTATGAAAATATTGTTATTTGACTAAAATAGTGGAATAGTTAAATTTAATAGTTGTGTATTTAAATGGAATAATACGTAATTACGACAAGAAAAGATATAAACTTGTTTTTATTTATAATCAATAGAGGTATGTATTTCTGACTAGAAGATGAGAATATTCTAACCCCCGAAATATATCGAATTCAAAACTCAATTTTGTTTTATTTCTTTTTGTGAAACCTACCTCGTACCTTAGTTTTATTATTATATGAGAATATTCATTTGATGTAGAATCTACATATATTCAATCAAATGAATTATATAAATATTTATTTTAATTATTCATTTGGCTGAATTAACTAGATAAAAATTTGAATTATTATATTTGATTTAAGTTACGAGGTAATCTAATTTTAATATATATTAATATTTATTATAATCTTATAGTGGGTTTTAAAATTAAAAAAACAAACAAACAATAATGTAAACAAATTTTTTTTTTTTTAATATCTTAATTATTAAGATATCACTATTTGAAAAAAATCTAAGTCGTTTTATCATAACAAGACATTCGTTTAGTTATAATAAGAGGTTTTACTACTATAAGTAAACAAGACATTCATTTAATATGAAGAAATATCTAATATAATAAAATAGATCACTCAAGTATATAATATACAAGCTGTGGCTCCGGCACGCTCTCTGCACCTTGGCCCCCGGGCGGTGGCCCTGGCGGGCAGCGTCTCGAGACGGCCAAAAGTTTGTTTGCAATATAATTTTGTTCAACTGTATTTTAATTAAATATATTTCATTAATTGAAAATCAGCCCCGAGAAATAATTTAACTCATTGCGAAAGCAAAATAAACAATATTTTATAGATATTATTTATTTTGAGTATATTTAACAAAAAATTGATAATTAGGTACTAACTAAATTTATTATATAAAAATTTCATCTATTACATTTTTATTTAAATTTAGACATATGATCATAACACATTTTCATTAGGGCTATTAATTATTTTTTGAATTTAGAAACACTCGACCGCAGCGCCACCTATTGGGGCAAAAACCTATTATTATCTATTTCTTGAGCGTAGCTGTCAATCGATTAAATATAAAATCGTGTGAAATCAAATCAAACCGATTTGGCTCAAATTTTAGATAAACCATCCGGAGCACTAAACAAACATATGGTGTGAATATGGTTTCGATACGTTTATTGGTTTAGGCGTGGGTCGATCACGCACATACACACTATGGATTATATATATATATATATATAGATTTGGATTAAATATCTAAAAATTTGGTCATATTTGGAATGATTTCGATATATTTTGATTATTAATAAAATATCTTTGGAATAAATAAGAGCTCATTAAAAATGCTCAACTCTATCAATATATTTATTACGAGCAGTACCTGGCGTGCCTACGGCACGCCCGGCTTCCACTCGGCCCTGGCGGCAGCGTCACGAGATGTGATTATTAGCTGTCCGTAATTAGGTATATGTTTCGAAAAAAATAGTTTTTTGAATAATGAATATTGATCAAAAAAAGATGAAAAAATATAATTAAATGCTTTATAAATACTTTATTAGAGCATGC
This sequence comes from Forficula auricularia, assembly GCA_024734495.1. Taxonomy (NCBI): domain Eukaryota; kingdom Metazoa; phylum Arthropoda; class Insecta; order Dermaptera; family Forficulidae; genus Forficula; species Forficula auricularia. Next base: position 14,958,895 of record JALMQS010000128.1, read on the forward strand.
AACCATTTCTCTCATAATTCCCGATCGGTTGGAAACCTATTTCTTTTTTAATAATACATTTCAATATTTAAATTTATCTAAAAAGTGTCTCTAAATTAATTATATATAATAATTTTAAAATTAATTTATCTACTAAAATTTCAAATGATCCGCGCAATAATAAATTAAGAATTAATCTCATTATCCCATTAAATCATATCTCATTAAAACTTATATTATAAATTAAATATATATATATATATATATATATATATATATATATATATATATATATATATATATATATATATATATATATATATATATTTAAATTAATTTGTCTACTAAAATTTTAAGAATTTATATTTTTCTTAAATTCAAAAAAAAAAAAAAAATTCGCTGTATGAATTATTTCCAAAAATTAAATATATATTAATATATAATATATTTAAAATTAATAAATTTGTCAACTAAAATTTCAAATGAGACACGCCGTAAATCTAATATTCTAAGATATATATAGAGGAATATATTAATATATAGAGATATAGATATATAATATAGAGAATAGATATGTTTTATTTGTAAAATTTGACAATATAATAACTGTAATTGAATTAGTTGCTTTTTCTCCCACATGTTCCTTGCTGCTCCACGGGTACTGTCTGACAATGGCTTTTATATATATAGATAAAGAAATTGTTTTTTCAGTGTAGGTATACATATTTTTTTTTTTTTTAATATTCATTAAATATTTCGCTCCATTGGCTAATTATGCCCTAATAAGTCCCCTGAGAGGTGATTGTCACGTCAGATATTTAACAAGAAAACGACCACACAGTTTAATTACCATTAGCAATGTCATGAATAATTTAACTAGCGTTTGTCAATTAGCTCGAATTTTGTAAAAGTTGGCGTGTAATTAATGGGAAAAAATAAATATTTTTATCAGAAATTGTTAAAATAGAATTATTACCTACTTATCTCTTTATGACTATATATTGAAGAAAAAAAAATAGAAATTAAGTTACATTTTTTGTACAATATTTGAAAATTAATTCATGTATTCTCTTTAATATATTCTAATATGATGAACATAATGTGATTTTATTATTATTATTATTATTATTATTATTCAATAACTTGAATAAATCTCTATTTTTTCACAAAGACTCAAGCTGAGGAGCAATCAATTTTGTTAACAAAATAATTGCTTTTAAAATGGAAATATAAAGCAACTATAAACCAGGGGTGGTTAAGACGCAAAAGTGCGTCATTGAAATTTCTAGGGGTGGGGGTTAGATTTTTCCATTTTAGAATGCTAAAAATTAAAACGGTCAATTCTTATAATAGTCCAGTCAAATCATGCGCGGATCCAGGGGGGGGGGGCGATGGGGGCGACCCCCATTGGAGATCAACATTTTTATGTTTTTTTTTTTTTTTTATAACAAAGATAAGAGTAAATAGATATTTTATTTAATATGGATTTACTATGAGTTAAGGATACTGGGTCACTTATTTCACATTAAAATTAAAAAATTAAAAGATATAAAATTTTTTCTTTTTCAATATATATATTTCGGGCTATCAACCCATCTTCAGGAAATACAGAAAGTAACTAAATAAACTTATTGAATGACAGGCTATATATATGTTTATTGAACAGAGAGACAGAATTTATCAAATTATTTTATAAAAATTTTTAAGAAAAAAATAAAAATCGACTTCAAAAAATTAAGTGCAACAAATATAAAAATACACTAAAAGGTATAAAATAATTATTATCTTATTTAGTTACAACTAAACGACGAAATATTAACACGAAATTACTTTTAAAGTCGGTGCCAAACAAACTATACCTATAAGCGAGCGTACCCGCCAAACGTACTAAGTAAGATCCGTCGAGTGCGATTCATAAAGGGTATATGTTTGGCACCAACTTCAAAAAGTAATTTCGTGTTAATATTTCGTCGTTTAGTTGTAACTAAATAAGATAATAATTATTTTATACCTTTTAGTGTATTTTTATATTTGTTGCACTTAATTTTTTGAAGTCGGTTTTTATTTTTTCTTAAAATTTTTTATTTTTCTCTTTTTAGTGATGTTATTAATAGTGATCATATCATCAGAACTTGACCAAATTAATATGACACCATCCCTAAGACACCCCCTTTCGGATAAAAAAAGAACCATCGAAATCGGTTCATAAACAAAGAGGTTAGGTCTAAAACAAACCTAAACAAACCTAATAAAAAAGGTCTAATACCTATGAAAAAAAATCGAAAAAAAAATGGGACCAATCGGAAGCTAGACTGGACCCAATGCAAAAAAAATTTTCAAAATCGGTTGACAATTGGCGGAGATATGAGGTAACATAGGCACAAAAAAAAAAAAAAAAAAAAAAAATTCAATCGAATAGAGAACCTCCTCCTTTTTTGAAGTCGGTTAAAAAGGACACTTTCTCTTAAGCTGTTGTTCAGAAAGAAAATCGGGTTGACCTTTATTTACATAGGATTGTTTGGATAAAAGGCAAGTTTGTGAGGTCATTGACTTATGTCTCTGGATTGGAAATGATTTTTACATTTGGATATTAAAAAATCAATTATTATATTTGATTTTACATCTAGAGTATAGAGTAAATAAGTGACCCAGTATCCTTAACTCATAGTAAATCCATATTAAATAAAATATCTATTTACTCTTATCTTTATTAAAGATGTTTCACCTTGCACCAACACCACAATCTCTACTGATTATTTTTTATAAGATTAAAGGGGGCCGTCTCTGACCCCCCCCCCCTGCTTGGACAATTCGATCGCGACACACTTTCGAGATAAAAAGCAGATCTTATATACCACCCTGAACTATATAGTTCAATTGAACTAGTTCCATATAATGAACGAACTATTTCCTAAAAAGAACGAATTTTCCCAAATTGAAAAGTTTTTGTTTTGCCGAGAGTAGCAGAGTTGTTGATTCACAAAGAGAAACAAAGAGGTTGTCCTCTGCTTGATGCAAATAAACATACACACATATGTATCTCGAGATGATATATCTGTATATATATTATTTATTTGTTTGAGACTATAGTTTCGAAGACTTGGTCTTCATCATCAGTCTTTCTTCAATTATAAATGTTTTTTCATGGAGTCAATATCATATGGATATTGAAAACTTGGTGTTCCTTCGTCACTGGAATGCTAGGTACTAACAAAAAAAAAAATAATATATATACAGATATATCATCTTGATATATATGTGTATATGTTTATTTGCATCAAGCAGAGGACAACCTCTTTGTTTCTCTTTGTCTATTAAAAATGTTGAAAAAGGAAATGAATTTAAAAATATAATGCGCTTTTTATTTAGTTTGAGATAGGATCCATTTTTCATTAAGGGGGGGGACTCAGTAGCTGCCGACCGCCCCCCCCCCTCCCCAAATCAGTGGTCTTAATCCGCGCCTGAGTCAAATTGTGTTTTTATCAGCAAAATTTTGGGGCAGTTTTTATTTTTTGCATATATATGTTTTTTGGAGTGCTGAAACCAAATCTGAGGTCTCCCAACAAAATTTCATGAGGCAACATTGTAGAAAATGCAAAAAAAAGCTGAAAATTTCCAATTTTTGCCGGTTTTATGCTTATAACTCAAAAACCATCAACTTTTCATAAATAAAGTTCCTATTCAAAATGAAAGTTCATAAAATTTCCTACAAACTTTATTATTCAGGCTTTTTTGTCCGACCATCCATTCGGGCTCAAGTGCTTGTTGAAAAAATTGGCCTATTTTTTTTGTTTCGGCAAATCCTAAAATCTCGCACTTTTTTTGATATTTTCCCATTTTGACCATGAAGGAGCACGTTTACGACAAAGACAACTCTATACATTTTTAAACTAGATTACATTTTCTATAATTCAAACAAAATTTAATCTTAATTGTATAAATAAAACTCTGTGGCGCATTGAGGTGAAAGTTTTGAAAAACTGCAATTTTTTGCAAAAAATCCCAGTTTTCATTTATAAAATGAAAAGCACTTATCCTAGAAACTTTATTCCTGCCTCATTCTCTAGTAAGTTTTATTGTCTTGAAAGTTTACTTGGACCACTTTTTGATAAAAGTTTTAGATTTATAAATATCTAGCATTTTCCATCCGAATCCTGAGAAGGGTCATGGAAAATGCTAGATATTTATAAATCTAAAACTTTTATCAAAAAAGTGGTCCGAGTAAACGTTCAAGTCAATAAAATTTTCTAGAAAATCAGACAAAAATCAAGATTCTAGTATAAGTCGTTTTCATTTTATAAACGAAAAATTGCGATTTACTAGAGTAAATTTTCTACAATTTTTTTTTTTTTTTATAAATTTTATTAAACCAATTATTTTACATTAATTAATGTATACATTGTATTTTTTTGCTTCGGTTCCGGAGATTACTTCTCCACCATCGAGTGTCCTTATTCATCTTTAGTCCTTGTTTTTAATAAGAGGAAAAATCTAATTAGATAAAAAAACCTCTTTTCCGATAATTTTATTTCAATTCCATTATTCCCCAATCAAGTCGATTGGTTTATCCTCCCTCCATCCTCCCTCGATCCCATCTCATCATCTTTTCTACAATTTAAATACACAGGAATTATTTAACGGGTTATAGTGGTGTTTCACAAAGAGGAAATAAAATTAAAAAATTAAAAAATCTTTTAAATTATTTTGGAGATTTTTTTTTATTTATTTTCTATACATATTTCGGGCTATGAACCCTTTGTTATAATGTCCCTGTTCGGGCGCCAAAATGTTATAATATATTTGGGATTGGTTTATAGTGAAGGGTTAAAAGATTCGACAGCGCAATTGACGCACTGAATTGTTTAAAGTGGTGTCTATAGCCCGCGGGCCTTCACACGCACTCGCAACCAGCGCCTACAATACTCTCGCATCATATGTTTACCCCGAAAGATCCGAAATACGCCGTTGAATGGCATCAGTCAGGGTGTAGGTGTGTACGCAGAGGTACACGTGAAATATAGCGGGCGTATATTCCACCTCGCTATTTAGTGTTGAAGCTATCAACAGCTGGCGAGTTAACAACAACTATCTAGACAAAACCTTGTGCCACCACGAGACCAACCTCAGTCGAATGGAGCTAGGAACTTTCGTCCCTAGGGCTTCCTCCATTCCCCATGGCACCATTTGTTTTCAACAACCTTTGGTATGGTTGTTCGAGGTTTCTCTTGCGCATGACTTTCCATGCTCCACCTCTTCAGATTCGGACTCTCACAGTCCCAGTACGTGATCGACTGCATGTGCGGTTGGTTAACCTGATGTGACACCAACGGCATCACGCCACTTTTGACAAGCAGCACACCGTCATCAGAATCCGGTTCACACCTGCTGCAAACGGTAAATGTTAGATGCTTCGTTTTTGCATAATCAGAAGCATTGTTTGCCAAGCAAGCTCCGAAACGATGGTTGTCAAGCGCTTACAAAGCGTCCAATGCGAGTACGCGCCCGCTGTAAAAACAACCAGTAGGATTTGAAGATTCAAAATCTTCAGCCCAGGTCCGCGACCTGTTGTCGTTTGGCAAACGACTCGCCACCCTCCATTCCAGGCGGCTTTCTGCCTATACCTCTGTTGCCTGATATAGCGCTAACTGAGCCCGCTGTGCCGCAGCTTTCAGGGTGTAAATTCGAAATCTCAGCCTAAGTTCGCGAACCGATTGTCCGCCCGGCAAACGGCTTGTCACCTTTTGTGCCAACGCTACAGGCTTGTCTTTTAAATCTGGAAGTCGACAACCTCTTCTACATGATATATAACCACGCAGCTTATCGGACTTCATGGTATCAACCATGCATGCCACAGTCAAGTGACACAGATTGGCATTCACTACGGTAAAAGGCGCCAGTCTTTCATTCTAAAGGAACCTGTAAGACACCAATTGAATGGCAGCCGCAGGTTGCTTTAGGTGTGTTTACCGTTTTGGCTTACACTCAGCGTGGGCTCGCCAAACCCAATCTGAACCACCGTCAGATGTGCCGCTGGACCATTTTAAACCAGAGGGCAAGTCATCTCCCTTGTCATGGCCACGGCCATGGCAAGCGAGCGAGTACAATACACGTACGTCCCCCGCTCTGCTGATTGGCTGCACTCGGCGTGGGCTCGCCAAGCCCAATCTGCCTCCTCATCAGATGTGCCGCTGGACCATTTTAAATCAGAGGGCTAGTCAACTCCTTGTCATGACTACGGCCATGGCATGCGAGCGAATTTTGTGCATTGCGTCCCCCACTTTCTCGCCGCTGATTGGCAAGCATAATGCAGGCAACACCATTCTAGAAGCTGCAGGTTTGTCACTTCCTGGATACGTGGACATCGCGGTGCTCCGAGCGCGGAAGCCGATGAGCTAGTCACGGAATCAATCATGGCCAGCTTTTGTAGCCATCACCATATACTGGTGATTTTCATCGGCCGTTATGAATTATTCATATTGATAAGCAATTTCCAGCAGCGCCCTCAACTGCTGGTTACAGTTATTACTGTTTACTGTTTTATGAAATAGTTATAATTATCATCAAAGAATGACAGCTTATGCTTATCAATCTGCATGGCCACCATCAAACCATGCGCCGTGAATTATTGGCTTACTGCTGTGCCATTGATCAGCCCGGCCGCGCACACCACTCAACCAGGCCAAAGCCCGCAGTGTCGGCGTATTTGGTTCAAGCCACCAACATCTCGGCATAATGAAGCATATCTAGAACTGTTTGTCTGAATATACTAAAAGGATAGAGTATTTCTTACTATATATGTCATAGACATAAAATAGCATATCCTGGCAGGATCAGCAAAATATACTAAGATGAAGAAATTCTATATATGCCGTGATGTGTAGGTCTCATTCCAATACATGCATTCTTGCATAATTGTTTATGCAACATGATATCATCATCATTTGATAGTGATATATTCATGAATTTATATTCATTAATCGACAGAGTCGATGTAGTAGGATTTGTAGAAACAATCGTGTTTATGATATTTCTATTGTAATATCACTTAGCATTTTAACTCTTTTAGAATTTATCAGATAAATTCAAGAGATTTATTCACCATAGTTAGTTTTGATGCAGCAGCTGCAAAATATATTTTACGCGCCAACGCGCTTTCTTGGCTATGAATATACTAAAAGGACGGCCATTGGAGGATCATCCATGGGACTATATATGTCTAATGACATAATATAGTATATCCAGTGCATTTCCAGATTTACTAAGGACATAGAAATATTTCTATATATGCCAATGGCAACTGCGTTCTTCGCCAAAAAGGGTAACACTCTTAGTTCTCCGAAAGGTGCGGATATCCAGCTAGACCACGTGGAGGTGGTGTTACTCCCAGAGACGGCCCAGTGTAGAGATAAGCATCGTTGCCTTTTGCTCGTTCTCTAGCGGCTTTCGTCTCGCTAGCTAGTGAAGGGTTACTGGGTAAATAATAGAAGTAGTATATATTTATAACATTGGGTTTATTGAATAGTTACAATGGGAGGGCGGCAAAGCGAGTGACAGCCTTACGATCGTTATGTCAACCACCTCGCATGTTCTCCCTCGATCATGTTCAGGTCAAGCTCTGCGAATTCAGCATTACGCAAGCCTCGTGCCATGACCAATGACCATCAAAACATGTCGACAAGGCATATCACAACACTTCATCAGGAGGTTCAACAGAAGAACCTGTTGAACCTCCTGATGAACTATGGGCTACGGGCTATGAACCCTTCATCAGGAGGTTCAACAGAAAAACCTGTTGAACCTCCTGATGGGCTATGGGCTACGGGCTATGAACCCTTCATCAGGAGGTTCAACAGAAAAACCCTGTTGAATCTCCCTGATGGGGTTCATAGCCCGAAGATATAGCTATAGAGATAAATAAAAAAATCTTCAAAATAATTTAAAGATTTTTTTTAATTTTTTAATTTTATTTTCCTCTTTGTGAAACACCACTATAACCCGTTAAATAATTCCTGTGTTTAATATGTTTCACTATAAACCAACACCGCTTTCCCCTAAACTTTAATTTAAATACAGTTTCATTTTAATTGGGTAATGGCAACCCGTGCCGCAATGAGGTTGAAGTTTTGAAAAACTGCGGTTTTTTTTGCAAAAAATCGTTGTTTTTTCATTCATAAAATAAAAATCACTCATCCTAGAAACTTGATTTCTATCTCATTCTCTAGGACATTTTTATTTCCTTGAATGTTTACTTATTCTGTTTATTCTGACTTTTCAATTTAATAATTATTTATTTAATAATTAATTATTAAATTATTTTTTAATAATTAATTATTATTAAATTATTTGTTTAATAATTAATTATTTGATCATTATTATTTGATAATTAAGTTGATTAATTGTTAAAAATAATTATTTGGATTTTTTTTGAGATCTAATAATTGACTCATATATCGTTTAAAATAGTTCTAATGAAAGTTATTCAATTTTTTCTAGATTAAGAATATGTACAGAAACATACAAGTTCTATTTAAAAACAGAACGATATCAAAATACCCTTGAAAGCTTGTTCTGGGTCGACATACAATACCGTAGATTAGTTTCCCCCTTCATATAAATAAACTTTTATTTGAAACTTTTTTCCATATATTACACTTTTTGAGTTATATACTGTCTCAAAATAAATAAACTGTAACGGATCGTTACTAAACTTTATCCAAAGTCATTTGAAATATCAATATTTTTATTCCTTTATTATTAATCATATATCATAGCCTTTTTGCGGTCCATGTTTAAAATAAAATAATAAAGAATTTAAAAAATGTATTATTTTACTCTAGAGTAAAAAGTACTTTAAAATATAATTTACTAAAAACTTTATTTAACCTTTTGTGGTCCCCCAAGGTACTTATTAGGATATTAAATTTCACAAAATTGGTTAAGTCATTTCAAGATGTTAGAAAAAACTAATGCTAATAATTTTGCTGGCCCATATGCCAAAACTAATCAGCACTTCATTTTTTGTTAAAATGTGCTGAGTTTTTAAGTAATTTCAATCGGTTCAACGATGTAGAAAAAATCGTGGACGAAAAAAATACATCCATCCGTCTGAAAAAATCGTACTTTTTGGCCTCTCGACAAGACCCCATGTAATTTTTGGCAAAACTGTCACGTGCTAAAATTCAACCAAATTGAATACTACAATTTGTGACTTTAATTGAGACCATGGGTTCCGTAAATTTACCTGAGGACCCTTTGAAGTCGAGCTTGCTTCGCATTGGATAAAGTAAAAAACTCACCCGGTATATAGCTTTTAACTATAGTAAATAAAAAATTATAGGTGTTCCAGGTACTATTTATAAATAAATCAATTTTCAATTTATTTAATAAAAAATAAATATTGATTTACAGGTTTATTCTGCTAGAATATCTTTAAAGGATTCGGTAAGTAAAATCATCGAAAAGTCCCTCTGGGGTTGAATTATAGTGTGTCCCAGCGCAGCGGGAGTAGCCCCTTAGGGAGGGTTGAGGACCTGAAGAACTTAAGGAAGAAGGGTGGCTTGGTCACAGGCCAATCGCCTATCGATCACCATTCCAGAGAAAACAACGTTATTTTTTTTCTATGATCTCTTTAATCGGGAGAGGGAAAATAAAAAGAGTTGTGGTCTTATAGTGGGTTATTCACGAACAATAAATAGTTATACGTCGTGCTTTATCTACTCTTATTAAACGAGAAAAAATTGTTTTATATATATATATATAGGAAATGATTAAGATGATGGATGATTTTTATTATGTTTGGCTCGGGGTTAGTGGAAGAAATTCATGAGCTTGGATAGGAGATTATCTTCAGGGTGGAATCCTCTCTTGGCGGCGTTAAAGCCAGAAAAATGCTATTTTAAAATAAGTTGCACAGGCAGTTGAAAATATGCTTTACCAAAAATACAGGAGCTTTGATAAGGGCGATTGAAACATGCTTTAAATAAAATAATGGCACGAGCCCGCATTTATTGCTTCTTCGATTTTAGAACGTGTATACAAATTTCAACCAACTGCCAGACATAACCTTTTCGTTCTCAGGTGAGTTGTCTCCTTCGATGAGTTTATCAACTGAATAACAACTCACAGCTGAACTCGCGTCGAGGAGCGAGCTGTTAATCTGGCTCTAATTAGCAATTAAGTTGATTAGTTGAGTATTCCCGCCTTTAGGATGACGTGTGCCGTAACTTTTCGCGCCCTTGCTTCTCGTTATAAAAGGGGCGTGTCCCTGCTGCTGATAAGTCAGTTTATCGAAGGATTCTGACCGGCAAACAGCAAGCAAACGCCTTTTTCAAAGGCGAAAACAAATCTTTATTTTCAAAAGCATTTTACATTGAAAGGAGCGGAGAATAAATCCCACATATATATATATATATATATATTTGTATCTTAGTTCTATTTTGAAAACGGCCCCACCGATTTTGATGAAGGTTAGGGGTTTTGGGTTGGCAATCTGATCTGTCACGGTCTCATCTTCGGCAAAATCGTTTTTGATGGGTTTTTTTGAAAGTATCCAAATTAATTATTCTCAGGTAGATAAATTCCAATCTTAGGGATTTAAAAGAGGGTTTTTCTTTTCTTTTGCACCCAGGCAGACAATGGGTTGGGTTAATTCTTTGTTCTCAAAGCCCTTGAAGAACTATTTTTATTTATTTTTTATAAAGAAACTTATTTATTTAATAAGAATAAAAATAAATCAAGAATTTATTTAAAAATATCTTTTGCATAATCAGGTCTCAATTTTTTAGAAAAAATAACACATATTTTGATAGGTTTATTGGATTTTTTTGATTGGATAAATAAAAATGAATCATGTGGTTGAATCAAAACAAAATAATTGGCTGTTCAAATAAGCAATAATTAAACCCGAACAAAACTCGGTCTTCAAGGTATATATATATATATATATTTGTATTTTAAAAACAGCTCCTAATGATTTTGATGAAACAAATACTATTAACAAGTTTTGAGGGTGAGAAAGCGATCTTGATGCGGAGCGGGGGTCCAGAAGGTGGGGCGCAGTGGTGGGGGATCTGGGGGTGGGGTCGAATAGGGTGGAGGGCGGGTACTGTGGTCGAATACTATATAAATATATTTGTATTTTTTAATTTTATTTTCAAATAAAAATCGACCTTTTTATAGAATTTTAAATTAAACATAATATTAAATAAGCTTTTAACTGAGGAAGAAGTTGCCGAGCATCGCTCGGGGTACTTGCTCAGGAACTGTATTGTTATTAATGTACTGGCATATATTTACAAGTTATCAATTTGGGTCCAGACAGTAAGATTTTATTATAATTTCGATTATTTGCTCATAAGAATTGGAGATTTACGTTATTTCGTCATTGATCCTATAATCGAACTTGACCAAATTAATATGGGACCACCCCTGAGGTAACCCATTTTCAATAAAAAAAAAAGAATCATCGAAATCGGTCCACCTGGCAAAAGGGCGCTTAACAGAACGCGGAATAAAATATTGGTCCGGTGACTGAACGCTCAAAAAATGGATATAGAAAACATTGAAGAGGAGAGAATTTTTTTCTTATTGAATGTGTTTAGGATGTAGTTAGGAGGTAAAAATACTAAAAGTCTCCAGTCCTAGCTATCCGGCTTAGGGGTGGAAGGGGGAAATTGGAAATGTCCCGTCTTTGGTTTTTGATTATATCTCAAAAACAGAGTGTCGTAGGGAAAAATTGGTCTTAGCAAAATAAAAGCTTATAAAATCTACTACAAGATTGATTCTATTTGGTTTTCCTCTATTTCTTATGATTTCTGAATATTTGCTCGCGAATATTGTTTATGTATGAAAAAAATAAAATTTCTTATATTTTTCGTCAAACTTTTGTCTCTAGTGGCTCAGCCTTTTTGTTTTACAGTAAAATTCTTCAAGAATATTTGCTTAGAGCATTCAATTTCCTTTAAAATGATATATAGATTTATGATTCCTATCTTCTAATCGTCTAAATTATATAGCAATTTTAAAAATTTAGGTCGATTTATACATGTTGTTATAAAAGCCCTCAATATTTATTATATAGGGGTTTCAGCTTACACATTAATTGCGGGAAATTATATCTTTTGTATCTGAGATCTTTTGGAATGGTGTTGATATGCCAAATCTAAGTTAGCGACCGCGAGTATCTTGAATTGGCCGAAAAACCTCAGAAAATTTTTCGGACTTTTGCCTTTAAAACTCAACTTTTCCTAAATAACCTTCCTATTTAAAATGAAGATTCATAAAATCTCCTACAAATTTCATTATTTTTAGGTTTTTTTCTCCGACCAACCGTTCGGGTTCAAGCGCTAGTTGAAAATTGGCCTATTTTTTCACTTTCGGCAAATCCCAAAAACTTGCACTTTTTTTGATATTTCCATTTTGACAATGTAATGAGGAGGGCAAGTTTTCGACAAAAAAAAAATTTTTTCTACATTTTTTAAACTAGATTAAATTTACTACAATTTAGACAAACTTTCATCTTAATTGGATACATGGTAATCCGTGCCGCAATGAGCGTGAATATTTTTATTTTGCAAAAATTGCAGTTTTTTCCTTCATAAATGAAAACCGCTCGTTCTGAAAACTTGATTCTAATCTCGCTACTCTGGAAATCTTGATAACTTGAACGTTTATTTGGACTACTTTTTGATACAAGTCTTTAGATTTATAGATATCGAGCATTTTTCATGACAGGATATACAGTCAAAGATCCTCAGAAGTGTCATGGAAAATGTCAGTATAAATCTAGACTTGTATCAAAAGTAAATAAACGTTCAAGTAATCGAGTTTTATAGTAATGAAATAGTAAAGTTTCTATGGTGAGTGGTTTTTTAATTTTATGAAGGAAAAACTGCGATATGTTGAAAAAAATAGATAATTTTTAGTCATGGAAAATGCTAGATATCTATAAATCTAAAAGTTTTATCAAAAAAGTGTTATAAATCAACGTTCAAGTCAACAAAATTTCCTAGAGAATGAGATAGAAATAAAGTTTCTAGAACGAGGGGTTTTCATTTTATGAAGGAAAAATTGCGATTTTTTGAAAAAATAGATCATTTTCATTCATGGAAAAATACTAGATATCTCTCAAGTCTAAGTTTTATCAAAAAAAAGTGTTATAAATCAACGTTCAAGTCAACAAAATTTCCTAGAGAATGAGATAGAAATCAAGTTTCTAGAAGGAGGGGTTTTCATTTTATGAAGGAAAAATTGCGATTTTTTGAAAAAATAGATCATTTTCAGTCATGGAAAATGCTAGATATCTATAAATCTAAAAGTTTTATCAAAAAAGTGTTACAAGTAAACGTTCAAGTCAACAAAATTTCCTAGAGAATGAGATAGAAATCAAGTTTCTAGAACAGGGGTTTTTCATTTTATGAAGGAAAAATTGCGATTTTTTGAAAAAATAGATCATTTTCAGTCATGGAAAATGCTAGATATCTATAAATCTAAAAGTTTTATCAAAGTGTTACAAGTAAACGTTCAAGTCAACAAAATTTCCTAGAGAATGAGATAGAAATAAAGTTTCCCTGAAGGAGGGGTTTTTCATTTTATGAAGAAAAATTGCGATTTTAACGACAAGATCATTTTCAGTCATGGAAAATGCTAGATATCTATAAATCTAAAGTTTTATCAAAAAAGTGTTACAAGTAAACGTTCAAGTCAACAAAATTTCCTAGAGAATGAGATAGAAATCAAGTTTCTAGAAGGAGAGGTTTACATTTTTGTGAAGGAAAAACAACGTTTTTTGAAAAAATGATTAAAATTTTAGTCATGGAAAATGCTAGATATCTATAAATCAAAAGTTTTATCAAAGTGTTACCAAGTAAACGTTCAAGTCAACAAAATTTCTAGAGAATAGGATAGAAATCAAGTTTCTGAAGGAGGGGTTTACATTTTATGAAGGAAAAACAGCGATTTTTTGAAAAAATAGATCAATTTTTAGTCATGGAAAATTAACTAGATATCTATAAATCTAAAAGTTTATCAAAAAAAGTGTTATAAATCAACGTTCAAGTCAACAAAATTTCCTAGAGAATGAGATAGAAATCAAGTTTCTAGAAGGAGGGGTTTTCATTTTATGAAGGAGAATTTGCGATTTCTTTTGCAAAAATTGCAGTTTTTAAAAACTTCAACCTCCTTAAAATTAAAAATAATATTAATATAACCCCTTTTAACTAAATCAAAAAAATTGCTAGGTACTACATAAGTAAATAAACAGGGTTTTTTCCTTCAATTTTAAAATTAATAAAATGATTTTAAAGAGGTTTTCCAAAACACATTTTACTAAGAATATATTTCAATATATTATAGTGTATTGTAAGTTAATGCCTAGATTAAAAACAAAGTGTATTGATTTGGTGATGGTGGGGGGTGTCTGTGTGTCTGTCTGTCGGCTGTTGCCGATATTGGTACAAGGCCAAGCTGAGTGCTTGCCATGATGAATGTCTTTCTAGTTTCGATTTCGATTTCATGTAAATATAACGAAATCAGGAATGAGTTGTTCGAACTATAGCATATATATACATAATATGGGCTCTCTCGCACTAAAGACATGCTTTTCATTTTTATTTAATCTATGGTAAATAATTTATCGTTACAAGGGCTTAAAAAACTATTCACAGAAAAATTGAATCAGATGCAAAGTTTCTTCACTCCTCGTATGGAGTTAATAGACCCCGGTCGATTTTATGATAAATGGGCCCCTATGGGGAAATTTTGGGGTATTTCTGATTTTTTGGGGCGCTGAATCAAATCTGAGTCTCACCAAAATTTCGCGCGATGAAGGATTATAAGAAATGCCAAAAAGGGTGAGAAGTTTCTATCTTTGGTGGTTTTCACTTATAACTCGAAAACTATCTACTTTTAGTAAATAAAGTTCTTATTCAAAATGAAAGTTCATAAAACTTTATACAAATTTTATTATTTAGGCTTTTTCTCCGACCAACTGATCGGGCTCAAATGCAAAATCCATGTCACCCAAAAACTCGCACTTTTTTCGATATTTTCCCATTTTGACAATGAAGGAGCACGTTTTTGACAAAGACCCCTCTATACATTTTTAAACTAGATTAAATTTTCTACAATTCAAACAAAGTTTCATCTTAATTGGATAAATGTAATCAGTGCCTAAATGAGGTTGAAGTTTTGAAAAAATGAAATTTTTTGCAAAAAATCGTATTTTTTCCTTCATAAAATGAAAACCACTCATCCTTCAAACTTGATTCCTCTATCATTCTCTAGAAAATTTTATTGACTTGAACGTTTACTTGGACTACTTTTTTGATAAAAGTCTTAGATTTATCGATATCCTACATTTTCCATGACAGCATATGATCTGAATCTCAAAAGAAGTGTCACTAAGAAGAGTAGCTTGGACTATCTATAAATCTAAGACTTTATCAAAAAGTAGTTCAAGTAAGCGTTCAAATCAATAAAATTTTCTAGAAAATGAGACGAAATCAAGTATCTAGGATGATCGGTTTTTTTTTTCGTTTTATAAGAAAAAATCTGCAATTTTTGTAAAAAATAGATCATTTGCTGTCATGAAAAATGATAGATATCTATAAATCAAAGATTTTTTAACAAAAATTGGTTCAACTAAACGTTCAAGTCAACAAAATTTCCTAGATAATGAAACAAAAATTAAGTTTCTGAGGTGAGTGGTTTTCATTTTATGAAGGAAAAATTGCGATTTTCTGCAAAAAAATTAAAGTTATTCAAAACTTCAACCTCATTGCGACATGGATTACCATTTATCCAATTAAGATGAAACTTTGTTTAAATTATAGAAAATTTTATCTAGTTTAAAAATGTATAGAGTGGTCTTTGTCAAAAACATTATGTCAAATTCAAAAAGAATGTTAAAAAAAGGTGAGTTTTTAAGGATTTACCGAAACAGAAAAATAGGCAAAATTTCAACAATCGCTTGAGCCCAAATGGTTGGTCAGACAAAAAGTCTAAATAATAAAATTTGTAGGAAATTTTATGAACTATTAATTTTGAATAGGAATGTTATTTACGAAAAAGTTGATAGTTTTGAGTTATAAATGAAAACCGCCAAAAAATGGAAATTTTCACCTTTTTTTTTCATTCTACAATGTTGCATCATGAAATTTTAGTGAGAGACCTCAGATTTAATTCAGCGCCACAAAAAATCAGAAGTACCTGCAAAAGTTTTCTGATAAAAACACAATTTGACTGAACCTAAACTTTAAAATTTATGTTGTATACACTTGTTATTAATCATAACTGAAAAAATAGATTCGATTCTCAAATTTGAAAATAAATTACTCTTGGTACGCCCGGTAGATAGGCTTTTCGAGCAAAAATTTTTATTTTTCATTATATCTAAAAGTTACTTACTTTTTTATACTATTAATATTTTTTTTTAGTCATCGAAAGTTAGTTCTGGTGCTAAAATATTTACATTTTCAAAACTTTTTCCTTCTCTAAAAATTAATAATAATGCTATTAAATTTGCATAACAGTTTAATTAAGATATAAAACGCTTTGCGAAAAAGAGTTGAATATGCGATTGAGTCGGATCAAGAATGACAAGTTGTAGAATGTTTGTACAAGTGGAAAAAAACTTTTTTTTATTGATATTTTAAGACGTTGTTAAGATTTAGGTATTTTGAAATACAAAATAAAAAAATATTTAAAAAAAAAAATAGCCCAAAAAATGTGTTTTAAATAATCATAATACAAAAAGTAAAATCTTTTTAGAAACTCGATACACTGAAAAAACAATTTCTTTATAATAAATATATTGATAGAGTTGAGCATTTTTAATGAGCTCTTATTTATTCCAAAGATATTTTATTAATAATCAACATTACAATGTATCCCTCGGTACATTGTATAAAAGTGCAAAGAAAGGCGGATTGGAAAGAGGGTAAAAAATAGTATCTAATTAATTCTAGTTATATATAAATTTCATTTAAATAAAAAATTATAAAAAAAAGTGCCGTAGGACATGAAGAAGCGAAGCTTTATAATATAAAGCGAAGGGAACTGAAAGCGTTCAAAAATTAAGAACTTGAGGGAAGAAAAGCCTTCTAAAAGAAAAGCTCTCCTATTTTTGTTCTAATCGTGAAGGCTCCGCTGTAGCCTTGCGTTTTGGGCGCGTCTTTTATTTTTAATGTATTCATTTTTTTTATTTTCCCAAGTTATCAGTTTTATTTTTTTTATTTTCTCAAGTCTTTATTTTTTTCATCCCTCAAAGGCTTTTCTTTTCTCAAGTCTTAATTTTTTGAACGCTTAGTTCCTTCGCTTTATATTATAAAGCTTCGCTTCTTTCGGGCGTCCCTAGACGGCACTTTTTTTTTTATTTTTCTATCTCTGTACGCTTTCGAATAAGCTGCTGTTTCTCAATTTTCTCAATTTAAAGTTCATTAAGGTTTAGTTTCTCACTAGAATGCGATTCTTGTGATAGTTTCCCTGTAAATTTCTGTGTCTCAGCTTTTCTTTCCTTTTCCTCTTGTATATTTTATTTTTTTATTTTTCTCTCTCTGTCTCCATTATCTCTGTCTTTCTGGCTGATTTTCTTTTTCTGTAAAATAATTTTATTCGATAAATTTTTAATTATTTTTAATAACTTTAAAGACATAAAATAGTAATAATAATAGTTAAATTATTCAATCGCTGATTCTACTTTGATTACCGATGTTTGTTTTAGTCTAATAAAAATAAATAAATAAAAAACAAATCAAATTCAGTCTGATTCTATTTTGAAACGAACCCCCCCCCCCCCCACCACCCTATTTCATTCTCCGGCTTTTTTCATTTTCATCTCATTGTAATAGAAATTTATATTCTGTTATTGAACGAATCTTTTTTTTGGTTACAAATCACGATTTGACACTGAGCGGAATCTCTGACATGACATCTGTCTATTTATTTATTTTTTCATTTTTTTTCAATATATTATATCATTGATTATGAAAAAAGAATGATACTATCGTCGGATTAAATTTCCCAAAGAGAAATAATATAGATAATAAATATTTCAATTTTATTTTATTTTTCACCGTAGAATGATAATGAGAATTTTCCGATTAATAAAAAGAAAAAAAATGGTAAAGTAAAAATAAAATAAAAGAGATACTAAAAAAGGGCTTAAATATCAAAAATGATTTTTTTAAATCAATTTTATATTAATGATGATATTGTTATTTTACATATACCATAAGGTGTATAATATACCGGAGTGAGTTTTTTATCTTGAGACAGTCTTATAACTCAAAAAATAGTGCATTATAGTTTCAAATAAAAGTTTATTTATATCGAAACTAAACTAAGCTTCTGTTTTTTTAAGAAACCTATATTTTTCTGTACATATTCTGAATCTACAAAAAAAAAAACTGAACAACTTTCATCAGAACTATTTTTATACGACATCAAATAAAAAAAAAAATTATTAAATCAATTAGATCTCAAAAAAAAATTATAATAATTATTTTTAACAATCATTCAACTTAATTATCAAATATTTAATACTATATATATTTGTCTAGATTAATTTGTAACAACGCTAAGAGAAATTTCTCTAAAAAAATTTCCCTCTTCCTAGAATCGAACCTACGAACTCTTGAACTAAGGGCATTCGCTTTAACCACTAGACCAATCTAACAATAATATTTATACCATGATTTCTGTTACTAAAACTATAAATTTTTGATTTAGACTTTGTGTCGAGATAATATTGTATTCATTTGAACTCGAATGAAAATGAAAAAACACCAATTGATTTTAAATTAAGCATCAATATATATTAATTAACGAAACAATTTGAAATATAATTTTAATTTGCTCTCTAAATTTTGAAAATGAAAGACTCAATTCATTTTTAATTAAAATCATTAAATATATGGATAATTATTCCTCACCCGCCCCCCCCCCCCCCCCCCCCTCGTCACTCAAAAAGAAATTAAAAGAGACTAAACTTTTAGAGACGATGTATTTTCGGTAGTTTACGGGTATACATTTGGAGTGTGGTTTTTTAAGAGGAATAAAACTTTTGGACCAAGACGCTGCCCGCCAGGGCACCAGCCCATGGGGCCGAGCTTCGAAGGGCGTGCCGAGGGCACGCACGAAAAGCTCGTTATTAAATAAATAATAAATAATAATTTAATAATTTTGCGACACTGTTCTGAGACATTCCAGAGTGTCTTCGGGATAAATTCCAGTTCCAATTTCGTTATTTTCGCCTTTTAAGTTTATTCGCAGCCTTTATATTTCTTGTTTTTTTTTTTAACAGATTTATAGCTCGATGAAATGAAGCTTGGGAGGGTGTATTCCTATCTGGAAAACGCTCGGCATTAATTTCACTGACATCCCCATAACACTTCCTCCACATTCACCGCATAAATTATGACCATTTTAATTAATTCTGTCTTCAACTAAAAATACTCCATTTTTATTATAATAATACAAATATAACTATCTATTGGACTGACAAGAGAAATAAACTTTTTAAACTCAAGAATTTTAAGTACTAGTTCTATTAAGTAGAAAATAATCTCTTAAATCTGAGTATATTGAAGTTTTAATATCATTATAAACAATTATTTTCATTGTTGTTACTTTTCGATTTAATAAATATTTACTTAATAATTAATTATTTAATCATTATTATCTGATAATTAAGTTGAATGATTGTTAAAAATAATTATTATAACTTTTTTGAGATCTAATTGAATTAATATTTTTTTTATTTGATGTCGTATAAAAAAATAGTTCTAATGAAAGTTATTCATTTTTTTTTTGTAGATTCAGAATATCTACAGAAACATATAGGTTTCTATTTAAAAACAGAACTTGACATCAAAATACCCTTGAAAGCTTTTTCTGGGTAGACAAACAATAGCGTAGTTTAGTTTCCCCTTCATATAATCAAACTTTTATTTGAAACTTTTTCCTGCATATAATTCACTGTTTTTGAGTTATAAGAGCCAGACTTAAAAACTGGGGATCCCAAAACTCAGTTAACTTCAATGCAGTGAAAACTCAGTGTTGCCTTATTTCTAGACACGTCGACAGAAACCTCCCAAACATATCATTCGACTCAAACTCACTAGAATTCAGGGATAAAATTTCAATGCTGGGCGTAACTCTAGGGTCTGACCTTTCATGGAATGACCATATCTCAACCACTGCTAAAGCTGCAGCGCGCAAGCTTGGTCTCCTATTTAGGTCTAGACGCTGTTATACTCCCAGTCAACTTCTTATACTGTATAAGGCTCAAATTCGTCCCTGTCTCGAATATGGCTCTCATCTGTGGAGGGGTGCCTCCAAGCATTCTCTTGCTACACTGGATGCAATTCAGAAGCGAGCAATTAAACTAATAGGAGAACCGGCTCTAACCAACTCACTCGACTCCCTGGCTCACCGAAGAACCGTTTCTGCCCTTTCCCCTGTACTACAGATACTATCACGGTGTCTGTTCAGTCGAGCTGAAATCAATTATCCCCCTAATGCCCTCTTTACGAGAAACACGCGGTTTTCTAACGCTCAGCACCCCTTCGCTGTCAAATTGGATAAAAGTCGAACAAGCGCTTTCGCCAACTCTTTTATCCCTATGACCTCCAGAGACTGGAACTCGCTCCCTGCCACCATCTTTCCCGCGACTTATAACCTTCAGCTATTTAAGACCCGTATCCACAGATACCTTCGACCCCGCACAATCCATAAATTTCTTTCTTCTTCTTTTCACGATGGAGGAGCCAACCCAGGCCTTTAGGGGTTGCACCTATTTTGGTGTAACTCCTTTCTCATCATTTTCATAAAAAAATAAGACTGTCTCAAGATGAAAAAACTCACCCAGTATATGGGTTGAGAGAGATAGTCCAGAAGGCGCTTCCATAGCATGAGGTCTGCCGAAAGCGGGCTTCTCAGTTAGTAGTTATCTCTATGTAGGGTGTTTAGAAAAAAGTGTTCCAAGACTTTAGGGCGTATCAAAATTGGATAAAAAGTTCCAATAAACCTAGGACCAAAAACGCCTCGATTTCTGTCTGGCCGCCATTTTTTTTTTTTTTTTTTTTAAGAAAATATATTAGAGATGAAACGGATAGATGTTGTGCCGGATACCGAATACCGAATATTTGGCCAATCTTGAAGCCGGATAGCCGAATATCCGGCCGAACATAGCCGAGTGGCGACTCGTTACAAGAGTGATTCACTAAGCTCGCCAGAACATTCTATTGGAATTCTTGAAAATGTCTTGCGAAGAAACCTCCAGCAGCAGTTCATGTTCATCGCCAGTCAAAAAATGTAGAAGAGAAGAGTCGGCTTTATCTCGCGAAGCTCATGATACCTTTTGGGATTGCTTTAATGAGGTAGCGACAGAAAACGACACTAGTCAATGTCACGATCAAGGAAAAACGCAATTGCATGTGAAATTGATTCTTATCTGAATTCAGTCCTTATATTTGGTGGTCACCTAATCCTGTACCGGGTGATTCAATAAGGGTGACGAGGTACCGTATCTCAGGAACTAATAATCGTAGAAGTTTGGGGAAAAAAAATCCTTCAGAGGAAATCGACCAAGAAAAATTGCTGGAAATATTTTTTAAGTTCATACATCCACCGCTAGGTGGCTAAATATCTTCGATCGTATAAAAAATGCAATTTTCTCGAAAATTTTCCAATATAAGTCTAAAAATGAATACTCTCACGTTGATGCCACCATAATAGTCCATCTTTTATGATAAATGAATTTTTATTGTAGGACGTAAAATAAAGGCGGGAGGGGATGCTAAACTTTTATGGACTCTAGTGTCTATAACTTAAGTTTGACTTAACGGAAATTTGTTAACAAGGTCTGGTTCAAGAAAGGAAGGTTTGGTGAATAAAATAAAAAACATCCATTCCATTCTAGTTCTTGCCGCCCTCGCTAAGGGGCGTGTTTTATAAAGTTAAACGTTTTATTAATTTTGCTCCGAAATCTTAAATGGAACCGTATAATTATTTTATTAGATTCAGAAAGTAGATCAAATTTGCAATAAAATTTGTTCAAACCGCATGTCGATATCTCCATTCGTTTAACAGTTATTGCTTGAAGAATGTTTTATTAACTAATTTATTGAAGAACCAAAATAGGTAATTGAATTTTCAATTTTTTTTTAAGTTTCGTAGTCAAGCATGCCATGGACAAATAAAAAAAACAGTTTAAAACTTTGTTCTTATTTTCATTTAATCACAAAAATAATGATAATAACGCTTTTTTCCTAATGCTTTTCTGTCGCCTGTGAGTAGGTATTAAATTTCAAAAATGCCTAATTTCTTAGAAGGCTGTGAAAGACTTGGTTGACAGTTTCTATGGAAACGGCATTTTTCACAAATAGATGTTAATGTTGTAATTGTTATTTTATTGTTTGTTTTGTTATATCATTATTTTTGTGACTAAATGAAGATAAGAACAAAGTTTTAAACTGTTTTTTTTTTATTTGTCCATGGCATGCTTGACTATGAAACTTAAAAAAAAATTGAAAATTCAATTACCTATTTTGTTTCTTTAATAAATTAGTTAATAAAATATTCTTTAAGCAATAACTGTTAAACGAATGGAGATATCGACATGCGGTTTGAACATATTTTGTTACGAATTTGATCTACTTTCTGAATTTAATAAAATAATTATACGGTTCCATTTAAGATTTCGGAGCAAAATTAATAAAACGTTTAACTTTATAAAACACGCCCCTTAGCGAGGGCGGCAAGAACTAGAATGGAATGGATGTTTTTTTATTTTATTCACCAAACCGTCCTTTCTTGAACCAGACTTTGTTAACAAATTTCCGTTAAGTCAAACTTAAGTTATAGACACTAAAGTCCATAAAAGTTTAGCATCCCCTCCCGCCTTTATTTTACGTCCTACAATAAAAATTCATTTATCATAAAAGTTGGACTATTATGGTGGCATCGACGTGAGAGTATTCATTTTTAAACTTATATTGGAAAATTTTCGAGAAAATTGCATTTTTTATACGATTGAAGCTATTTAGCCACCTAGCGGTGGACTTATGAACTTAAAAAATATTTCCAGCAATTTTTCTTGGTCGATTTCCTCTGAAGGATTTTTTTCACAAACTTCTACGATTATTAGTTCCTGAGATACGGTACCTCGTCACCCTTATTGAATCACCCGGTACAATACCCAAACTTAACGAAGTTTACTAGAGTTTATCTTTCAGCGAAAGAGTTTTTTCGGAAGCTGGCCTCGTATACGAAGACAAGCGAAACCGTCTGTTGCCTTTAAACGCAGAGAAATTGGTATTTATTCATCATAATTTACCCTTAGTACAGTTTGAGTATTAATTATTTTGTTTTGTTATTAAAAATTCATGAGTCTCTGTTAAATAAAGTGCCTTCAATCTGTATATATCAATCTTCAAATACTGTATCCGGCCGGATACTCGTTTCTTATCCTGTATTAGGCCGGATTTAAAATTTGAGCCGGATTGGCCGGTTACCGGATAGTTACCGAATATCCGTTTCATCTCTAAAATATATACAAACAATTTTTGCTCGTTTAATAAGAGTAAATTAGATTGTTATAAATTAAAATTAAATACATTCTTAATTATAAAAAAAAAGATGATAAAAAACAGACCAAAAAACACTAAGATGAATAAATTAATTTGTTTAAATTTTTAATTAAGGGCTCTTGAACGTCTCGTAGCAATGGTTACCTACATTTATAAATGATAATAAAATTAGAGATTTATTCTTTTAATTATAAAAAAAAAAAAAACATTTTCAACATTAACAAATAAATAATTTAGCGTATTATTGCGTTGCGTTTCAATTAATGTTGGAATGTTTTACGTAATAATCAATTTTGTAATTATTAGACATTTAATTTTAATTATAATTAAAATTTTATGTGTGTTCAAATGATAATATATAGAAAAGTTTGATAATATTGTATAGATAAAATGAATTTTTAGAAAAGAGCCTCATAATAACCTCTACATATTTACATAGTTCTTAAGTTAAGGTTAGAATGGACAAATACGATATTCAGAAAAGTATACCCAAAAATTCCCACAGAGCTAAAAATGTGTACAGATCTTTTAATAGTCATTTTAAATGAAATATTAAAAGTCCCCATCGATCCGATATGTGCTAAAAATTTTATTCAGGGTCAAAGGTCATGAAAATCAGTTTTTTGCGAATATCTCTTAAACGGTTAGTTATGTTGTAAAAATAGTTATTATCAAATTTATAGAGCATGAAATTTTCGACAAAAAATGTCTTTACACTTTTTCTGCTACAAATTATTGTTCACATGTTATGGTAAATTAGAAAACTGCAAACTTGCATTTCTCACGAATATGTACTCTTTTCACCATCTTGGCGGTAGAGTACTTGGCATATTTTTTTTTAATTTAACATTTTCAAAGGGGGTGGGGGATGACGGGGGGGGGGGGGAGTCACTGTTCACAACCAGACGATTGAAAAAATTGAAATACAAAATTTATTTATAGTCCAGTCAAATTACGTTGCTTTATTGGTGCCCCAATATTATTACCCTAGGTTTTCCCCCAAATCTGAATTGTAGCCGCCTCAAAATGAGCAAATTTCGTTTTTCTTCATTTTTTCTTGAAAAACTCTAAAAGGGCATATCAAATCAAAACGATATTTATTAGATAACTAGCTTCAAGGCCCGCCTTCGGCCCCCTGCACCCTCACGTGGCTGTTTTATTGATGTTTTATACACGTGTAAAGAACACTTTCATATATCAACTCTTGTGAATTAATTGTAATAGATTGATGAAGAGGACAAAGTAGGTATATCGCTTTATGAATGAATTTAAAAAATTTATTTTTCCAGCAGAAGACAATATTTTATTGTCCCCTGTACTGGGTGGAAAATTCGGTAATGTTCACTTTGCCCTTTGAAGGCAAAAAAATAAATAAAATAATAAATGTTTGTTGTTTAAAATATTATAATTATTCAAACCGGGTCTTGTATATATGTATAACAATGTGGTTAACAATCTTGGGTTTTACTAATTAAATATAGTTATATAATTTAAAATTGAACAACAAATAATTATATTATTAAAACAATATTTGTATTTGAATTAGGCAATCGGCCATTTCTATAAATAAATAACTTAAATATTTGATGATATTTAAGATATAAGATATATATATTTATATATATAAATTATTGTTGAATTCTTTTTCAACAATAACAACAACACTCAAACACACGATAAACAATAATATTTACGGTACACGGTACACGAAAATCAAAAACGAAACGAAAACAGATCAGAGCAAGTTTACTATTACCTTGCCACCTCAACACACATATATCATCTCTCTCCACGAGTACATTAGTCATCGAATCCAACCTCTAGCTTACACGTCATCGAGTCCTTCCTACTCGAATAATTCACTGTTCAGACACTAGGCTCCCGGAATATAACCGCGGCAAATTTATTTTGGTTACACCCCTTCTGCTACTCAATTATTCGGCAAAAAGAACCTTTCAAATTAAATTAAAATAAAGTTTTTGTCTTGTAAAAATTCAATGAATAAGGTAAAAATCGTCATTTGTGGAGAATTATCCAATTAAAAAAATTAAAAATAATAAGCTTTTAAAGTTTATTATTAGATTATAGAAAATTTAACTTTAATTAGGCTCAAAATAGGTTTTTAATAATTTCAATAGGCTGAAATTTCCTAGATTTCAAAACAATATAACAATGGGTTTTCAAATGATTTTGTTTTCTTTAAAGAATTCTACGGGCTAATTGAATTTTGGTTTTCATCTTTAAAATATATTTTTAAAGAAATTCCAAAGCTAATTAATTCCTTTCAGTTAGTATAGTTTCAATAATTCTTTATAATTAACTTTGAAATAAATAAATAATATTGAAATGAATGAATGAGCTCGAATAGAAAAGCCAAAAAGGCTTAGTTCTTTTGAAATGGCTGAGGGTCTTAAATACAATAGAAAAAGATGAGGTCGATTCGAGGGTATTTTTAAGAAAAATGATTTTTAAATAACATATTTTATTTTAAATTAAATATTATTCATCTATATATAATATATAATTAAAAGCTTGGCTGAAACTTTTTTTATTTCTTTCTACCCTATTAAAGACGGTTTTCAGAATTTTTAAAATTTTAAAAAGAAGTTAGGAATTTTTGAAAAAAAAATAGCTTTTTTTAAATAACCATAACTTTTTCAAAAATGTACTTATCATGACGTTTTTTTTTAAATTTCCTTTAAAAAAAATAGTTAAATTTTTAAAATCTTTGTTGCAATATTAAATTCTTCTTCAACGATAATGTAGTTAGAATTATTGAGAATGAATGACACTCAAAA
This sequence comes from Forficula auricularia, assembly GCA_024734495.1. NCBI lineage: Eukaryota > Metazoa > Arthropoda > Insecta > Dermaptera > Forficulidae > Forficula > Forficula auricularia. The sequence goes on from JALMQS010000128.1 coordinate 14,985,260, forward strand.
ATCTTACAAACAGGGCCGCCAACACTTGTTTTTTTTGGCTAGTTTAGTTCTTTTATTGTTTGGCAAGCTATGTTGGCTAACCTGAATTTTTTTTTGTTTTTCCTGAATTTTCCAATTTTCCGGGCAACTTTTCTATTTTTTTTTTTTTTTTTTTTTTTTACGTATTAACCTGAATTGGACTATTACGAAATTCATTTTTATTATATAGATAAATTAAAACTCTTTAAATTCCGCGTAAAATGATAACAATTTCAAACTTGTATCTTAATTGGATAATAGAAACGCGTAACCGCAATGTGGTTAAATAGCAATTTTTCGCAAAATCGAATTTCGGTTTTCCGCTCATTATTACTTCTTCAAAAATAGTAGAGATTCAATTTTTTTTTTTTTTTTAATTTTTGTGTTTTTTACATATTTTTTAGAATAAAAAATTTCATCCAAAAAAATTTATTAAAATTGTATTTATATGCAATTTTTGAGTTTGAAAATTTTAATCTTGTTTTTGAAACTGTATATGTATTCTTCGATTTTTTTAGATAATTTTTACTTTATCCAATGCAAAGCATGGGTAAAGTATTGTAATCGCTCTCGGGGCAAGCGTGGCTTCAAAGGGTCCTCAGGTAAAAACTACGGAACCCATGGACTCAATTAAAGTCTCAAATTGTAGTATTCAATTAGGTTGAATTTTAGCACGTGACGGTTTTGCCAAAAATTATATGGGGTCTCGTCGAGAGGCCAAAAAGTGCGATTTTTTCATTTAGTGCGTGCGGATGGATGTATGGATGGATGGATGTATGTTATCGTTTTTTTGGCCCACGATTTTTTCCACACCGTTGCACCGATTGAAATGAAATTAAAAACCTAGCATTCTTTTAACAAAATGAAGCGCTGATTAGTTTTTAGTACATATCGGTCCACAAACATTAGTACTTTATTTCAGTACTTTTTTAGTTTTTTCTAAATATCTTGAAAATGAATTAACCAATTTTGATGAAATTTAATATTCTAGTTAAGTACCTTTGGACCCACAAAAAAGGTTAAATAAAGTTTTTAGTAAAATTATATTTTAAAGTACTTTACTCTAGAACATATTAATATTTCAAATGAATTTGGATAAAGTTTAGCAATGATCCGTTGCAGTTTATTTTTTTTTAGTTATTTTGGATTGAAGGAGACAATAAAAGAGTGATGAATGACCGCCTTGCAAACATCGTGAAGGAAAATCGCCCACGTGACACACGGAGCAGAGGGCGGCCGAAAAAAAGACGGAAAGATGTCGCAGCAAGAAACTAACGTTTTTTTCTTTTTTCTTATTGGAAGAACAGGCGAAAGCCTATAAAGAAGATGAAGAAGAAGAAGAAGAATAAACGAGTGTGTCTTCTGCTGGAATTTTATTTATTTATAACGAGACTATAGTTTCGAGGGCTTTGACCTCTTCATCAGTCTATTACAATGGATTCACAGGAATTAATTTATGAAACTATAGTCTCGTTATAAATAAATAAAATTCCAGCAGAAGACACACTCTTTTATTGTCTCCTTCAATATATAAAAATTCTGCTACTCTCGGGACAAAAACTTTCAATTTAAACATTTTATAATTGTTTTTATAAAAAACCTTTTATTTATTTAATAGTATAAAAAATTAATCAAGAATTTATTTAAAATTATCTTTTGCATAATCAGGTCTCAATTTTCAGACAGAATAGCACATTTTGATAGGTTTTATTTATTAACAATTGGATGAATAAAAAATTTTTAAGAAAAAATAAAAACCGACTTCAAAAAATTAGTGCAACAAATATAAAAATACACTAAAAGGTATAAAATAATTATTATCTTATTTAGTTACAACTAAACGACGAAATATTAAGATGAAATTACTTTTTTGAAGTCGGTACCAAACAAACTATACCTATAAGCGAGCGTACCCGCCAAACGTACTAAGTAAGATCCGTCGAGTGCGATTCATAAAAGGTATATGTTTGGCACCGACTTCAAAAAGTAATTTCGTGTTAATATTTCGTCGTTTAGTTGTAACTAAATAAGATAATAATTATTTTATACCTTTTAGTGTATTTTTATATTTGTTGCATTTAATTTTTTGAAGTCGGTTTTTATTTTTTCTTAAAAATTTTTATTTTTCTCTTTAGTGATGTTATTAATAGTGATTATATCATCAGAACTTGACCAAATTAATATGACACTCATCCCTAAGACACCCCTTTCGGATAAAAAAAGAACCATCGAAATCGGTTCATAAACAAAGAGGTTAGGTCTAAACAAACCTAAACAAACCTAATAAAAAAGGTCTAATACCTATGAAAAAAAATCGAAAAAAAAATGGGACCAATCGGAAGCTAGACTGGACCCAATGCAAAAAAAATTTTCAAAATCGGTTGACAATTGGCGGAGATATGAGGTAACATAGGCACAAAAAAAAAAAAAAAAAAAAAAAATTCAATCGAATAGAGAACCTCCTCCTTTTTTGAAGTCGGTTAAAAATAAATCATGTGGTTGAATCAAAACAGATTCAGGAGATGTGGGATCCGGGGTGAGGTCGATTTAATTATTTTGGATTGATTTTTATCGTCAACAGGTGTTTAAAATAAATAGTATTTTAGTTTGTTGAAAGAAAATCAAAATCAAAAATCGAAAAAAAAAAAATAAAAATAAAGTAATTATCATAGGACCATTTGCAACCCGGTCTTAAAATTTGTCGATTGAATAGAAAGAAGTTAAAAATAAAAAATTATCCAAAATTAAAAATCGAAGATAAAAAAATACAGTTTCAAAAAAAAAAGGATTAAAATTTTCAAACTCTTTAACAGTTTAAATAATTTTTTGTATTTTTTTTTCTAAAAAGTATGTAAAAAAAAGAAAATTTTCAAAAAATAAGCTGACGTGTTCTGATGTGGGCCATCCACTTGACTTTACCATACAACCTGGCCCCTCACTTATATTTAATATTTAATAAAATTATTTAATTCAAAACAAAAACTACTATGCTCCTCCTCAATCAGCTTAGCAAACAGGAAGTTGCTATTGAAGACATATGTATGGAGCATTCCTTGTTGCAAGGGTGGATATGTAGGTATATGTTGTGTATTATATATGTATACAAATATATTTAAGTAAACATATATGTATATGTGTGTGTCCCATTATTTATTTATTATTTATTTAAATGCAGTAATCCAACTCTTTGGTCTTGTCTCATATGTGTATGTGTATAGTTACTTACTGTCATGTATTGTGTGTATTATATATCTGTATGTTTATTATTATATGTTATATTTTAGAATTATGTCTATCATTTGTTTCTCAAAATTGAATGTATTAGTTAAAGATATATATATATATATATATATATATATATATATATATATATATATATATATATATATATATATATATTATTTGTTAATTGTATGAATATAGCAGAAAGTGGCTAATAAAGATTATTATTGTTATTTTTGTTATATTCGTTATCTCATAGTATCAAAATTGTGATTTTTGTTTTTTAATGTAGGATTAATTTGAATTTTTGTTATTATTAATATTAGTATTTATGTACATGTGTTCATTTGTTTATTGTCATGTGTGGTGTGTTATACATTTATATGTTTATTATAAATTGTTATAATTTTAGAATGTATTAATTATCTTTATCTTTGTATCTCAAAATTGAATGTATTATTTAAAAACAAATTACATATATTTGTTTAATTGTATGATAGATAGCTAAAATAGCTAATAAAGAATTATTATTATTTCTATATAGCCATGTACGGGTGTGAAACCTGGACAATTGGAAAAGCGGAGAGAAAGAGATTGGAGGCTTTCGAAATGTGGTGCTACAGAAGAATGATGAATATCAATTGGATGGATAAAATTACAAATGAAGAAGTTCTTGGAAGAATCGGAGAAAGAAGAACCTTGTGAGAAGAGTCTGAAGAAGAGAAGAGGTCAGATGATGGGGCACACACTGAGACATGGGGGACTGCTTAGGGATATACTTGGAGGGGAGGTGGGAAAGAAAAGGCGAAGGGGAAGACCAGATTAGAATATTTCAACCAAATAATTGGGGATATGGGATGCCAGACATTTAGAGAGGTCAAACAGCTGGCGGGGGACAGAGTCGAGTGGAGACGGATTGTTGCATCAAACCAGTCTTAGGACTGTATACTCAATGTTGATGATGAAAATTATTTATAATCATGTAGGGTGGGGGGTTAGTTTTTTCATTTTTAGACTCCTTGGGGTCCACTGATTATTTGGTTGAGTTTGCCCCTGCACCCCCCTTAATATTGAGTCGATATGCACCAAAATCTAATCAGCTCTTAATCTCAATGGAGCAAAACTACGTGTGGAATTTGGTTTCGATATTCATACTAGTTTTTGGGCTAGCTCGTCCACAAAATTTGTTTATATTTTCCAAAAATATATATAAAAAACATATTTAAAAAATAGAATCATGTGGTTGAATCAAAACAGGTTCAGGAGATGGTGGGATCCGGGGGGTGAGATCGATTTAATTATTTTGGATTGATTTTTATCGTCAACAGGTGTTTAAAATAAATAGTATTTTAGTTTGTTGAAAGAAAATCAAAATCAAAAATCGAAAAAAAAATAAAATCTTTTTATTTTCATACGGGCTCTTCATCAGTATATTACAATTGATTTATGCAGAGGGCCTTTTAGAAATTGGCTGACAATTTCAAGAAATGTCCCATTATTATCAAAAAGAAATATAACAGCAACTAATATTCAACCAAAACTTCAAAAAAAACGAGTATGTATTCAATATATTATATATTTTTTTAAAAATCATTCCACATCTATTATAAAAGTCTCATTAAATGAATAACAATCAACTTCAACAATATAAACAAACAATAATGAAATTCAACAATATAAATAAATAACAATGAACTTGAACAATATAAATAACTTATTTTGATTATTTATGTCCATCGATTAAATTAATAAGTCGTTGTAGGGAAAAAGGACATTAGCTTATGCAAGTATTTTTTCGTCAACTTTGTTGACTTCCTCAGGGCTCAAACAAATTAATTCCTTTGCATATTTGCCATTATATAAATATTAATTCTTAGCAAACACATATAGGCACAGATTGATAAAATTTACTTTTAAAACGTTGGCATAAAATAAAAAATACTTGAAGGGGACAATAAAAGAATGTGTCTTCTGGTGGAATTATAAATTTTATTTATTTATAACGAGACTATAGTTTCGAGGCTTTGCCCTCTTCATCAGTCTATTATATTACAATTCGAATTATAATAGACTGATGAAGAGGGCAAAGCTCTCGAAACTATTGTCTCGTTATAAATAAATAAATTATAATTCAAGCAGAAGACACACTCTTTTATTGTCGCTCAATCAGAATATTTATAGATTATTCTTGTGCTACCTGGGTTAAGAATCGCTGATCTAAATGATAGGTGAAATTTTTCCAACAGTATTGTTGAGAAAGCGTAATCAAATCAAATGCCTAATAATACTAATAATAATAAAATTTTAATTTTATTGGACATACCTTTAATTGTTTTCGATGACCGCCTGTAGCTTGAAATGTGTTGGGTTTTTTTTGAGGGGGGGGGTGTGTTTTGGAGTTTGGGGTGGCTGGTGTGTCTGTTTCTTGTCCTGTTGCTGATCCTGGTCCTTGTCCTGGTCTCCTGGCCTGATCACCACCGACAAGTGTGTATGTTTGTGGCGGCTGGCTTGTCGACCGGCCCTTTTATCCAGTTCCTCTTGCGCACCCTCCCACCCTCTGACACCCCCGCCTTCGCAATTTACACCCTCTCATTGCCCCACCCAAGCAAATACCAAAATCTTCTTTTTTTTTTTTTATTATCATGTATGTGGATAAATATTAGTGCGCATTGGACTGTGGTGAGCCGAATCGCGCGTTAAAATGATAACAATTTATTAATCTTATTAATTGGGGGCCTGCACGTTTCGCACTCTTGGTTATAGATAAGCGAAATTAAGTTTTTTAAGGGAGAACAAACAAATAAAAAAAAAAAACACTTGAGGATTACTCGGTACGCCCGATAGGCGGGCAAGACTAAGTATTGAATTGACGCAAAAATCTCTGTACAGTGAAAAAACAATTTCTTTATAATAAATATATTGATAGAGATGAGCATTTTTAATGAGCTCTTATTTATTCCAAATATATTTTATTAATAACTAGTTGGAATGCTCCGCCTTCGGCGGCCCTCTCGCTAGCCAGGGGGCACGTCTTCTGGATCCCCAACCCACGAACTCCCCCCCCCCCCCCGACTCCCGTTCCCAACCCCGCCCCCCACCATGGATTCCGCTCCGTGCCTTCAACCCCCGCCCTCACACCCCTAGACCCTCACCTGAACACCCCGCACCACACCCGCACCCAATACCCTAACGTACCCCCTACTCCATTCATCCCCTGAACCCAGTTTTTGCATTTTTAGCCTTCTAGTGACCCACAGATTATATATACAAAATTTGGTTGAGTTTGGTCCAAGAGCAAGAATTTTCATATTTTGACCCCCCCCCCTTTTGGGTGTTTAGTTTTTGCATTTCTAGCCTTCTAGTGACCCACAGATTCAGGCGCGGATCCAGACCAGCAGGGGGGGTTAGAGACGCCCCCCCCCACATAGAACTTTTATTTTCTTAAATTTTAAAATTTAATGTTATAAAAACAAAAAAAATAATTAAATAAACATATAAAAAATGTTGATCTCCAATGCTTTGGGGGGGGGGGGAGCGGTCGCCCCCATCGCCCCCCTGGATCCGCGCATGCACAGATTATGTATACAAAATTTGGCTAGAGTTTGGTCCAAGAGCAAGAATTTTCATACTTTTATCCTCCCACCCCCTTATTAGGGTGGTTTTGGGGGTGGCCCTGGCGGAGGGCACGTCAGAGGCACGTCACGTCGTAGCCAGAGGGCACGTCCCCTGGATATCCAACCCACGAACTCCACCCTACCCAGGACTCCCGCACCCCCCATTCCACTACGTACCCCCGCTCAGTCCCCTGGACCCCACCCCAGTTACGCCCCCGGACTCCACCCCGCACCCAATACTCTAACCTACCCCCTACTCCATTCCACCCCTGCACCCAGTTTTTGCATTTCTAGCCTTCTAGAGACCCACAGATTATATATAAAAAATTTGGTTAATTTGGCTATAATGGTAAAAATTTTCATATTTTGACTCCCCCCATTTTGGGTGTTTAGTTTTTGCATTTAGCCTTCTAGTGACCCCACAGATTCTGCCGCGGATCCAGACCTCTGATTTGGGGGGGAGGCGTCGCCGGTATATAAGATCTACTTTTGATCTCGGAAGTGTGTCGCGATCGAATTGTCCAAGACCAGTCCATTTTCATTCGTGCACCCCCTCCAAACCCCCTTATGGGGTCAAGATATCAAAACGTTATATAGCTAAAAACGTAAGTTGGAAGTTATCTGATGCAAATATGAAATTTCATAATAATCCCTTCAGCCATTTTTACTTGAATCGTGAGCAACTTTACGCTGAAACCACTGAAACAGACATACAGACAGACAGACATACACGAATTTTGTTGAGGGTGTTTTCGTTCATAACTTTGCTTGAAACGTGCGCAACCAAAATTTGGCGTGATTTGGACCAATGTACAGACAAAACCTTAATTTTATACCATTCAACATCAAATGATAAAAATAATTTTTATAAAAAAAAAAAAAAAAAATCGAATTCAAAAAACTTAAATGCAACAAATAAAATAATAAGAACTAAAAATAAAATAAAATCCACTAAAAGGTATAAAATAATTATCTTATTTAGTTACAACTAAACAACGAAATATTAACATGAAATTATACTTTTGGAAGTCGGTGCCAAACATATACATTTTATTTATTATTTACTCATAAGAATTGGAGATTTACGTTATTTCGTCATTGATCATATCTTCAGAACTTGACCAAATTAATATGGGACTATATCTAAATAAAAAATTTTTACATCTAAGGTACCCGCTTTCCAATAAAAAAGAATCATCGAAATCGGTCAACGTGGCGAAAATGTTCTCGCTGAACATACATAAAATAAATAAATAAATGGTTAGGTAACTTGATTATCTTGGAGCTATACTGATCCAAACGCAGAAAAAATCATTAAAATCGGTTCATAAACAAAGAAGTTATGCTTCAACAAACATAACAAAAAAGGTCAACAACCAATGAAAGAAAAAACGGGACCAATTCACATCGATTTAAAAAAAGAAATGCAAAATCGGTCTAGTAGTTCGATTTTTAATGGGGATCCAAAAGACAGCCTCTCAGGATCACTTTTGAATATACCTAAAACACGCATTTTTTTTTCGATTTCTACCCATTTTGACCACAAAGGAGCTCGTTTTCGACAAATACCATTCTATACATTTTTTAAAGTAGATTAAATTTGCTACAATGTAAACAAAGTTTCGTCATTAATTGGATAATGATAATCCGTGCCGCAATGAGGTTGAAATTTTGAAAAAATGCAATTTTTGCAAAAAAATCTAAGTTTTTCCTTCATAAAATGAAAAACCACTCATCTTAGAAACCTGATTTATATTTCATTGTCTAGAAAATTTTTGTTGACTTGAACGTTTACTTGGACCACTTTTTTGTTAAAACTCTTTTATTTATAGATATTCAACATTTTCCGGACAGGATATGATCCAAATCCTCAAAAGCGTCATGGAAAATGCTGGATATCTATAAATCTAAGAGTTTTATCAAAAAAGTGGTTCAAGTAAACGTTCAAGTCAAATAAGATTTCCTACAGAATGAGATAGGAATCAAGTTTCTAGGATCAGTAGTTTTCATTTTATGAAGGAGAAACTGCGATTATTTGCAAAACATTGCAGTTTTTCAAAACTTCAACCTCATTGCGGCACGGGTTACCATTAACTATATAAGATATAACTTTGTTTAAATTGTAGGCAAATTTAATCTAGTTTAAAAATGTATAGAGCGTCTTTGTCGAAAACGAGCTCCTTCATGGTTCAAAATGGGAAAAAATCGAGAAAAAAGTGCGTGTTTTAGGGTTATTCAAAAGTGATCCTGGGGGCTGTTTTTTGGATCCCCATTAAAATGCGAACTACTGAACAAATTTTGCAAATATTTTTTTATCGACGCGAAATTTTGTCCTCTTTAATTTATTATAGGACGGTTATTTTACAAAATATGGACCGTTTTCGAGTACGTGAAAAACCGAAATTCGATATTTTTTAAATCAGTTATCAAAAAAATTTCAAAATCAAAGACAGTTTTTTATGGATACTAAAAAGGTAAAAAAAAAATGAAGTAAAGTTATAAGACTGTCTCTAGATAAAAAAACTCACCCGGTATATATATACTAGCTGACGTACCGGCCTTCGGCCCGGCGTCACCTAGCCCCTGGCGGGGAGCGTTCCCGTTCATACCAATTTAATAATTGAAATTTAAAATCTTACTGTAAGTATCGAAAGAATGTGCTGAATGAAATTGATTCAAAAATAAGGAAGAATAAGGAAAGATTTATTTAACACATTGCCTAAGCACGATCACTATCTGACCAATCAGAATCGTTCTAATAATTTAACGCTTTGGCATTGGCTATGCACTGGCCAATCAGATCGTTTCCACATACATATATCCACATACTTTTCTATTTTAATAGATATAGAATCGGTTTCTCGAAAACGGCTCTAACGATTTGGATGAAATTCACGGTTTAGGGGTTTTTTGTATTGACAATTCGATCTGTCACAGTCTCATTTTCGGCTAAGTTGTTTTTGATGGGTTTTTTGTTAATTGAAATAATTATTCACAGGTGGTTGTTTGAATAAAAATTTTATAATTACATTTTTTTTTCAATTATTCTTTTAATAAAATTAATTGGTTTTTTTATTTTAAATTCCACTAATAGATCATTATAAATATTATTATATATTAGAATTTGCCAATTTAATTAATTAAAGGTATCTAGCGGCCGTGTCTCAAGGCTCGAGGCACATGAGCAAGAACGGGCCGCTACACCACACCCTTTGTTTCATGTGTGAGCTTGCCGATTACCGACTAAGTCAGCCGGGCAAGGTCTCTACCGTCCACCAAGCTGGCGGGTCAAGAGGCTAAGCTCGCTTTGCAATCACGTCGGGGTCACCAGATATTGTTAGGGCTCTCGTGAGGTGAGTGCTGTGTGGTGCTTTGTGCCCCCCATCATCATTTCAAAATTAAAGACAGTTTTTTTATGGATACTAAAAAAGGTAAAAAAAAAAAAAAAAATGAAGTAAATCAGAAATTAAAATTTTTCAAACCTTCCGATTCGGCGTGGAATTGGGGGGAGGGGGGGAGTGCGTATATTGTGATATATCCTATTTCATTATAATTAGATCTAAATTTTCGGAACTAATATGCCAGGTTGTTCATTCAATTCCATTTCATTATCAATTAGTTTGACGCTCCTGCTGTTTATTGAAATTGACAGAATCAGTGAAATTTTAATAAAAAAAAAAAAAAAAATGTCTAAAAATCTTTTATTTCATAATATAGGGAAATTAGAATCCATGATCTAGTTTCCATATTAATTCATCGGAAAATGACAGAAATTTTAGCCCAGCTCAATACCTACGTAAAATAGTTTAAAATAAGCTGACGTGTTCTGATGTGGCCATCAACTTGACTTTAACATACAACCTGGCCCCTAAATTTATTTTTATTCATGTACTTAGCTTCAAGGCCCGCCTTTGGCGGGCCTTTTGCTAGCCAGGGGCTTCCAGTGGAGAAAGGGCTCCAAGTGGAGAAAGTCCGAAAATTTCGAGGGTTTTCGGCCGCCAAAAGTTATCCCCCAGACCGTCGAGGTCGCAAACTTAGATTTAGCATACTCATACCATTCCAAACTACCATTAAAAAAATCTTTTCCCGTGCAACTAATATAAGCTGAAACCCCTCTATTTACTGGCCTATATGGAAACATAATTTTTTTTTTAACCGACTTCAAAAAAGGGAGGAGGTTCTCTCATTCGACTGAATTTATTTTATTTTATTTTTTTTTTGGCACTATGGTATACCTCATATCCTCTCGCCAATTGTCAACCGATTTTGAAATTTTTTTTTGCATTGGGTCAGATCCCAGTCTTCCGATTGGTCACATTTTTTCATAGGTAAGTAGACCTTTTTTGTTAGGTCTTAGGGATGGTGTCATATTAATTTGGTCAAGTTCTGATGATATAATCACTATTAATGACATCTAGCTAAAAAAAAGAGAAAAATAAAAAATTTTTTAAGAAAAAAATAAAAACCGACTTCAAAAAATTAAATGCAACAAATAAAATACACTAAAAGGTATAAAATAATTATTATCTTATTTAGTTACAACTAAACGACGAAATATTAACATGAAATTACTTTTTGAAGTCGGTGCCAAACAAACATAGGTACCTATAAGCGAGCATACCCGCCAAACGTACTAAGTAAGATCCGTCGAGTGCGATTCATAAAAATGTATATGTTTGGCACCGACTTCAAAAAAGTAATTTCATGTTAATATTTCGTCGTTTAGTTGTAACTAAATAAGATAATAATTATTTTATACCAGTGTATTTTATTTGATTTTAAGTTATTACTATTTTATTTGTTGCATTTAATTTTTTGAAGTCGGTTTATTATTTTTTTTTTATAAAAATTATTTTTATTTTTCTCTTTTTAGTGATGTTATTAATAGTAGATCATATCATCAACTACCTTGTATGCATCTCGTAAGACGACAGCGTCAGGCGGATGTAGATCAGAAAATGATACTAAAGAAATTCGGTTCAATAAATAGAGAAATTATCTAGCAAACGTTTGCGGGTAATAAATGAATGTTCTAAGATTGATCTTTTGAAAAAAGATCTGATTTATAAAAATGGCGACCATATCGGTCAGCTAAGAACTGGACCCGATGCACGAAATATTTCGAAATCGGTTGATCATATCGGCGGAGATATGACCGGTAACATATGGCACCATATCAAAAATTAATATTTTCCAGTCGAATAGAGAACCTCCTCCTTTTTTGAAGTCGGTTCATAAACATGAGAAGTTATGCCTAAACAAACTTTAGCAAAATGTCGGAAACTAGACTGAACCCAACTGCAGAATATTCATCAAAATCGGTTTACAAGTTAGCATGAGAGATATCATGGTTAACATAGACTAAAAAAATTATTCGAATTGAGAACACTCCTCCTTTCTTAACCGACTTCAAAAAAGGAGGAGGTTCTCTATTCGATTGAATTTTTTTTTTTTATTTTTTTTGTGCCTATGTTACCTCATATCTCCGCCAATTGTCAACCGATTTTGAAAATTTTTTTTGCATTGGGTCCAGTCTAGCTTCCGATTGGTCCCATTTTTTTTTCGATTTTTTTCCATAGGTATTAGACCTTTTTTTATTAGGTTTGTTTAGACCTAACCTCTTTGTTTATGAACCGATTTCGATGGTTCTTTTTTTATCCGAAAGGGGGTGTCTTAGGATGGTGTCATATTAATTTGGTCAAGTTCTGATGATATGATCACTATTAATGACATCACTAAAAAGAGAAAAATAAAAATAATTTTAAGAAAAATAAAAACCGACTTCAAAAAATTAAATGCAACAAATAAAATACACTAAAAGGTATAAAATAATTATTATCTTATTTAGTTACAACTAAACGACGAAATATTAACATGAAATTACTTTTTGAAGTTGGTGCCAAACATATACCTTTTATGAATCGCACTCGACGGATCTTACTTAGTACGTTTGGCGGGTACGCTCGCTTATAGGTATAGTTTGTTTGGCACCGACTTCAAAAAGTAATTTCATGTTAATATTTCGTCGTTTAGTTGTAACTAAATAAGATAATAATTATTTTATACCTTTTAGTGTATTTTATTTGTTGCATTGAATTTTTTGAAGTCGGTTTTTATTTTTTTCTTAAAAAATTATTTTTATTGAAGTCGGTTAAAAATGTAGATAGTAAGCGAAATTCGTATGGTGCCCACGCCAATTTATTTTCTTTAATTTTTACAAATTTATTCCATTTTTTTTTTATCTCAGGTAAAATATAAAAAAAAAAACATCCAACATGAGTCAAAAATAGAATATCCTAAAAATTCAATGAATAATTTTCTAATGACAGTATCGAATAGCTATCTATCAATATAAACATGTGTATATAAACATGACCCTGAAATTTGAGAAGACTATTTATCTATAAAGAGAAATCAATGAGAGGGTTGTTCACTTGCTTGATCCAAATAAACATTACCAAGAGGGCGGATCGTGAATGAATTTGTGGGAGCCTATCTATTTAATCAAACTAATTGCTATTTTGTCAAAAAAAACTCTGTTTTCTTTGGTGTCCTGGCGGGCTGCGTCTCAGTCCAAAAAATTCTATTCCTCTTAAAAAACCACACTCCAAATGTATACCTGTAAACTCCCGAAAATACATAGTCTCTTAAATATATTTTATGATTTTTTTTTAAATTTGGGATCGATAATCGATATAAGGCTCCAAATATTTAAAAGAGATCAGGTGTTGTTTGTATGACAGGCTGCTCCCTCTAGTATTGCCATGAGAAACTCATATGGGCATGCGTGTCTTAAGTCGTTCAATTTTGTAAAATCAAAAAATAAGAATAACAAAATTTAGATTTTTAAAAATTATAAAAAAGTGGCAAATTATTAAAAAATAAACAAATAATATATAAATATAAATCAAATAAGATGTGATTAATTTCTTCTTCTGTGCGCAAAGAAAAGCAAATTGAATATTTAATTTTTGAGTGGTGAGGGAGGGGGGAGGAATAATTATCAATATATTTAATATTTCTTAATTTAAAATCAATTGGAGTCTTTCATTTGCAGCATTACGTTAGCGTTGCTGCAAATTAATTTGGGCTATTATATATATAATAATGTATACGCAGGGTTGTCCAACCCGTGGCCCGCGGACCACATGCCTCCCAGCTACTGAGTGTGGGCCAATATAAAATCATAAACTTCTGTAAAATAATGAGATTTATTTGCATTAAAAAAAAGCGTTTTTTTTTTCTTTATTTTTTTTGAAATATCTCAAAAACAGCTGAAACTATTTTGATTAAAAAAATTGAGTAAAACCAGGGTATTTCGATCTACAAAAATCCCTAATACGTGATCAAAGAAAAAAATTATATTTTTCGAGATAATAATTGTTTTGCCAAAATGTCTGGTTGTTAGACTGTCTTTTACCAAATTTTTGTGGACGAGCTAGCTCAAAAACTAGTTTGAATATCAAAACTAAATTTCACACGTAGTTTTGGTACATTGAGATTAAGAGCTGATTAGATTTTGATGCATATCGACGCAAAATTAAGGGGGGGGGGGGGTTAAAAATTAAAAATCTAGGCCATTTGAGCAAACTCAAACCAAACTTTGTATACATAATCACGTAGAGCCTCCAGAAGTCTAAAAATGCAAAAACTAACTGCCCAAAATGGGGGGGGTGTATGGTCAAAAAATGAAAATATATGCCCTTGTACCAAACCCAACCAAATTTTGTATACATAAACCGTGGGCCCTCAGAAGACTAAGAATGCAAAAACTAACTACCTAAAATGGGGGAAGGGGGCCAAAAATCCAAATATAGGTCTATGAACCAAATGTTCTATAGATAATCAGTGGGACCTCAGAAAAACAAAAAATGCTAAATCTAATCGCCCGAAATGAGGGTAGGGGATGAAATTCTAGATTCTTGTACCAAACTCAGCCAAATTTTGTATACATAATCAGTTGGCCCTAAAAGTCTAAAAATGGTAAAATTAACCCCCCTACATGATTATAAATAATTTTATTAAATATTAAATCCAAGATAGGGCCCAGGGTGTATGGTAAAGTCAAGTGGATGGCCACATCATAACATATCACTTTATTAAAAATATCAATGTACATTTGTACAATACGTGAAGCTTTTTACAAGAATAAAATTCACTAAAAGCAAAATTAAGCTCAACTATATAAGATAAAGAAAAAATAAGATGACGTGTTCTGATGTGGCCATCCACTTGACTTTAATACCATACAACCTGGCCTTTAAAATTATTGTAACCATGTAGGGGGGGGTAGTTTTTGCATTTTTATACTTCTGGGGTCCAACTGATTATGTATACAAAGTTAGTTGAGTTTGCTCAAACGGCCTAGATTAAACGCTCTATATTAGCTTCACTTCTATGTAAGCAAATCTAGAAAGTCGATTTTATCCTTAGACTATAAAAGCCTATAGACACGCCCTGGTGGCGATTTGGTGAGGCCAACATCACCTACAGATGACGTCACGTCATCGTCATCTGTAGGTAGGAACACCGAGAAATAGCATGGCCACTATAGGAATTATTATACATTGAGATAAATTTATCGTAGTTTAGATTATTTATTTTGGATTCCAAAAATGGCAAATTAATATACCAAAATATTTATTTATTTTTTTAACAAAAAGTTTTATTTTCGAAATTTAAATTACATATTTATTATTTTTACAATAATTCGGTCATCGAGCAACACTCCCTTCCCATGTCTATATATACCCCTTTAATTTTTAACCCCCTCCCCACCCCCCTTAATTTTGCGTCGATATGCATCAAAATCTAATCAGCTCTTAATCTCAATACAGTAAAACTACGTGTGAAATTTGGTTTCGATATTCACACTAGTTTTTGAGCTAACTCGTACACAAAAAATTTGGTAACACACAGACTGACTAACTAACTAACAGACATTTTGACAAAACCTTTATTATCTCGAAAAATATAATTTTTCAATGTTCACTTATTAGAGCTTGTTTGTAGAGCGAAATGCCACGGTTTTCGCTTAATTTTTTTAATCAAAATAGTTTAAGCCGTTTTTTCAGATATTTCGAAAAAAATGAAGGAAAAAAAACCCACTTTTTTCATGCACGATTACAATACTTAACAATACCATCTGTTTTGTTATGATTTAGACACCTGTTAATTAAAAACAAACACAAAAATTCCTAATTTTAATATATTAATATTAATATTTGCTATAACCTATTAGTGGGTTTTAAAATTAAAAAACCAATTAAAAATAAAAGATAATTGAAAAAATGTAAACAAACATTTTTATTGAGATTTTCATCTATCAATAATTACTTTAATTAAGAAAAGATCAATTAAGATGAAATTTATCGAGGTTCAGACCTAGCCAGATCGCTTTCTCATCCTCAAAACTTGTTAATAGACATTGTTTCATCAAAATCGGTAGAGCCGTTTTCAAAATAGAACCAAGATACAAATATATATATACAAACAAATTTTGATCATTTATTAAGAGTAGATATTTGTTGTTAATAATAATTGAAAATGAGGAATATTTATTACTTGATAAAATCGTGACTAATTTTAATCAAAACGTGACATCAGAGCGAATTAGTCCTTGGACATTTTTACTCCATAAAAGTAAATCGTGGCATTTTATGATAAATAAATAATTAAATCTATAAATATGAATGTTTTGTGTAGAAATAAATACAAATATTTTTATAAAAAAAAAAAAAACGTTTATTTGAAATCCAGACGTTTCGGTTGAAAAAATGTTCACACTACGCTGACCTGTTAACTCGTCAGTTATTCTTTGGTTGTTTTTACAGACAGGAATACATCGTAGCGGAATGGATTGGAGACTTTTGGATGGCTATAATCCAAATGAATAAAATATTATATATGGAATTTAAATGAAAATTGACTGCTTTATTAAATTTAATAATCCCATTATACAAATAATAAAAATGAAATCTAACTAATAATGATCATATTGTATAACTAGCTGCAAGGCCCGCTTTCGGCGGACCTCTTGCTAGTCAGAGGGCACCGCCCCTGCCCCCCCCCTCACCTAAACCCACCCAGCATCACCACCCCGCTCCCGTGCCCAACCCCCGCCCCACCCGTGACCTCCACCCACCCTAGCACCCCACACACCCCGGACCCCACCCCATGCCCTCCACCCACACCAACCACCCCCCGCCTAGCCCCCTGGACCCCCCTGGCCTCCAGACTCAACCCCGCACCACCCCCTTCACTCTACTCCGTCTTACTCCCTCACCCCCGCGCCCTCATCCCGCCGGGCCCCCAGCACCCCATACCCTAACCCAGTGGTTCTTAACCTTTTAAGCTGCGACCCAAATTTGTGAAATATGTTCATGTCGCGACCCCCCCCCCCCCCCCCCCGGCAAAAAATTTAATAACCTTTTTTTAGACGATACTTGAGAAATTTTCTTCAATTTTCAATGATGACTTTTTTTAACTCACATATAATATTATTTTGTAACAATTAAGATAACCAAAGGTACTTTTCGATCTAAGGAAAATTTAATGAAAAAGAGCGTATTTTTCATATTTTCATTTTTTTATAGTATTGAATAAATCAAAATATATTTTTCAACTTATAATAATAAGTAAAATATTTGATTAACGACTCTGTGCGA
This sequence comes from Forficula auricularia, assembly GCA_024734495.1. Classification (NCBI taxonomy): domain Eukaryota; kingdom Metazoa; phylum Arthropoda; class Insecta; order Dermaptera; family Forficulidae; genus Forficula; species Forficula auricularia. The sequence goes on from JALMQS010000128.1 coordinate 15,002,781, forward strand.
CCCAAGGAATATGCTTTGCGACCCAATTTTGGGTCGCGACCCATAGGTTAAGAACCACTGCCCTAACCCACTTCCGCACCCGTACCATTACTTCACTCCCGCACCCACCCCCTACCTAGTTTTTGCATTTCTAATCTTCTAGTGACCCACAGATTATGTATATAAAATTTGGTTAAGTTGGCTCTAAGGGTAAGGATTTTCATTTTTTGACCCCCCCCCCCTTTTTGGGTCTTTAGTTTTTCCATTTCTATTCTTCTAGTGACCCACAGATTATGTATACAAAATTTGGTTAAGTTTGGTCCAAGAGCAAGAATTTTCATATTTTGACCTAACCCCCCCCTTTTTGGGTGGTTTTGGGGGAAATTTTTTTAAACAAAAGTTGTTAGAAATCACATCCCTTACAACTTTGATGATTATAAAATTTGCCGAAGAGTTAATAGTTTAGGAGTTATTTGATAATTTTCATTCGTGCGCCCCCCCCCCCCTCCCCCAAACCCCCTTTTGGGGTCAAAATATCAAAACTTTATATAGCTAAAAACATAAGTTAGAACACATATGATGTAAATATGAAATTTCATAATAATCCCTTCAGCCGTTTTCACGTGAATCGTGAGCAACTTTTCGGAAATCACGGAAACATACATACATACAGACAGACGGACAGAAATTTTGTTGAGAGAAAAAACTCACCCGGTATATGCAAGAATTGCTCATTTAATAAAATAAGATAAAAAAAATATTTTATGTTCTTTTCATAAAAATTTTTAAGAAAAAATAAAAACCGACTTCAAAAAATTAAATGCAACGAATAAAATACACTAAAACGAAATTACTTTTTAAAGTCGGTGCCAAAGAAACTATACCTATAAGCGAGCGTACCCGCCAAACGTACTAAGTAAGATCCGTCGAGTGCGATTCATAAAAGGTATATGTTTGGCACCGACTTCAAAAAGTAATTTCGTGTTAATATTTCGTCGTTTAGTTGTAACTAAATAAGATAATAATTATTTTATCTCTTTTTAACCGACTTCAAAAAAGGAGGAGGTTCTCTATTCGACTGAATTTTTTTTTTTTTTTGTGCCTATGTTACCTCATATCTCCGCCAATTGTCAACCGATTTTGAAAATTTTTTTTGCATTGGGTCCAGTCTAGCTTCCGATTGGTCCCATTTTTTTTTCGATTTTTTTCCATAGGTATTAGACCTTTTTTATTAGGTTTGTTTAGACCTAACCTCTTTGTTTATGAACCGATTTCGATGGTTCTTTTTTTATCCGAAAGGGGGTGTCTTAGGGATGGTGTCATATTAATTTGGTCAAGTTCTGATGATATGATCACTATTAATGACATCACTAAAAAGAGAAAAATAAAAATTTTTAAGAAAAAAATAAAAACCGACTTCAAAAAATTAAATGCAACAAATATAAAAATACACTAAAAGGTATAAAATAATTATTATCTTATTTAGTTACAACTAAACGACGAAATATTAACACGAAATTACTTTTGAAGTTGGTGCCAAACATATACCTTTTATGAATCGCACTCGACGGATCTTACTTAGTACGTTTGGCGGTACGCTCGCTTATAGGTATAGTTTGTTTGGCACTGACTTTAAAAAGTAATTTCGTTTTAGTGGATTTTATTCGTTGCATTTAATTTTTTGAAGTCGGTTTTTATTTTTTTCTTAAAAATTTTTATTTTTCTCTCTTTTAGTGATGTTATTCAATAGTGATGATATCATCAGAACTTGACCAAATTAATATGACACCATCCCTAAGACACCCCCTTTCGGATAAAAAAAGAACCATCGAAATCGGTTCATAAACAAAAAGAGGTTAGGTTTAAACAAACCTAATAAAAAAGGTCTAATACCTATGAAAAAAACGAAAAAAAAATGGGACCAATCGGAAGCTAGACTGGACCCAATGCAAAAAAATTTTCAAAATCGGTTGAGAATTGGCGGAGATATGAGGTAACATAGGCACAAAAAAAAATTCAGTCATCACCTCCTCCTTTTTTGAAGTCGGTTAAAAAATATTTTCATTTTTTTTTTCTTAAATTTTATCATTTTTTATACCTCTTCATAATGTGGTAGATCTTTATACCACACCCTGTATAAAAGAATCCAATAATAAATCAATTCATTTCACGTTTATCTTGTAATAAATATTACTTACTTACCCTATACAATTTTATTTTTATCATCTAATTATTTCTATTGTTCAATATAGTACCTTTAGGTAAATTTAGAAACTAAAATAAATAAAATTACTATTCCAATTTACGTTCCGTTTTTTTTTTTTTTTTGTTTTCTGAATGAAATAGACGAATAAGTGGATAAAACGTTAGATTATTATTATTGTTTTTTTTTTTTAACAAATCTACCCTAAAACTACCCTCTGTTATTACTTTTTGCCGTCTCCAATTTATCCATAAATTTTATTTTATTCTTCAATTTACTTTATTTATTTATTTTTTTTAACTCAATTGACCTAAAAATAAAAAATAAACATTTTATATATATATATATATATATAGGGAAAACGTCATCGATTTCAAATTGGGTTGGCAATTTAGTAACTCAGTTTCTCACCATCTGCCTCGTAAGCAAGTCATTCAATTCAAATAAAAAAAAAAAAAAAAAAAAAAATCAAATATACAAACAAGAAAATATGTTTGAAATGAAATAAAAATACTCAAATCTCTATCTATATAAATTGGAAATTGATTGATAAGTTATTTAACAGTCGTTCAGCAAGTAGTCCACACACACACACACTATACTACATACTGCATTTGATGGAGGTCTAGGAGCAGAGTTGCGAGCAACCGGACAGCTCATTACCAACCATATTACTTTGACTAACTTGTTTAAGACAAGTGACTTTGATGATGGATTTATGATCCATAATCGGTTTGTTTTGCGACCGCGGTGAGAGTTACTTAGCCGCCCTGAAGGGACGTTTCCGTGTGTTACCGCGAGGAGGTGAACTCTCGATTCCTCTCGTATTTTACTTATATACTAGGGTTTTGTTGATTAGGTTATCAGCTTATAATCTAGTGGAAAGTATCTATACTACGTTGCTAATTTTCTATGTTAAATAGTTAACTATTTGTTAGTTTTTATTTCTATTTGTGTGTGTTCTAACCCTATTGGTTAGAATTTCTACTTGCCCAGAGTAGCAATAGTGCTGCTCTAAGATGCTTAATCTAGGTTAATCTTATATATATATATATTAGCATGCTTGAAGGGGCCGGGACTTTGCAGTCCCCGCCCCTTGTTGGTCTGGTCAGAATAGTTGGTCAGGCCCACTTAATTATAAGAGTGAGAGAGAAGGAGCGGATAGGAGGCATTGTATTTCTAATGCCGTTTGTCCTTAGTCTTCTATTCTGTGTTTTCAAAAGCGTCTGGAGTGAGGCTCCTTAGTTGTTGTATTATGAGTCTGCGGTGGGGGAAGGCCAGTCCAGCAAAGATTTTGAATTTACTGAATAGATCGCTTGATTCTATTAATTTTGGAAGGTTGTTCCGAAAGTTTTCATTAGCTAGTTCAGCGTATCTGAGATCCGTGTAGAGCGGGCATTCGAAGAGAATGTGCTCGACAGTTTCTTCGAGTGTTTGAACATTGAGGGCAGTTTGGACTGGGTGTGTCTGCCGCGCCCCTCGCGTGAAGCGTGCCATTTATTGACCCGTAACCGCTGAGGAGGAATAGCGTGAACGTGTCGGGATTATACCACTTAGGCATATTCCCGTAGTTGACACGTTGAAAGAATCGCTTGGTAAGGTGACCTGTGTCACCTGACTCCCACTCCTCTTGCCATTGTCTGCCTATTTCGAGATCTAGTTTTGTATATTCGCGTTCGACACGGTAGTCTTCCATGGATTCAGTAAGTAGTCCAGTCAAATATTGTGCTCAAATGGGCCCCTATGGGGAAAGTTTTGGGGTAGTTCCAATTTTTGCATTTATATATTACTAGCTGTACCCGGCGTTCCTTCGGTACGCCTGTCCCGACTAGGGTGCCCTGGCGGGCAGCGTCTTGGCTGTGCAAAATTGATTACCTTTCATGTATGTAATAAATCGGACTTCTCTAATTAGATTTATTTTAGTATTAGGTTATTCATTATCGAGTTTTCGGCAAATAGAATGTACAGTTAGGGAATAAGGCCTATGTTTTTGCCCTGAAGAGTAGCCTCAGTAACCGACCCTAAATTTTCCAGGTAAAGCATATAAGCAGCAAGCAATAGCGAGAGAACATTTTCAAGGGAGAGAGAAAGAGACAGAGCTATCTTGGGCTTGTATGAGTGCGTACATGTGGGAGGGGGTCGAGGGGAGGTGGACTGGCTCGAGGAGACTCGGGGCAGAGAACGAGTCGACGAGGCAGTTAAGATTGGGCTGAAACTCGAAGGGGAAGTTTGAAAAACGAGAGAAAAGATTTGAAACTAATTGGGGAGGAGATGAATGTACGAGATTGATGTAATAAAAGTTTGGGGTATAAATTTGTTAGGGGGTTGGTTGCGCGGTGCGTGTCCGCGCTCCCTCCTAGTTGGCGGGGACCTAACAATGATTTGGACAGGGCGATGTTCGTCCCTGGTAAAAGCCGGGGTGGGCGCCACCCGCATAGTTGGCGGGTGAGGAGCTCCTTGTTGTTGGATGGCTCCTCCTTCGAATGCCTAGTCGAGATCGAATTGCCTTACTTAATACATGATTGAAATATTATCAGTCATGCAAAGTGTCGCAACGATCTGACTGAGTCATCTAGCGGCCGTGTCTAAAAGCTCGTAGCCAAAGCAACAGCGGGCCGCTACAAATTAAGTCTTAAAATTAAGTTAGTAAAAGGCCTATAAGTTTTAAGTGTATATATAAAAATATAAGTTGGAGAAATTAACCAGCTTGCAGGAAATTATAAGTAAAAATGAGCTACACTGTTTTCCTTATATTATCAATTGTTTTATATATTATAATTAACTTTTCTTTATCTTTCAAATATTAAAATTAAACTTTAATTTGCTTTGTTATAAATTCTGACTATCATTTTTACACCTATCCTAGAATTAAGTATTGTCCAGATCACCTCAGAGGAGACAATTAATTAATGCAGAGATGGTTTGAAGCTTTGCTTTTTAAAGCGCGCTGGGCAAGGCCTAAATGGGAAAAAAGCGACCCCCGTAAGATTCCCACTGTGCATGATTCTGGGCTGCTGGTAGGGGAAGTGAGAGAGGGCGGGTGAAGGCAAAGGCCAGGTCAAGCGAGAGAGAGAGAGCACAATAACAAAGGGCTTTCAATTTTAACTTTCAACTGCCTGTGCCAGTGTATTAAATGTCACAAAGATGATTTCACAGATAGAGTTATTAGAAATATTAATGTACTACCTACTACTAACTGAGACGTGGATGGGTAATGATGAACATTATAATGTACCTAATTTCGACTGCATTGTTCAATACAAACGAAGTGATGTTCAATTAAATTGATTTTAAATTGATGATACTAAATCAGTGCGGTCCGCGAAAAGTGAGAAAATAATGTGTACAAAATTTCATCTCAATCAGACAAATGGTGTCGGAGTCCATTAACTTCAAACAGACAGACAGACAAACAAACATCCAATTTTTTTTAATATAGATTTGGGGTGCTGAATCCAAATCTGAAGTCTCTTAACAAAATTTCGTGATGCAACATTGTTAAAAATGCAAAAAATCTCATTTTTGGGTTGTTTTTTTTATTATAACTCGAAAACTATCAACTTTTCGTAAATAGCCTTCCTATTAAAAATGAAAGTTCATAAAATTTCCTAGAAATTTCATTATTTAGGTTTTTTTTCTCTGACCAACTGTTCGGGCTTAAGCGCAAAATCTAAGTTTTTGACCTAGAAAAAAACTCACACTTTTTTCGATATTTTCCCATTTTGACCATAAAGGAGTACGTTCTCGACAAATACCACTCTATGCATTTTTAAACAAGATTAAATTTGCTACAATGAAAATACAGTTTAATCTTAATTTGATAATGGTAACTTGTGCCGCAATGAGGTTGAAGTTTTGAAAAATTGAAATTGTTTGCAAAAAATTGCAGTTTTTCCTTTATAAAATAAAAACTACTGATCCTATAAACTTTATTCTTATTTCATTCTCTAGGAAATTTTGTTTATTTGAACGTTTACTTGGACTACTTTTTTATAAAACTCTTAGATTTATAGATATCCAGCATTTTCCATGCCACTTCTGAGGATTCGGATCATATTCTGTCATGGAAAATGCTAGATATCTATAAATCTAAAGAGTTTTATCAAAAAAGTGGTCCAAGTAAACGTTCAAGTAAACAAAACTTCCTAGAAAATGAAGACAAAAATCAAGTTTCTAGGATGAGTGGTTTTTATTTTATGAAGGAAAAATTGCGATTTTTTGCAAACAATTGCAATTTTTCAAAACTTCAACCTCATTGCGGCACTGATTCACCATTTATCCAAACTTTATTTAAATTGTAGAAAATTTAATCTAGTTTAAAAATGTATAGAATGGTCTTTCTCGAAAACGTGCTCCTTCATGGTCAAAATGGGAAAATATCTGAAAAAATGTGAGTTTTTGGGTGAGCAGAAAACTTGGATTTTGCGTTTGAGTCCGAACGGTTGGTCGGAGAAAAAATCTAAATAATGAAATTTGTTGGAAATTTTATGAGATTTCATTGTGAATAGGAAGATAATTTACGAAAAGTTGATAGTTTTCGAGTTATAAGCGGAAAAAACCGCCAAAAAATGGAAATTTTTCATGTTTTTATGCATTTAATACAATGTTGCGTCACAAAATTTTGGAGGGAGACGTCAGATTTGGATTCAGCGCCCCAAAAAACATATATACGCAAAAAATCAGAACTACCCCAAAACTTTTCCCATAGGATATGAGCACAATTTCACTGGACTAATAATATTAAATGATCATTTCTTGTAATGTAAATTGGTGTACGTGTAAACAAATATCTATCTACTCTTATTAAACGAGCAAAAATTGTTTGTTTATATATTTATTTGTTTGTTTGTATATATATTTGTATTAAATTAGGTTGGAGTTGGTGGTGTTTCACAAGGAGAAAATTAAAATACAAAGATTTTTTTTAGTTTACTCTATATATTTTGAGCTCTTAACTCATCGTCAGGAGAACATTGACTAAAGATAACATGATATTTTGAACAGAATTTATTTTAATTTTAATATGATGGACAGTTATTTATGACTAGTGTAAATATGAAAGAATTATCAGAAGGATGGAATGGCTTTAGAAAGCCGAATGAACAGATGTAGGGACAAAGGTTGAATAAAGAAAGATATTTATACTTGAAGTTGCCGAAAATTATGTATGTGTATTGCCCTCCTTTATAACACATACATAATTTTCGGCAACTTCCAAGTATAAATATATTTCTTTATTCCAGCCCTTTATCCCCCTACATCTGTTCTTTCGGCTCTAAGGCCATCCCATCCCTATGATAATTCTTTCATATTTACACCAAGTCATAAATAACTGTCCATCATATTAAAATTAAAATAAATTCTGTTCAAAATATCATGCTATCTTTAGTCAATGTTCTCCTGACGATGAGTTAAGAGCTCGAAATATATAGAGTAAACTAAAAAAATCTTTGTATTTTAATTCTTCTCCCTGTGAAACACCACCAACTCCAACCTAATTTAATTTTAACAATGTTTCACTATAAACCAACACCGCGTTCCCTAAAATTTGATATATTTGTATCTTTAAGTTCTATTTTGAAAACGGCTCTACCGATTTTGATGAAACAATTAACAAGTTTTGAGAATGAGAAAGAGTTCTGACTAGGTCTGGACCTGGACAAATTTCATCTTAATTGATCTTTTCTTAATTAAATTAATTATTGATAGATGAAAATCTCAATAAAAAAGTTTGTTTACATTATTTTCAATTATCTTTTATTTTTAATTGTTTTTTTAATTTTAAAACCCACTAATACTTTATAGCAAATATTGTTATATATTAGAATTTGCCAATTTAATTGATTATTATAAAACTCGATAAATTGTTATTTAATTAAAAACAAATAACTATACGGAATTTATTTATATACCTATATAAGTTATAGAGTTGAAACTGCTGTGTTAGCCCCTTGTATGGTCGCCAATTTTGGCTTGCTGATACAGCACGATATTTTACTATAAAGCCAGTGAGAGCGCCGCTTTCCTGGTCATTTTGCTCACAACTCGTGTAAGCCTTAGTCTTGCTCGAGTCCCCATTCAAATTGTCCCGGAAGTTTTTTTCTAGTAATAAAAATTAAAATTCATTTAACAGTCTTAACAAAATAAATTGTAAGTCATTAAACATTGTAAGTAAAATAAATTTAAAAAGAAAACTTCATTTCTTTTTAAAAACCCCGATTTCAATACCGAAATCTTTACTTAGATACATAATCTGTGGGCCACTAGAAAATTAGAAATACAAAAACTGGGGGTGGGCGTGGGTGGTGCAGGAGATAGGGTGCGGGGTTAGTGGAATGGCGGGTTTGGGGTCCAGGGGGCATAGTGAGGGTGCGGTGCGCGGTACGGGGTTGGTTGTCCAGGGGGCGTGGAGGGGGTATGGTGTGCGGAAGCTGTATGGGCGGGGGTCCAGGGGCGTAGCGGGGCTGTTATGGGAGTAGGGTGCCGGGGTGGTTTTTATCAAAATTTTAAATTAAAAATAATATTAATATATAACTTGTAACTTAAGCAAAAAGTTGCCGAGCATCGCTCGGTGGCTCCAGGTACTACACATAATATGTGAACCACTAGAAAGCTAGAAATGCAAAAATTGAGTGCGTGGTGCGGGTGATCGATGAATGTGGGGGGTGCAGGAGGTCGGGTGCAATTCTGGGGGATCCGGGGGTGGGGTGCAGGATTTTTTTTTTTTTGGGGGGGGGGGCGGGGGGCGTGTACTATATATATTTGTATTTTTTTTAATTTTGTTACCGTGCAATGCTCGGTGGCTCCAGGTACTTTATATCTATGTAAAAAACATTTTATTAAATATTCAATAAGGGGGTGGGGGGGGGATATAAATTCGAACCCCCCCCCCCAAGCTCTAAACCTTCGAAAGCGTTAAAGTCTCGATTCCAAACTTTCCACCATTAATTTTTAATTCATTTTTCCGCCACTAGAGTGAGCGTCATCCAATTGATCTATTTTTCATCCTAATCTTAAATCACACATTTACATAATCTTTTAAATATTTTCAAGGACAATATCGAAATCATATTCGAATTTAAATAATGATTTTGAAAATGTATTATTTATATTAAGCAATTTTTCTCTTTTTTTTTTATAATTTTCTATTTCAGTAAGTTAACCTATAATAGTATTCTGACATTTACTCATGAATGAATGTTATTATTATTATTAATATTATTACTATTACTGTTTTTTTTCATTACTCAGCTTAGCTCTACGTTATTCAATTCAGTCTGCCAGTTTCTATCCTACCATACACATATACATACATATATAAGAAATGAATTCTCTACTAACTAGAATGCCTTTTAGAAATTGGCTGACAATTTCAAGAAATGTCACATTATTATCAAAAAGAAATATAACAGCAACTAATATTGAACCAAAACTTCAAAAAACGAGTATGTATTCAATATATTATATATTTTTTTTAAAAATCATTCCACATCTATTATAAAAGTCTCATTAAATAAATAACAATCAACTTCAACAATATAAACAAACAATAATGAAATTCAACAATATAAATAAATAACAATGAACTTCAACAATATAAATAACTTATTTTGATTATTTATGTCCATCGATTAAATTAATAAGTTGTTGTAGGGAAAAAGGACATTAGCTTATGCAAGTATTTTTCGTCAACTTTGTTGACTTCCTCAGGGCTCAAACAAATTAATTCCTTTGCATATTTGCCATTATATAAATATTAATTCTTAGCAAACACATATAGGCACAGATTGATAAAATTTCCTTTTTAAAACGTTGGCATAAAATAAAAAATACTTGAAGGCGACAATAAAGAATGTGTCTTCTGCTGGAATTATAAATTTTATTTATTTATAACGAGACTATAGTTTCGAGGGCTTTGCCCTCTTCATCAGTCTGTTATATTACAATTCAATTATAATAGACTGATGAAGAGGGCAAAGCCCTCGAAACTATAGTCTCGTTATAAATAAATAAAATCTATAATTCCAGCAGAAGACACACTTTTATTGTCGCCTTCAATATATAAAAATTCTGCTACCCTCGGCAAAAAAATAACTTGCAAAGCTATTGTCCTTATTTCCCTACAACAACTTATTAATATAAATAAACAAATTTAAATTTATAGAGATTTCTATATTTCTCGGATAATCGGAATTTCTACAAATTGATAATATACTAAGAATGGACATCTGAAGATGTTCAAAACGCCTAATTAATCAATTACAAACAAACGACATAGAAATATAATTTAATTGAATTTCTTCCATCTTTCAAATTTAAATTTGTTTATTTATATTGTTGAATTTCATTATTGTTTATTTATATTGTTGAAGTTTTGAGTTGAGTTGAGAACAAGCGCTTTCGCCAACTCTTTTATTTCTATGACCTCCAGAGACTGGAACTCGCTCCCAGGCACCGTCTTCCTCGCGACTTATAACCTTCAGCTGTTTAAGACTCTTATCCACAGATACCTTCGACCTCTACCCAGCCCATAAAAACCCTTTTTCTTCTTTTCACGATGGAGATGCCAACCCAGGCCTTTAGGGGATGCACATTTTTGGTGTAACTCCTTCTCTCATCATTATCATTAAAAAAAAAAAAGCTTTGCAGAGTTCAAAGTGTGAACACCTATTCAAAATAGCTCTTGTGATTTTTTCAATTTTTACTCGATCTAAAAGTGAAAATATTATATAAATTGAGCGGATATTGATGAGGCAGTCCAAAAAAAAGAAGAAGATAATTTATACTATCTTTTTATTCATAAACCGACGTTTCGGAGGCTATTTATTCCCTCCTTCTTCATGGTTGTGAAAACTCAGTCGCCGGATACTAACTGAGGGTTTGCTTCGCGAGGCCAGCCTCTTGAGGCAAATGCCTCGCTCAAGGCAAAAGTGCCCGTTGTCTCGTCTGAGTCTCATTAAATAAAGAATAATCAACTTCAACAATATAAATGGATAATAATGAAATTCAACAACATAAATAAACAAATTTAAATTTATAGAGATTTCTATAAATCTAGGATAATCGAAATTTCTACAAATTGATAATATGCTAAGGATGGACATCTGAAGATGTTCAAAACGCCTAATTAATCAATTAAAAACAAACGACATATAAATATAATTTAATTTAATTTCTTCCATCTTTCCAATTTAAATTTGTTTATTTATATTGTTGAATTTCATTATTGTTTATTTATATTGTTGAAGTTTTGAGTTGAGTTTGAGAGTTCAAAATGTGAGCACCTATTCAAAATAGCTCTGTGATTTTTAAAATTTTTTCGATCTAAAAGTGAAAATATTATATATAAATTTATAACAGTGGCGTATACACGGGAGGGGGGTCAGAACCCCCCCCCCCCAGAGGCGACCCTATCTATCTATTTGTCAAATCTAAAGTTAAGTAAACAGTGTGAGATAGGAATGTATATGCGAATATATTCAGAAACATTAAAATCACTGTCAAGTTATAATAAGTGGTTTTTAGGGTTCTATTTAAAAAGACAAATGAAATACTTGATTTATTAGTGTCGCTACAATATCTGTTAGTATATATCAGGGGCTAACCTTAACTTTGGGAGCCGCAAATTTATAAAACTGTTTCAAAGCGAGCCAGATTGTTTGGACATTAATTAATGGTTTATTAAAAAAAAAAAGACACCTTTTTTAATTTTATAAAATATAAATGAAGTAACATATATTTTTTGCCCTACTTACTTATAATATTACAAATTACAAATTAATTTAATTATTGTATTATTATTTTTTTAATTTAATTGTTATACAGGGTGCGGCATACCACATTTGAAGAGATATAAAAAATGAAAAAATTTAAATATATTTTTTTGAAAAGAAAATAAAATAAATTTTTTTAATGTATTTTAAACATTATCAGACAAAAAAAGGGGGGGGGGTCAAAAATAAAATTCTAGCCCTTTTGAGCAAACTCAACCAAATTTTGGTATACATATTCTGTGGATCCCCAGAAGGCTAGAAATACAAAAACTAACCACCCAAAATGGAGGGAGGGTCAAAAATGAAAATTTAGTCCTTTTGACAAAATTCAACCAAATTTTGTATACATATTCTGTGGACCTCCAGAAAGCTAGAAATGCAAAAACTAACCAAATTTGGAAACATAATTTGGTCGAAAGGGCTAGAATTTTCATTTTTGATCCTCCCTCCATTTTGGGTGGTTAGTTTTTGCATTTCTACCCTTCTGGGAGTCCACAGAGAATATGTATACAAAATTTGGTTGATTTTGGTCAAAAGGGCTAGAATTTTCATTTTTGACCCTCCCCCCATTTTGGGTGGTTAGTTTTTGCATTTATAGCCTTTTTGGGGCCCACAGAATATGTATACAAAATTTGGTTGAGTTTGGTCGAAAGGGCTAGAATTTTCATTTTGGACCCTCCCCTCCCTTTTTGTCTGATAATGTTTAAAATACATTAAAAAAAATTATCTTATGTTCTTTTCAAAAATATATTCAGTTTCTTTCTAGTTAAATTTTTTAATTTTTTTATACCTCTTCAAAATGTGGTAGATCTTTATGCCACACCTTGTACTTTTTAAAATCAGTATTATTCAAGAGGGTTCAAGAGCCACACGAGATTGACTGAAGAGCCGCATGGGGCTCGCGAGCCACGTTGTGGCCACCTCTGGTATATATGTTAAAATTATGATTTTTTTTTTTAAATCTATTTCGAATCAAAATTCCAGTGTGTGAGATCTTTTAAATTGGCCGATTTTAGATGATTTTTGTAAAAACTCAGTTCAATTGAAATTGCATAATTGAAACAATTTTCACTTTCGTCGAAACGTCGTATTAAATATTGTAATTATTTTAAGGATGACTACAATACATAGTTTACGGAAAGTACATTCATGTGAGAATTAAATAAAAATTTGAACTTTAATCAAGTTAATCACATAAAATAAAAGCTTCGAACAGCTTCATTACTCAATAAAGTTAAGGGAAAAAATCTCCAAAATAAATTAAAAAGAATATATTAATATTTTATAATCTTATTAGTCCGCTTTGTGAAACACCACAAAAACCCGTTAAATAAATCCTGTGCATAATATCGAAACACTGTAAACCAACACCGCTTTCCCTGAGATTCTCATCTATCAATAATTACTTTAATTAAGAAAAAGATCAGTTAAGATGAAATTTGTCGAGGTCCAGACCTAGCCAGATCGCTTTCTCATCCTCAAAACTTGTTAATAGACATTGTTTCATCAAAATCAGTAGGAGCCGTTTTCTAAAATAGAACCAAGATACAAATATATATATATATATATATATATGCCATTAGTCCAACAATCATTAAAACTTCCTTTTTATTCCAATACTTTCACCAACCCCATAACTAATATTTTTTCAAAATTAGATATTATGCCAGCCCTCTATAATAGACATAACTTAGCCTACTATTTAGTAAGCAATAAAATAGATAAATTTTTTTTTTTTTTTTGGGCTTTTCGGCCTTTTTAGCCATAAGCCACTTTCACGATACTATATATTTATTTTTCAAATTTGTCTCTACCCCCGGGGTCAGATTTTAGCTGGATGCCTCGGGTCGGATTCGAACCCGGGTCCCCTGGTTAGCTCGCTGTCATGCTACCGCCTAGCCTACCCGACCCCCCATAGATAAAATTGATCCCAAAGAAAAAAGCGGCGTCTACAAATTACAATGTGACTGTGGGAGCTTTTACATAGGACAAACTGGTAGATCCATCAACAACCGTATTGATCGCACACAGAGATCACCGAAACAAACTCAGCAAGTGAAACACTGATAAACCTAATCCCCAACTAACACTAAGTTACGTTTCAAGCATTTGCTGAACATCTATTTGATAACAATCATTCCCCATCTAAAGAAAAGCCCCCTTAATTCTACATTTCTCCCCAAAAGGACGCAAACTAGATTTGTCGAGAATCCATTGAGTTAGCTGAATTGCATCTAAGTTTCTGAGATTGGCTCGTGATCCCGGCTTCTTTTCCTTCTGCTCTGTTCTTTTTCACGATTGAGGGGCCAGCCCATGACAGGCCTTTGGGGATCCACCTTTCTGGTGTATCTCCTTCTCTCATAATATCATTAAAACAAAAAAAAAAAAAAAAAAAATTGAAATCAAGAAAGCAATCGCCCGCAATGGACCCATTCTCCATGAACTAATTAGAAACCACTAAATCATAGCAATAATTGATCTATTAATAAAACCAAATTTAACCGGAATTCATTCATTCTTTACTAAACATTTGTTCCTCTTTTTCTCATCTTCGAATTAACTTTGTATACTCCTCTTCTTTTGTCTAAATTTATATAGTCTAAAACCCTTACAACAAATTCCTTTTATAGGTATTCCCAGAATTCCTATACAAATAAATTTCGAACAAAGACATCCCTGTTTGAAATGAACCTCGACTCTGCACCGAACAATTTGTTCAATACCCATTTTCTCCCTTCCACATACCTTTAAATTCAAACCACTCAATTCTTTCAACGCCCATTGGCTCCACCCCCCTCCACTCGCCCTGTACTATAATAACATGGATACGAGATGTACAAATTTTATATTCACTTTTCTGTTAGAAAAACCTCCTGATGAAGGGTTCATGTAGCCCGAAATATGTATAGAAGATAAATAAAAAAAAAATTGGAAGTTTAAATTTTTATTTTACGATCACACGAATTACTTTATAATTATTTATTGAAACAAATAATTACAATTTTAATACAACGTTTCGATCGACTTATTCTGCGATCGTTCTCAAGTATGAGTACCCACTCCGATTATAGGTTAACTGAGTCAATCATGTTTATCTGGGCTCAAAGCCCAAATATACTGACGGCATCAGCGCCTCCTGTCGGATTGAGCATTACATGTTTTTAAAGATTATAAAAGCAAAAAAATTATATTGACAAATCAAATGATAATAATAGCAATAATAGTACATAACAATTAATTCACTATATCAAGAATGTTATAGTTTACATCGTTGGATTTTTTAATATAAGGTACATTTTGTATATTAATATATTTTTACATGAAGTTAGCAACCCTGACATCTGTAAGTTGGCACGGTATTCAAGAAATGTTTTGATAATTTAAAAAGTTTTTTAGAAATTCTAAAAGCATTTCTTTGAATACCGTGCCAACTTACAGATGTCAGGGTTGCTAACTTCATGTAAAAATATATTAATATACAAAATGTACCTTATATTAAAAAATCCAACGATGTAAACTATAACATTCTTGATATAGTGAATTAATTGTTATGTACTATTATTGCTATTATTATCATTTGATTTGTCAATATAATTTTTTTGCTTTTTATAATCTTTAAAAACATGTAATGCTCAATCCGACAGGGGGCGCTGATGCTGTCGGTATATTTGGGCTTTGAGCCCAGATAAACATGATTGACTCAGTTAACCTATAATCGGAGTGGGTACTCATACTTGAGAACGATCGCAGAATAAGTCGATCGAAACGTCGTATTAAAATTGTAATTATTTGTTTCAATAAATAATTATAAAGTAATCATGTGTGATTTAAATAAAAATTTAAACTTTAATCAAATTAATCACAAAAATAAAAGCTTCAACAGCTTCATTACTAATAAAAAAAATCTCCAAAATAATTTAAAAGATTTTTTTAATTTTATTTCCTCTTTGTGAAACACTCACTATAACCCGTTAAATAATTCCTGTGCTTAATATGTTTCACTATAAACCAACACCGCTTTCCCTAAACTTTATCAATAATTACTTTAATTAAGAAAAGATCAATTAAGATGAAATTTGTCGAGGTCCAGACCTAGCCGGATCGTTTTCTCATCCTCACAACTTGTTAATAGTGTTAGTTTCATTAAAATCGGTAGAGCCATTTTCAAAATAGAACTAAGATACAAATATATATTTATATACGAGGAGAAGTTGAAAAATAAGTTTCCCCTGTCGACTGTGGTCAGAGTTGTGTATGAAAGTCAAAAAATAGAATGAGACATTAAAGATATGACATACCTTTATTTTATTATTCTCGTACGAGTACGTTGAGACATTTGTCATATCGCTTGATAAGCTTCAAAAAGTCCTCCAAGAAAAATTCAGGGCTTTGCATATGGAAGAAGCGTTGAACGGCTATGGGCGAAAGGCGACACAGCAGGAAAACGCGCAAGTCACCGATACACCATTGGGTAGAGGTCGCTGCAAATCAAGCAGATGGCGCTGTTGCAGTGCCTGCGCAAAGCGGAGACCAGCCTCTCATTTGAGCCCCGGTAGGCATGGAGGTCAGCCTGGAACATCTCGTGCGTTACCATGAAGATGGCAATGACTTTCTGTTTCGGATTGTGACGGGGGACGAAACGTGGGTCCACCATTTCACGCCAGAATCGAAGGCCGCATCTATGGAGTGGAAACATCCGTCATCACCTGTCCGAAAGAAGTTCAAGACAACTCCCTCTGCAGGTAAAGTGCTCCTCACAGTTTTCTGGGACGCCCAAGGAGTTTTGTTGCTGGACTTTTTGGAGGTTGGAACCATCAATGCTACGCGCTACTGTGACACCCTGTCGAAATTGAAAGAGGCGATTCGGAAAAAGCGGCCTGGCCTTCTCACATCTGGCGTTCTGCTGTTGGATGACAATGCCAGACCACATTCGGCGAGGGCAACGCAAAACCATATTGCAACTCTTGGTTGGGAGCGCCTACACCATCCGCCATACAGTCCTGATCTCGCACCAAGCGACTTCCATCTGTTTCCGGCTTTGAAGACAAATCTCGGGGGAAGGCGCTTTGGAAGCAATACGGAAGTGAAACAAGCCGTTCAACGCTTCTTCCGTATGCAAGGCCCTGATTTTTTCCTGGAGGGCTTTTTGAGGCTTATTAGGCGATATGACAAATGTCTCAATGTACTTGGTACCTATGTGGAAAAATAAAGGTTTGTTATATCTTTGATGTCTCATTCTATTTTTTGACTTTCATACACAGCTCTGACCACGGTCGACAGGGGAAACTTATTTCCCAACTCCTCCTCGTACAAACAAATAAATATATAAACAATGTTTGCTCGTTTAATAAGAGTAGATATCTGATTTTAAGTAACACAAAAATTTACTGAGCAAAGCTCAGGATACCGAAAACTATATATGATAAGATTATTTATAATAAATAAAAATATAATTCATTTTAAATATATTTCAGATTGAAAGTGACATTTATTCGACCAAATGGGGAACGTATTGAAGCCAAAGCGAAACCTGGAGATACTTTATTGGATGTTGTTGTAAATAATAGTTTGGATTTAGATGGATACGGGGCCTGTGAAGGCACTCTGACATGTTCTACTTGTCATGTGATATTCAAAAAAGAAGACTACGACCGATTGCCTACATTTCCTGGTGACGAAGAAATGGACATGCTGGATCTTGCACATGAACTTACCGAAACCAGCCGGCTCGGATGTCAAATTATTATTACCAAAGAACTCGATGGCCTGGAAGTTAAACTACCTTCATCGATAAATGATGCTAGAAATTAATTAAATGAATATTTTTTTCACTAAAACAGGTTCAAACTTGAAAACTTTATAGAAATTTTTAAATTTTAATACTTTTTTTTTTTTTTTAATCATATTTATATTTGCAAAATCATTATTATTATTATATTCCAATATTATATATTTTTATATGACTGTTAAAAATAAAAAAAATAAAAATATATATTGTATAAATATAGAGAAATGGACTAGCCGGGGGCTCGAACCTGGGATCTTAACCAACTGAGCTATCTTGTTATATATTAAACGAGCAATTCTTGTATATACCGGGTGAGTTTTTTATCTTGAGACAGTCTTATAATTCAAAAAAGTTTATTTATATCAAGGGGAAACTAAACTATGCTATTGTTTGTCGATCTAGAACAAGCTTTCAAGGGTATTTCGAGGTCAAGTTCTGTTTTTTAAATAGAAACCTATATGTTTCTGTACATATTCTGAATCTACAAAAAAAAACTGAACAACTTTCATAAGAACTTTTTTTTATACGACATCAAATAAACAAAATAGATGAATCAATTAGATCTCAAAAAAATCGTAATAATTATTTTTAACAATTATTTAACTTAATTATCAAATAATAATGATTAAATAATTAATTATTAAATAAATATTTATTAAATCGAAAAGTCACAACAATGAAAATAAGTGTTTATAATGATATTAAAACTTCGTTATACTCAGATTTAAGAGATTATTTTCTACTTAATAGAACTAATTTAAAATTCTTGAGCTTAAAAAAGTTTATTTCTCGTGTCAATTCAGTAAATAGTTATATTATATTACCATAATAATAATGGACCATTTTTGTTGTTGAAGAAAGATGTTTGATCTAGAAGAATTGCGATACACTCTGGAATGTCACAGAATATTGTCGAAAAATTATTAAATTATTTATTTAACAATTAAATATTTAATCATTATTATTTGATAATTAAGTTGAATAATTGTTAAAAATAATTATTATTTGGATTTTTTTGAGATCTAATTGATTTAATATTTTTTTATTGTATTTGATGTCGTATGAAAGTTGTTCAGTTTTTTTTTTTTTTTTTGTAGATTTAGGCTATGGAAACAAAAATATAGGTTTCTATTTAAAAAACAGAACAACGCCTCGAACTACTCTTGAAAGCTTGTTCTAGGTCGACAAAAAATAATAATAATAATAATAATAAATCTTTATTAGCTATGTTCTGCTATACAGGGTGGTGACTTGGCCGACGCAGCATGGCGATTACAATGTTAATTTTTGAATGTGCATTTATTTGCTCCCCTAATTATTTTAGAGTTAAAGTTCTTATAGGTTTTTTGTAGAGAAAAAAATACTGAATCCGAACATATTTTTGTTTTCAAATTTTGAAATTTCAGAACCGTAATAATCAAAATTATAAATAATTGTATTTTTACAAAAATCACTGAAGTCATGGCCATATTATTAAAACAAACAAGGCATTTTCATTTGTTGTTTCTAAGTCTATGGTTGTTTAATAGTGATGTCTTTAGTGATTATTTTAGAGCATAATTAGAATACAAAAAACTGAGCAGAATTAAAATTCTAAAAGATAATTACATCAGATTTTGTCTAATTCATAATTTAAAAGTCCAAACAAACGATTTTAAAAATGTAGATATTTATTTAAAAAATTTAAATTCAAAACTTTTATTGTTGTCGATTGTTTAAGTTTTATTGTTTATACTAGTCTCAAAATGGATTCATATTGTTGAACAAATCTATGATTATATAACAAAACTTAACTTTTTAAAGTCAGTTCTTATTACAATGTATTCATTATAAGAAAAAGTTGAAATAATTATGTATTTTTATGCTACTTAGAAACAACAAATGAAAATGCCTTGTTTGATTTAATAATTCGATGGCCTCAGTGATTTTTGTAAAAATACAATTGTTTATAATTTTGATTATTACGGTTCTGAAATTTCAAAATTTGAAATCAAAAATATGTTCGGATTCAGTATTTTTTTCTCTACAAAAAACCTATAAGAACTTTAACTCTAAAATAATTAGGGGGAGCAAATGAATGCACATTCAAAAATTAACATTGTAATCGCTGTGCTGCGTCGGTCAGGTCACCACCCTGTATATCAAACAATTAACAGATATAAATATATTTTTGTAATGAAATGAGTATCTATTTGAGAAAGAAGGATTGAATTTGATGTTAAAATCAACTTGTGATATGAAATCAATTAATTTTACGAACATGAATTTGGGTCATTTATCAAAGATTTTAATATTGGGTTGGGGAATAAGTTCGTTCGGTTTTTTTTTCAAAGAGCTTTCTTTAAACAAAAAACAATAAATTAATCAATTATGTATTCGCCGTTACTGTTTACAACCTCCACCCACCTCTCGACCAATTTGTTGATGCCGTTCCGCCAAAAATCGCCCGGTCTGGTGTCGAAGAAGTTGTTGAGCCAATTTTTGAGGTCCTCTTCGCCGTCGAAGGTAACACCCTCACTTGATTCGACAAGAAGAGCGGAAAGGTGATAATCTGTTGGCTCAAGGTCCGGAGAGTAGCGGTGGATGTTGAAGAACCTCCCATTCGAGCTCTTGGAGTGTGGTTTTGACGACTTGTGCAACATGGGGTCTGGCTTTGCGTGGAGCAAGATGACTTGGCCTTGTCAGTCAGGTCTTTTCAGTCGCATAGCCTCATTTGGGCAATGTAGAGCTCCTTGTTGACCGTTGCGTTCCTTTCAAAGCATTTCCCAGTGTATCATGCTTTCCCAGTCCCACTAAACGCAGATCATGGTCTTTTTCGGGTGGAGATCTTGCTTGACTCTCGGCGTCGGCGTGTCTCCTGGGGCCACCCACTCCTTTCTTTGTTGCATATTGACGTACAGGCACCATTTCTCATCCACCTTGACGATTCGGTACAAAAAGCGCTGTTTATGGCCGCGTGTTGCTCGATCGCGCGCAAGGTGTTGAGCAGCGATTTGAAGACGATTTTCTTTGTTGACTCTGTTAAGCTTGTGAGGCCTCCAGGCAAATCCCATTGAGTGAAGATGATTGAGGATCGTCTTATGATCGCAGTTCATTTTTTGGGCCAATTCACGACTTGTTTGGCGACCCACTTCTTTCAAAAGTGCCTTGAGATGCTCCTCATTGAATTCTGCAGGTCCTCCGCTGCGAGGCATGTCTTCGAGGTCAAAGTCGCCGTTTTTGAACTTCGCAAACCATTTCTGTGCTGCGCGCTCACCTATGACATACACGTTGCATATGTCACGAGCGGCTTCAGCTGCTTTTTGACCGCGAAGAAAAGTAGGTGTCGAAAATGCTGATTTTTGCCACCTGGGTAAGCGTGGAAAATAGGAAAAACTAAAAATATTCGAAAAAACAAATAACACAGTCCTGTAGAGCAGAAAAGGCACTGTCTAATGAATACAAACCCTTTGCTCAACAACAAACAAATCCTCTTTGAAAAAAAAACCGAACGAACTTATTCCCCAAACTAATAGATATGTTTATATTGCATATAGGAGGGTTTTTTGGGAAAATTTTTGGCTTTCGTTATATGTTGCATGTTTGGAGGTGATGGTCTCTAAGGGTCTGGACTAGTTGCCCGGAAAGGGTACTAGTGCTTGGGTTCGACTCCCGAGGGGACAAGACCCTCCTACATGCAATATAAACATATCTATTAAAATCTTTAATAAATAACCTAAATTCATGTTCGTATAAATATATTTGTTTTTAAATAATACATTCAATTTTGAAGTACAAAAGAAAGAGATAATTAATACATTCTAAAATATAACTTATAATAATAAACATACAAATGTATAATACACAATACATGACAATAAATAAATAAATATATATATATATATATATTATATATTTATATACATTAGATGAAAGCGAAAGTTAAAACTTTGATAGTCAGGGGATCCATCGCCTAAATGGAGAAGGCCCGCAGATGGCTTACATATACTAGTATATATACAATAATACATATATAATACACAACATATAACCACATATACTATAATACTATAACAATAGCGTAGTTTGGTTTCTCCCTTGATTTAAATAAACTTTTATTTGAAACTTTTTTTCTATATAATGCATTGTTTTTGAGTTATAAATGAATGTCTCAATATAAAAAAACTCACCCGGTAAATATAGTATCGGTTTCTCGAAAACGGCTCTAACGATTTGGGGGTTTTTGTGTTGACAATTCCCTAGTAGCACGATTTTGAGAATCTATATAGGCACTATATAGTTGCTATATAGTTTGAAACATTGTGCTACTAGGGTTCGATCACAGTCACGGTCTCATCTTCGGCTAAGTTGTTTTTGATGGGTTTTTTGTTAATTGAAATAATTATTCACAGGTGTCTTGTTTGAATAAAAATTTATAATTACATTTTTATTCAATTTCTCTTTAATTAGTTAATTGGATTTTTAATTTTAAAACCCACTAATAGATCATTACAAATATTATTATATATTAGAATTTACCAATTTAATTAATTAAAGGTATTTTTCTATAAATAATAATTTATTAGATATATCAATTTCATTCTCTTAAAAAATATCCGACAATTCGAAGGATCGTGTATCTCCTTCTTCAGGATTTAATAAGGTCAACGAAAGAACAATATTATTATTATACCAATTTGCCCACATTCGTTCATATTGATAAACATTATAAAAAATAAATAGAAAAAAAATAATCGTATAGGATCTGAAATAAAAACATAAAATTAAATAAGATTTGTTTCCAAGTTATATAAAAAAAAGCCACTTCAACCACTTTATTTGTAAACACACCTGTTTTGTTATGATTTAGACACCTGTTAATTAAAAACAAACAAAAAATTCCTAATTTTAATATAATATATTAATAATTGCTATAACCTATTAGTGGGTTTTAAAATTAAAAAACCAATTAATAAATAAAAGATAATTGAAAAAAAATGTAAACAAACTTTTTTTATTGAGATTTTCATCTATCAATAATTACTTTAATTAAGAAAAGATCAATTAAGATGAAATTTATCGAGGTTCAGACCTAGCCAGATCGCTTTCTCATCCTCAAAACTTGTTAATAGAATTTGTTTCATCAAAATCGGTAGAGCCGTTTTCAAAATAGAACTAAGATACAAATAAATATATATATATACGAACAAATATATAAACAATTTTTGCTCGTTTAATAAGAGTAGATATTTCATATGTTTAATCAAGAATTATGTTGTTTTTTTTAATTTCTTGAATTATCTTTTTAGTCCAGTTAAATTGTTCTCTAAAGTTTTATAGTAGTTTTGATTTCTTGATCCTATATGTTTTTTGTTCTGCTAAATCGGAATCTGAGGTTTGCTAACAAAATTTCGTCACGGAACATTGTCAAAAAGGTAAAAAAAAAAAAAAATCTCATTTTTTGGCGGTTTTTTGCTTATAACTCAAAAACTAACAACTTTTCGTAAATAACCTTTAATTTTCACAATGAAAGTTCATAAAATTTCCTCATCATCATTGAGTATACAGTCCTAAGACTGGTTTGATGCAACAATCCGTCTCCACTCGACTCTGTCCCCCGCCAGCTGTTTAACCTCTCTAAATGTCTGGCATCCCATATCCCCAATTATTTGGTTGAAATATTCTAATCTGGGTCTTCCCCTTTTCTTTCCCACCTCCCCCTTCAAGATATCCCTAAGCAGTCCCCCATGTCTCAGTGTGTGCCCCATCATCTGACCTCTTCTCTTCTTCAGACTCTTCCACAAGGTTCTTCTTTCTCCGATTTTTCCAAGAACTTCTTCATTTGTAATTCTTCAATCCATCCATTTGATATTCATCATTCTTCTGTAGCACCACATTTCGAAAGCCTCCAATCTCTTTCTCTCCGCTTTTCCAATTGTCCAGGTTTCACACCCGTACAAAATTTCCTACAAATATTATTATTTAAGTTTTTTTCACCGACCAACCCTTCTGGTTCAAGCTCTAGTTGAAAATTGGCGTATTTTTTTCTGTTTGCGCAAATCCCAAAAACTCGCACTTTTTTCGTTTTTTTCCCATTTTGACCATGAAAGTGCACGTTTTCAACAAAGACCATACTCTATACATTTTTAAACTAGATTAAATTTGCTAAAATTAAAACAATGTTTCATCTTAATTGGATAATCGGTAACCCGTGCCGCAATAAGGTTGAAGTTTTGAAAAAAAAAAAATCACAGTTTTTCCTTCATAAAATAAAAACCACTCATCCTAGAAACTTGATACTTATCTCATTCTCTAGGAAATTTTGTTGACTTGAACTTTTACTTGGACCACTTTTTTGATAAAACTTTTAGATTTATAGATATCTAGCATTTTCTATAACAGAGGATATGATCCGAATCCTCAAAAGTGTCATGTCAAAATGAGATTTTTTTTACCTTTCTTTGCATTTTTGACAATGTTCCGTCACGAAATTTTGTTAGCAAACTACAGATTCAAATTATATTATATATTATAGCCTTTATTGGTTCCAAGTTATACATTTCTTAGTATACAAGTTTCTATTATTAATTTTATAATTTTATCTACAGTAGTTTACAAAAGTTATTATAATAAATATTTACATCTGCATATACATACATACATATTTTATTTTAATTATTTTTTTTTTTTTTTTATCAACTTTTACAATTTAAATTTTAACATTTATAATAAGTACTAACTAGTTGGTTAGTTTAACTGTGGAACCAGACCCCTTAGGGCGAAGGCCTCTCCCAGCCTCTTCCATTCATTTCTGTCACGAGCTATTCTTGACCATGTCATTCCTGTGAAATTCGTTATCTCGTCCGCCCATCTTCTTGATTGACGTCCTCTTTTTCTTTTTTGGTGGGGGTGCCATTCTGTAATTCTTTTTGTCCATCTGTCCTTCATTCTGCAAATGTGTCCAGCCCATTTCCATTTGGATAGTCTGATTGTTTTTAATATATTTTCAGACTTAGATAGTTTATATAGTTTTTTGTTAGATATTCTATCGATTTTTCTTATTTTCATTATACTACGCAGCATCGCTCTATGGGTAGTTTCTATTTTCTTTTCTAGTTTTGTTGTTAAAGCCCAAGTTTGGGCTCCGTAGATCATTGTTGGTATTACGCACTTATTTAGTAGATTCAAATTAAGCACACCCAAAAACAAAGGGTCGAATAAAACTACGCCAAAATTTTCCGGCTAAAAACACAATTTAACTGGACTATTTGTTTTAATAAAAAATAATTCCCACTAAATATTTTGCTTCCTGGATTGACCCCCCCCCCCATGAAAATTTTCTGGCTACGTCACTGACTTTACCGCCCTCAGTCAAGACTTTTTTGATCTTGAACTCTTATGTTCCAGCAAAATAGACCAGACATAGATAGATAAATAAATATATTAAATTAATTATAATATATTAATTATTTTTAAGATTATTACTATTTGAAATATAAATAAAATTGTTTTTATTTTGTAATTTTATTTATTTATTATTTTTAACTATTTCATCGTAGCTTTTGTGGCCACAGGACTGCATATTAGGATCGGGCACCTGATTTTATACCAGGTATAGTAAACGTGGGGGATATGACGCACAATTCGGGTTTTTTGCAGAATCTCAAACGTTAATACCTATTATGAAATGATGATTGGTGTTAATGGTACCTAGGACTATTAGGCACTCATAGCATAAATTGCAGCTTTAATTTTAAAATAAGAACTACTAAAATTTATAAAAATATAAAAAGTCAACTTTTGCGTCATATCCCCGACAAGGGGGTAATATGACGCAGCCGGTGTGGGGGGCTATGGCTTATGGGAAATTACATGTAAACCAAAACTAAAAACTCAGAAAGTTGAAACTTATAGGTAAACAATGAAAGATGGGCGTACCTAAAAAGAATATGACCAATTTTAAGTATTAAAAGAGTACCTAACTTAAATAACATATTTACACAAGTCTGGGACCATGAATAGTTCCCTAGTCTTACTAATTGTTTAGGGGGTTCAGGTTTCCCAAAACCGCAGACCACTCATCAAAAAGTATATCGTCACGTAGGGGCCACTTGCACAACTTCTCGTTTTGTTTCACAATGCGTCATATCACCCATTCGACGCAATTTTAGGTAAAACATTGCAAATAGTAAACAATGAGGGCTATGTGAATAAATAAGTCTTAATAATGATTTTAAAAGAATATGCAATAACGTTGCAGTGGGTAAAATGAAGTTTCGAATGTTGGTTTGAGATTTTAAATGTTGGTGGGTGTATCCTCAGGGTTATCTCTCTTAATGCTTAAAATCTTAAATTGATTGAATTTACTGTGAATTTGCTTTACTACTTTTAGTGTGAAATTTAATAAAAATGGATTAAGAATAAAAATAAAAAAACAAATAAAATTAGATGGAAAGGAAGGATGTGGAACTTTTCAATAATAATAAAGATGCTGGTTAGAATTATTTAATATCTATAATGTGAATGTATCTTTATCCTTGCTTGACTTTAACAGAAAGAGAATATTTGTTAGAGAAAATGATGAAAGTAGGATTGTTACGCTCCTTGGTGGCGAAAGGTATATGATCGCCTTTTCAATCTTCTCGATTACAGCAATTTCCTCCCTTGGTAACAAATTCCTCTTCTTGGAATTGTCCTTCCTTCCGGCTGTCTTCTTGGAGACCGAATTTTAGCTTCTGCACCGATTAATTGATAGGCAGTGCACTTTGGAAGAAGAATTCTAGGTGTCCCGTAGAAATAGCGAAAGAAATAGAATTGGACTCCAATTTAGATATGTTTATATATCGAGTGGAAGGTAGGAAAATATGATGAGATAAGTATATGCTCTATCCTATGAATGTGTGGAGATCTGTCCTCAATGAATGTGTATAGAGAAGGGTGTAGTATGAAAAAGTATAGTATGAGCTCGCTCCAATCAATGTTTAGAGAGAAGTGAATTATGTTATTTGGTGGTTTGATCCTACCGGCTGCGCCAATTATGTTATTTGATGGTTTGTGTTGATTTCAAATAAAACAAAGTTTTAAGATGGAACACGATTTATTAAAAGGTGAATATAAATACAGGAGTTAGTGAAGGTACTGAAACTTTAAATAATAATAGATCAGTCTTCACTAGCATGAGGTACACTGTTCACGTCGGATGGGTAATAGTAAGTAAGTCTGTCTTCAATTTGGGAGACGAACTTTATAGCCGTCGAGCTGACATCTAGGGCTGCCGATGATAGGTCCTTGAAACAGCCAATCAGCGCATCTCTTAATATGGCCAATCCGGGAGCAGCTTGGTTGAGAGGAGAGCGTGGTGAGAAGAGGGGATGTGCGCGCGCAGCCTGGAGAAGTGGCGGGGGTCAGGGCAAAGCCAAATGAGTTAAGGGTGGCAAGGGTCGTCTTTGTCTTGAGATAACGACTTGCATTTTACAATTCTTATTATTCTAAACATTATTATAATACAAAGGTGAAGTTTAGTATTGGCACCTGAAGGGTTGCCAGATATAATTAATCTAATGAATTTATAGAGGTAGGATGTGATATCGGCAACTGGATAGTTGCCAGGTATAACTAGTGTCATCAATGGCAAACGAGAGGTGTCCTCCATGAATGTATGTAGAGAAGTGTCCCCAATGACTGTCTAGAGAGGTGTGTTTAAGGACTCCTGGCTTCGAATGCCTTGACTCTCCCTCTCTCTCTCTCTCCAATTCCTGTTATCCCAACCAACGATCTCTTCGAAGTAAGATTTCATATCATTGTTTATTTTCACTGAAAAAGGAGATATATTTAAACAATTCTTAAGAGGCTCATCCCCGCAATGCGCTTGTGGGGGAACATATTGACCCACAATAAGAGCTTCAAGAGAGCGCGGGAACTCAGGTGAGACACCCCCAGCGCCACCAAGCTGACGGAAGCGATACGCACAGCACCAGTACTACACCAGCGTCCATCCTGGCAACACACAAAAACTCTCGAGACCAGTATCGCTTCGAACAACCTGTACATATTTCCTTACTATTTGTAAATAAAGATATTATTAAAGGAAGCTTTGTTTGAGTATTATTTCGCCCCGAAATATCCCTCCAGCTCATGCAGATCCTTCAGTGGTGACCCCGCACTAAGAACGATTAAAACGCAACCGCGAACCGAAACCCGTGCCTTCCGCGACCAGTTCTTCCGCGACCAGCTCTTCCGCGACCGGAAACTCAAGCAGACGCCACCATGACCGACGACATCAACCGCGTAAGCGTCAAAACAATTCCGTTTTGGCAAGACAGGCCTCGGACATGGTTCAGCGTCATAGAAGCCCAATTCAAGTTGGCCGGCAAAATTTTGCTAATAATCTATATTTAGTCAAATCTATTGAACAAAAGAAATTATTATTAAGTTATTTTTTTTTTAAAATTTATATTTAAATGAAAATTTATATAGAACTAGAATTAATTAGATACTATTTTTACCCTCTCTTTCCAATCCGTCTCGCTTTGCAATCTCTTTATACAATATACCGATGGATACATTGTAACGTAGAATACACTAAACCAACAAAAATTGCAAAAGAAAACAAATTACGAAGATTTGAAATAAATATGATGAAATTTCACATTGTTGATCTTAGAAATGGCGGACAAAACAAATCATCCTTCCACGACGGTTCGCTTGTAACTGGGGGTAGAAGCAGCTTTACCTGTTGGTGATGGGGGTAGTATCATTCCCCAATGTCTTACCCACGCCAGAAGGCCGAGTTTTCGAGATCTCGAAAACGCGTCATATCCCCGGTTTTACCTTATATGCATATGAAATAATCCTTTTACGATAGATGGCCTTATAGGAGGTTATTTCTTAACGTACCATAAACTTGATTATTGGGAGTGCTATTGTGTATTAAATAAAACCCTTCGCCCCGAAATATTGGGGTAAAAATCAAAGATTAACAAGATAAAAATAATCGTTCAATAAAAAAATACTCAGATAAAAAAAACATTCTGATCCATACTCCCCTAAACCGTCATTAGATACCCCTCCCCCCACCCCCAATTTCTTCTAGCACAACAATATTTTACATAATCAAAAATTAATTAAAAATCAATAATACATAACAATAGATCTATTTATCCATTATTCAATGCGACCCTATTATTCAATTTACGATTATTAAAATTTAACAATATTACACTTATCTTATTATATTAAACGAGCCATTCTTGTATGTATATATATGATATCTACTCTTATTAAACGAGCAAACATTGTTTATTTATACATTTGTATCTTAGTTCTATTTTGAAAACGGCTCTAACGATTTGGATGAAATTCAGGGGTTAAGGGGGTTTTTTGGGTGACAATTCGATCTGTCACGGTCTCACCTTCGACAAAATTGTTTTTGATGGGTTTTTTCGTAATCAAATTAATATTATTCTCAGGTAGACAAATCCCATTCTTAGGGTTTTAAAAAAGGTTTCCCTTTTCCTTTGATACCCAGGTGGACAATGGGTTGCCTTAATTCATTGTTCTAAAAGGCCTTGAAGAAGTATTGTGATTGTGGATTTTAACATATTTTAGTTCTCCCTAAACGTTAGAAATATTAATAAACATTTTATAATTGTTTTTATAAAGAACTTTTATTTATTTAATAGAATGAAAAATAATCAAGAATTTATTTAAAAATATATTTCGCATAAGCAGGTCTCAATTTTCTGAAAAACTAGGTTTTATTTATTAATTGGATGAATAAAAATGAATCATATGGTTGAATCAAAACAGGTGCAGAAGGTGGGGCGAAGTGGTGGGGAATCCTGGGGTAAAGAGAGGTTTCGGGGTGGGGTCGAGCGGGGTGGAGTTTGGGGGGCGGGGGTCTACATTGGGCGACAATTATATATTCTTGTATTTTTTTAATTTGAAAACGGCTCTCAAATAAAAATCGACCTTTTTATCAGATTCAGGGGTTAAGGGGGTTTTTGGGTGACAATTTGATCTGTCACGGTCTCATCTTCGGCTAAGTTGTTTTTGATGGGTTTTTTTGTTAATTGAAATAATTATTCACAGAGGTGGTTGTCTCGATAAAAAATGTATATTTACATTTTTATTCAATTTACTTTTAATTATTAATTGGTTTTTTAATTTTTAATTCCACTAATAGATAATTACAAATATTATTATATATATAGTATATTAAATCGGCCATAGCCCACCAAGCGAGACTGGAATCACATATCAAAATGAAGAGGCTGCCCAACTCCTCGATGTGGACAACATGACACGGAGGCTCACACGCATGAACTTGTGGAAGGTGTCCACTGATAGGAAGAAAGAAAAAGAAGACAAATAATTTAAAAATAATTAAAAAAAAAAAAAAAATTAATCAAATATTATGTAAAGTATTGATTGATGTTGTATAAATCTTATTATGAGCAAAGTTGTAGGGGATGTGATTTCAGAAAACTTTTGTTTAAAAAAATTCCCCCCAAAAAGGGGGGGGGGAGGGTCAAAATATGAAAATTCTTGCTCTTGGACCAAACTCAACCAAATTTTGTATACATAATCTGTGAGTCACTAGAAGGATAGAAATGCAACAATTAACGACCCAAAGGGGGGGTCAAAATATGAAAATTCTTGCTCTTGGACCAAACTCAACCAAATTTTATATACATAATCTGTGGGTCACTAGAAGAGTAGAAATGCAAAAACTGGGTGCGGGGGTGGAGTGATGGTACGGGTGCGGAGGTGGGTTAGGGGGGGAGGTGGAATGTGGGTGAGGGAGTAAGACGGAGTAGGGTGAAGGGGTGGTGCGGGTTGGAGTCCGGGTGGCGTAGTGGGTGTGGGGGTCCAGGGGGCTAGGCGGGGGTGTGGTGCGTGGTGGTGGAGGGCATGAGGTGGGGTACGGGAGTGGTGAAGAAGGGGGTTGAGTTGAGGGCCCAAAGACGCTGGGGTGGGGCAGCGTGGAGGGATGGGGGAGGTGGGATGTTGGGGGGGGGGGGGGTGCTCCATGGCTAGCAAGAGGGCCGCCGAAGGCGGGCCTTGCAGCTAGTCTTAAATATAAGACTGATATTACTTATTAGCTGCTGGGCAGCTAGATTGTAATTGTTATAATAATAAAAAAAATATGTATAAATTAAAAGTTATGCAATTTAATTGATTAAAAATCGAGTTTTAAATCCCACAAACGTATTTTTTCTAAATTAGAATTTGGCAATTTAATTTATGAACTCAAAAATTGTTATTTAATTAAAAAAAATATTATACGGTATTTATTTATATACCTATACATATATACACATAATCTGTGGGCCACTACAAGGCTTGAAATGCAAAAATTGGGTGGGGGGGGAGAGGGTTAAAGAGATGTGGGGGGTCCACTGGTGGAGGGGGTCGTGGCGGAATTGGGGTCGGGTGGAGTGGTGGGGGCAAGGGGGATTAATATATAGCTTTTAACTGAAACAAAAAGTTACCGAGCATCGCTCGGTGGCCAGGTACTATTCTATAAACCTGATACTAAATTTCAACCCTCTATAAAAAAAATCTTGAGTTGAGATTCAAATTTCAATATTATACCATACAATAGTATTATATAATTTATTTTTGAAGATAATATATATTAATTTAAAGGTATTTTTTATCTTTTCTATTTTATCATATATATCTAATGATAATCAATTAAGCTATTTAAAATAGTTTGCGTGAACTTTCTGGGATTTCCCAATAGCCAACATAACTTCAAAGATAATATCAACATGTGGTTTAATTTAAATATAAATAATATTTCTTATTTTAATATATAAAAAAATTTTGAATTAATTTTTAATTGATACACATTTGATAGATATATTATGTTATATATTAGTAATGTGTTTTTTTAAATAATTTTAGCATAATTTTTGATTTATAATGTTGGTATCACTTTGCCACTTTAAAAAGAATGGCCTTCAAATTGGAATTCACAATCAATATCTTCTTAATAGATTCAATTTTTTCAAGTTAAACTATTTTAATTATTATTTTTATTTATTTTTAATTTAAAGGTAATACAATTTATTTATTTTTTTAAATGCATTTTGAAAATATATAAATAATTCAGGTTATATTAATTTCTAGATATGTACTTCAAAAATATTTTGATTTATATATTTATTTTAATTTTAAAAATTAAATATACTGGATTGCCTTGAGCCTATTAGCGCAACTATTGGAATTACTGCAGCTGCAGCTGCATTGGGTTCCGGGTATTATTCAAAAGTACACTGTAAACTTGTGGAATGTTGTGATAATGACTGGATACCTGCAAATTTTCAAGGTTTCTATTTTATAATATCTTATCTTTCATTTAAAATCACATTCAATTGTTGTTAATAAATAACCATTATTGCTTTCGAAGTAAACATTTGTTTTTAATTGTTGTTAATAAATAAACATTGATGTCTTTCTAGAACAAAAAACAATCGATTTAAAAATGCTCTTTTAAATTATTGTTATAAATAAATAAACATTAATTATTGCCTTTTAACAAAAAACTATATAAAGATAGCTTTTAATTGTTATTAGTAAATAACCATTATTGTCTTTTAAGAAATAATAATTGATTTCTTTGAACATCTCTGATTAGCTTTTATCAATCAAAATTAACAATTGTTTATTTCCAACACACAAATGTCAATTTTGACACATGAAATCTTATTTACAAGACATTTTTTTGTGATTATCTCTGGCTATTGTATTTTTTTTAAACAATTTCATTAAAAATCACATTCAATTGTTATTTATAAATAACCATTATTGCTTTCGAAGTAAACATTTGTTTTTAATTGTTGTTAATAAATAAACATTGATGTCTTTCTAGAACAAAAAACAATCGATTTAAAAATGCTCTTTTAAATTATTGTTATAAATAAATAAACATTAATTATTGCCTTTTAACAAAAAACTATATATAAGATAGCTTTTAATTGTTATTAGTAAATAACCATTATTGTCTTTTAAGAAATAATAATTGATTTCTTTGAACATCTCTGATTAGCTTTTATCAATCAAAATTAACAATTGTTTATTTCCAACACACAAATGTCAATTTGACACATGAAATCTTATTTACAAGACATTTTTTTGTGATTATCTCTGGCTATTGTACTTTTTTTAAACAATTTCATTAAAAAATCACATTCAATTGTTATTTATAAATAACCATTATTGCTTTCGAAGTAAACATTTGTTTTTAATTGTTGTGTAATAAATAAACATTGATGTCTTTCAAGAACAAAAAACAATCGATTTAAAAATGCCTTTTTAAATTATTGTTAAAATTAAATAAACATTAATTATTGCCTTTTAACAAAAAACTATATAAAGATATCTTTTAATTGTTATTAAAAACTTTGTCTTAAGAAATAATAATTGATTTCTTTGAAGACATATCTGAGAAGCTTTTATCAATAAAAAATAACAATTGTCTATTTCCAACACACAAATGTCAATTTGACACATAATATCTTACAGGGTGACAAAAAAAACCGGTTAAAGTTTGATACTTCCTAACACGAATGTTTTATACCGTATCCAATTAATTTTTGTTTTATCGGATTCTCCACACTTTTTTGGCCTAGAATATGTAGTTTTCGATTTAATATTGATTAGTTTATTGTGTTTTGGAGAATGTCAAACAAACGTGATGCAATATTAAACAAATACTATGCAAAAAAGAACGACATATAATTGAATTGAATTTCTTCCATCTTTCAAATTTAAATTTGTTTATTTATATTGTTGAATTTCATTATTGTTTAAGTATTTATATTGTTGAAGTTTTGAGTTGAGTTTGAGAGTTCAAAGTGTGAGCACCTATTCAAAATAGCTCTGTGATTTTTTCAATTTTTATTCTATCTAAAAGTGAAAATATTATATAAATTGAATGGATATCGATGAGGCAGTCCAAAAAAAAAAAAGAAGATAATTTATACTATCATTTTATTCTAAAACCAACGTTTCGGAAGCTATTCCCTCCTTCTACAGGGTTTTGAAAAGTCAGTGAATGAAATTCAATGCGGCGACATTTCCCTATGTCTCCTCTTTCAGTGGCAAGAACAATAATATATTCTATTTCATTCTCAGGAGAATTATAGTTGCCTGGATACCTGCAAATTTTGAAGGTTTCTATTTTATAATATCTTATCTTTCATTGATAACCACATTCTTCTTCTTATTTTTAAACCTATAGGTTTGTTTCTTCCGGAACGATCATACCATCTCTTCTTGGGACGACCTCTACTTCTTATTCCAACCGGCTTGTTTGTCATCACTTTCTTTACCAGTCGGTCTTCATGCATTCTTCTCACATGCGCATACCATTCCGCTCTTTGTATTCCACATTTTTCTCTAATATCTTCACTCTTCATCCTATCGAGCCTGGTCACGTTCATTATCCTTCGTAATGTCTTCATTTCAGTCGTTTCCAATAATTGAGAAGTTTTTGAAGTATCGGGTCTTGTCTCTGTTAATATTGGACGTACTACGGTTTTGTAGACTCGTACCTTGGCCTCCGTTCTTAAATATTGATTTGACCAGATTGCATTGTTAAGGCAACCCGATATTTTTGAGGCTCTTATTGCCTGATGTCTTACCTCTGTTTCTAGGTCTTGATGAGAGGTCATTTGGATGCCAAGGTATGTGAAGGACATGACTTGTTCGACAATCGTATCGTCCAGTTGTAGTTTATATCGGAGTGGTGATTTAGAGATTGTGAGAGTTTTGGTCTTCTTGGTTGACAGAGTGAGACCGAATTTATGCGCAACATAGCTAAATTTATACAGGAGGCGCTGGAGGGAATCTTCATCTTCTGCAACGAGTGCTACATCGTCTGCGTAGCAAACGCATGTTATATTCTCGTCCCCCAAGGAATATCCTTTTAGATTTTTGATTTCGCCAATGATTTCATCCATAACTATATTAAAAAGCAGCGGACTAAGGGAGTCTCCCTGCCTAATACCTTGATTCACTGGGATGCTTCCGGACAGTCTTCCTTCGATTTTTATTCTGGCGGTGTTGTTCGAGTAAATGTCCTGTATCAGGTTTATGAGATTATCTGGGATTTTAAACTTGTCCAGGATTCTTATGACGATGAAAACCACATTCAATTTTTATTAATCAATAACCATTATTGCTTTTGAAGAAAACATTTGTTTTTAATTGTTGTTAATAAATAAACATTGATGTCTTTTCGAAGAACAAACTAAACTGCAACGGATCGTTGCTAAACTTTTGTCCAAATTCATTTTGTAATATTAATATGTTTATTCCTTTATTATTAATCAGATATCACTTGCAATTCTGCAGTTCATGTTGACTTTAATTCAAAAATAATGATCGATTCTCATTTAATAGTCGAGGAATAACCATTCTACATTCGATTTTTGACATTTCGGTTATTATTGGTAACCATCGCTGAAGACATGGAGGAATCGATTTAAAATCAAAAATAACAATCGATTATTATCTAATACTAGAGGAATAACCTTATTGCATTCCATTTTTGATGTTTTGACTATTAATGGCAACCGCTATTGAAAACATGGAAGAATCGACTTAAAATCAAAAAGACCAATTCTTTTATGGTAAACAACTCAAGCTTATTTAGAAAAAACTAAAAAAGCACTGAAATAAAGTACTAATGTTTGTCGGCCGATATGTACCAAAAACTAATCAGCGCTTCATTTTGTTAAACTAATGGTAGGTTTTCAATTTCATTTCAATCGGTGCAACGGTGTGGAAAAAATCGTGGGTCAAAAAAACGATAACATCCATCCGCACTCACTAAATGAAAAAATCGCACTTTTTGGCCTCTCGACCTGACCCCATGTAATTTTTGGCAAAACCGTCACGTGCTAAAATTCAACCTAATTGAATACTACAATTTGTGACTTTAATTGAGACCATGGGTTTCGTAGTCTTTACCTGAGGACCCTTTAAAGCCACGCTTGCTGCGAGACCGATTACAATACTTTCCCCATGCTTCGCATTGGATAAAGTAAAAATAATCGATTTAAAAATTAGGTTTAAATAAACATTATTTCCTCTCAAGGTGGCTCCAGGAACTTATTATTAGGGGCCATCCATAAATTACGTCACAAGAATTTCAACATTTTTAGACCCCCCTCTCCCTCTCTGTGTCACATTTTCATTGTGCCCTCCCCCCCTCTGTATTGTTACGTCACACTATCCTTTTTATACCCCCTATAATTTAACAATTGTAGAATTTTTTTATTTTATAAATTAAACTCAACTAAATGTATTTAATATATTTTAAGCTTAATTTTTTAATTTGATTTTTGTGACATCACAATTTTTAAGATCACCCGGGGCCCCCTGTCACATTTAGTCTCAAATCTGAGATGCCCCCCCTCCCCCCTTACTGTGTGACGTAATTTATGGACGGCCCCTTACTCCGGCTCTAACCAAAGACTGTGTGAGAGGGTGGAGGTGACGGTGGGGGAGGGAATTTCGAGGATGGAGGCGGAATTGGGGTGGGGTGGGGGACTCTTGGAAAATGTTCACTTTTTTTTCAATGACTCAATAATTGAACTATAATTAATATTCTATTTCTTTCTAGACTGAGTGATAGGGGGAGGGAATTGGTTCCGGGGGTGGAGGCGGAATTGGGGTGGGGTGGGGGACTCTTGGAAAATTTTCACTTTTTTTTTTCAATGACTCAATTGAACTATAATTATATTCTATTTCTTTCTAGACTGAGTGATAGGGGGAGGGAATTGGTTCCGGGGGTGGAGGCGGAATTGGGGTGGGGTGGGGGACTCTTGGAAAATTTTCACTTTTTTTTTCAATGACTCAATTGAACTATAATTATATTCTATTTCTTTCTAGACTGAGTGATAGGGGGAGGGAATTGGTTCCGGGGGTGGAGGCGGAATTGGGGTGGGGTGGGGGACTCTTGGAAAATTTTCACTTTTTTTTTTAATGACTCAATTGAACTATAATTATATTCTATTTCTTTCTAGACTGAGTGATAGGGGGAGGGAATTGGTTCCGGGGGTGGAGGCGGAATTGGGGTGGGGTGGGGGACTCTTGGAAAATTTTCACTTTTTTTTTTCAATGACTCAATTGAACTATAATTAAATTCTATTTCTTTCTAGACTGAGTGATAGGGGGGAGGGAATTGGTTCCGGGGGTGGAGGCGGAATTGGGGTGGGGTGGGGGACTCTTGGAAAATTTTCACTTTTTTCTTTTAATGACTCAATTGAACTATAATTATATTCTATTTCTTTCTAGACTGAGTGATAGGGGGAGGGAATTGGTTCCGGGGGTGGAGGCGGAATTGGGGTGGGGTGGGGGACTCTTGGAAAATTTTCACTTTTTTTTTTAATGACTCAATTGAACTATAATTATATTCTATTTCTTTCTAGACTGA
The DNA here is from genome assembly GCA_024734495.1 of Forficula auricularia. Taxonomy (NCBI): domain Eukaryota; kingdom Metazoa; phylum Arthropoda; class Insecta; order Dermaptera; family Forficulidae; genus Forficula; species Forficula auricularia. The sequence continues at coordinate 15,039,953 of JALMQS010000128.1, forward strand.
GTGATAGGGGGAGGGAATTGGTTCCGGGGATGGAGGCGGAATTGGGGTGGGGTGGGGGACTCTTGGAAAATGTTCACTTTTTTTTTTAATGACTCAATTGAACTATAATTAAATTCTATTTCTTTCTAGACTGAGTGATAGGGGGGAGGGAATTGGTTCCGGGGATGGAGGCGGAATTGGGGTGGGGTGGGGGACTCTTGGTTAATTGTCAATTTTTTTTTTCAATGACTAAATAATTGAACTATAATTAAATTCTATTTTTTTACTTATGGAAAGTGGTAGGTTTTAGGTGAAACATGATGTTAGCTGGTATAGTAAAGGTGTCGTCACAGTGAGTGAGAGCAAGTCATCAATATATTTCGATTATTAGTCCATCATCATGAGAGTTTACAAGTTAATACTGTTTTAACTTGTAAACTCCTGATGATGGACTAATAATCCGAAATATATTGAGTTTGTATAAACCCCTTTGAGTTTTATTTCATTCACTGTGAAACTACACACCCTTTATTTTATTAATCAACTAAAGGTATTTAATATATTATAAGCTTATTTTTTTAATTTGATTTTTGGGACATCACAATTTTTAAGATCCCCCGGGGCCTCCCTGTCACATTTAGTCTGAGATGCCCCCCTCCCCCCTTACTGTGTGACGTAATTTATGGACGGTCCCTTACTACGGCTTTAACCAAAGACTGGGTGAGAGGGTGGGAGGTGACGGTGGGGGAGGGAATTTCGGGTGTGGAGGCAGAATTGGGGTGGGGTGGGGGTGTAGGTGGGGGACTCTTGGAAAATTTTCACTTTTTTTTCAATGACTCAATAATTGAACTATAATTAAATTCTATTTCTTTTTTTTTTAGAACTGAAAAATGATTTATCATCGAGTTTTATCGGTCAACATATAGCTGAGGAAATTGTCGTCAATACGCTTTACGCACATTATACTAATAAATCACCAAAGAAAGCGCTTGTATTTTCATTTCACGGCTGGCCTGGTAATGGAAAAAATTTCCTTGCTGAAAAAATTGTCAAACATTTATATTTCAATGGTAAAAATAGTAATTATGTCAAATTTTATCATGATCATTTTCCATTACAATCTAAAGTGGATGAATATAAGGTAAAACATTTTGAAACTTGTTTTTTTTTTTTTTTTTTAATTATTAAAACTTAAAAAATTAATCTTTTAATCGAATTTTTAAATTACATTCTGTTTTTCCTACATAAATCGCATCACAGTCTTTTGCATTTCAAACTATATACTCTCCTTTTCATATTGGGCAATTATGTCTTTACTTTACCATACATAGGGTATTGTCAAGTATTATAACTGTACGAAAAAAGTGTTTTTTTCCTTCTTTTTTTCAAAATATTCAAAAATCATGCTGAAACTATTTTGATTAAAAATGAGGGAAACCGCGGCATTTCGCTCACAAAAAGTTTTAATAAGTGAACACTCAAAAAAATTATATTTTTCGAGATAATAATTGTCTTTGTCAAAATGTCTGTTAGTCTGTGCGTTACCAAATTTTTTGGACGAGTTGAGTCAAAAACTAGTAAGAATATCAAAACCAAATTTCACACGTGTGTTGGTCCATTGAGATTAAGAGCTGATTAGATTTTGCGCAGTATCGACCGAAAATTAAGGTGGAGTGGGGGGGGCGGAAATTAAAATCTCGGTCATTTGACAAACTCAACCAAATTTTATACACATAATCAGTGGGACCCCAGGATTTCAAAACAAAAACTAACCCCTCCCCTCTACTTACTTACTTGACCCTCGGCGCGACAACCATTGGGGATTCGGCCTCATGACGATTTGTTCCATCTTCCACGGTCTTGGGCGCTGGTTTCAAGTCATCGACTCCAGAACCCTGAGTTCTTTTTGATGTTGTCCCTCCACCTGCATACGTGGCCGTCCTAAGGGTCTTTTGTGCACATGGTGTTGCTCCCATACTCTCCCTATCACCCTCATCTTTATCGGTGCGTAGCATATGTCCAGCCCATCTAAGCCGGTTGGGCTTTAATTAGCTGAACAATATCAGGTTGTTGGTAGAGTTCTTGAAGTTCTCTATTTGTCCTTATTCTATACTCGCCCCTTTCTTGATCCCTGACTGGACCATATATTAGTCTAAGGACTTTGCGTTCAAATCTTTTCAAAGATTCCTCGTCGTATTTGGTCAGAGTCCAGGTTTCAGACCCATCGTCGTCGTCGTCGGGATTTCTTCGTTGCCGAAGATCCTTCCCTCATTTAGCTTGTTGGTGAAGAAGGGGTGGGGATGTTTGGTGATGAATGAGGGTGACTGTGCATAGGCTAACAGGGGGGCTTGCACGTGATACCCCGCCTGCTGCTACAGGTACAGGCTCCGATCCCAGTGGCACAGATAGCTGAGACAACTAGTGAGAGTAGGTACCCTTAAGTAGCAAAGACAGTAGCCCAAGTCTTCAGGGCTGGGGAACGCCGCCGTACTTTTGAGAGCCTGTCTCATTCCGCCGCCGTCCATAGAGTAGGTAACCTGTCCCTGTCCCTACCCGGTCTAGGAGACCATTCCCCAGCTACGCCAAGTACTAGCCTTACCTAGACCCCCCAACACTCTTCAGCTTGCTGACCTGGTTTCCCGCTGGGGTTGGTTACCCAAACCTTCCGCCAGGTTGCTCAGCGTAACAGGGGCACCACGTGTAGGCGAGTGTGAGTTGGGGTGGAGAGGCTATGTTTCAGACCCATACATTGTTATTGGCTGGATGATGGTCTTATATATCGTAATTTTTTCAGCTCGGCGGAGAGCTTTGGACCTAAGAAGTTGTTTTAAGCCATATATGCATTTCCAGCTGTTCTGGATTCTCTCCTGTATTTCACATCTCGTTACATTATCATCAGTGATAAGTGTACCGAGATATTTAAATTCGTGGATCTTTTGCAACTTGGCGTTTCCTATGCTCAAGTTAGATGGAGTTCTTAATGTAGAGTATCTCTTTACATGCATATATTTAGTCTTTGCCTCGTTAATAGTAAGGCCGATTTTTTTGGCTCTTTCTTCCAGTCTCCTATAAGTCTTCATTGCCTCTTCTAAATTATCACTTATGATGTCAATATCATCGGCATAGGCCAAGGTCAATTTGGTTCCCCGAGGAGTAAATATCTTTGGAGTCTCATGAATCTTCCTCATCACCCACTCAAGCGCCAAATTGAAGAGCACCGGCGAGAGAGCATCACCCTGTTTCAAACCTCAAACGGTTCACTGAGTTGCCCATCTACCTTTATTATATTTTGTGAGCCTTCCATACACATTTTCACAAGAGCTACTAACTTCCTTGGTATTCCAAAGTTCGTCAGAATTTTCCATAGTTGGCCTCGTGAGATGCTATCATAAGCTTGTTTAAAATCTATGAAAATGTGATGGATGTCGAGATTATACTTTCAGCTTTGTTCCATAATTTGTCGGATGGAAAATATTTGATCTATTTCTCCTAAAGCCACATTGGTAGTCACCGATGATGCCTTCAGCGTACGGAGTAATACGGTTTAATAGGAAAAACCTTGTAGGCCACATTGTTCAGGGCTATACCTCTGTAATTTTAACAGATCATTTTGTCTCCTTTTTTGTGAATAGGTACTATAGTGCTCTTCTTCCATTCTTCCGGTATTTCTTCTCTTTGCCATACTTGTCTTATAAGGGTGTGAATTGCCATGTGAAGTGAGTCGCCTCCGTATTTTAACATCTCCGCTGTTATTGAATCGTACCCTGGGGATTTATTATTTTTTTGGCACTTCACTGCCATCATTGTTTCTTCCAGTGTGGGGTGTTCCACTTCCACTTCATCTGCGATTATCCGAAGGTCAATTTCCTCTTCCTCGATTGTGTTTTTGTTTAGAAGTATGTCGAAGTAATCCTTCCAGGTGTTCAAGATCTCCTGTTTATGATATCTTCTTCTTCTTCTTCTTTAGCCTGTTAACGTCCACTCCTGAACATAGGCCTCTTCCATTCTCTTCCATATCGATCTCTGCTGGGCTAACTGCATCCAGTTTCCCCCCGCGTGGCGTCGGATGTCATCTCGCCATCTTGCCTGTGGTCTTCCAACACTTCTCTTGGATTGTCGAGGCCTCCATTGTAGAAGGATTTTAGTCCACTTTATATTGTCTCTTGCCATGTGACCTGCCCATTGCCACTTAAGACGAAGCACTCGTTCCACCACATCCACGACCCCCGTTCTCTTTCTGATTTCCTCATTTCGGATTTTCTCTCTGAGGCTAACTCCCAGCATCGCACGTTCCATCGCTCGCTGGCAGACTCGGAGTCGATTTGCACTAAGTATCGTTAGTGTTACAGTCTCGAGCCCATAGGTAGCGACGGGCAAGATGCATGACTCATAAACTTTTCTCTTGAGGTTTATAGGGATGCGTGGTTGTTTGAACATCTAATGAACCTTGAGAACGAACTACAGAACATCAAATGGGACGTGCTGGGAATCAGTTTATGATATACATGATTATAAATAATTTTATTAAATATTAAATGTAATTGAGGGGCCAGGTTCTATGGTAAAGTCAAGTGGATGGCCACATCAGAACATGTCAACTAATTTTATTTGAACTTAATTATCTCTCTAAAGTAATTGGTGTTTTGAAAATAGTGTTGAACCCTAATTTTTTCATTTTTGGTTTTAATTTTTCGGAAATTTGTCCATAATATGGGAGAACTATCTTAGGATTTTCTTTTTCTTTTTCATTCTTTTGTGAAAACGTATAAACGTATAACTATCAAAATTGACTGTATGGGGGCGAAAGGGGGGTGGGGGATGGGGGGTAAAATTAGAAATTTTTAGCTTTTTTGTACCGGGTGATTCAATAAGGGTGACGAGGTACCGTATCTCAGGAACTAATAATCGTAGAAGTTTGGGAAAAAAATCCTTCAGAGAAAATCGACCAAGAAAAATTGCTGGAAATATTTTTTAAGTTCATACATCCACCGCTAGGTGGCTAAATAGCTTCGATCGTATAAAAAATGCAATTTTCTCAAAAATTTTCCAATATAAGTTTAAAAATGAATACTCTCACGTTAATGCCACCATAATAGTCCATCTTTTATGATAAATGACTTTTTATTGTAGGACGTAAAATAAAGGCGGGAGGGGATGCTAAACTTTTATGGACTGCAGTGTCTATAACTTAAGTTTGACTTAACGGAATTTTGTTAACAGGGTCTGGTTCAAGAAAGGAAGGTTTGGTGAATAAAATAAAAAACCATCCATGCCATTCTAGTTCTTGCCGCCCTCGCTAAGGGGCGTGTTTTATAAAGTTAACCGTTTTATTGATTTTTCTCCAAAATCTTAAATGGAACCGTATAATTATTTTATTAGATTCAGAAAGTAGATCAAATTTGCAACAAAATATGTTCAAACCTCATGTCGATATCTTTTTTCGTTTAACAGTTATTGCTTAAAGAATATTTTATTAACGAATTTATTAAAGAAACAAAATAGGAAATTGAGTTTTCAATTTTTTTTTCAAGTTTCGTAGTCAAGCATGCCATGGATAAATAAAAAAACAGTTTAAAACTTTGTTCTTATTTTCATCTAATCACAACAATAATGATATAACATAACAAACAATAAAATAACAATTAAAACATTAACATCTATTTGTGAAAAATCGCCGTTTCCATAGAAACTGTCAACCAAGTCTTTCACGGCCTTCTAAGAAATTAGACATTTTTGAAATTTAATACCTACTCACAGGCGACACAGAAAAGCGTTATTATCATTATTGTTGTGATTAGATGAAAATAAGAACAAAGTTTTAAACTGTTTTTTTATTTCTCCATGGTATGCTTGACTACGAAACTTAAAAAAAAATTGAAAACTCAATTACCTATTTTGTTTCTTTAATAAATTCGTTAATAAAATATTCTTTAAGCAATAACTGTTAAACGAAAAAAGATATCGACATGCGGTTTGAACATATTTTGTTGCAAATTTGATCTACTTTCTGAATCTAATAAAATAATTATACGGTTCCATTTAAGATTTTGGAGAAAAATCAATAAAACGGTTAACTTTATAAAACACGCCCCTTAGCGAGGGCGGCAAGAACTAGAATGGCATGGATGGTTTTTTATTTTATTCACCAAACCTTCCTTTCTTGAACCAGACCTTGTTAACAAAATTCCGTTAAGTCAAACTTAAGTTATAGACACTACAGTCCATAAAAGTTTAGCATCCCCTCCCGCCTTTATTTTACGTCCTACAATAAAAAGTCATTTATCAAAAAGGTGGACTATTATGGTGGCATTAACGTGAGAGTATTCATTTTTAAACTTATATTGGAAAATTTTTGAGAAAATTGCATTTTTTATACGATCGAAGCTATTTAGCCACCTAGCGGTGGATGTATGAACTTAAAAAATATTTCCAGCAATTTTTCTTGGTCGATTTTCTCTGAAGGATTTTTTCCCAAACTTCTACGATTATTAGTTCCTGAGATACGGTACCTCGTCACCCTTATTGAATCACCCGGTACATTTACTCTTTAGAAAACTGAGAGTTATTTATTTGCAAATATCTAAAAAATAATTTCAACCTCCCAAAATGTGAGTGGGGGGCAAAAAATTAATACCCCCAACCCATCCCAACCCAACAACATTCTTAACAAATTGGGGCTTAAAATCAATAACACCATAGAAACTACAAACATTACCACCAACAATACGAATCGATTTAGGTACTTATCGCCCCCTATGTATAGATCTCTGTAAATTAAAACTAACCCAGAAATTAAAGTTACGGCTCTTAAAAACACACAAGCCATCCAATCTAAATAAATCAAAAAATAATTTCAACCTCCCAAAATGTGAGTGGGGGCAAAAAATTAATACTCTCTCCGATATAGATCAAATTTTGTAATGTTAGTTTTTAAGACTATATAAAATGTAAGCTGTAAAAATCAATAGCCAAAATGAGTGCGGGGGGGTGAAAGAGGGGGCAAAATATTATAAATATATATTACAGACCTAATAATCACATGCCGAGACGCTGCCCGCCAGGGCCACATGCCCGGAGGGTCGAGCTGTAGAGGGCGTGCTGGAGCAGCTCGTGTAGCTATAATCTATAATTAATTGGTTTTGTTATAGATTATTCTTGTGCTACCTGGGTTAAGATAGGACAACTAAAACTAAAACTTTAGTGATTATTATTTTTTACTTTTTTTTTTTTTTTTATTTTTCAATACACAATTCAGTGAGAAAATAATTAAAAATGTTTTTATTATTTTTAGATTCAATTAAAAACAGAAATTATTAACACTGTTAAAAGTTGTCCGAGATCTATTTTCGTATTTGATGAAGTGGACAAAATCCCTGAAACAGTGTTGGATATTTTAAAACCTTTTCTTGATTATCATACACATATTGATTTTGTAGATTATAGGTAAATGTATTTTATATATATTATATTAGAAAATATTATCGTATGCTATTAAATGAGCAATTCTTGTATATATCTTATTATATTAAACGAGCAAAAATTGTATATATATATATATCCGGTCGGTTTCTCGAAAACGGCTCTAACGATTTGGATGAAATTCACTGGTTAGGAGGGTTTTGTGTTGGACATTCGATCTGTCACAGTCTCATCTTCGGCTAAGTTGTTTTTGATGGGTTTTTTGTTAATTGAAACAATTATTCACAGGTGGTTGTCTCGACAAAAATGTTTATTTACATTTTTATTCAATTTCCTTTTAATAAATAATTGGTTTTTTAATTTTATATCCCACAATAAGATCATTATAATTATTATTATATATTAAAAATTGGGCAATTTAATTGATTAAAAATTGAGTTTTAAATCCCACAAATATTAATTTGACAATTTAATTGATGAACTCAAAAATTGTTATTTAATTAAAAAATAATAATTATGCCATATTTATTTATATACCTATATACACATAATCTGTGGGCCACTGAAGGCTAGAAATGCAAAAACTGGGTGGGTGGGCGTGGGGCGAGGGTAGATGTGGGGCATGCGCGGTTCCAGGGGGGGGGGGCGATGGGGGCGACCGCCCTCCCCAAAGCATTGGAGATCAACATTTTTAATATGTTTATTTAAAAAATATTTTTTTTTAATTTTATTTTTTATAACAATAAAATTGAAAATAAAGTTCTGTGTGTGTGTGGTGTGTGTGTCTGCCCCCCCCCCCCCCCCCCCCCCGCTTGGACAATTCGATGGCGACACACTTTCGAGATAAAAAGTAGATCTATATATATCGGCCACCCCTGAACTATAAAAGAACTATTCCCCAAAAAGAACGATTTTTCCCATCACAAAAGGAAATGAATTTAAAAATATAATGCTCTTTTTATTTAGTTTGAGACAGGATCCATTTTTCATTAAGGGGGGGGTTAAAACTCAGTGGCTGCCGACCGCCCCCCCCAAATCAGAGGTCTGGATCCGCGCCTGATGTGGGGGTTCAGTGGTGGGGTGCCGGGGGAGTTACGGGGTTAAGGGGGCGGAGTGAGGGGGAGGGTGCAGGAGGTGGGGTGGAATGATGAGGTTCGGGGGGCGAAGTATGGGGGGATCGGGGATTAATATATAGCTATCAACTGAAGCAAAAATTTACCGAGCATCGCTCGGTGGCCAGGTACTAATATTTATATAAATAAGATGAGAATTCTTGTTTGTTAATTGTTAATTTCTTGTATTTGATTTGTATTGATGTTTTATTAATATCTGTAGTTAATTTGTATTGATGTTTTGTTGACCTAGACACCGAGGACTTGTGTCTCTAAGCAGGTCGAGTAATAAAGATTTATTAAATAAATTTTATAATTTTTCTCATTAATATATCAAAGAATAATTGATACGTCAACGAGAATTATTTTGACCGCGCTGATTTCAAAAAGATATTTTTGTTTCGAGAGACTACTGCGGATTACGCTATTGGAGTCTGCGGAGTATTAAGTCTGGACCAAGAGAGAAAAAGATGCTTGATCCACTTAGCTACAATCCAACGTCATTTTCCCTACATTAGATTCGCGATTGAATCAAATGTAGAAAACATTGGGTTAATTAATGGCAAGAATCTAACACACATGCTAATAGGCCGAGCGCTCTGGACTAGGAGATCGAATATACAGGGTGGCGCAGATGGATCGGGTGGTTTTAAAATACTTGTACAATACTTGTCAAACTGTCAATTTTAAAGGGCATTGGATTGAAATAAAAGTGCAAAAACGTGTAGTTACAATGGAAGTTTATTAACAAAAAATTAGTAAAGTTAGTTTTTAAAAATTACATCCATCAAATGCCCTCCTTCTCGAGCATTTCGATTTTTTCGCATTCTTGAGTCGGTCCTTGCCCCGTCTTGTTGGAACCACATATTGTCCATGTCGTAATTGTTCTCTTCAAGTTGTGGGAGAAGAAATTCTTCAATCATGTTCACATAACGCTGCGAATTAACAGTAACCGCCTGCTCCCACAACTTGAAGAGAACAATTACGACATGGACAATATGTGGTTCCAACAAGACGGGGCAACTGCACATACCGCTAGGATATCAATGCAAGCTGTACGCGCTCTGTTCCCTGGCCGTCTGATTTCCCGCAATGGAGATTCTCCATTGGCCCCCCTCGCTCACCGGACCTCACGGTATGTGACTTCTTCTTATGGGGCTATTTAAAAGGCAAGGGTGTACATGAACAAACCCCGACCATTCAGGAGTTGAAGCCAGCAATTCACAACGAAATCACATTAATTCCTGGTGATGTGCTTGAGCGGCAATGTGGAACGTTAAGGACCGACTCCAAGACCGCGTCGCTCGAGAAGGAGGGCATTTGATGGATGTAATTTTTAAAACTAACTTTACTAATTTTTTGTTAATAAACTTCCATTATAACTACACGTTTTGCACTTTATTTCAATCCAATACCTTTAAAATTGACAGTTTGACAAGTATTTTAAAACCACCATCTGCGCCACCCTGTATAACATCTGAGATTTCAAATTCACTTGGTGATCCATCCGAATGTCTAGCTATACGCGAAATGACATTGGATTGTAGCTAAGTGGATCACATCTTTTTCTTCTTGGTCCAGACTTAATACTCCGCAGACTCCAATAGCGTAATCCGCAGTAGTGTCTCGAAACAAAAATATCTTTTTTCAAATCAGCGCGGTCAAAATAATTCTCGTTGACGTATCAATTATTCTTTGATATATTAATGAGAAAAATTATAAAATTTATTTAATATCATTATTTCAAGTTAGAAATATATAAGTTCAAATATTATTTTCACTCAATATTTGACAAAAATTCCTTAAATTAGATTCGCGATTGAATCAAATGTAGAAAACATTCGGTTAAAGATTTATTAATTTAACATAACATAACATATTATTATAATATATATATATATATATCATATTGTTTTTGTCCTTAATTCTTTAACTGTTTATTAATTTATAATTTAATTATTATTTTTAGATATTCAACATTCATTTTTCTCTCTAATACTGGAGGCAAGGAAATAAATTTATTAATGGGCGATGCGTTTGTCAATGGAATCGAGAGAGAAAATTTAAAAATTAATTATTTTGAACCACTTATTCTAAAAGGGGCCTTCAATGAAAAAGGTAATATATATATATGTATATACCGGGTGAGTTTTTTTACCTTGAGACAGTCTTATAACTCAAAAACAGTGCATTTATATGGAAAAAAGTTTCAAATTAAAGTTTATTCATATCGAGGGGGAAACTAAACTACACTATTGTTTGTCGACTTAGAACAAGCTTTCTACTTAATCTACAAAAAAAACTGAACAACTTTCATAAGAATTATTTTTTTATACGACATCAAATAAATAAAATACATTAATCAATTACATCTAAAAACCTTAATAATTATTTCTAACAATTATTTAACTTAATTATCAACAATAATGATTAAATAATTAATTATTAAATAAATAATTATTAAATCGAAAAGTCACAAACTAATGAAAATAAGTGTTTATAATGATAATAAAACTGTTATACACAGATTTAAGAGATTATTTTCTACTTAATTGAACTAGTTAAAATCTTCAGTTTAAAAAAGTTTATTTCTCGTATCAATTCAGTAGATAGTTATATTGTATTACTATAATAAAAATGGAGTATTTTTTTTTGAAGACAGAATTGAAATGGTCTTAATTTATAAGGTGAATGTGGAAGAAGTGTTATGGGGCTGCCATTGAAATGGATGCCGAGCGTTTTCCTGATAGGAATACACCCTCAAAAGCTTCATTTTATTGTGTTGTAAATCTGTTAAAAAAATAAGGAAATTGTAACTAACTAAACCTCCCAAACATATCATTCGACTCAAACTCACTAGAATTCAGTGATAAAATCTCAATGCTAGGCGTAACTCTAGGGTCTGACCTTTCATGGAATGACCATATCTCAACCACTGCTAAAGCTGCAGCGCGCAAGCTTGGTCTCCTATTTAGGTCTAGACGCTGTTATACTCCCAGTCAACTCCTTATGCTGTATAAGGCTCAAATTCGTCCCTGTCTCGAATATGGCTCTCATCTGTGGAGGGGTGCCTCCAAGCATTCTCTTGCCACACTGGATGCAATTCAGAAGCGAGCAATTAAACTAATAGGAGAACCGGCTCTAACCAACTCACTCGACTCCCTGGCTCACCGAAGAACCGTTTCTGCCCTTTCCCTGTACTACAGATACTATCACGGTGTCTGTTCAGTCGAGCTGAAATCAATTATCCCCCTAATGCCCTCTTTACGCGAAACACGCGGTTTTCTAACGCTCAGCACCCCTTCGCTGTCAAATTGGATAAAATTCGAACAAGCGCTTTCGCCAACTCTTTTATCCCTTTGACCTCCAGAGACTGGAACTCGCTCCCTGCCACCATCTTTCCCGCGACCTATAACCTTCAGCTATTTAAGACCCGTATCCACAGATACCTTCGACCCCCGCCCAACCCATAAAATTCTTTTCTTCTTCTTTTCACGATGGAGGGGCCAACCCAGGCCTTTAGGGGTTGCACCTTTTTTGGTGTAACTCCTTCTCTCATCATTATCATAAAAAAAAAAAAAAAAAAACTGGAAATTATCCAGAACACTTGCGATACACTGCAATATTACAGAACATAGTCGGAAAATTATTAAATTATTAATTATTATTAAAATTTTTATTTAACAATTAAATATTTGATCATTATTATTTAATAATTAAGTTGAATAATTGTTAAAAATAATGATTATTTGAATTTTTTTAGATCTAATTTATTTAATATTTTGTTTATTTGATGTCGTGTAAAAAAATAGTTCTAATAAAAGTTGTTCAGTTTTTTTTGTAGATTTAGGCTATGTACAGAAACTTATAGGTTTCCATTTAAAAAACAGAACTTGACCTCGAAATACCCTTGAAATCTTGTTCTAGGTTGACAAACAATAGCGTAGAAGTTTAGTTTCCCCCATGATATAAATAAACTTTTATTTGAAACTTAATTTCATATAATGCACTGTTTTTGAGTTATAAGACTGTCTCAAGATAAAAAAACTCACCCGGTATATATATTTGTATAATTTTTCTAAACAAGTGAGATAGTAAAGTTAATTCAAAATATTGTTGTTATTCTTGTTGTTCCTATTTTGTTTATTTATATTATTTTGTTGTTTATAAATATATTATCAATTTATCATTGATGTAGAATTATACAAAATAAACAGCGTATTTTCGATTGCACCGTTAACAGCTGAAGTTCGAATTATTAAGGGTCGACTGTATATAAAATAGAAAGATATTTTAAATACATGTATTTTCAAGTGCCCAGATCTGCATGCGCGTAGTTAGGGGGGGGGGGCACGTGCCCTGCCCCCTAAAAAATTTAGTCAATATCTCAATAACTACAGAGGGGTCCAAAAAAATGTATCCACTGTTTAAAAGTCCATAACTTGCAAACTAATTGATGAAGTTGTCTCATTTTTGGTGAAAGTGTAGCTTAAAGTCCAACTTAAAGATATCACCACGCTTGCCAGACGGATTGGTGACTAGGAATCAGATTATAGCCGGTCAAAAATCAATGCAGGGACTCGGACTCGAACCCGGGACTCCTGCTTAGAAGGCTAGTGTCTTTAAGCTCTCGGCTAATCCGATTCCCTTCAGCTTATATTAATTGCGGGAAAAGATTTTTTTCTATGATCGTTTGGTATGGTGTGGGTATGCCAAATCTAATTTTGCGACCTCGATAGTCTGGGGGACAACTTTTGGCGGCCGAAAAACCTCGAAATTTTCTGACTTTTTCCAGTTTTTCGCTTATAACTCGAAAACAATTCATATTTTGTAAATAGCCGTTCTATAGTAAATTAAAGAGGACAAAATTTCGCGTCGATTAAAAAAAAGATATACAAAATTGGTCCAGTAGTTCGATTTTTAATGAGGATCCAAAAAACAGCCCCCAGGATTTGAATATCCCGAAAACTCGCACTTTTTTTCGATTTTTTCCCATTTTGACCATGAAGGAGCACGTTTTCAACAAAGAAGATTCTATACATTTTAAAACTAGATTAAATTTTCTACAATTTAAACAAAGTTTCATCTTAATTGGATAATGGGAACCCGTGTCGCAATGAGGTTGAAATTTTGAAAAAAAATCTCAGTTTTTCCTTCATAAAATGAAAAGCACTCATCCTAGAAACTTGATTCATATCTCATTCTCTCAGAAAATTTTGTTAACTTGAAAGTTTACTTGGGTCACTTTTTTGCTTAAACTCTTAGATTTGTAGATATTCAGCATTTTCCATAACAAGACATGATCCATTTTTGTAAAAAAATCGCAGTTTTCCTTCATAAAATGAAAACCACTCATCCTATAAACTTGATTTCTGTCTCATTCTCTAGAAATTTTATTGACTTGAACGTTTACTTGGACCACTTTTTTGTTAAAAACTCTTAGATTTATAGATATCCTACATTTTCCGTGACAGGATATGATTCCGAATCCTCAAAAGCGTCATGGAAAATGCTGGATATCTATAAATCTAAGAGTTTTATCAAAAAAGTGGTCCAAGTAAACGTTCAAGTCAATAAGATTTCCTACAGAATGAGATAGGAATCAAGTTCCTAGGATCAGTCGTTTTCTTATTTTATGAAGGAAAAACAGCGATTTTTTGCACAAGAATTGCAGTTTTTCAGAATTTTAACCTCACAGCGACACGGGTTACCATTATCCGATTAAGATGAAACTCTTGTTTGAATTGTAGCAAATTTAATCTAGTTTAAAAATGTATAGAATGGTCTTTGTCGAAAACGTGCTACTAAATGACCAAAATGGGAAAAATCTAAAAAAGTGCGAGTTTTTTGAATATTCAAAAGTGATCCCGGGGGCGGTTTTTGGATCCCACTGGACCAATTTTCCATTTCTTTTTTTTTCGACGCGAAATTTTATCCTACTTAATTTACTATAGAACGGTTATTTACAAAATATGGACCGTTTTCGAGTTATAAGCAGAAAACTGGAAAAAGTCGAAGTTTTTCGGCCACTAAAAGTTGTCCCCCACACTTTCGAGGTCGCAAACTTAAATTTGGCTTACCCAAACCATACCATCCTAGAAAAAAAACTATTTCCCCGCAATCAATGTAAGCTGAAACGCCCTTATTTACTGGCCTATATATATAAGGCGATGATTTTAGTTGAAATCGGATCAAACCACATGACGATTGGATCAAGCCAATGTAGGGATCGATTTTCTGCCTTTTGTTTTCAATTAGAAATGTAATTTATTTTTCGATGTTAATCGATTCGTGGCTTATGAAAGACTAATTAGTGAAGAAGGAGACCACGCCCTTTTATAATTAATCGAGCGCGATCTAGGAAAAATTATTAACCAATCACCTTAATTACCAATTAAATCCACGGCTATAAAAGAGACGAAGCCGTAATTAGCAGGCAGTTGCAATTCAGCTCTCGCTGTGTGAAGAGCTGTTTTACGCTCTCCAAGAGTTCGCCTGTCGACTTTGGAACGATTGAAGAACAAAGCTGTACGAAATCTTGTAACCACGAAGAAGTAATAAATTTCGGGCCTTGTGCCATTTATTTTGTTGAAAGCATTTTTCACCGCCTCAGGGCAATTTCTTATTTTTAAAAAGCATTTTTCACAAGCCTCCGGGCCAATTCTTATTTTGGGAAAGCAAATTTCACGGCTTTACGCCACCAAGAGAGGTTTTCACCTCTGAAGAAAATCGACGACATCGGCGCTCCTCCGACATCTTTCCACCAAGCCAATGTAGGGATCGATTTTCTGCCTTTTGTTTTCAATTAGAAATGTAATTTATTTTTCGATGTTAATCGATTCGTGGCTTATGAAAGACTAATTAGTGAAGAAGGAGACCACGCCCTTTTATAATTAATCGAGCGCGATCTAGGAAAAATTATTAACCAATCACCTTAATTACCAATTAAATCCACGGCTATAAAAGAGACGAAGCCGTAATTAGCAGGCAGTTGCAATTCAGCTCTCGCTGTGTGAAGAGCTGTTTTACGCTCTCCAAGAGTTCGCCTGTCGACTTTGGAACGATTGAAGAACAAAGCTGTACGAAATCTTGTAACCACGAAGAAGTAATAAATTTCGGGCCTTGTGCCATTTATTTTGTTGAAAGCATTTTTCACCGCCTCAGGGCAATTTCTTATTTTTAAAAAGCATTTTTCACAAGCCTCCGGGCCAATTCTTATTTTGGGAAAGCAAATTTCACGGCTTTACGCCACCAAGAGAGGTTTTCACCTCTGAAGAAAATCGACGACATCGGCGCTCCTCCGACATCTTTCCACCAAGCCAATGTAGGGATCGATTTTCTGCCTTTTGTTTTCAATTAGAAATGTAATTTATTTTTCGATGTTAATCGATTCGTGGCTTATGAAAGACTAATTAGTCGAAGAAGGAGACCACGCCCTTTTATAATTAATCGAGCGCGATCTAGGAAAAATTATTAACCAATCACCTTAATTACCAATTAAATCCACGGCTATAAAAGAGACGAAGCCGTAATTAGCAGGCAGTTGCAATTCAGCTCTCGCTGTGTGAAGAGCTGTTTTACGCTCTCCAAGAGTTCGCCTGTCGACTTTGGAACGATTGAAGAACAAAGCTGTACGAAATCTTGTAACCACGAAGAAGTAATAAATTTCGGGCCTTGTGCCATTTATTTTGTTGAAAGCATTTTTCACCGCCTCAGGGCAATTTCTTATTTTTAAAAAGCATTTTTCACAAGCCTCCGGGCCAATTCTTATTTTGGGAAAGCAAATTTCACGGCTTTACGCCACCAAGAGAGGTTTTCACCTCTGAAGAAAATCGACGACATCGGCGCTCCTCCGACATCTTTCCACCAAGCCTTTCGAGTCAAAAACTCATCTTCATCCATCATCGGGATTATTTCCTATACTATTTTGATTAAAAAAATTGAGCAAAACCATGGTATTTCGCTCTACAAAAAGCTCTAATAAATGAACGTCGAAAATATTATATTTTTTGAGATAATAATTGTTTTGTCAAAATGTCTGTTAGTCTGGTTGTCCGTCTGTTAGTTAGTCTGTGCGTTGCCAAATTTTGTGGACGAGCAAGCACAAAAACTAGTGTGAATATCGATACCAAATTTCACACGAAGTTTTGGTCCATTGAGATTAAGAGATGATTAGATTTTGGTGCATATCGACCCAAAATTAAGGAGGATTGGTTAAAAATTAAAAATCTAAGCCATTTGAGCAAACTCAACCAAATTTTGTATACATAATCAGTGGGACCCCAGAATTCTAAAAATGCAAAAACTAACAGCCCAAAATGGGGAAGGGGGGTCAAAAAATGAAAATCTTGGCCATTTACCAAACGCAACCAAATTTTGTATACATAATCAGTAGGACCCCAAAAGTCTAAAAATGCAAAAACTAACCCTCCAAAATGGGGGGAGGGGGGTGTAGGGTCAAAAAATGAAAATCTAGGCTCTTGTACCAAACTCAACCAAATTTTGTATACATAATCAGTGGGCCCAGAGTAATCTAAAAATGCAAAAACTAACCCCCTCTCTCCCACATGATTATTAATAATTTTAATAAATATTAAATATAAGTGAGGGTCCAGATTGTATGGTAAAGTCAAGTGGATGGCCACATCAGAACACGTCAGCTTATTTTAAATTGTAAAACAAAACAATTTTGTTGTAGAAATATTCAATAAATTTGTCACAACATATTTAATATATGATATACAGTAAACTCTCGTTTATTTGCTGGCGGATTATCCGCTTTGCGGATCATCCGTGGTCTTCCTGCATAAGTCTGCAAGTCAAGAAGAGGTGTTTTATCTCGAAAACAACAAAAACTGCTGACGGATTATTTTGTGCAAAAGTAAACTTTAAAAACTATGTAACTATGTGCACACATACATAATATGTTTAACTTTTAAAATAATAAATTTTTAAACCTACTTCTACTGTGATAAACATTTTTTTAAAGCATTTTTGTATTGATTTGTATCTTTTTTGACTATTTTGTGGGTTATCCGAGGAATTGTTTTATCCGCGGTTGCCGCGGCACCCGATTGCGCGGATAAATGAGAGTTTACTGTACTGTGCAATGAAGTCAAGGGTAGATTGCATATATCGTAAAATTATAAGTTTACATTCGTTTGTACTTTTTAGTGCGTTACTGAAAAAAGTGTGTTTATTAGTTTTTTTTAAACTATAATTTATTTAAATTTTTCTAATTTTTCTAACTGATATAACAAAGAATAATTGACCTATCAATGAGAAGTGTTTTTTTTTTTTTTTTTTTGATAGGTCAATTATTCTTTGTTATATTGGTTGGAAAAATTATAAAA
Source organism: Forficula auricularia (assembly GCA_024734495.1). Lineage (NCBI taxonomy): Eukaryota > Metazoa > Arthropoda > Insecta > Dermaptera > Forficulidae > Forficula > Forficula auricularia. Next base: position 15,057,816 of record JALMQS010000128.1, read on the forward strand.
ATTTATTTAAGATCATTATTTCAAGTTAGAAATATATAAGTTCGAATATTATTTTCACTCAATATTTGACAAAAATTCCCTACAGTTGATTCGTGATTGAATCAAATGTAGAAAACATTCGGTTTATAATTTATTTTTATGCTTTTTAGTCTTAATAGAATATATTTTAATCCAATATATTTATTTTAATAGATAGCTCTTTATTACTTTGCCATATATATTCTCTAAATCATGTAATGATATAGACTTATAGGATATAATGTGAAGTATTGAGTTCACCTACCGGGGTCCTGACTCTTTGAGAGCTTCTATCTCAGAGATGAAATAAGTTAATTTCACTTTGTGACTTCTAGATGGAAGGAATCAATGACCTTTATAATTTGGCACCGGATTTAGAACATAAAACTGGATATTGTGGGCTCCAAAAGTGACCAAAGATCCATTGGTCAGTGCGTACTTAAGTATGTATGTTTTTTTTAATTCTGATTTTTTTCTAAAATAATTTTGGGTCCCCACTGAAAATTGTTTATGAGTACATGCCTGGATAATGAATCTTATCTTATTATATTAAACGAGCAAAGTTTGTATATATATGTTTCTCGAAAACGAGTCTAACGATTTGGATGAAATTGACGGGTTTAGGAGGGTTTTGTGTTGGACATTCGATCTGTCACGGTCTCATCTTCGGCTAAGTTATTTTTGATGGGTTTTTTGTTAATTGAAACAATTATTCACAGGTGGTTGTCTCGATAAAAATGTTTATTTACATTTTTATTCAATATTCTTTTAATAAATAATTGGTTTTTTAATTTTATATCCCGCAATAAGATTATTACAATTATTATGATATATTAAAAATTGGGCAATTTTATTGATTGACGGATTGGAGATTGAGATGGGGAAGACGATAATGGAATTGAAATAATTATCGGAAAAGAGGTTTTTTTATTGAATTAGTTTTTTCCTCTTATTAAAAACAAGGACTAAAAAGATGATCAAGGACACTCGATGGTGGAGAAATAATCTCCGGAGTCGAAGCTAAAATACAATGTATACATAAATTCATGTAAAATAATTGGTTTAATAAATTATATTTTATTGATTAAAAATCGAGCTTTAAATCCCACAAAAATTAATTTGACAATTTAATTGATGAACTCAAAAATTGTTATTTAATTAAAAAAAATAATTATATCGTGTTTATTTATTTACCATACCTATATACACATAATCTGTGGGCCACTGAAGGCTAGAAATGGGGCGTAGGGGGGGGGGGGGGGGAGTGAAGTGGTAGGGGTCCGGGGCCGAGGGGGTTTCGGGGATTAATATATAGCTATTAACTGAAGCAAAAATTTACCGAGCATCGCTCGGTGGCCAGGTACTATTATATAAAACAAGACACATTTGGTAGGTAAATGTAAAGCAATTAAATGAAAGATATGCTGGATTACCGGTGTCTTTCTAGAGTAGGCTTCTGAAATCTGTGATGCATATGCCACAAGATTTAATGAATAATTGAGAAATAATTAATTTCATTTAATGGATAATGGATCAGATTAGCTCTATTCTAATTCTTATATATATTATTTTTTGTATCTGCTTTTTTCCACTTTTCCACTTATCTTTATTGAATCTTTTACTCTATTCCCTCAGAATCTCGGGTCCAACGAACGGTCTTTTCGTGCATTTCTAAAAGATACTCGTTAATAATTAATGTAGGATATAATAAGAATGTTTCTCACATTAAATTAAAGTTTGAAATTTAGTAAAAAACAAAATATATGGTATCTTCAGCGATTTTATTAACATATAAATACTCATTAGTTGTTTCTTCGTGGTTATTAAAAGTTCTTTGGCATCAGCCCAAAACACCGAAATGGCTCTTTCCGCCAAGTTATCAACTTCTAAAAATCTACTCAAAATTAATTACCAAATTCTCCCCCCAAAACAAACAAATAAATGGAAGATTTATTTATTATGCGATGTATTTAGTAAAACAGTATATTATATATCTGGTGAATGACACCGGTTTCCGTTAAGGCTGTGATAAAGGTATTTATAATGTCTTTTAATCGTGGAGGTTGAGATTTCTCTGCCGCTATCAGTGTTGCTTAAGCCTCGAGAGTAAATCCTGGTCATAAATCAGAGGCCATTTTCTATGCAGAAAACAGGTAGCTAAGCAGATTAAAAATGTTCAATAATAATTTAATTCGTGTTATTAAGGGTTGGCTGGCGTGGCCGTCGTGTGCGGTCCTTACGTGACAAATTCCCGGGCTTGACGCATCACGAACCGGCCCCACTTTTATTTGCGGGGGCCCCCACTAAACGAAAATATAAAGCGGCAATAAATCGGTGAAGGGTGCATCCCAGATCCAACGGGAAAGGTGGATCGTCTATAACGATCCGATGGCTGCTAATTAGCGCCGTTTGCAGAGGCCCACACGCAGCCTGGCTGGCTGGCCTTTCTCTCCTCTACCTCTACACAATTGCTCAGTTATTTTCAAATTAGGTTCTAAGCCTGTTTTTCTCTTGATTTTTACCTCTTCACTCATCATCTTTACTATTTCACGCTTGGGATCTCTCTATTTGTTTAAACGCATAAACAAATATTCTCTCATTCATTTAAGAAATATAAAATTTATTTAATCATAATTTATGAATGAAAGCTTTATGACACACACCACACGAAGATTTTAATCGAAGACAACATTTTGTCGCATTTCTTTCTTGTATCTATTAACCAACTTAACCCCCCCCCCCCCCTAATACAACAAATTCAAAATGATGTTAAGTAAATATGAACATTATGAAATAATCATGAGTTCCTACATTTGATTGCAATTTTAGCTCAAAAATTTGATTTTAGTTAATAGAGTAAAGTTTAGTTATAACTTATAACTCAAGTCTCTAATTGAACTAAAAACAAGCAGTGAACTGAAAAATCTAAGAGCGTTTTGAACGATCATTTCTCAAAACTCTGACCTATTATAAAAGATCGGGAAATTGCATGATAATCAGCTTAAAAAATTCTACTGGAATCCATTGTTAGGCTTACGGATACAAATTTTTGTTTAATTTTTGTCAAGAAGTGAAATTTGAGTGGCCATAAAGCTGTTATGACTTAATCCCATTATAATTTTGATGTATACTTTAAATAAAATAATTTTTATTTAAAATTAGTGTTTAAATGAATTCTTGCCCACCAATATATGTACTTTAAAAGAAAAATTTGCCTGCTGCAGAATTGAATTTGACTCAAAGAGATATTATTAGAATTGGAGTAATTT
>JALMQS010000128.1:15061202-15167453 GCA_024734495.1 Forficula auricularia
GAAACTTGAGGAATGTTTTTTTTTTATTCATTTCAAACGAAATGAGTCTCTAGGAGCATAAAAATTCGAAAATATCCAAAATAAGGGGCACCTAATATACGGGCTAGGCGCTCGGAAATGTTACTAATTAAAAATGGTGTAATTTTGTCAATTTTTTTTTTTATTTAAAAACTTTAGTATATCGTAAAACCATTTCAAATTTTAAGAAAAATATGTTATAATTGTTAGAAGTAGACACCTTTAGCGCGAATAATAGCATCGAGTCTGTCCGGGAAGGCTTCACACGCTGCACGAATGTGGTCTGATGGTATTTTGCGAAGAGCAATTCTAAGGGCCGGTGATGTCGCAAAGCAAATGCTTTTTACCATCTACCCTGTGTCAGTGGTAAAAAGCATTTACTTTGCTACATACAACCGGCCCTAAGGCGTTGACCGTCTGATAAGTATTTTTTAGCTGATACTTTGGCCTCAAGAATGGACCACATGGAAAAATCCATTGGGTTTAAGCTCGGGAATATGGTGACCAGTGTGAAGAAATGAAGCTGGGAACTTTTTCTTGTAAAAAATGTTGGGTTTCACGGACTTTATGGTATGGTGACGAGTCTTGTTGAAACGTCCAATGGTTTCTACCGAATTGTATACGTGCCCAAGGTAACAAAACATCGTTTAAAATCTTTTCATGGTAGATGGTAACAATTCGAGCGCCGAACCCTGTATATATTGAATAAATGATGTCACCTCTATCAGGATTTTTGCCAGTACTAGGTAACTACTGGTTGATTAATTCGGTATGAAAAAAATGGAAAAAAATAATCAAATTATGCAAAAATTAATAAATAGAATATGCACAATATAAATATTAATTAAATTATAAGTCGGACTTTCATTAGAAAATAATGATTTTCTATGATTCTCTTTTCATTCTGAAACTTTTGGGTCCAGGCACGTTATAAATTTACATGAAGCTAAATTTTTTTTTTATTTTTGACAAGGCTTGGTTCAATCACATATGTGTACCGCATTTTGTGTATAACTCCTAAATAACTGAAGATGGCCAAATAAAATTCAGGCCGAAACATTTTATTAAAGGTGTTTTATTGACAAGGAGAAACAAAGAGGTTGTCCTCTGCTTGATGCAAATAAACATACACACATATATATCGAGATATATATTATTTATTTGTTTGAGACTATAGTTTCGAAGACTTGCTAGCCGACCACCAGTGATGAAGAAATACTCAAGTTTTCAATATCCATATGATATTGACTCCATGAAAAACATTTATAATTGAAGAAAGACTGATGATGAAGACCAAGTCTTCGAAACTATCGTCTCAAACAAATAAATAAATAATATACAGATATATCATCTCGATATATATGTGTGTATGTTTATTTGCATCACAGAGGACAACCTCTTTGTTTCTCTTTGTGAATCAACAACTCTGCTACTCTCGGCAAAACAAAAACTTTTCAGTGTTTTATTGAACCCAGTGATTCCATCTTTGGCTGATACCTCCTCCTTCATCTAGTACAACAATGATTTAGAACTATATTTTATTTTAACCTATTGAATAACAGAAAGTAAATTTTACACATGAATGCAAAGTAGTTTTCACTTACCCCGTTCTGTGTTGTGATGCAACCGTGATGAAACATGAAACAAAAAAGAAAAAAGAAACAACAGATTATTATTAAAGTGAGAATAGATGATTTGTTTATTTCTTGAAAACATGAAATTTAAGATAATATTTGAATTGGTAGCAAATTATAGCCATTAGGCATAATGATAATGTTCAAATAATACAGGTATTAATAAAGTGGGCAAATCTCATGTAATATATTTGACATTAGGCGCTATTAGTCATGTTAAATAGTTAGTAGAAACGAATTTAATGAAAAGTATATTAGAGGGGAATGTCTATTTGTTTGTGCTGCTTCGATGGAGGTAAGGCCCCTGGGGCATGGAGTTCTTCTTTCGCTCCCACAGATTCAATCAAAAGTGCGTGCTTATGCATTGCCCGAGGTGTGTGTGTGTCTGTCTGTCTGTGCCCAAGTTCATGTAAATGTGAAAGTCAGTTAAGTCGACTTAAAACCCCCTCCAATAATCTGCTTGACTTGTTTTTAGTCTGGACTTCAAGTTAGGTCAATCTATTTATCCCTCCTAAAAAAAAAAACAAAAAACGTTTTATTGCATATATATATATATTTATATGCAATGACAAGCGGCTTGTCTGTCGATAAGGTTATTTTAGGTGTGCACCTTTGGCCAAGTAAATCCGGCTTGGAGATCAACGCACTCGCTGTCATCGCCGGGGAAAAAATACATCAGATTGCACTTGTGGCGAGGAAATTCAGAGATTATCAATGGATGGTAGAGACCAGTCGGATCTAACTTTTTTATTGGATCACTCATATTATATCAATTAAAACAAAAACAAATAAATTCTATTAACAAACTTTATGCAACAAAGATAAAATCTAGTTCCGATTCCTATTCACAAAAATTTATTATAATCTAGGTAAATTTACATTTTATGTACTAACATTACTATACAATTGGAGTAATTTTTGGAGACGGACTGATAAGTGAAATTGAATGGTTATTGATGAGGCAGTCCAAAAAGAAGATAATTTATACTATCTTTTTTATTCATCATAAGCCGACGTTTCGGAGGCTATTACCTTCTTCAGGCTTTTGAAAAGTCAGTGAAGGAAATCCAATGTAACATTGGCCTCTGCTTCTCTTTCAGTGGCAGTAACAATAATATATTGTATTTCATTCTCATGTAGTATTACTACATTATAATTCTACTGAGAATGAAATACAATATATTATTGTTACTGCCACTGAAAAGGAGACAGAGGGCAATGTCGCATTGGATTTCCTTCACTGACTTTTCAAAACCCTGAAGAAGGTTGGAATAGCCTCGAAACGTCGGTTTATGAATAAAAAGATAGTATAAATTATCTTCTTTTTTGAATGCCTCATCAATATCCACTCAATTACTATACATTTTCTTGAACCTTTATTCCAGTGATATTTAGGGCCAGTTGCATAAACATATAATCTCCTAGAAAATCATAAGATGGTGTCATCTATTAAATCCGATGGAATGGAATATTTTTAATTATATGTCAGTGGGGTTGTTTTTCACCCCCTCGGTAATCGAACCCGAGTGCCAGTAACAGCAATCCGGGCCACCTGGATCACCTGCGGGATACGAACCTCTCTGACATATGCAAACGCGTAACATATTTTACTCAAAGATTGTTATCTTAATTTGTAAAATTTCGCGATATAGTGATTCTAAATTTAAATATATAGCCATGCCATATAATTTAAATAAAGGTGGTTGAGTGTTTCGAATTTTGAACAAATTCAAAATTCGAAGGGCAATGGAATGACTTTTCCTAATTTAATATGAAAGATATTAATTTGCCGAAGGTAAAAGATTCAAATTTACTAGAAAATCATAAGATGGTGTCATCTATTAAATCCGATGGAATGGAATATTTTTAATTATAACGGTAAATCACTCGTATCCATAATAAGCATTAATTAACAGGAATAGCAGGGAATTGGACAAAAATTAAAAACAGAGTTTTTATTGAATGGGCCAGACGTTTCGTCGATTAATTTCGACTTCCTCAGTGGCTCATTCTATCACTCTTTGTCAAAAGACAATTCCACTACGCGACGAAACATCCTTTAATCTTTTTTAGTTAATAGAGTAAAGGGTGTGTAGTTTCACTGTGAAACTACACACCCTTTACTCTATTAACTTAGGTGTGTAGTTTCACTGTGAAACTACACACCCTTTACTCTATTAACTAACATCATGTTTCACCTAAAACCTACACCACTTTCCATAAGTATAATCTTTTTTATTTAAACTATAATACATTGTTGGCTTATGCCTCAATTGCTCAAGAATCTTGAACTTTTTCACACTTGAACAATCAAAAAATTAAAAACCTTTAATCAAAATTTATCACAAAAAAATATGTTGTAACGTAAATTTGAAATTTGGTATAAGAGTGCAGTTTATTTGTATAAACTTATTTACCATATTTTAGCTCACTAGTTTAAAACGTTCGATGCCCATATAACATTTTGAATTTTGTTATTTTCGAATCGGAACCTAGAAAACTCAAAATCAGTTCTTTAGTTTTAAAAATCAAACATATTTTGCCTTCCTTACGAACTTTCTACGATCTTGGGTTCTTGAGGTATCCGAATTAAGTCACTAAAGCAGACGCTTAGACAGACTAACAAAAAAATGCTTAAAAATTATTTTTCCCTATACTACAAAAATTTAAAAAAAAAATTCTAGTGAATTAAACTGCTTGGTGTACCGAGTGATTTCCAGTAGATATAATAGTTTAATTGAAAACTTTTTGTTTTGCCGAGAGTAGCAGAGATGTGGATTCACAAAGTGAAACAAAGAGGTTGTCCTCCTGCTTTCTACTAAAACAATAAAGATACACACATATATATATAGAAATTATATATCTGTATAATGGTGAACGATACAGCGTCTAATTTATTTTCTTGGTTTTGTACCCTCAATATCTGAATTAATCATAACAATGCATAATTAAAACGAAAGTTACTTTTAAGATGAATGGAATTCATAATTGGCAAATTTATAGCCGTGTATAGTAAGCAAAGGACCTCTAGTGGTGATGAACTGATTAATATGAATTAATCATTGATTTGTGTCGCCCTCAATGGGTAAGAAGGTAATTAAGGTAACGTGAAAGGCCGACGCCTTGACCCGGAGCAGGAAAGACCGACCTCTTGTATATTGACCTTCAAAGTGATAACACCTAAGTCGTATTAGCCCCAGTGAATTACATCTGTTAGCAAAAATCTTTGTGAATCCAACTAATCTCGTCACATTTTGGATTTATGAATGTGACTGTGAACCTGTTACGTGTGATTCTACAGAGGGAAAAGGATATTTGCCAGAAAATATCGGCAGATCACGGACATCGGCTCACACCTGCAAGCTTGTCGGCGGGTGTCCTTGGACACGAGTTCAATTACCTGTGGAAGCCAACAGCTAAGTAAAACATTGAAGTGCATTCAATTGAATTATCAAACTCCCTACGTACTTTTTTTTCAATATACAATTGAGCATAATTAGCCACCGGTTCGAATTAATAACTAACGCGGGCTAAAGCCAACGCATGGCGTCATACTGAACTCTTTTGAGGTTCCATTCAATTTCGTAAAAACTATTGAACTCAAACACTTAAAAATATTTAAAATTAACAATTTAAGAATAAAAATATATAAAATTTAGTATGAATTATATTTAACTTTAAGTTTTGAATAATTAATTAAGCGCAAACACTTTCAATCATCCCGGTCACCTCAATACGGAATTAATCCAATTAAATTAAAATCAAATACTAAATCAAAGTAATTTGATTGCAATAAAACATTCGAAAAAAAAACCCTTGAATTAAATGCAATAATAATTTTAAATATTAAAATTAAATTAGCTGGTAATTGAAAATTACGAAAAGAAAGATGAGCGGACCCACGCTGTGTCATGTGATCAAAACATTGAAACCGCGGGAGGAAAGCAATTCTGGGAATTGTCACTGCACTATTAAAAAAAAAGCAAACAAAACAAGTTTAACTTATAGTAAATGTATAGTTCCTCAAATGGGTCGGTAGTATCCGAAGCAGTGACAACTCCATTTCAATAAAACCTACCATGAGTGGTCAAGAGAATAATGACACAAATCACAGACAAAATTCCGATCCATTCTTCACAATAAATCATTAAATCAATTGAATATAGCAAAGCGTATTCCAATACCAGTTATTCATAAAACGTTTAAATTAAATAATCGCGATTATTATTTAGCGGATGTGTTGTTGCAGCAAATTACCAAAATATAATAATAACATTTATTAAAAAAAATATTATTTTTAAATTAAAATCTTATAATATTATAAGAAATACATGATTATGACCAAAGATTGAAATTGTTTGATTTAATTAATTAAGTTAAGATTTGAGTTAAAATTGGAAAGAGTTAAACACCTGATTGAAGTGTAATCAGGAAGTATATTTGACGTCAAATGAATCAGGGAAGCGAGTGACATCTGTCAAAACAAATAGTTTTTGACAACTGTCAAAAAACATGTAAATAAACAAACCATGTCATTAACATTAATGAATGGTTAAATCAAATAAACCAAAACTAAATAATTACATATAGATTAAATTAACTGATAAAGACTGCTAATTGCATATAATTAGATAATAAAACTATTTATACCAAATTTAAAAAATTAAATAAAACTAAATATTATAACTCACCTGTCAAAATTTGACTGAAGGAATTAGGGCTTTTGAATATTAATTTTTATTAATACTGACTTCCCAATTAATTATTTTCTCAAGTGAACAATCAATTCCGTACAGTTTTGATTAATTTAATAGTGATAATTAATTTGAATAAATTATTTTATATAAAATTTAAATTTCCAGTCAATTGGGTTGTACCAATCGATAATTCATTGTTTACATTTAATTAATGTATTATTAGAACCAATTTTGAATAGATTGTTTACAATAACATTTTAACTTCAATTCTTGATTTTTCTCAAGTGAAGAATTAATTGTTCACAATTAAAATATCGTGATAGATTATTTCATTATTGTTATTGTTAATTATAATTACTTACCTTAAATTACCGACAAACTTATAATTGATAACTTTTGTTTACAAGGTAAACTTAGTAAAGTCACAATTTCAATTATTATAAATAAACAATATTTTTAATATAAACAAATTCCAGTTATTTGAATTGAATTAATTTACCTGGTTCTATTATCAATCCGTCTATAGACAATAAGATTTTTTTTCTTCTTTTCAGCTTCCAATTCCAGGTAACTGATCACTCCAGTCCGTTTTACCCTCAATTATAAGGAAAATTTTCTACCAGGTTAATTTTTAATTAAATTTTTTAAGTATCTGTTCCATAAGGTACTTCCCTGTGCAGCATCTTTAGCCTCATCAATATTTCACTTAAGTAACGGGGGGCTAATCATAATAACATCAGTTAGACCAACAAGGGCGCAACCCAGCGAAGCAGATAAGATACAATAACACCTTTAAATTCAGCATTGCGCCTTTTAATATAATTTATAGAGCGTCTAAGCATAGCAGATTATCTCCCTGAGTACACCCTGCTCGTAAACCATTTTATTGTTGCAACCTACTCAATATTGTCTCATCTTCAATATTGAGGAGAAGTGCAGGGGTAGCTTGGTCAGAGCGCAAACTGGGCGAAGTAAAATAAACAATAAATTATTTTACAAGTCCAGGTTTGTCACATTTGGTGTAGGATAGCTGGGATTAAGCCAGCAGGCAAGAAATTGTATAGTAGGCAAATTAAAACTAACAATTAACGAAATGGCAGACAACCAAGAAAAAATGGAGAAAGAAAATTTACAATATCGGGAATCAAAAGAAGTCCCATATACACCGGAAGAGTCAAAAGATGAGAGTGAGGAAATAGACCTGGAGGAGGAATATCAAGAAGAAGGGGAAGAAAACATACAACAATTAGATCCAGAAGAAGGAACGGCAATAACCAGCCTATCAATAGCTGTGAAAGACCAGCTAAAGTTAAACGACCAAGAGGAACCGCCTGAACAAGAAAATTTAATTCAAATGGAAGAAGATTCAGAACAAGAAAATAGAAATGTGCATGTCCCACCAAACAGTGAACAAATGGAGCAAGGAGGTATGCAACAATTATTACAAATGATGCAACAACAAAGTCAAGCATTGAACACAATGAATAATAACTTGGAGGGGAAGATGCAACAACAAAACACAACAAATGAAAGGAATTTCCAAGCTATAAAAGATGACTTTCGAATCATAGATAGGAAGCTGAGTAGTCAGCTTCAAGAAATAAGGAAGGTTGAAACGACGGTTACTCGATTGGTCCAAGAACTAGTACTAAATAGAACCGCAACAATAGAACATGAAATGGAAGAGGTAGAAAGTTTACCTACATTTGAATATGAAGTAGTAACAGCTAATATAGTGACAGAACCGCTGTCAGAAGTTAACAAAACAATAACAGTCACGCAGACATTTACTGCTACCTCGGTAATAGAAACATTAAAACAGAACCCAATAAGAACACAGCATAGAATGGAAAGAATTAACATCGAATCAGACAAGAAAATGACGGAAACTATCAAAACAATCACTAGAAAGAAAAGAAGAAAGGCCAAACGAAATAAAAGGGGTTTTAAATTCAAAATGAAGATTCAGAATGGACACTATTTAAACCGAAAGAAAGACAAAATGGTAAACAGGCGAGAATTACATACCACTCGGAAACGGACCCAATCCAATTCCAGTGATGTTGTATCGACCGAGACCCTCGAATCCCCAAAACCCGGGGAACTAGCGGGAAATTTTTCTTACAATATAGAGGGTAGCCGAGGTGTTACAAAACGCCTACAGACTAGAACATGAGAGTGGGAGACAAATAGGGACGTTCAATGTTAGGAGCTTAAAACCATATCATTCACCAATAACTGAATTAAATTAATAGTTGAATGTGGTCTTTAGGATTAAAGGAGAGCTCAGCCCCAACTTCACATTCCTTTGAGTATCATAATGAATAACACCTTATTAGAACGAGACGTGACAGACGATCGTCCCTATTGAATGACTAAATTTGACCTAAAAACGACAAACGGACATGTTCTGTGAAAGTGTAACAAAGGTGAAGAAATTTGTAAATACGTTCGTACTAACACTAGATTAAGTACTTATCCTTAATTTAGCCTAAGTTCGTTCGTACTAATCCTTAGACCTAAGCTACTAACTTACTAAAACTTGTAAATAAGTTATTATTACTAACCTTGAGCTATAAGATAACATAGAATAAGCGCGTTCACGCTACTAATCTAGGAAATGCTACAGCAATAACTCCATCTATTAGAAAAGAAGCCCTTAATGTTACACCGGACCAGAACGACAGACAAAATGACCTTCGACAAAAGTTCCGAATTATTTGGCGGGAAACAAAAGTAGAATCATTAGCAAACATTGCATTAATTGGGATTGTGGGGGAAAAGGTTTGCCATGAAACATTTAGATGATACGAGTTTAAAATCACAAACCCAAAACACGAGGATCTCAAAATGAACAACTTGAAAAGCTCAGTAGGATCCAAGTACCCATTGATGATCAGAAGTCTGTGATCACAGATCGCCAAGTCGTGGACCAACCACCTCCAGGAAATAAAGGCCATTCATCTACAAAATACCAACAGATCTATCTACGGTCTGGCGTCGCTAGTGAGAATCCCCGAAACTGTCTTCTAGTGTGCATCTGGCAGGAGGCCAAAGATATGAACATAGATCTGCTATAGTGCGCGGTACCCTGGTCCAGCATTGATAGGGAACAGTGAAGGCAGGTGACATTCTGTTGCCACTGGCTAGTAGCAGAGAAATGAAAAAACGAATTGATAAGAGAAAAAGGAAATCACAATGTCGTGGTCTCATAGGAAATACTGGGAGTACGATCCCAACCTGAATGATCCCAATCCTAAAAAAGTAGCAGGAACGATTCTGTGTATAGTGTGGGATTGGCCGAGATGACCATGCTCGAATGGTTATTTTGTGCAATAGTGTCTAACGCCGGTTGAACTGGGATAGTGCTGGCAGGTTTCACGCAGAACGGAATTGGTAGTGTGTTGGTTAGATGAAGCAGAATTAAACGAACCTGACGGATCATGATTGGGAGTGACAGTGAGCGATTCGGACCTGGAAACGGAAGATTGGACAAACTCTTCGAATGAATGAGCTCGGGGAAGTAGGAACAAGGCAGAAAAGGGCTAGGTAACACTGCATTGCGGGTATAAAGGGAAATCACCCTGATATAAAATTTTGTTCAGATGATATGATTACTATGCGGAGTAGCCAATTTAGTTTGCGCAATCTGGCAACAGCACAAAAGTGAACCGTTTCAAATCTGAGTCCAAGAATTAACGTTAGTCAAGTCCAGAAACCCGATAGAAGTTTATTTGACTTTGAGAAGGTGTGTTCTGATTGATTACGAGCAGTCTTAGATTTTTTATTTTTCATTGGTTAACTGTGATCGCATTGATCTGAATCATAACAATCAGCATAATTCAAACTGTAAGCCACTTCTAAGGATGAATGGAATCTTTATATCCGGCAACTTATAGCCGTGCAGAGTAAGCAAAGGACCTCTAGTGGTGATGGAACTGATCAATACGGAACTAACTGTCACGATTTGAAAATGTCGCCTCAATGGCCGTAAGTAGAATTACAACGGGCAAGGCCAGACGCCTTCAACCCGGAGCAGAAAGACCGGATCCTCTTGTATACTGACCTTTCAAAGTGATAACACCTAAGGCCAGTAGTAGCCCCAGTGAATTACATCTGTTAGCAAAAATCTTCGTGAATCCGAACCAATCTCATTACATTTGGATTTATGAATGTGACTCATCCTGTCATGTGGATTCTACAGAGGGAAAAGGACATTTGCCAGAAAATACATTCGGCAGATCACGGACATCGGCTCACACCTGCGTATGGCAGGCAAAAAAAGTGGTGTCCTCTGGACACGAGTCTCAACTACCTGTGGAAGCTAAACAGCTGGGCAAAACATTGAAAGTGCATTCAATTGAATTATCAAACTCCCTACGTGCTTTTTTTCAGCATATACAATCGAGCATAATTAGCCACCTGGTTCGAATTAATAGACCATCAACGCGGCTAAAGCCAAATTCGCATGGCGTCATACTGAACTCTTGCAGAGGTCTGCATTCAATTCCGTGAAACTATTGAACTCAAAACACTCAAAATATTTAAAATCGAACAATTGAAGAACAAAAATATAAAATTTGTATAGAATTATATTGCAGACCATTTGTCTGAATTAATTAAGTGCAAAACACTTCCCTAATCCATCCAACACCTTAATAAGGAATCAATCCAACTAAATCAAAAATCAAATACACAAATCTGGGCAATACCGATTGCAGTAAAACATTCCTGAAAAAAAAAAAAACCTAATGAATTAAATGCAATAATTCTTAAATGGCTAACAACTTAGCTGAATATGCAATGAAAATTACGAAAAGAAAGATGGCGGACCCACGCTAGCACAAGTGGATCAAAACATTGAAAACCGCGGGAGGAAAGTAATTCTGGCGGATTGTCCACTTGCACTATTAAAAAAAAAGCAAACAAAACAAGTTTAATCTCAGAGTAAATGTATAGTTCCCAAATGGGTCGGTAGCATCCGTAGCCAGGCGACAAACTCCATTTCAACAAAACCTCACCTCAGTGGTCAAGAGAGTAATGACACAAATCACAGAGAAAATTCCGATCCATTCTTCAACAATAACTCATTAGAATCAATTGAACATGCATTGAAGCGCATCTTCAAGCACCAGCTATTCATAAAACGTTTTGAATTAAACAATCGCGATTGTTGATATTTAGCGGATGTAGTAATGTTGCAGCAATTACCAAAAAGAGATGGACTAATAACTTACATTAAAAAAAATTATTTTTAAATTCAAAAATCTATGAAATATTTACAAGAAATACATGACGTTATGACCGTAGATTGAAATCGTTTGATTTGAATTTATCTGGTTAAGATTTGAGTCAAAATTGGAAGAGAGTTAAACACCTGATTGAAGGCAACCAGAAGTATACTTGGACGTCAAATGAAATCAGAAAGCGAGTGACATCTGTCAAAATAAATTGCAGTCTTAACATAATTGCCGTGCAAAAGCATGTGAATGAACGAACCATGTCATTGAAGATTGAACGAATGGTTAAACCAAATGAACCAAAACTGAATAATTAGTCATATATAGATTTAAATTAATCATAAAAGGATCAAGACTACACTTGCATACAATTAGATAATAAAACCATTTGTACCAACTTTAAAAATTAAACAAAACCAAGATGTTATAACTCACCTGTCAAAAATTGGACTGATGCGAATCAGGCTTTTGAATATTAATTTTATTAATAATGCTGACTTCCCAATTAATTTATTTTCTTCTAGCGAACAATCAATTCGCACAGTTTTGATTAATTTAATAGTGGATATTTCAATTTGAATAAATCATTTATGTAAATCCGAATTTCCAACAAATTGGGTTGAAACGAATCGATGAATTCATTGTTTAATACATTTAATTGAATGTATTATTATGGTCCAATTTTGAATAGATCAGTGAACAACAACATTTTAATCTCCATTGATTTTTCTCAAGTGAATGAATTAATTGTTCACAACTACAACGAATATCGTGGATAGACGATTTCATTATTGTCGGTCATTAATTATAATTAGCTCACCGTAAATTGTACGACTAAACTTATAATTGATAACTTGCATATGCTACAAGGTCAACTAGTAAAGTCTGCAACAACTTCACTATTATAAATGCTGAAATCAATCTTTTGAATATAAACAACTGCAGTTATCTGAACTGAAATCTATTCTGGACCTGGCTCTAGTTACTCAAATCCAGTTCGATAGATCAACGGATTCTTTTCTTCTCTTTTCAGCTTCCAATCCCAGGTAATCTGCATCAGCTCCAGTCCGTTTTGACTTCACCATGTATGGTACCTTCTACCAGGTTGACTTCAATTGAATTTTTTCGAGCGATCTGTTCCATAAGGTACTTCCCCTGTGCGCAGCATCTTTAGCCCGACCAACATTTCCACCAAGCAACGGTAATAACGCATAATAACAAACGTCAGGATCCAACAAGCGTGCGTAACACCTGCGTAGAAGCAGATAAGATACAATAACACCTTTGAATTCCTGAATCTACATGTGGCGTCGCTTTAATATAACGGAGAGGAGCGTCCATGCATAGCAGATTTCATCTCCTGAGTACACCGCTACCAAACCATTCTATTGTTTGGTGCAAACCTATCCAATACTGTCTCATCCTCATTAGGTGCAGGAGAAGTGCAGGGGTAGCTTGGTCAGAGCGCAAACGGCTAGCGCGAAGCAAAGTAAACAGGTAAATTGTTTTACATGTCCAGGTATTGGCTGCAATATATATTGTCTATTTGTTTGTAGACTATAGTTTTGAAGACTTGGTCGTTGGGAACAATAATTAAAAGAGGGACATGCTTGGCAAATTAAACGCTGAATCGTTGGCATCCTAGGTCCAAAAATTTCCCTAAAAACTAGTTAATGCCTAGAAGGAAAAAGAAAAAAATTATTCTGATTTAAATAAGTAGAATAAAAAAACATCAAAGTAAAATACTTTCCTTCCAGGCGGTCCTAGTATAAAATCAAACACATCAAAATCTTTCAGTCTTTTTTAATTATAAATACATTTTTCATGGAATCAATATCCAATAGGTATTGAACACATGAAAAATAATATTTATAATTAAAAAAGACTGATGATGAAGACCAAGTTTTCGAAACTATAGTCTCAAACAAATAAATAATATATATATATATATATACAGATATATAATTTCGATATATATGTGTGCATGTTTATTTGCATCAAGCAGAGGACAAACCTCTTTGTTTCTCTTCATAATAGTTTAAATCTTTCTTTGTACCTATGCTACTGAATAGACATAATAGTGAAATATCGACAAGATCGATTTTAACATATCAATGTGGCTGAGTGGTCTAGTACCCAAAAGCTTCACAATTAGAAACCGAAACGTGATGAATAACAATCTCTAATTATGTTACATTAATCAATTGGTGTGTTTTGTAACAATTGATTAAGACCATAAAGGTTAAGCGATCACAGAAATTCCATAGAGAATTAAATTATATCAATAAATAAGAGACAATGGAACTAATATAAAGATTTTCTTTATTGCTTGAGCCCTTTCTAAAATACACTTTACGAACCCGTCTAGTAAGCTCTTCTCTGACACCCGAACCTCATTTTTAACTAGTTGAAAAATTTCACTATCAACGACAATCATAAAAAATAACTAAAGGAACGGAGATATATAGTTAGAAAATGATTGATGAGCATATTTAAGATGATTCATTTCTACACGATGATAAATGTCAGCTAAATGATTCGATTTTTAACCGGAGATTCAGAGGGTAGCAGTTGGGAAGAAATGAACCGCTACATTTTTTGCCCCTAAAGCTTATGTTGAAATAAGAAAATTGGAAAGGGATTATATTCTTTTAAAAATCATCTGTTGAATGGAATTAATCAAAATTGTACATAGAGAACGAAGTGAGTTTCTTACAAAACTATAATAATTAAGTGGATATCGATGAGGCAGTCCAAAAAAAGAAGAAGATAATTTACACTATCTTTTTATCCATAAAACCGACGTTTCGGAGGCTATTCCCTCCTTCTTCAGGGTTTTGAAAAGTCAGTGAAGGAAATCCAATGCGACATTCCCCTCTGTCTCCTCTTTTCAGTGGCAGTATCAATACTAATATAAAGGGTGCAGTCACAGTGAATGAAATAAAATCTAAAGAGGTTTATACAAACTCAAAATATTTCGATTATTAGTTCATCATCAGAGTTACAAGTTATTACTCAGTAATCAGTATTAACTTGTAAACTCCTGATGATGGACTAATAATCCAGAAATATATTGAGTTTGCAAACCCTCTTTGAGTTTTATTTCATTCACTGTGAAACTACACACCCTTTACTCTATTAATCAACATCATGCTTCACCTAAAACCTACACCACTTTCCATAAGTAAAAAAGTATCAATAATATATTGTATTTCATTCTCAGCAGAATTATAATGTAGTAAAAATTACTCCAATTCTAATAATATCTCTTTGAGTCAAATTCAATTCTGCAATAGGCAAATTTTTCTTTAAAGGTACATATTGTGGAAAAGAATTCATTTAAACACTAATTTTAAATAAAAATTATTTTATTTAAAGTATACATCAAAATTATAATGGGATGTAAGTCATACACAGCTTTATGCCACCAAATTTGCACTTCTTGACAAAAATTAAACAAAATTTGTATCCTTAAGCCTAACAATGGATTCCAGTAGAATTTTTTAAGCTTGATTATCATGCAATTTCCCGATTCTTTTATAACAGGTCAGAGTTTTGAGAAATTATCGAGTCCCATTAGATATTAAACAGCAATATTTGGAATCAAAATATTTTATTGACGTAATAGAAAACAGCTTCCTCTTTGATTTTCTAAATTACCACTTGCTTTTATTGCCATTAAAACACGATTTAAAGCAAAAAACTAAAACTACGTGATTATAAAGGATTATTATCATTTCCGTCCATAATTTAATTTATAATTTGAAAAGTTTATATTGGGAAAATAAGGACAAGATTTTTTATGTGTGACTTTTTTATTTATCCAATAATCGTTTGTCGACTTTGCTCGACTTCTTCAGGGCTTTCAAATAAGTCATAGTCACTATCTGTCTAAATTTTTCTTATTCTTTTCGTTACCATTGAAGTGCTTCAGAATACAATTTTCAAAAATATTTGGCACATTCACAAAAAACACAATTTTTCTCTTTATAATAACAATTTCATTAATACAACAGAACAGAAATCACATATATACAAAATAAGGCAACCCTGTTTTTTAAACTTAAAGAATTTAAAATTTAGAAACTTAAAGAATAGAATATTTTTCTTCTCCGTTGTATCCCTACATGTATTTTTTTGTGAATCTGCCAAATATTTTTTGAAAATTGTATTCTGATGGCCTTCAATGGTAACGAAAAGAATAAGAAAATTTAGACG
Organism: Forficula auricularia; assembly: GCA_024734495.1. Taxonomy (NCBI): domain Eukaryota; kingdom Metazoa; phylum Arthropoda; class Insecta; order Dermaptera; family Forficulidae; genus Forficula; species Forficula auricularia. The sequence goes on from JALMQS010000128.1 coordinate 15,077,010, forward strand.
AATGTGTGACATGACTATTTGAAGCCCTGAAGAAGTTGGCAAAGTCGACGAAACGTTGGTGGATAAATAAAAAAGTCACACATAAAAAACTTGTCCTTATTTTCCCAATATAAACTTTCAAATTATTATAAAGGATAATAAACATAGATAAAAAAACATATAGACTTAGTTTTTTAGTTATAACTTATAACTCAAGTTCTAATTGAACTAAAACAAGCAGTGAACTGAAAATCTAAGAGCAATCTTTTTTCTATTAAGGAAAGAAAATATTTTGGTTTTTAAATACTGCTGTTTAATATATATGACGTCTCAATAATAGACCAAAGTGGCCTTTTTCGGTGTTTAGACCAAAAATATCTCAAAACCTTGACCTTTTTTAAAAAATTTAAAAACTCTATGATAATCCGAGTCTAAGTCTTTACAAGTATCCGTTGTTAAGTTTACGGATAAAAATGTTTGTTGAGTAGTATTTTCTTTCACATTATTCAAGATATAAATTCACCCTTTTCTTTAATGTTGCTTACATTGATTAAGTGCGGCAACCGATCATTCTCTAAATATTTTAGAGACTAAAGTACTTAAACAAATTGTAGGAATTAATCTTTTAGGGTGGTCTAATTCGAAAAATGCACCGGACCATTAATGTTCCAGCATAATTTGTATTCTGTTATTTAATTATTTATTTTTTCAGTAACCAATTGATGAATAAAAGCAGGAAGGAAGGGACTTATAATATTATGTTATAAGGATAAACGAATTGACAGCTATTAGCATTCGAAAATAATTTTAGAAGCTTTTTAAAATTTAAAATATAAAATACTAGGTAAGTTTCACATAAATAAAAGATCAGATGCTTGTTTAGCACGACTTTATATATATTTTATATTATTTTTTAAAAAATTTTAAAATATTTTTTTATTTTTAAAAATTTTTTAAAAATTTTTTTAAAATTATTTTAAAATATTTAAAAATATTATTTTATTTTTTAAATTTTTTTAAAATTATTTTAAAATTTAACAAAATATTAACATTCGTTTACATCTACTCCATTTAACAGCAAATAATCCCCTTAACATTAGTCAACTAATATGGCAGCCATACATACAATTATGTCTAATATTTAGGCGCGCTAATAGAAATCTTTCTAACATTGTCTTTGGAGCAAATCTTTGAAACTATGTGAAAAATTATAATTGAAAATTAGAGAAATCAGTCTAGAGTCTGACTACTTTCCTAGCATATGTCATAGTACCTATATCTTTGTAGAAAAAATTGGTTTTCTGTCCAGGCGCTATTTTCCATTTATTTAAGGTAGTTGTTTCGCGATAATACTAGCAAAAATTTAATGCTAGAGTATATAGAACAGACAATAAGGATTCATAATTCATAAGCCCAAAACGTTTTGCTGTTTATGTACCACTACTAGCCAATCCCGTGCTCGTTTAACAAATCTGGCAACATTGTTCGAGCTTGAATATTTTTATCATAGAAATGACAGATAAAATACATTATAAGGTCGATTGATAAAACAAAAAGTTCTTAATAAGGCTGAAGTGAAAAAACGTAAAAAAAGTACTAAAGTTATTCCACTTTTTAGGTTAAATATATGCGTTGTTGCCAGTTTGTTTTTAGTGTAAAATTTTCATCATACATTTTTCATAATTTATTAATTATCATCTCAGAAACTGCATTGTAAATATGAATTAAAATTTTTTAAAATATGTTTTAGTTATTGTTTGATGTTGGTTTAGTTTTTTCATAACAATGGTAAGAAGAGTTTCTTAATTATAATTAAATGTGTATATAAACTTTCCAATATCCCATAGTGTATATGAGTCTGAAAAACTCTATCTTTGGAATTTTATATATTGTTCATATATTTCGTTTTGCCACCAATCAATGGAGAGGTATTTAAATAATAATCTGTCTCAAAATCCGAAGAAAACGCATATGGTGATACAACTACCTTAACTCCTCAACTAAGCTTGTCTTGTAGAAGGCTCGCATTTGTACTACCGGGCTCCAATAATCCTTTTACCACTCTGGTACATTCCATAATCAAATTAATAAGAAATTCAGTCTTGTTTCCTGATCCTTTAGGTCCATCATAGAATCGTTTCATTTCTTTCAAATTTTATAGATTCTGCCATATAGTGTATGTTCTAATAAATAAAAGCAATAATTTCCTTTCAAAAAACAACCGAAAAAACAATATGTAACCTCTTCGAGATTAAATTAGAAATAAATCAATTCAACGCGTTTTTGGTAAATCGTTTATCCCTATGGAAAGCGGATTTTTTCCACCAATTTGTTCTTTGCAGAATCCTACAACTTAATATCCCTTACTCCTTTTACATAAATATCTTCGACTCGTATCTTTGGATTTAAGAATGAAAGATTCCTATTGATTAATAGGTCGATATAAAGATTTTGCATCCTTAAAAAAAAGAGATTTAAACCCCTTAAATTGTTCACACGCAGTATTTGTTAAAAAAAACTTTCCCATCGCAGCTCTATTTTATGATTCGTTGATTGATTTATTTCAAAGTCAATTGAGATTAAATATAGGCTCGATTAACAAATTAGAATAAAAATGGACAAGTTTATTAAGTATTCGAGCCGGAAAAAAGCGTGAGTCAATGAATTTGACGAGTTTAATTAGTTGTCTTGTCAGCGGTGGTGATTCGTTTCAGGGGTATTTAATCATCTCGGAAAGGATGTTGATGTTGGGTTCTGCTTTCCCGTGATCCCAGAGAGTCTGTGTGGACCAAATGCTTGCTGATGGATGAAACAGAATTTACATACTCGCCAGTGGAGAGCCATCCCAGTCATAAATAACCACGAGGATATGTAAATGTCTCAATTTTAAAAATGCAACCGCGCCTTGTTTACGATGTGCCAAAATGCGATTATGACCAACGAGAGCAAAAAAAAATATCATTCATTTACACCTAGAGTGGATTCATTTTAATTCACAACGCTATTCAAGGCTATACAGTTGACCACTAGATTTAGGAAGTATAATATATTGGAAGAGATAAACAAATAGGAGGAAACAAAAGTCAACTCGAATATATTTGTTTCAATTATACTTGTGATATATTGTTTATTTAAAAATATATTATATAGAAACTAACCCTTTACTAAAAAATAAAATTTCAAATGGGAAAAAGATAAGAAATTTCGGCAAAACGTAGGGCATGATTTTTTTTTCAAGTTTCACGAATTTTTGAACATTCTGTAAATAAATATTTATAATTGAAGGTAATGGAAGGCAGCCCAGGTGTAGTGAGGAAAAAAAATTTACACATATCAAATAAGGTGTAATTTATTGGAATCCTTCCTCCTTTCCTTTCAAACCGACGTTTCGGAGGATTCTTCCCTTCTTCTTCAGGGTTTCAAGGGGTCAATGAATGAAACAAATAAAATGTTTCCTTCTTCTCACCACAGTAGTGTTCAAAACGTTCTTCTTTTTTAGCAAAGGCATAGAAAAACAATTTTTTTTCTTGCTCCTTTTCTTAATTAGAAACCCTGAAGAAGGAGGGAAGAATCCTCCGAAACGTCGGATTGAAAGGAAGGGAGGAAGGATTCCAATAAATTACACCTCATTTGATTTGTGTTAATTTTTCTTTCCTCACTACCCCTGGGCTGCCTTCCATTACCTTCAATTAAAATTTCTACCAGTCCGTCTCTCTCCAGAGAAAATTACGTTGCAAATAAATATTTATTTTTTAAGTGAAAACTGCTTTAGCCGGGGTAACGCGAAATTTTTATGAAACGACATGAAAAAGAAATCGAGGATAGAGTTAAGAAGAAAGAGAGAGTCAGAACCGATTCTTCTTTATTTATTTACTTTTCAATTTTATTTATTTATTTATTTTTTTGAGTGAATTTAATCTTAAGGGGCCTGGTAGGGAGAAAAAACATCATCGTAAAGAACATCTTAAGAGATATTAATTATTTTTTGAAAAATGTCAAAAACAAGTATCAAGTATTCCCGATCCGATTTCAACCGAAACTATAAAACAACTAAATATGAAATTTATTTTTGATAAACTTACTGGTTTTAATAATAGATTTCAGAAAAAAATTCGTCTTCATGTTCAGGAAGAAAAAGTGCAATCTTTTTGATATACTCTCTCTATAAATGTTGGTGATTTGACTATTTATTCGTCTGACAAAAGTTTCATCTATAAAGTTGAAATTTGTCACAATGAAGCAGCTTATTAATAAAAATTTCGGTTCACTATCTGCGATTGTTCAAGAGCCTTTATAATCTTTTAATTTTTTTCTGATTTCGGCTATTTTTCATCTGGAACTTCAGAAGCCAGAATAAAAACTCTTCGTAATAGAAATACACATATTTTGTCACCAGACAAATTCTCTAAAGCTTCTAATATTAACAAAAACGTGTAATTGATATCTCTAGAAACTTTTACTTTACAATACAGGGTATGGTCAAGTATTGTAATCGTGCATGAAAAAAGTGGTTTTTTTCCTTCTTTTTTTCGAAATATCTCAAAAACGGCTGAAAGTATTTTGATTAAAAAAATTGAGCGAAACTATGACATTTTGCTCTACAAAAAAGCTCTTATAAATGAACATCGAAAAAATTATATTTTTCGAGATAATAATTGTTTTGTCAAAATGGCTGTTAGTTAGTCTATCTGTCCGGTTGTCTGTCTGTTAGTCTGTGCGTTACCAAATTTTTGTGGACGGGGGGGGTTAAAAATTAAAAATCTAGGCCATTTGACCAAACTCAACCAAATTTTGTATACATAATCAGTGGACCCTCAGAAGTCCAAAAATGCAAAAAGTAACCGCCCGAAATGGGGGGGGGGTTGTATGGTCAAAAAATGAAAATCTAGGCTCTTGTACCAAACTCAACCAAATTTTGTATACATAATCAGTGAGCCCCCAGGATACTAAAAATGCAAAAACTAACCACCCCCTACATGAATATAAATAATTTTATTAAATATAAGTAAGGGGCCAGGTTGTATGGTAAAGTCAAGTGGATGGCCACATCAAAACACGTCAGCTTATTTTATCAAAATTTCCTAGCCCTTTTTGAAAAATTCCAAAAAAAATTTAACAAAAACCTGAATAATTTTCAGCTCGATTCACTACTCCCTTTCTTCGCATTTTAAAAAATAAATAAATAAACATAAGGTTAAATGATATCATTTCCTATAAAGTATTTAAGAATAATTTAGAATATTTATTCACTTATGGCAAATTAGTGAAGAATTGTAAAAATCGTTTGTGATTTTTATCTAGAATCGAATGAAAAGGGACTGAAAATTCTTATTATGTTATAACGAAGGTTCGCTTTCTAAGTGAAGGGAAGAATTGATAGCCTGAAGATTTATCAGCCGGCATTCTCTTGGAAAAATATTTTTACGCGTCAAAGCAAACGACTTGAGAGCTTAAAACGACGCGATTAATTTCCTAGTTTGTTTAAAAAATACCTGAAACCTAGAATTTTCTACTTAATTTACCGACCCTTGGATTTCTATTTATTCCTCTAGAATCTTTGACTAATTGCTTTAAGAAATCTAGAGTCATTCCACATTGCCCTTCGATCATTGAATTGAAACACTCAAAATATTATATGGCCTGACAGTGTGTGTTTAGATTAAAAATCATTTGACTAAGAAATTTGTTAATCAAATAGATTATATTTTTAAATAAAAGATTTTTACGCCTGATATCTACATCAGACTGATTCGCCCCGAAAGGCGAGCCAAAGGAATTTTTGGCACTGGGGTTCTTTTTCCCGAGTGGGTGAAATAAACTTTTCTGGAATATAATAAAAATCATAACTAATCCTCAGAGTCAGTAGTTGACAATCCTTTTTGTGTTTTCTTTAGAAATCTCTGTAAATATCGGCAATGCAATATTTTATATTTATAGTTCAATAGCAAAAATGGTAAAAAATCGAAACTTTTATACGTTGTCTATCTTCTCTGTCACAAGATGATTTTCAACTCTAAGAATGTTTCGGACTACTCAGTCGATAATTGTATAGGCTGGAACCCCCAAGTCATTTACCGTATTGGCAGGGTGCAGTACGTTGGAGGGGATAAGAAAAACGATCGCAGCGTTGTAGGCGGTTGAATTTGGCAAATTTGCCTCTGCATTTTCCTCCAATAACATTGAATTCAGACGAAAAATGGGTTTAACGAATTGTTCTGTAGTGAATTGTAAAAATACAAGGAAAAATAGTGATTCTAAATTTTATAGATTTCCAACTACTAGACATAAATTAATTCACAGGTAAAAATAATCTAATTTTAATGATAAAAATACTCAGTCTTTGCTACTTATATCTGTTCCTGTAAAACAACGTTTTGAATATTTTTTTTTTTTTTTTTTTTTTATTCGCTATATTTTAATGTCATATCTCCAAAAGCATTTGTGAACATTTGTGAATTGCACTGATGAAACAGCTTATCTGAGAAAGAAAATTAATTCGATAAGTTTAAAAATCATTCACACAATAATTACTGTTACTTGTCCCAATTTTCATCAGAAATTCAAATTTTTATTTACTTTGTGTAAGCCACCATAAATAACCTCAAATATACCTCGAACGATGAAAATATAATAATATTGATAGTTAGTTACGTATATATATTTTTTTTATTCAATCCTGATAATCAATCATTCTCATCACATGTCAAATAAAGTTCACAAAGTAGCTTAAATAATTTCTTCACTATTTATAACATTTATCATATACAAATAGTCCGAGATAAATGAGGCAAAAGTACCTATTTAGAACCACCAGACGGCGATACCAGTAATGGACCCAGGCAATTAACTGAATTTGTTTAGTAAAGAACACATTTACATGTGCTTTCATAGTTAAAATCATAAATTATTACAATTTATAAAGGCTTACAAAAAAATGCCTTCTCAAATTCAAATTAATTACTTGTAAATTAGAATTAATCGATTTCAAATTATTTAGTCAATTTAAAAAATCGGATTAATTAATTTCAAATATGGATTAATGACTTTTATAATGGGATTAATTAATTTCGAAATGGAAATAATTATTTTCAAAATGATATTTTTTTAATTTCAAATTGGGATTAATTAATTTATTAAAAATGGGTTACAAAACAATTTCAAATTAATTACTTTTATATTAGAACAAATCGATTTCAAATATAATTAAATTTAATCAATTTCAAAATGGAATTAATTAATTTCAAATATGGATTAATCACTTATTTTTATGGAATTAATTAATTTCGAAATGAAAATAATTACTTTCAAAATGATATTTTTTAATTCCTAATTGGGATTAATTAATTTAAAAATGGATGACAAAACTGAAAAGGTTAAGAAACACTGTTCTACCCTAATTTACTACATACAGGCACATACATACATGTAAAAATAAACTACAGATACGAATATCACTTAGGATCTGGCCAAATGTATGAGGTTATAATTATAAAAAATAAATACCGTAAGAGGTGGTAACTTTGGGACAGTTTTTCAGGTTTTTCATGACTCCTGTCAATATATATTACGCTAGATTGTTGAAACCATGGTGTTATATGAAATTAACTTTCTTTTTTCAAAATAAGAACATGATTTTATCTACCTCCCATGATGCCCTCTAAAATATCTTCATTGTTTTCGAACATAGATCTATGACAAAGTTATTAGACCATTTATTTATTTTTTTATTACATATTTTCATGACAATTTTTACAAATTTGAAAATATTGGGACAATCAAGAGAGATGTTTAGGAAGAATAGACAAATTTTGATAGGAAAGTAAGAAACATATAACATGGTAAATTGATTTTAATTACTTAAGTAACTTTAAAACATGTCAAAAATACACATTTAATTCCTGAACTTGGAAAATTTACCGTCTACCAACTTGATTAGGTGGGTTGATTTCCTGAATCATTTCATCATTCGAGGACAAAATTTTGTCGGCCTTAGCTGGCCATTTCCAATTTTGAGCAGGCTTCTTCATCGCAGAGATGAGTAATTCTTGGTCATTTTTTATTTCAATGATCCGTGTTGGATAAACTTGTAGGTTCTGGAGAGCATAAAGCTCACCCTCGTATCTTACCCGAACGAAACCTCTTCATCCGTTTTCGCCCTTGAATATGAGATGTTTTTTACTGTTATCAGCGTCAACACTTCATAAACCCCTTCCTCCAATCATTTCCCGGGTAATTGTCCTTGAATCGTAACTTTGAGACTGTCCCAATGTTACCCCGCTAAGTACTGAAAATTCACAAAGTTGAGTTTCTTAAATTTAATAATAGAATTAATTAAATATATGAAAAGCATGCGAAATACATGTCAAATGATTTCTAAATACACATACTTGCCAATAGTGAAATGTTTATAGTTTCTCTAAGGCGAATGAAAGTTTCAAGAAAAACTTAAAAATAGTAGAAATGCGGTGACAAACAAGAAGTCCTGGACCAGACACCATCTACAGGTTCTTACGAATTTAGAAATGTTCAATGCTTCATCGATCTTTACAAATCCTTAGTTCGTCCAATTATTGTTATTGAGTATGCCACAGAACTATGAAGTCCGTTTTACTCAGCAGAAAAAAAACTTCTCCAATCTGTACAAAATAAATTTCTTCGCAGACTGTCCTTTAAACTGTTCATCCAAAATGATTCCTCTTCAAATGTCTCTTTAGAATCTCAATTTAACCTTCCTGACCTTGATAGCACACGCCATTATTTTGATGTAGCCTTTATATATAAATTATTAAATAGCCAAATTGATAGCACTTTACTACTATCCCAGCTAAAAATAAATGTTCCATGTCGTAGTTTGAGATCGCAAGACATGTTTTACATTGATTGTCCGAGATCAAACTACATCATGGCTTCACCCCTAATCCGAATGATGAGCATATGTAATGTGGTGTTCATTGGCGTTGACGTTAACAATTGTTCTCTTGTTAGTGGTAAAAAACTGATGCTGATGAAGATTATACTGTTATTTAGTAAATTTTTCTAATTAATATAACAAAAAATAATTTCTATATCAATGAGAATTGTTTTTGCCGAGGTTATTTGAAAAAGATATTTATCGCGAGACTACTGCGGATTTCGCTATTGAAGTATGCGGAGTCTTAAGCTAGACATTCGGATGGATCACCAAGTGAATTTGAAATCTCAGATGATTTAATCTCCCAGTCCAGAGCGCTCGGTCTATTAGCATGTATGTTAGATGCTTGCCATAAATTAATCGAATGTTTTCTACATTTGATTCAATCGCGAATCAAATGTAGGGAATTTTTTAGTCAAATATTGAGTGAAAATAATATTTGAACTTATATATTTCTAACTTGAAATAATGATCTTAAATAAATTTTTATAATTTTTCTAATTACCAATATAACAAAGAATAATTGCTATATCAATGAGAATTGTTTTTGACCGCGCTTATTTGAAAAAGATATTTATCGCGAGACTACTTAGTAGCAGTAGTCTTGCGATAAATATATTTTTCAAATAAGCGCGGTCAAAAACAATTCTCATTGATATATCAATTATTCTTTGTTATATTAATTAGAAAAATTATAAAAAATTATTTAAGATCATTATTTCAAGTTAGAAATATATAAGTTCAAATATTATTTTCACTCAATATTTGACAAAAATTCCATACATTTGATTCAATCATGAATCAAATGTAGAAAACATGTTATTTAGTAGATCTGATTTATAATTTAATATGTATATGTATGCTGATAATATGTAAAAGGACTTGTTTCGTTCAAATAAATCTCAACAAAAACACTTGTGTAAAAAAAGGCCAAGTTCGATTAATAAAATCCGTTTGCCAAAAAAAGTAGTGAGATCTAATGTGCTGCCAAGTTCAACATCATCAATTTATTAAATGAGTCGAGAATATATTAGTAACTTCAATTAAAACGTATGTTTTTCATTTCACATGTCCCTCTATATTTTTTATTGATTTCACATTTTTAGTTGAAATTATTTTCCTAAAACTTGGCTTTTACGCATTAAATTATTATTATTATTGTTTGATAGGGCCTCCACCACTCCCCTCTTATTAAGATCCCATGATATGGTAACTAGTAATTCGTGACATACATTGTAAAAGATTATGTTGGTGAGATATCAAAATGTAGATTGTCCCAAAGTTACCCCCTTTTATGGTAATTAATTAATAACTAGATAGAATATAGTTTCAAAATCGAGATTAATGAATCTAAAATGGCTAAATAATAAAAAGCTAAAGAAAGAGGTGTTTGATAGGGTCACTTACGGAACGTTCGTTGATATTTGCTCGGTGTGTTCCAGCAAGGAGTTTCACCAAATCCTGACTGCCATGTTTTGCCGCCCAGTGCAGTCCGGACTAGAACAGAACAAACAATACGATCAACAATGAGAACTAACAAGCAGCCAGTTATCTCAACTATAGACTTTCTTATTAACTACAAGTCCAGTCTTTTCGACCTTTTAATATTTTTATTTTTTTACCTCCGCTGACTTTCAATGACTTTCCTTCATTCAAGCTTGGATTCTTATTTTATCAGGATGATACAATCGACTCTTTTATGATACTACCATAAAACTACGATCATTATAATTTTGAAAAACTCTCTCTCTCTCTTCTCTCACTCTATAGTAAAAGAATGAAACGAATGTTATGCAAATTTCTTAACATTTAATTGATGAATAATAGAATTATAATATATTTTATGATCAAATAAAATACATTAATGAAAATAGTAAAAGATAAACTTTAAAGGGTATTCGTGTGGTTATTAAAAACAAAAAATAGAGATTAATTCTAATGATATCCAAAAACGGTTAAAAAAGAACATATTTATAATACAGTTGGGGGAGAAGAGGAGAATCAGATTAATAAAATAATTATTTTATTAAGGTGGTCCTTTCGCTCCAGTTGAGTCAAAAGAAGTGTAGTATCTAATATTTAATAAAATAAGTTAAAATACAAATGAATAATAATTTTTATAAAAAAATAGAACCGATTTCAGAAAAAATAAATGCAACAAATAAAATAATAAGAACTCAAAAATCAAATAAAATGCACTAAAAGGTAAAAATTAATTATCTAATTTTGTTACAACTAAACGACGAAATATTAACATGAAATCACTTTTTGAAGTCGGTGCCCAAAATATACATTTTATGAATCGAATCGACGGAAGTTACTTAGTACAATTGGCGGGTACGTTCGCTTATATAGTTTGTTTAGCACCGACTTCGAAAAGTGATTTCATGTTAATATTTCGTCGTTTAGTTGTAACTAAATTAGATTATTGTTTTATACCTTTTAGTGCATTTTATTTGATTTTTAAGTTCTTATTATTTTATTTGTTGAATTTAGTTTTTTTGAAGTCGGTTTTATTTTATTTTTTTTAAATTATTATTGTTTTTCTCTTTTAGTGATATTATTAACAGTGACTTAATATAATACCTTAGATGAATCTCGTAAGAGAAAGCGTCGGGCGAATGAATCAGAAAATGATAATAAAATGCAATTCATAAATAGAGAAATTATCTCGAAACGTTAGCGGGTTTTTAAATGAATGATTTAAGATTTTTTTTATAAAAGATTTTATTTATTATAATTTTGATTATTTGCTCATAAGAATATGAGATTTACGTTATTTCATCATTGATCATATCATCAGAACTTGGCCAAATTAATATGGGACTACCCCTAAGATACCCCCTTTCCAATAAAAAAAGAATCATCGAAATCGGTCCAAGTGGCAAAAAGTTCTGGCTGAACATACATAAAATAAATAAATAGGTATCTTGACTATCTTGGAGCTATACTGATCCAAACGCAGAAAGAATCATTAAAATCGGTTCATAAACAAAGAAGTTATACCTGAACAAACATAGCAAAAAAGGTCCAATACCAATGAAATTTATATTTTTACCAATCGGAAACTATACTGAACCCAATGCAAAAAATCATCAAAATCGGTTCACAATTGGCGAAGATATCAGGTAACATAGACACAAAAAAATAAATAAGCTGACGTGTTATGATGTGGCCATCCACTTGACTTTATCATACAACCTGGCCCCTCACTTACATTAATATTTAATAAAATTATTTATAATCATCTAGGGGAGGGGGTTAGGTTTTGCATTTTTAGACTCCTAGGGGCACACTGATTATGTATACAAAATTTGGTTGAGTTTGGTAAATGGCCAAGATTTTCATTTTTTGACCCCTCCCCCCTTTTAGGGGGTTAATTTTTGCATTTTTAGATTTCTGGGGACCCACTGATTATGTATACAAAATTTGGTTGAGTTTGGTAAATGGCCAAGATTTTCATTTTTTGACCCTCCACCACACAAAAGTTTTTGCATTTTTAGACTTCTGGGGACCCACTTATTATGCATACAAAATTTGGTTGAGTTTGCTCAAACGACCTAGATTTTTAATTTTTAACCCCCCCTCCACCCCCCTTAATTTTGGGTCGATATGCACTATAAATCTAATCAGCTCTTAATCTCAATGGACCAAAACTACGTGTGAAATTTGGTTTCGATATTCACACTAGTTTTTGAGCTAACTCGTCCACAAAAATTTGGTAACGCACAGACTAACTAACAGACAACCAGACTAACAGACATTTTGACAAAACAATTATTATCTCGAAAAATATAATTTTTTCTATGTTCACTTATTAGAGCTTTTTTGTAGAGCGAAATACCATGGTTTGGCTCAATTTTTTAAATCGAAATAGTTTCAGCCGTTTTTGAGATATTTTGAAAAAAAGAAGGAAAAAAGCACTTTTTTCATGCACGATTACAATACTTGACCATACCCTGTATGGTAAAGTAAAAATTCAGTCGAATTGAGAACCTTCTCCTTTTTTGAAGTCGCTTAAAAATAATAGAATTAAAAAATAAATAGTATGAAGCCGTAAATGTTTGAAAAAAAAAACAATTGAGCCGTTTATTTTGAAAGTGGCCTAACTCCATTTATCTTCAAATCGAGATATTTAAGGGTTTGCGTTTCAATGAATTTAAAAATATACGTATAGGATACTAATGAGTCATACTGCTTAAGTGTATCTAAGAGTGTTAAATTTATAGTTCCTATTAAAATAGTGGCAATTATTAAGTGAATAATATGCGTTTTCTTATCAAGAATGGAGTTAGGCCACTTTCAAAATTAACATCCAGATTCATTATAAAATTTGAAGGTGCCCAAGTCCATTCTACATAATTTAAGATGCTTCAAATTGAAAAAAACACAATACTTAATTTATTTTACATATCTTTAAAACACTTCGGAAACTTAATTCATGCGATTCAAAACATTTTTTAACTACATAACGTACAAAACATAAAAAACACATTTATTTATTACAAAACAATTTCCTATTAATCTACATTTTGTGTGTGTGAAAGGGATTTGAAGAAATCATGATGTTCCGGTGGTATATATCGTAATAGGTCAATTATGTCCTTGAATTTTGTCTGATATTTTTATACAGTGGTGTCAACACGATATTTTCGAACTTTCTTGGTCTACTCCGACAGTGTAATAAACCCAGGACTTGAAAATTTTCATGCTCATTCATTGATGTCTTATTAAAAAATTTATACGGTTTATTTCTAACAAAACGCATCCAACATATTTTTAACCAGTTTATTGATTCTCCATCAGAATTCTTTACCCCTTTAAAAATTGCGTCTTCTAATAATTTTTTTGATACAAAATCTTCTTGTCTCATTTCATTTACAATAAAGTTGTTACAAATGGAGTTAGGCCACTTTCAAAATAAACTTTTATATAATTTCATCAACCAGCAAATTTTCATGTTACAAAATCTTAATGATTTTAAATATATATATATATATATATTTTAATGCAATCGAATGCAAGAAGGGTGCACCAGTAAAGATGCAGCCCCTATGGATCTCGAAAGACCCTTGCATTACTGAAGAGAAGAGAAAGTTGATTAAGTGAGAGGGTGTAGACGTAGGTGTCTATGCACTCCGGTTTTGGAAGGTTTGAAGATTATAGGTGCTGGGAAAGATAGAGGCTGGGAGAGAGTTCCAGTTCCTTGAAGTCATGGGGATATATGTATTCGCGAATGAAGTGGTCCGGCACTTTTCTAATTTGACCGCGAGAGAGTGTTGGGAGTCGGCAAAACGCGTGGTACGTGCAAAGCATGCTTTGGGGGGAATTATTGATTTTATCTCATCAGAGCACCTGCCGTGATAGTATCTATAGAAAAGGGAAAGGGCAGAGACATTTCTTCGATGAGCCAGCGAGTCGAGGGAGTCGGTGAGGGTAGAATCGTCAATTAGCCTGACGGCTCGTTTCTGAATTGCATCCAGGGTAGCAAGAGAGTATTTTGAGGCTCCTCTCCATAGATGAGAGCCGTATTCGAGACAGGGGCGGATTTGGGCCTTGTAGATGGTGAGAAGTTGTGGGGGTTTGTAAAATCGCTTGGACCTGAATAAGAAGCCAATCTTCCTTGCTGCAGATTTATTAGTATCAAGTTGCTTCAGAATAAAAACATCATGTAAAAATGTAACTATTAAGGTTGCTAACTCGATTTTTTTGGAAAATGGACTTAGGGCACTTTAAAAATAAACGGCTCAATTATAAAAAATAATTAAATACAAAAGTTAGTTTGATTTATTCAAATCAGCTGATAATAACTCTTGTATAATTTGGCAATGCGTTGTGTTTCTACTGTTTATGTTTACATCCAAACATAGCATTTATGTGATTTTTTAAAGTAAATTCGATGGTGAATGAAATATTTTATTGCAAAAAAAGAAGCCTGAATGTTTCACAAAGATAATTTTTAGTTTTTTTTTAACTTTATCTATTCAACTAATAGTAGTATAATTCAAGAGAAAGTGCCATGATCTTAATTTTCCATAAGATTCTGAGAAAATGTTTACATTTTTAAAAATGTGCACGTTAATGTGTGATTGAAACTTCACCAAAGAATAGATAGAGACTATTATAAAAAATTAAGTTATAGTTATAATCTAATATTGTTTATTTAACATTGGTGGCGAAAGGCGACCTTAAATTATGTTTAGAAACTCTTTCTCCGTGGTTATTCGAATATCGTAGTACAGATTTTCCTCTCTTCTTTATCTCCTTTTTTCATCGCCTTCGAAATTGTTCTTTTATTAGCTGTTTACACGATCTGAGAAAACAAACATCAATTCCGTATGGAAATAATTATAGATATTGTGGTAAATTTTCAGGAAATTTATTTCCTTGTTGATATTCTTCAAGAGCTAGCCGTCATGTTCATTTAATACCTCAAAAGAGTGAAAAACTCTAAGCGGGAGCGTCGAATGGGAGGAGATGATCTAAGGATAGAGAAACTGCTTTGAAATACGATGAGGAGATCAATCTGGCAAGGAAAAGGAGTAGGAATAAGAGGAGGAGGAGTAGCAGATTACCGACACAAGGAATAAACTAAGAAAATGATGGCCCAATAAGAGTTTATTTTAAAATTTTAGTATAATCTTGTGGCGCTCAACGCAAAATGAAATAAAAATATATTTTTATTTTGGATTTTTATTTAGAAAGTTTTTCAAATTGGCTGTTGACCAATTGTTTTTTTGTTTATTACTCTTCAAATATTCCAGATAGAACAGTAATTAAAGCTGAACTTACCACTTACTTGGTAAAATCAGAGCTCGGATTGGACAAGGGCAAACTGGAAGTGTTATATTTTCGGAACTAAACAATTTATAAAGAGAAGTCAATGAGGTTGTATATTAGAATGGGTCAAAAAAATCCATTATTTTTTTTTTACAAGTGACACGGAAAAGTGGGTTGCTGGACACCTTAAAAAAATTCTTTCTAAATATGAGCTCTTAATTTTAATAAGAAGATCCTCCGCATTGCAGTTTTTTCCTTTTTTCTTAGTCCAATAGAAAAAAATTCATACCTCATCATTAATTGATTGTACAGAAAAATGTTCTTGAAGAATTTCGTAGGAAATTTAATGTTCTACAAAAAAGCTATCTTATATTTTTTCCGTAAACCTCACCATTTGAAAGATATTGAAGATTTAAGTTTGATTATTTTAAGACAAATTTCATTTTTGTTTATGAATTTCATAACTCGACAACAAATGACTATTATAAAATTCTCAATACAAAATTTTGTAGGAAATTAACCGCACTATAAAAAAGGTGCCTTATGTTTTGGCGATTAAATTAAGCGTTCAAAAGATATTCATCATCAAACTTTCATGTGTACTGATCCAAAAGATCCAAAAGATTAGAGTCGCATTAAATCGAATTATAGATTTTTTTTGTTGTTCCGGTAATTTTGGCCATGAGTGTACTATATATATTTTTTTTTAATTAAGACAAACAAGGGTACTTTTCGATCCAAGGAAAATTTAATGAAAAAGTACGTGTTTTTCTTATTTTGATTTTTAATTGTATTGAATAAATCAAAATATATTTTTAAACTTATTGAAAAAAATATTTGGTTAGCGATACTGCGTGACCCAAAGAAAATGCTTTGCGTCCTAAAATAGGGTCGCGACCCATATGTTAAGAACCTCTGTCCTAGATGCATGATTCGGATAGATAATTAATCTGCAGGGTCGTAGGTGGCGGAAAACAAAATATGCAATTGCATAGGAATTCGGTCTCTACTTAATCACCAATTTTAATTTTAATATTGTTAAAACTTCTTTCAATCTTCATCTTTCTTCATCATAGATAAAAGTGTGCTACAAAATCGCAAATTAAAACAAATTTTTATATTTTTATTTATATGAGAATCTTTGGCTCAATTAGTCTGGCTCTGTATGAAATTAATCAGAGTGTGTTGTATTTATATGCTATATATAAATCATTATCCTTCCCAAGCATTGAACAAAAGTACAAAAAAGTTTAATTAGTCATTCTTACTCCTCGCCTAGTGAACTCTTGTTATTCTCTCTTCTAATTATATTTTGGTAATCTAATGGCTTTCGTCCAAAAGCGTATTCTGATAAATTCTTAAAACAGAGGAGTAAATAAACAGAGGATCAGTTTTGGTTCCAAGCAATTGGAGGTGGTATCCCCTCAAGAAACACATGTGGATATTAGTTAACGTCTTGTAATTGTCAGCCAGGAACACGAGTGATGGATGGCGGGCATCCCGTTCCCCCAACAACCCCCTTAAAAGCACTCGTTTGACATTTCCAAGGCTCGAGTGAGTGCGATGACATTTCTGGTTCACGTGGGGTTCGTGTCCAAAAGTTGACAAAAAAATCAAGCTGAGAAATTGACTTCAGTAGCCGAACATTTCAGAGAAAAATTCAATGAAATTGAAAGAAAACTCGAAAAACCATTAGGAACCAGCCCTAAATTTTATTTGTATTCACAAGGATCTGTCATGTTGAAAGAACCTCAACATAATAGATCTGCAACATGTTAGTTCCAGTGGCTATGCACTGGCCAATCAGATCGTTTGGATGATACAAACATATATACATACTTTTCCATTTTATATATATATACCGTAGATAGAGGATTGCAATTCAATGCCAGTGGATTAAAATTGCACTACATTCCAATGGCACTCATCTGAGAACTAACAATTAATTAATAGGGATTGTTGTGTTGGTGCAAGGTGAAACATCTTTAAAAAAGATAAAAGTAAATAAATATTATATGAAATATTCATTTACTATGAGTTAAGATTTCTAGGTCACTTTATAATTTATAACGTTATAATTCTGTACTTTCCTGAAAATGAACCTACACCTCGAAATATCATATACTAGTATATATACATTATACACGTATATTGAAAAAATTTACCATTTTTATTTTTTTAATATTAATGTGAAACAAGTGAGCTAGAAAAATTAACTCATAGTAAATGAATATTCATAGAATATTTATTTATTTTTATCTTTATTAAAGATGTTTCACCTAGCACCAACACCCTAATAATCCCTATTAATTAATTGTTAGTTCTCAGATGAGTGCTATTGGAATGTAGTGCAGTTTGAATCCCACTGGCATTTAATTGCAATCCTCTATCTACGGTATATATATAAAATGGAAAAGTATGTATATATGTTTGTATCATCCAAACGATCTGATTGGCCAGTGCAAGCCAATGGCAAAGCGTTAAAATATTAAAACGATTCTGATTGGTCAAATAGTGATCGTGCTTAGCCAATGTGTTAAATAAATCTTTCCTTATTTGTTCCTTATTGTTGAATCAATTTCATTCAGCACATTATTTCAATACTTACAGTATCATTTTAAATTTCAATTATCAAATTGGTAGACGAGACGCTCCCCGCCAAGGGGGCTAGGTGACGCCGGTCCGAAGGCTCGGTCGTCAGCTAGTATCTAATAAAAACGAAACAGCCATATCTAGGACCGGATTAATCATGAAGCAAAAAAAGCACATGCAAGGTGTCATTGTTGCATTCCTAGTAGTTTTTATTAATGTTACTTCAAAAATTTAATAGTTCCTTGTTTGAATAGAAAATTAAATAATTTGTAATTCAAATTCTATTCAAATTATTTTTGGTGGAAACTCTCAGAGATGGAGTTTTTTTTTGTGTGAAAGATGACACGCATTTTGATCCAGCATATGTTAGGTTTTGTTCTAGCTAGTATAATCGAAAGACAAAAGTCACTAGTCATAGGACTAGGTGCATAAATTATTTTTTGGAATCGTGGATAGTGAACTATCGATACTCTAACAAATGTAGTAGTACCTACAGACTTTTGTTTTTGACATTATCAGAAAATATTTATTTAGAATCGGTCAAGTCAGGCAAGTATCAAGAAATTTTTTCTAGGTACGTTTCTAGTATAAGTAATAAATTAATCGGTTAAATATACTCTGAGTGCTTTTATTTACAGTCTCATTATTTTTTATGTAAAAAAAGAATTGATTAAAAATTGTTCTAAAGCTTCAACCTAAATAAGTTTTTGATTAGATAATTTAGTATATTTAACTTTTTCTAAGCTAATGGACTACCTATTACAATTATTTGACAGTCTAGTCCTGAATTGGGGAATTTTCGCGCCTCAAAATGAGCAAATTTCAGGGTGTTTTTTTCAGTTTTTCTTGAATTATTCTAAAACGGAGTATCAAATCAAAAATATATCCATTAAAATAAATTAAGCATCTTTAAATTCCGCGTAAAATGATAACAATTTCATCCATTTCGGTCCAGTAGATCCGGAACTAGCGCCTGTCAAAAATACCACTTTTTCCCAATTTTTTCAAAAATTGGTATTTTTATTTTGTCTAAAAAATTGCTCAACATTTGAGTACCAATACCATTTATTAGGATAGCCTAGTACTGGTATTCACTATTCACCAGGATCTCATTAATATGTACGTAAAAATACGTGTTGCTTTCAAAATTTTAGAGGAAGCAACTTACTTTCTTTTTTAAAAATTTTACCATTGAAAAAGGGAGAAATTCTCCCGAAACGTTTGGTTGAAAATAAACGTATTCTAGATTGAAGGAGACAATAAGAGTATGTCTTCTGCTGGAATTATACATTTTGATTTATAACGAGACTAGTTCGAGGGCTTTGCCCTCTTCATCAGTCTATTTCAATTGATTCACAGGAATTAATGTATGGATGGAAAGCCTTATAGATACAAATTTATAATTCCAGCAGAAGACACGCTCTTTTATTGTCTCCTTCAATATATAAAAATTCTGCTATCCTCCGCAAAAAAACTTTCAATTTAAGTATTCTAAATTGTTTTATAAAAGATTTCTATTTTTTTAATATTTTAAATACAATCAATAAATAATTTTTTCTTTAGTAAAAATACCTATAGGAAAAAAATATAAATAAGAAATGAATCCCCTAGATGTTAGACAACTAAAATGCCTGGTAAGAGACAACGAAGCCGCTTGCCTAGTATCTAGGCGCGTCCATTGGAAGCAATGAAACATTTTCTTCTTTTAAAATTAAGTATTTTAAGTTTTGTGAGAAATGATTTTTGTGTGGTTTGGTCATATTTATCAGTGGCCAACCACATTAGCACTATGTAGCAAAATCTATCGCTTTTCGTGTGCAAGTATCTATTATTGACGGGCTATGGTCGGCTCCTGCACTTGGGATACTAAACCTTAAACAAAAGTATCATATTTATAGGATCACCTGAGGGGATAAAAAGTCACTCAGTGAGAAGATCGCAGAAATTTACCCGAAAATTTGTAACTCTTTTTGACTTATCTTTGTTTAAACATGAAAAATAAATTAGTTGCAATCATTATTGTTTTTTGTGAATGCGTTTGTCTAGATTAGGATAATTAAAGAAGTCAAGATCGTATAAAGTTTGATCTTGGGCAAAAACGTTTGTAATCCATATCAAAGACTAAATAAATTGTGGCCTATCCAGCATTGAAATTATTGATTGAAAAATGCAGAAAATCAGACAAAATCGTATCTGTAAATAAAAAGCTCTGGAACGGTTGTAGCCAGTAAGTGGCTCAATAGTTTGTGTTTAATTTAATAAATTAGTTTCACAGTTCTAGATCCAACCATTCGCGGACAAAAATAGCCAATCAGTAAAATTTGCCGAAAGCGTTCCATGTCTTGGAAAAGGTTTCGACTTTTTCTTACAGTTTCTATTTTATCTTTAATAAAAAATACGAGACGAGATTCATGTGGAATATAGAGATCAGTGGCGGCTGATGACTTTTCAATCAGGGTCTGCTGTTCAAAAAAGTACCCTTGATTTTTCGCTTTTTTTTGAAAATTTCATCGAATACAATCAAAAATTTAACATTAGATTTTATAAAATTATACTTAAATTTCTCCTAATTCTATTGCTCTAAGCAAGCTATAATTTGTCTATAGACACTCTTAGTTATTTCCGATCTTATATATTGAGAGTTCTTATAGAAATGGATTAGTCCAAAGATTCTCGATTTATCTTTTTTTTTTTATACCATTTTTTGTATATTACTACACTGCCGGCCAAAAAAAACGTAAGACTTGGATTTTTTTAAATAACTAATAAAATGTATTTTTAATTCAATGAATTGAATAAACTTTTAATATGATATATTTTTAACCTTTCTTAATAAATGTAACATAAATTTAAAACATTTTATTTAAAAATTACAATTTAAATGAAATAAAAGCGGATAATTTGATATTTATCGATTTTTGATGAAATCTAATATCCTTATTATAATCTTTCAATCCCTGTTTTTCTTTTGATAATATGCTTGAATTCCATTATTTGAGTGTCTTTTCGACTAAACAAATCAAAATTATGCCCCTTAGCATTACAGATTCTGAGAAAACCGTTGGGATAATCGAGGATGGCCGCAGCTACAGATACCTAGTAAATGTTCTTGGTACGACAGCAACAAGTGTGAAATAATTATTAATAAAGATTAATATATATATATATCTTATTAAAAGTTTATTCAATTTCATTGCATTCAAGATACATTTCATTAGTTTTTTTTTAAATCTAAGTGTTACGTTATATTTTAATAGTTTCTCAGCGAGAACAATTTTTATTCGACAAAAATTCGCCTGAACTTGTCTTTGACTTGCTTGAACTGTAGGGAGGGACTTGAAACTTTCTATCGGCACCCTTTTCAAAAAAAATCATTCATTTTAATTGCCCCTTGAAACTATGCAACAATTTTATTTCATTTCAAAAACCAATATACTTTTCAAAACAAAGAAATATTTGAAATAACGGATAATAATTTGAAAATCTAAAGGTCCTCCTGAAATTTTGAAGTCGACCTTATATATTTATGAAATAAATTTATAATTTTTCTCATTAATATATCAAAGAATAATTGATATATTAACAAGAATGTTTTGACCGCGCTTTTTTGAAAAAGATATATATCGTAAGACTACTGCGGATGATGCTATTGGAGTCTGCGGAGTCTTAAGTCTGGACCAAGAGAGAAAAGATGTGATCCATTTAGACTACAATCCAACGTCATTTTGCGTATAGCCTGCATAGACATTCGGATGGATCACCAAATGAATTTGAAATCTAAGATGTTATATATTCAATCTCCCAGCCCAGAGCATCTAACATACATGCTGATAGATCAGGCGCTCTGGGCTGGGAGATTTGAATATATAACATCTTAGATTTCAAATTCATTTGGTGATCCATCCGAATGTCATGCGGGCTATACGCAAAATGACGTTGGATTGTAGCTAAATGGATCACATCTTTTTCTCTCTTGGTCCAGACTTAAGACTCCGCAGACTCCAATAGCATCATCCGCAGTAGTCTCGCGATATATATCTTTTTCAAAAAAGCGCGGTCAAAACAATTCTCGTTAATATATCAATTATTCTTTGATATATTAATGAGAAAAATTATAAATTTATTTAACATCATTATTTCAAGTTAGAAATATATAAGTTCAGATATTATTTTCACTCAATATTTGACAAAAATCACCTACATTTGATTCGCGATTGAATCAAATGTAGGAAACATTCGATTAATTTTTATGAAAATTCTCTAAATGTTTGAAATTTTAGCGATGAGCAGCATCCAGAGCATCCATGGACCGCACGCCACTGATAGGTATGTATTATTTATTTATTTGTTTATTATTTTACTATATCAATTAGAATTCCCAAATCAAAGACAATAATTTTCAATTTTCTATCAAATTATTATTGTATAAATAACATCATTAATTAATTACTTAATCTTCATTCATTTAAAAAAAAGAAAAAAAAACTTGAGATACAATTAAGACAATAAAAATGTCGGAAAGCAAAATGATCTCCTAACTCTTGGTTAGAAAAGAATAAATTGATCCTATATATTTGTGTATAGAATTCTCTCTGGCCGATGTGAGGAGAATAAATTAATTTTCGAATGTTTGTTCTCTCCACGTGCTGGTTTTCATCTAAAATGGAGATGGCTGCCAGGGCTGGGCTCTACTGCCCTCTTGCAGCCTTTGAACTTCCATTTGAAAGCGCTCTCGACGAATTCAAACAACGGAAAGGAGAGCAGCTGATAAGACACCCCTCATTAATATTTAATAATAAACACCCTTTGAGTGGGAGGGGTGGGAGAGCATGCAGTTTTAGACATAATGGAAATTTAATTCTTTACTTTAATCTATGAGTAGAGACCGGATTCCTATGCAATTGTATATTTTGGTTGCCGTCCCAGTAGATCAATTATCTATACGAATCATGTATCTAGAATACTGTGGGTTAAATTTTATACGGCATATTTTTGCATATTTGTGTAATATTGCATAAAATTGCATATTTGAAGGATTTTTTGTCAAATATTGCACATTTCGTGCTAAATACAGGTGTTTTAAAAGTACCTTTTCAGAGAAAAATGAAAAAAAAGAAGAAATAAAACAGGAGGACACTTGTAAACATAAATTATTCAGAATTACAATCAAATTTTAATTATTTTTGGGATCATTTGTTAATTATTTCTTTATTTATTTTTTTTAACGGCCTTTATGAACTATAGCCCATTTTAGACATTGAGTGTTCAATAGTTTTTAAAGAATTTGGTGTTAGTACTTGGTGAAACATTTCTTAAATTTTTGGATGAATATTCTTGGTAGGTTCCACATTAAGATATAAATTCGTTTTATTTTTTATATCTTAATGTGAAACCTACCAAGTATTTGTTATCCAATAATTGAGTGTTCATGTGTGTGTGTTGAAGTTTGTGTAAATTAGTGTAGGGATCAGATTATGGCCGGTCAAATATTTGGATTATTTAATTATAATAGTTTATTATTTGTACGACAATAAGAAAAGCTTGTTAATATATGGTAAATAATTTTTAAGAAAAAATAAAACCGACTTCAAAAATTAAATGCAATAAATAAAATAGACTAAAAGGTATAAAATAATTATTATCTTATTTAGTTAGAACTAAACGACGAAATATTAACATGAAATTACTTTTTGAAGTCGGTGCCAAACAAACTATACCTATAAGCGAGCGTACCCGCCAAACGTACTAAGTAAGATCCGTCGAGTGCGATTCATAAAAGGTATATATGTTTGGCACCGACTTCAAAAAGTAATTTCATCCGGATGCTAGACTGAACCCAACGCAGACAATTTTTTCAAAATCGGTTCACAATTGGCGGAGATATGAGGTAACATAGACACAAAAAAATTCAGTCGAATAGAGAACCTCCTCCTTTTTTGAAGTCGGTTAAAAAGTAAAAGCAATACAATACAATGGTGTCTGTTAAACTACGTCCCCCCCCCACTCGTATTTTTTGTTTATCCCCCCCCCCCCCCCCCCCCCCCCCCCCCCCCCCCCCCCCCCCCCCCCCCCTTTTGAAACATAATTGTATTTATTATGTTTGTTTTATTCAAATGTACCTATTATTTTTTTGACTTTAAAGATTTTTTTAATAATATTATATTAAATAATATAACGAGAATTTTGTGTAATATTTTACGCAATAAAAGTAGATATTTGACACTTAGTGTCTATAGCTTACTTTATCATTTTATTCTTCTCATAGCTTTCCTTCAAATATATAGTCATTTTGTAGTCAATTTAAATTTTTTAGTGCATAAAAAAATTTATATTGCCATCTTTTACTGCATATATTTGCATATTTCAACGTATTCTGCATATTACTTGCATATTTCAGCCTTTTTAACTGCATATTTTATGGCTTAGTTTGGCCGTTTTTACTGCTAAAAAATCCGGTCTCTACTTATTAGTAAATAATATAAAATAGCCCCCTCATATTTCTTAAATCAGTTTCCAGGAGAAAGAACAATAACAATTCAAAAACAGTGATCAAAAAAGTGAAACCAATTTAAGAAAATGATCATTATTCGTATTTTTTTATTTATTTATTAAAAGAGAATGGAATGAAAATTACAGTATATTGTTTAAAAATAATTAACCAATTTGTTTGATTACTTTGAACAAAAATAGTCTGAGCAAAAGGAAAAACGGGAGCGAAATATGTAAACAGCAATTGTCCCAGGTTTTTGTCAGAATTGATAAAAACGCAAAGTCCGCGTTGCATCCGAATCGTGTTTTCGACTTGTGTACTTATGTATGCGCGCCGCGGAGTACTTTTACTTCTTTGTCGGCCCTTCTTTGGGAAGATTTCAAATTTCAAGCCGAGGGTTGTAATTAAAGATTTCCTATCCGGTCTGACTCGCGTTTTAATTGAATAAATTGCATAATGATTTTTTTTTCTTGTTAATAATAAATGGAATCATTTTTCCCGTTTGGTAAATCACACACTGTTATCAAGCGAGTATAATAATTACATTTTGAACGTTAATAGAAAATTACATGCAATAAAAATTGAAAGAAAAAAAATCCATTAAAAAAATGAATTTGTTGTCGGAAATAATCCTCTATTAAATTATTTATCCTCTAATTGACTTTAATTAAATAGTTTGCCCGATTATTAATTTCTTAAACCTGCCTATACACAGACAACCCAACACAGAGTAGCTGGTGGCTTGCTGGTTTTTGTGTTACAGGGTGTCTATAATTCTCACTTCTATCTACACTGCCGGCCAACAAAAACGTAACACTTAGATTAAAAAAAAAAAAAAACTAATGAAATGTATCTTTAATTCAATGAAATTGAATAAACTTTTAATATGATATATTTTTAACGTTTCTTAATAAGTGTTTAACACTTGTTGCTGTCGTACCAAGAACATTGGCTAGGTATCTGTAGCTGCGCCGATCCTCGATTAACGCAAAGGCTTTCGCAGAATCTTAATGCTAAGCGGCATAATTTTGATGTGGTTAGTCGAAAAGACGCTCAAATAATGGATTTCAAGCATATTATCAAAAGAAAAAAACAAAGATTGAAAGATTGTATTAGGTTGTTTCAAAAGTTTTGTCCGTTTTTATGAGTCTATTTTAAACTGTAATATCTCAGTGAATACTTATTCAATTTAATCGAAATAATCGCCATTTGAATCAGTGCACTTTTGCCAACGTAACACAAGTCTATTAATTCCGTCGGGTTGGGTGCTCGGGATTCGGTGAAGTCGACGAAGGGCGTTTTTGCCTGGTCCTGATTGGCGAAGGTTCTACCGGTGAGAAAGTTATCGAAGTGCTTGAAAAGATGGTAGTCGATTGGCGAGAGGTCTGGGGAGTATGGTGGGTGAGGCAGAACTTCGACGCTCAATTCGTTTAATTTTCGGACGGTGATTTGTGAAACGTGCGGACGGGCGTTGTCATGGAGCAGGATCGGAACTCTTCTGTGGGCCAGTGCCGGCTGCTGCTGACTCAATTTTCGGTACATTTCATCGATTTCCTCACAATAGGACTCTGCTGTGATGGTTTGGCCCGGTTGCAGAAAGTTATAGTGAATCACACCAGCCGGTGACAACCATACAGTAACCATGGTCTTTTTTGGTGGGTTTTCCCCTTTGGGAAGTGCATGGGTGGCTCATCGGTGTCCAACCACTGTCCTGAACGTCTCCTGTTGTCGGAGAAGATCCACTTTTCATCACACGTGACGATCCGATCAAAAAAAGGATCGTTTTGGTTGCGCAAAAGCAAAGAATATTTCATCAAAAATCGATAAATATCAAATTATCCGCTTTTATTTCATTTAAATTGTAATTTTTAAATAAAAGGTTTTAAATTTATGTAACAATTATTAAGAAAGGTTAAAAATATATCATATTAAAAGTTTATTCAATTTCATTGCATTAAAAATACATTTTATTACTTATTTAAAAAAAATCTAAGTGTTAGGTTTTTTGACCGACAGTGTATTTAATATTCTTGAACAATCCTAACATTTAGACAGAGAAAATATCAACAAATATAGCCCATAGCTTTTCTAAATTTTTAGTGCTGGAGTATAGAAGAAACTTGTATTAGTATGTTCAAATTTTTATAGATATGTTCAAATTTTATGGGTGAGATCATATTTGGGGAAGAAGATTATATATAAATAGCAAGATTAAGGAACTACTATTTTTGGCTATTATATAGGAAATAGAAATACCACGATCGATTACACAATACAGGGTGAGAAGGCGTAAAGATCTCCCACATTTTGAAGAGGTATAAAAATGAAAAAATTTAACTAGAAAAAAACTGAATATATTTTTGAAAAGAATATTTTTTTTTAATTGTGTTTTAAACATTATATCAGAGAAAAAAGGGGGAAGGGGGAGGGGGGGTCAAAAATAAAATTTTTAGCACTTTAGACCAAATTCAACCAAATTTTGTATACATATTCTGTGGACCCCCAGAAGGAAAGAAATGCAAAAATAATAACCACCCAAACAGGGGAAGGTCAAAAATAAAAATTCTAGCCCGTTCGACCAAACTTCGGTAATGCAAGGGTCTTTCGAGATCCATAGGGGCTGGATCTTTACTGGTGCGCCCTTTCTTGCATTCGATTCGAATAGACAAAAAAACTCAACCAAATTTTGTATTCATAGTTTGGTCGAAAGGGATAGAATTTTCATTTTTTTATCCCCCCCCCCCCATTTTGGGAGGTTAGTTTTTGCATTTCGACCAAACTCAACCAAATTTTGTACCTATACATATTCTGTCGACCCCCAGAAGGCTAGAAATGCAAACACTAACCACCCAAAATAGGGGGGGAGGATAAAAAATGAAAATTCTAGCCCTTTCGACCAAACTATGAATACAAAATTCGGTTGAGTTTTTTTTTCTATTGGAATCGAATGCAAGAAAGGGTGCACCAGTAAAGATCCAGCCCTTATGGATCTCGAAAGACCCTTGCATTACTGAAGTTTGGTCGAACGGGCTAGAATTTTCATTTTTGATCCTCCCCCTGTTTTGGGTGGTTAGTTTTTTCATTTCTATCCTTCTGGGGGCCCAGGGAATATGTATACAAAATTTGGCTGAGTTTGGTCGAAAGAGCTAGATTTTGCATTTTCGACCCCCCCCCCCCCCCCAAGTTTAAAACACATTTAATAAAAAATTATTTTATGTTCTTTTCAAAAATATATTCAGTTTTTTATAATTAAATTTTTTCATTTTTTATACCTCTTCAAAATGTGGGAAATCGTTATGGCCCACCCTGTATTTAAATAAGGTACGGAAACATATCGTTGCTGTTATATCCAAATGTCGTATGTCAAAATTACAACAAAAAAAATTATTGAAGAAAAACACTTGTATTTCCTTAGCTACATCTGCTCTCAAATTGTTGTATGTTATCAGGTGATAGAACTCAAGTAACAGATTAAAAACAAAACAAAGTATTTAGGGGTTAATATAAATGAAAACAAACGTTTTTCGTCAGCTACTGAAAAGTGTTGATTTTTATTATACATACGATATTTTGATTTAACATCGACGATATTGTAGCTATTAAATTGCGTATTCAAATCCAAGTAAATGTTATTAGCAGTGTATGTTTTCAGCATTGTTAACTACATTTTTAAATTATTACTTATTTAATAATAATAAAAAGTTAATTTGTTTGTTTCGATGTAGCATATTTAAGTAAAGACAAGATATTAGTTATAGTGAAGTAGAAATTTTGTATCAAACATTTACGTTCAGTAAAGATAATATCATGAAATAAAAACATGATGTTGAGGTTAGTTGGCACAAATTCAAAAAATGTTGGATTCGGTGTACTACAAAAATCTGCTCATGTAGCATGTTTAAACAATAGAGCAAGTTATGTTTATCACTGTGATTCGGACATTGATTAGATTAAGCAAGACTATGATTTAATGTTTTTGGAATGGTTTAACTAATAATTACATCTCATATGGTGTTTAATTTAATTTCATGAAATACCACAATCGTGATTTTTCATAAGCTGTGTGTGTGTGTACTTGATTAATTAATAAATTATATAATTGCCAACCAACCACATACTTTATGCCAAAAACCACCTACGGAAAAACATGTCTTAACTTTAATATACATTAATAATATATAATTAATAAAATTATAATGACACACACATGTCTTAAGTAATTTGATTCACTTCATTTATTTCTTATTTGTATCCTTCTTGACCTCCAAAAAATAAATTACAGACACTATTAGTCCAGGAACAGGGTACTTTAAGGTCGCAATAAATACGGTAATTGATTTTTTATCTTGAATATATTGTAGAGAGTATGCAGAATCCAAGTTTTCGACCTCCAAAACCCTTGGCACAATTTTGAGAGGCCGAAAAACCACGAAATTTTGGCACTTTTTCAGTTTTTGGCCTATAACATAAAAACAATCCATCCAATCGAAAAGTTATCCATTATCAAAATTAAAGAGCAAATTTTCAAATTTTTCTTTGAATGAGAACCTCAAAGCTGAAATTTGGTCTACTTTTTTTGTTAAAACTCTTAGATTTAATAGATATCCGGCATTTTCCATGAGACGAAATATTCATTTTTTTAAAAAACCGAAGTTTTTCCTTCATAAAATGAAAACGGCTCATCCCACAAACTTAATTTTTATCTCATTCTCTAGGAAATTTTATTGACTTGAACGTTTACTTGGACCACTTTTTTGATAAAACTTTTAGATTTATAGATATATGCATTTTCCATGACACTTTTGAGGATTCAGATCATATCCTGTCCGGAAAATACTGGATAACTATAAATGTAAGAGTTTTATCAAAAAAGTGGTCCAGGTAAACTTTCAAGTCAGTCAAATTACCTAGAGATTGAGATAGAAATCAAGTTTTTAGGATGAGTGGTTTTCATTTTATGAAGAAAAACTGCGATTTTTTGCAAAAAATTGCAGTTTTTCAAAATTTCAACCTCATTACTGCACGGGTTACCATTATACAATTAAGCTGAAACTTGTTTGTATTGTAGCAAATTTAATGTAGTGTAAAAATGTATAGAATGGTCTTTGTCAAAAACGTGCTCGTTCATGGTCAAAATGGGAAAAAATGAAAAAAGTGAGAGTTTTTGGGATATTCAAATTGAAGGAGACAATAAAAGAGTGTGTCTTCTGCTGGAATTATAATTTTTTTTTATTTATAACGAAACTATAATCTCGTTATAAATAAATAAAATTTATAATTCCAGCAGAAGACACACTCTTTTATTGTCTCCTTCAATATATAAAAATTCTGCTACTCTCGGCAAAAACTTTCAATTTAAGGGATATTCAAAAGTGATCAGGGAGGCTGTTTTTCAGATCCCCCATCAAAAATCGAACTATTGGACCAAATTTCAACTTTCAGGTACTCATTCAAAGGAAATTTAATGCTCTTTAATTTTGATAATAGATGACTTTTCGATTAGATGCATTGTTTATAAGTTATAGACCAAAAACTGAAAAAGCGCCAAAATTTCGTGGTTTTTCGGCCTCACAAAATTGTGCCAAGGGTTTTTGAGGTCAAAAACTTGGATTCTATATACTCTCTACAATATATACAAGATTAAAGAAAAAAATCTATTATACCATATAATGTAACTATTACCCCTTTTCGATGACGCGTTTCCTGGACTATATTTCAACCAGTTTTGGTTTTCTCTATTTATACCTCTTTTTAGGAACATATAAGTTTTGGATTTTTATATCTTTGTTCCTATATCCATAATCAAATTTGTAATAGGGATCGTAGGGAGTTGGATAAAATATTTAAATTAAACGCAAAGTTTATTAATTAATTGAATGTGGCATACGTTTTGTCACTGATTTTTTACTTCTTCAGTGGCTTATACCATAAACTTATTTGTCAGATGTTATAACTATTTTAAATTTTTATTTATTAATCCGATATCAAGGATTATTGTGGGAATGATAGATTATACCCATTTCTAATTTCAGAAAAATTTAAGTAGAATTATTTTCTCTATACCATTTTTTGTTTTCTGAACACCCTATAAAATAATATTCAATCACAAGATTCGATATATTTCGAAAAACATAATATTAAACTTCAATTTCGGAAAAATTCTTAATATCTGTAATCAATAATGAAAGACCATTCAAAAGATCATAAAAATAAAAACTCTCTGGAGTAATGAATATATGGGCTCTCTCTTGATTACTGTAATTTCCTTTTTCGTTTTGCTAAAGATATATTTAAAAAAAGTTATTAAGTTAAATGAAAGTAATATGAGATAAAATTTTAGAATCTATTGAGAAATGATGTTTTGCACAATAAATTAGATTAGATTCAAGGAAGGTAAGAGTAAATTCAAGAAATCGGGTTGCCCTCAGCCGAGATTTGGAAATTTTATTTTATCAAAAAACGGTTTGAGCTAGAAATTTTTTTTTACAAAGATTCAGTTTATTAATACAAACCTATACTCAAAGGTTATTAACTACATGGGTTTGTAATCTCCTGGATTTGATTATTGAAGTGAAACTTCTTTAGCGACGTATCTGTTTGATTTTTTTTCTTACAATAAAGAGGAAATGACTCAATAGAGGGAAAATAATTTTTTTAAAACCAACTTTAATGACAAATAAAATTTATTAAAATTAGGAAATTTAAATTTTATTTTAAAACCCACTAATATTTCATGGCAAATAAAATTTATTAAAATTATGACCATTTTGTTCACTCTCCCTCAAATTACCACATACCGTTGATTGACAGTTTAATATCTTTGCAATCATTCAAAGTTAGAGCCAAAAACATCCATGATCTGGTAGCTATTTTGTCTCTTAAAGTTATGTTGACCTCCAGCCTAGTTTATCTTAAGGAGTCCTTTCGCTCCAGTTGAGTCAAAAGAAGTGTAGTATCTA
The DNA here is from genome assembly GCA_024734495.1 of Forficula auricularia. Classification (NCBI taxonomy): domain Eukaryota; kingdom Metazoa; phylum Arthropoda; class Insecta; order Dermaptera; family Forficulidae; genus Forficula; species Forficula auricularia. Next base: position 15,108,721 of record JALMQS010000128.1, read on the forward strand.
ATATTTAATAAAATAAGTTAAAGTACAAATGAAAAATAATAGAATTAAAAAATAAATAGTATGAAAGACGTAAATGTTTGAAATAAAAACAATTATAAAAAAAGAGGCGACTATGGGTCAGTGATTGAGTGTCGGTCCGCTGGCCTGAAATACGCTGGTTCGAGACTGAGTCTCGGCAGTTCAGATATTTGCAGTCGCCTCCCCTTGGAAAGCAATGGCAACCTACCAAGGGTATAATTGCTAGTAACCTCTCCAAACTAGCCGTTCGGAACCGGCGTTAAAAAGTATCGTAGGTCCTGTATATCTGTGTAAAAACAACTAAACACACTCAGCACACGTATATGTGGAGAGGAGCCGAAACGTCAGGTGGACCTGATATAGAAGATAAAAAAAATTAAATACAAAAGTTAGTTTGATTTATTCAAATCAGCTGATAATAATTCTTGTATGATTTGGCAATGCGTTGTATTAATACTGTTTATGTTTACATCCAAATATAGCATTTATGGGATTTTTTAAAGTAAATATCTCAGTAAATTCGACGGTCAATGATATATTTTATTGCAAAAAAAGAAACCTGCATGTTTCAAAAAGCTAATTTTTAGATTTTTTTAACTTTATCTATTCAACTAATAGTAGTATAATTCAAGAGAAAGTGTCAAGATCTTAATTTTCCATAAGACTCTGGGAAAATGTTTACATTTTAAAATTTTAAAAATTTGCTAACTAATGTGCGATTGAAACTTCACCAAAGCATAGACAGAGACTTAAACTATTATAAAAAATTAAGTTATAGTTATAATCTAATATTTTTTATTTAACATTGGCGGCGAAAGGACCTCCTTAAGAGGCAGATAAACCGGCGGTCCAGGATTTTGGATTTATTTATCGCTTTTATCTCCATCATCTTCAGCTTAAAATTGGAATTTTAATTAACTACATTTGATTAAATCGAAAATATGATCATCCAATTAGTACATTGGCCTCTGTGGTGGTCCGAAACACCTTTCACTTTGAGTCTCAATGTGATTTTAGTGCTGAGACAAATCAGAAGTTAATTGTTTGAACTAATATAGTTGTTGTCGTGTAAGAGTTTGCACGCTTGATCGAGGACCATTTAAGCACTCTTTACCTCCACTTAGTCCATATAGACGCTTTTCATATTCTCATTCGGACTTGACCGATGAAGGCAGGCGTTTACCCGAAGTGAGACTGTGAGTACCTCTACTTATAATACTCACACCTCACTGTTTACTGATGGTTCGAAGGGCATGAGAATAAATTAGTCTCTCTACACTTTTTACTTTACCATACAGGGTATGGTCAAGTATTGTAATCGTGAATGAAAAAAGTGTTTTTTTTCCTTCTTTTTTTAGAAATATCTCAAAAACGGCTGAAACTATTTTGATTAAAAAAATTGAGCGAAACCATGGCATTTCGGTCTACAAAAAAGCCCTAATAAGTGAACATGTCTGTTAGTTAGTCTGGTTGTTTGGTTGTTAATCTGGTTGTCTGTTAGTTACTCTGTGCGTTACCAAATTTCGTGGACGACCTAGCTCAAAAACTAGTGTGAATATCGAAACCAAATTTCACACGTAGTTTTGGTCCATTGAGATTAAGAGCTGATTAGATTTGGTGCATATCGACCCAAAATTAAGGGAGTTGGAAGGGGGGTTAAAAACTAAAAATCGAGGCCATTTGAACAAACTCAACCAAATTTTGAATACATAATCAGTGGAACACCAGAAGTTTAAAAATGCAAAAAATAACCGCCCAAAATGGGGAAGGGGGGGGGTCAAAAAATGAAAATCTAGGCCCTTGTACCTAACTCAACCAAATTTTAGATACATAATCAGTGGACTCCCAGGAGTCTAAAAATGGAAAAACTATCCCCCTTCCCCTACATGAATATAAATAATTTTATTAAATATTAAATATAAGAGAGGGGCCAGGGGTTTTTTAAGAGTTAGACCATCTTAAAATGTGTAAATAAAAAATTAATTAATTAATTAATTAATAAAAAAAAAACGATCAAATTGAGTTTTCTCAAAGTTGAGACCTGCTATTAGGACCATTTATTTTCTCTTGAAATTGGTTAAAAGAATTTGTTTCATCAAAATCAATCAAACTGACTTTGAAAAAGGAGAAGCGTTTCTAATTCCAATTTAAATGGTAAATGATTTAATTTGATCCTCCGTCAAATTCTGCTATCCCTACTGATCTTATTTGGGATATTATTTTTTGACCCAAGAAATTTTAAGGATCTGTAAGAAATTAAAGGTCAATTTAGTCAATGACCTTATTGAGAGTCGGCTTATCTTTAATAAACTATAGGATTCTGGCATATTTTTAAGAGCTGAAAAATAGCCAGAATTCAATCCCTGGAGAGATACAAATGTCACCAACTCATCACAATCACCTCTATATCATTTCTAAGATTTTAGAAAAAGTTGTCAATGGTCATTAAAAAAAAAAATATTTCATTCGACGATTCGGATCTAGACCGTATCGGATTTAAGTCATTCAAGTTATTTCGAATAACAATAATTGAAAAATAGCTTAAGAACACAGGATTACAAATTCGACTCAACTTTTGTATCCGAGAAGAAGAGAGCATTTCTTAACGCATTTTTTCGCGCTGAGTTCAAATCCGTAGCCAGATTTTCGCTAGGTCGTCAGAGTTTTGAGATATTATCGGTCAAAAAGCCAGTTTGACCTATTTTCGAGTCCCATTAGATATTAAATAGCAATATTTTCAATCAAAATATTTTGTTGACGTAATAGAATACAGCTTCCTCGTTGATTTTCAAATTACCACATGTTTTTAGCTCAATTAGAACTCGAGTTGTAACTAAAAATCTAAAGCTACGTGACTATAAAAGATAATAAACATAGGTTAAAATTTGAATTTTTATTTAAATAACACATAATTAATTATAATTATTTATTGAACTCGAACAAATAATACAATATAACTACGACGTTTCGATCGACTTATTCTGCGATCGTTCTCAAGTATGAGCACCCACTCCGATTATAGGTTAACTGAGCCAATAACGTGTCGGTCAGGCTTATATACTCAATGTACAGTCCAGCTAAAAAACCAACAGACTGACGACCTCAGCGCCTCCCTGTCGGACTGAGCATTACATGTTTTTAAAAACCATAAAGCGAAAAATATTGACAAATCAAATGACAATAATAATAACAATAATAAATAACAATTAATCCACATATCAAGAATATTATAGTTTATTGTAATATTTGTTCGTGTTCAATATATAATTTTAATTAATTATTTGTGATTTAAATAAAAATTCAAATTTTAATCAAATTAATCACAAAAATAAAAGCTTCAACAGATTCATTACTAATACATATACATATAGTCTTAGTATTTTAGTTATAACTCGAGTTCTAATTGAGCTGAAAAACAAGTGGTAATTTGAAAATCACAGATGAAGCTTTTTCCTATTACGTCAACAAAATATTGTGATTGCAAATATTGCTGTTTAATATCTAATGGGACTCGAAAATAGGTCAAAATGCCGTTTTGACAGATAACATTTCAAAACTCTGACCTGAAAAAAATCGGAAGATTGTATGATAATCAGCTTATAAAACTCTACTGGAATCCATTGTTAGGTTTACGGGTACAAATTTGTGTCGACCAGTGGAATTAAGAACTAATACGTTTCGTACCTTGGCAAAATTTTTATTCCAGAATTTAAAGAATTTTTTATTCATAAACCAACTTTTTTTTATATCACGAATTTGTTTTCTATGAAAGTCTGAAAAATCTTCTTTCTTCTTTGGGTGGGATCAATTTTAATTATTTTTTAAATAATTGTCCAATCTTTTTCTATCTCCTTAACAAGATATTTTCGCTTGTATTACTTGATGTAAAACAATTTGAATGCTGAAATGAAAATCTTGTAAGCGGCCAAAGTGGCGGGCGGCCTCGCTTTCGTGGGTAGCACTCATTAGAGCTGGTCCTCCCTGGCCGGCCATCGGGCCAAATGGAGGTTGCCCCCGGGGGCCAAGGCAACTTTATAACAGCAAACTCGTGTTGGGCAAAATGCACCCTCTCTCTATCCCTTATGTCCTTAGTGTCATCGAGACCATATCCCAACCAACCTCTTACTCTTCAATGTTCCAATCGAAAATGTCTTGAGTTACATCCGGTTCCGCTCCATTAATTATCAGTATGACCATCGGAGAAACAAGTCTAATCCGATAGAGAACTCGCTCGGTGCATTTCTAAGAATTTATTTCTAACCCATCTCATCCGTATCCACTATGGCTATAAATCAATAAACAAATCAGTTCTTTGTTTTAGTGACATGATAAACCAGCCATATCAACCAGTCTACCGATACTTTTTAAATTCTATCATTGAAATTTATAATTCTTGTTGATTGTTATATAGCTAACTATATAAGATTTATATAGTCGAAGAGATGATTATTCAAGATAGCATTCTAGTTTCTAATTCAAAACTGTATTTTTTTAAAATTCTTTTGAGAAACCAGTCAAAATAAAAATCCTAACTCATTTATTAAGTAAAATTATGTGATTTATGTATATTACACGCTTTATATTAGCTTTACCTGTATGTCTGTATATAATGTATCTATGCATGTGTCAATGTGACTTTTGTTCTGTTAAATTTCGAAAACATTTCTCTATATAAAATCGACTTCAAAAAAATTAAATGCAACAAATAAAATAATAATAACTCAAAAATAAAATAAAATACACTAAAAGGTATAAAATAATTATCTAATTTAGTTACAAATAGACGACGAAATTTTTACATGAAATCACTTTTTGAAGTCGGAGCCAAACATATACATTTTATGAATCGAACTCGACGGATCTTACTTAGTACGTTTGGCGGGTAAGCTCGCTTATCTAGTTTGTTTAGCACCGACTTCAAAAAGTGATTTCATGTTAATATTTCGTCGTTTAATTGTAACTAAATTAGATAATTATTTTATACCTTTTAGTGCATTTTATTTGATTTTTGAGTTCTTATTATTTTATTTGTTGCATTTAATTTTTTTGAAGTCGGTTTTATTTTTTTGTTAAAAATTATTTTTATTTTTCTCTTTTAGTGATGTTATTAATAGTGACTTAAGATAATATTGTTACATCTCGTAAGAGAAAGCGTAGGGCGAAATTGGAGATTTACGTTATTTCGTCATTGATTATAACATCAGAACTTGGACAAATTAATATGTGACCACCCCTAAGGTACCCCCTTTCCAATAAAAAAAGAATCATCGAAATCGGTCCACGTGGCAAAAAGCTCTCGCTGAACATACATAAAATAAATAAATAGTTAGGTATCCTGACTACCTTGAGCTATACTGATCTAAACGCAGAAAGAATAATTAAAATCGGTTCATAAACAAAGAAGTTATGCGAGAACATACATAACAAAAAAGGTCCAATACCAAAGAAATTTATATTTTTACCAATCGGAAACTATACTGAACCAAATGCAAAAAAAGTCATTAAAATCGGTTCATAATTGACGAAAAAATCAGGTAACATAGACACACAAAAATTCAGTCGAATTGATAACCTCCTACTTTTTGAAGTCGGTTAAAAATAAATACATTTCATTCTGTTAAATTCCGCAAACTTTTCTCTATAAAAATAATTAAGACTAAAAAGTAAAAAAATAAATTATATTAAAAAAAACAACTAAAAAATACTTAATCAAAAAGCCCTACACTTTTTGATTAAGTATTACATTATTTTCTACTTTTTAGAAGCGTGCTTTTTAGTTTTTTTAAAATATTTTATATTTAAAGAATCGCATATGTCAGATAAGTGGTGGAAGTGGAAGAGTAGATACACTTTCTAAAAGACCCCTAGCTAACCCTAAGGCAAGGGGATTTAGTTCTAGAGTTTCTGGTTAAGTCTCAAAGGAGTACTTCAATGGGATCAAACAAGTAAATTAGGTAGTCTTTTCAAAAATAAAGTGATGCAAAAAGCTTGATCTTTGACGAATAGATATGGAAGTATCTCTACAGGAAAAGTGCAGAGACTGATGTAAAAGACTTTTCTGTTTTAGTGGTTGCCAATACTCCGAGAGGTGAACCGCGATTGGAATTAGGTGTACACGTCATTCGAATTTATTAGATAATGCCCCTTCTTCTTAGATATGAAAGTGGAAGTGGAAGTAAGTGTACAGGATATTAGGTCGATGTTCACCCCTCGCAATATTCCTTTTGCCTATTATCAGAATTCAATAATTAATGACATTTCTATTATCACAAGTAATGATATTTTCAGTATTTAAGTTTTTTGAGTTTTATATTGTTCATAAAGAGATATTTAAAATTAAGCACAATATGCAGGTTTGATTCTTGGGTAAGTAAATGTTACAGTATGTTGATAGCCATCCTTCTTGCATCATTGGAATCCATCGGTGAGGTCTAAAGAAAAAATATATGTATTCGGAGTAGCGATCCCATCTTTACTAATAGGAATGATAATTAATAAATGTTTAAGGCTTTCAATAGAAGGTTTTAGTTGAGGCCGGTTGAGGCTATCAACGCATAGTCAAAGTTTAGATATTAATTTTTGAGATATCTAGTGTGTTAGAAGTTACAAGCAACAGATTTGTAAGCATAACATTATTAGAAAGAAATTAAACATTCAAAAGAACATTTTTGGTATTGAGTGGAGATTGATGATACAGTCCAAAATTCAAAAAAGAGAGATAATTTAAACTATAATATATTTTATATCCATAAACCGACGTTTCAGGGGATTATTCCCTCCTTGGTCAGGGTTTTGAAAGGTTTTTGAATAAAAAATATAGTTTAAATTATCTCTCTTTTTTGAATTTTGGACTGTCTCATCAATATCCACTCAATTCACTTATCAGTTCGTTTCCAAAAACTACTTCTACCAATCACATTTTTGGTATTTTTTACTTTCTTTATTGAATAATAAGGAAACTTTCGTCAGATACTTACCGTAAATATTGTTTAAAATTATAAAAAGTTTTTTACTGAATTTATTGTTTTAGTTAGAAGATTATTGTAGAAGTAATTGGTCAAAAAGTCAGCTTAATTCACTTCGTAACTTGGCAATGAATTAAGTTGAATTTTTTTGAATAGCTAATAAATATTTAAAATTAATTTATTCTGTCTACTAATATTTAACTCAACGAGTAAACCCTTTTTTGCTAAGCATGAAGATGACTGAAAATATTATTAATAATTTTTTTGGATTAGCTAATGGTAAACTTTAGAATAAATAATATTTTATGTAGAAGAACAATTTTTCACCTGGTTATTCATTATACATCATTCCAGATACATATCAGCCTAAGAGCACGACAAGCTTCACTTCATGAAGTTCCCATAAAGCCATCGTAACCAGTTTGCTTTGTAGTACAGTTAGATCTAGCATTTTATATTTTATTAGTCAGGCAAATTAGACTTCTGCTGGCCAATAAATATGCACAAAGCTACAGGAGGAAAAAAAATTTAATCGATGTTAGCCGTCCCAAATATGAGTTATATGGGTTGCGACGGTTTCTGGCGCAGTTACTAAATTTTTGAGGCCCTAAAAACGACGAAAATTTTGGACTTTTTTCCGAGATTTTCAATTATAACTCGAAAACCATGTATCCTACAATTTCACTCTTGCCAAAATGAAAGAGCTCAAAATTTCGCGTCGAATAACTACTTAAAAGTTAAAATGGGTTCAGCCGTTTAGTCATAATCAATCGTCAAAGATAGGCAATTTTTACCAAATTGGCGGAAAAGTAAATTATGTTCATTAGGTGGTCATAAGAGATGACTTTTCGAATTTTTGCGGTACTGACCCACATAATAGTTGCAAATTGGCTAAAAAATGAATTGTAAAGTTTCATCTTATTGGCAATGGTAACCCGTGCCGCAATTTCGGTCTAATTTGCCTAGACTATATTAAAAGTATTAATAAAAAAATTTATGAAAAAAGTAAGAGTTTTCATACTAAGTTAAATACAGTCGCATAAATTTATATTATTTAATAGAGTGATCTTTAAGTGAAAAATATACTTTAAAAATAAATTTAAAAAATAATCAAAGATTTTATATCCAAACTATTCGTACATTATGCGTTAAATCCATTCTAACTGATTATTAAAAAAAAAAGTTGTTTTATAAATACAACTCCATATATAATAATTCTCAGGTATAATTAAATTATTAAATATATATTAAAAGTAAATCAAATTTTTCATGTGAAAAAAGAAAACTAAGTGATTTGATTAGCGAGCACTCCTTCAACTCCTATCCTGGTCAAACCAGAATACGATACTTATCTGCGAATAATCAGCTGATCTTATTTAAATTTTTTTTCCCGAAACAGAGCTCCTTAATGTTCATTTGAGATGAAGATTTAAATCACCTCAAGTGCAGAGGGCAATTTAATATTTGGACAGTAATAGTATATAATTAAGATTGATTCTACGCAACCTTAAAATTCCTTAAAGAAATTATCAATGGATGTTTTTCACAGAAACATTTCTTTTCAGAAAATAAATATGGCTGAGGAATAAACTGGCAAAGATTCAACGGTCTTTTGAGCTGCCTTCAAAGGGGTTGTTATTGTTGTTCCTTGAAAAAGAACTGACGAAGAGCTGTTTCCGCATCAATTTCCGACAAAAGGCAACATCCCGAAAGGTATAATCTTGTTATTTGTAAATAATGGCATAAAGGTCTATTGGTCACTAATCTAAGTATTATTAGGGCCAAGCTTGTCTGGCCATAGTATCCGGTTCTTGTTTGCTAATACCTTTGTACGCATTGTTCCGGTGTGCACTATACTAGTTCGTTAATCCATTTAAGCGGATCGCTGTATTTTTAGATGAGGAGGGTGATCTTCTTGTTCGTTAAAGGAGGGAACGAGAACTTTAGTTTACACAGATCAATGGGGATTCTCGAAAGGGACAAATGGGGAAAGTGTGATAGTCGTGATTGCAGCAATTGTGTGGGATAGAGCTATACATCGAATCAAAATCGAACGGAAGGCGGCTAATAAAAGAAACGGGGGTAATCAAGAATAGGAAGTGGGAAGAAATTATCATTTGTCAATGCTGAAGACATTCAAAAGAGATAGGGAAAACAACTATTGATTTTATATAAGAATATAAATTATGATAGGTATGGAATCCGAGACCTGTCAATTGAGTTCTTATTGACCAATTCAAGAACAAGTAGATATTTGATAAATTTTAAAGTCTTATAATAAAATATTTCCAGAATTTCAAAGTAATTATACAGGCTGTTTCTAAATTGATGAGTGTATAATTTAAAATATAGGCTAAAAGGTTCGTCGGAAGAGATGCGCGACCATCTCTTGAGACTTAATCTTTTGTTAAATTTTAATAATGCTCGGAAAACGAGGACTTTCTTTCTGGTCGAGGATGCTTATTCAATTCGATTGCAATCTTTTCGAAGTGTGTGGTTGAATCTAAAAAGTGATTAATTTTTATTGGATTGGATTGATTTATGGTGGTTCCTTTTATAATACACAAACATAACTTGACCCACTTCGATTCATTGGACTAAGGCTTAATATTGATCGGAACCATTAAACTAGGGAAGGACTAACCAATTCGAATCATCGTTTCGCCTTATTTAGAGAGAGAATAAACTTCAACGAAACATAATAGTAAAACTTGGGTAAAAATTACGAGGTAAGGTTTCACAAAAGAATTAAAACAAATTGAATTTTGAATTCGATATATTTCTCGCTAACCCCGAAATTTATCAATTCAAAATAATTTGTTTTATTTCTTTTGTGAAACCTACCTCTTCATCTTACTCAAGTTTTATTATTATATTAAAATGTTTCACCTAGAACCATACCTAACTCCCTTAAAATTATTCATCATAAACATTTGTAAATATTACATCACACATTTTATCATTAAATTATATATTTAAAAACTAATATAACTGCTTAATCATTTCTTCATAATTTAAAATAAACCTTCCTTATTAAATTTAATATTAAGAACCTAAAAAATAAATACAGTCCACTAAAGACGTTTTCAGCTATTAAAAAGAAGAACTAGCAAATAATAGAAAATAACAGTTTTATACAATGGTCCATCTTCGGCAAATTATCTAATTTTATACAATACGAAATTTTAAATGGAAATTTTTTTAATAAGAATTAAAAAGTCTTTCATATAATTTTTTGTTCAAAACCATTTCCTCTCTCAGTTACAACCCTCTAAAGTTAGGAACCATCCACAAAATACGTCAGACGTTAATGGTAGGGGGGGGTCAACAAAGTGTGTCATCGTGTGACAGGGGGGGGGCGGTCATAAGCTTCGTGACGTCATATGTATAAATCTAAAGTATTCAAACTCAACTTTAACGAAAAACTTTAAAATATCCATGGACTACAAGATAATTAAATTTTGTATATCGTTCATTTGATTTGTTTTGTGTTTTTTTGTAAAATTTCAAAAATGATTTATTATTGATTTTATGAAAAAGATTTTAAATAGTAATATACATCATATAAATAATTTTGTAAGTGCTGTTTTTTAATTTAATAATTTCTAAATTGACGATCTGACGTCACACCAGGTGGGGGTTCAAAAATCATGAAATTCGCGTGACGTAATTTATGGATGGTCCCTTAGGGGAAAAAATTGTTTTATTTAATATATCCATTAATGGAAGAATTTAGAAAGATGAAATTTGGCAGATAACTGATGCTAATAAAATGGCAGTTTTTGACGATTTTTTGTAACCCTAAAATATTATTACAAAGGATGAAAGAATCAACCACTATAATAGTTTGCATCAAAATTTTTAATGCGTCTACATTTTCCTATTTAAAAAGACGGATTGAATTTTTATATCTTAACTTTTTCTCATAAAATTGTTTTTTGATCACAAAAAAATAAAATACTACTCAAACCACTTTTCACATAAATTCACAAGATTGGTTATTATTTGTTAAAAAAATAAACTATGATTTTCATCCTTGTGATAACATCTTAAGGTTACAGAAATCGTCAAAAAATTCTCATTAACTTACGCGACGTTTTGCCAATTTTATTTTGGCTTCATCAGGCGTCTAAACAAAAAACACAAAAAAAAAACAGTGTTTCAGAGAAATTACAAAAGTTACATCATTTTTTTCCTCTTTTCTTTCTTTTCTGACTAAATCAACAAATGATATTACACCCAACATACCTCAATACCCGGACACTGACTGAGCGAGCAGCCTCGCGAGGCTCCTGCGACGTTTGCCGCAGAACCGTCCTGAGTGAACGCAGGAAACGACCCGAGGTGCTGCCCCAGGCATTCGAAAAACCGACAACCGATGGATTGGTCCGAGGCAGCCTCCAGACGAGGCAACGGGGACTTTTGCCTTGGGCGAGGCACGTACTGACCGATCAGGCATTTGCCTCAGGCTGGACTCGCGAAGCAAACCCTCAGTCAGTATCCGGCTATTCACTAAGGACAGTTCTGCCGCAAACGCCCGAGGCAGCCTCGCGAAGCTGCTCGCTCAATCAGTATCCGGCTAATGATTATAATTAATTTAAAAAATCGTATATATAAATTAAATAATTGTTCGGGCCATAAAAGGAATCAGATACAATTGAGTTAATTCAGAAATATGTGCATATCTATTATATCCAAAATAAAATTGGCGAAACGTCGAGTAAATCAATGAGAATTTTTTGATTTGCTACTTTTCTGTCCAAATACCAGCCAACACACTTGATTAACTACTTTTAATCTTGATGGAGAATCACCCACCCCCGGGGTCCGAGCTTCCCTCCTAAAATCATGTTGTACCATAAACAAAACATTTGTTGTTAGTAGGTGTATATCTAAAAATAAACGCAAGGTCTTAAGATTGCTCTATTATTTTTAGTCTATCGTATAAAATGGAAAATGTTGTTTCCTTATTGACATTAAGTGGCGATCTAAATAATTAATGCTAATGCGTTTCAAGCTTCTCGAAAACTCAATTACGGATAAAATAACAAATTAAGAATGTTTTGTTTTCTGAAGGAGAATGAGACGAAAAACGCACACGAGAAGTGTAAAAAAAATATTGCAAAGTATTTTATTATAATTAGATAGGTTATTATTAAATGTGTGTTTCCAAGATAATCCGCTTTGATCTTCCGTGTAAATTTAACTATAACTATATTTAAACATAATTTATACTCTCAGTTTTAACATTAAAACAAGCGTATTTATCATTCGAAAAATTATGATGATTTTAAATTAATGAACTCGTATAATTTAAAAATTTTCGGTGTCTCTGAAATAATTTATTGTACTGATAAAATTTACAAAGAAAAACATTTTAATATTCTATTAAAAATTATATTATGAGTATTTCGAAAATATTTACCCTAGTTTTTTTTTAATTTTATGAATACCGTAATTAATTACCTACCAGAATATTACTTAAATCTTCATCTAACGGTTTATTTAGTACCCTGATTTCGTTTTAGACCACCCATGGTGAAATTTGAAAGTCAATTAAATTTTTATAAATAAAGTGAGCCACCAAGATTAGACATTTTTGATTAGATATTCCATTACTATTTTCGGATGCTACTTTAAAAATATTACTGCTAAATAATATTGTAGACAATATAGATATGTTCCCTGCGGGGGCAGACTGAAGCACAAACACAGTATAAAGTAAAAATAAAAAAATCTAGTAAAAAAGTTTATAATATAAAAGGTATTGTAATAATAAACTATTTGTAGGATTTAAAATAAATAATTGAAATTGAAAAAATAGCTGTTTATTTATTTATACCAGTGGTGTCCAGCCTTTTGGATTACACTGGCCACATTTGAAGAAAAAACAAATGTTTCAATATGAATCAAAATATTATAATTCTATTGATATTTGTTATTCAAAATGATTAATAATGTAGAAATATGAACTTTATTATTTTTAGCTCATAGTGAAGCTTCTAATTTGACTTTTCGTAAATTTTATTCTTGAAAATAGCTTCTCGTATGTAAATACATACCTACTTTACTTACAAAATGTGATATTATGTATTAATATTTGTTTATATTTTTTCCTACCTAGATAATTAATATAAAATTCTAATAAGGAGACAATACATTCCACTTTCTTTCAGATCGGTATTTAATTGTTGTTCTATAACATTTAATCACAAAGTTTGCAAGTAGAAAATTTATTTCTAATGAAAATGGAGTCGAAAATACCATAGACCAAAATGATGATTATTTTTCCGGAAATCTTGAAATTTAGTTCCAGATTCAAAATTTAAAATTATCACTTTATTTTTTCGAAAAACTTCACCGTAGACTTTCAGATTTCTTATTTTAAAGAAAAAAATTATCAACCCAGATTGTTGTGTTTTTTCAGTGTCTACATATAAATCTTAATGTTTTGAGGAATTTTATGACTTTATATTGGGGCACGGGTTGGAAAACCCCTGGTTTTTAAAATCGAATGGGTTTAAAGAAGGATCTGAGGAATGATGATTTATTTTTAAAAGGGTCGCGGATATAATAATCCCTGACTATCCATTATCTATTGACATGTAAGAACGTGCAAAGATCTAAAAGACAAGTCCTGACAAGTTTTAGTCAGGAGGAAATTATCAATTAATTGTGATTGTTCTAGAAAACCCCAATTCCTTATTATAACACACTTGTACTAGAATGATATAACCTTAGGCTTGGTTAGTGTCGTATCATATAAATTACTGAAATAATAAATATTTTAGAAAATGAAAATATGAGAAAGAATTTTTAAATATTCGAAATTTCATTATTTTTATCTTATATAGTTGAGCTTATAATTTTGCTTTTAGTGAATTTTATTCTTGAAAAAAAACTTCACGTATTGAACAATGTACATTCATATATTTCGAAAAAGGGAATAAATATTTTTCTACATATAAATCTCAATGTTTTAAGGAAGTTTATGAATTTATGTTGGGCCGCACTCATTGAAGTGCTGGGCCACAAGAGGCCGCGGGCCACGAATTGGACAGCCCCTGATTTATACCTTTATCATTTCAACTGCTTTAAAAATATCAATAAAACCATTTCAAGTATTTGTCAAATAATTTCAAGGGTTGAAATATCTGATCTAGTTATTTTAGCAAACATATAGGTATTTTTGATAAACAACTCAAACCAAGAAGCTTCAAATTTACAATTGACTTTTCTTTTAAGGCTTGTTTGACCTTTTCTTACTCTGTTTATAGATTACAAATGTCAAATTAATTGGGGTTGTTTGCGGCCAGGGTCTTTTCTAATCTCGGTTAACAAATAGGCTTGTTTTATTTCTATAGCCGATCAGTAGCAAGCGATAAGGGCACATGTGAAAAATTTTTGTGCAAACAAAGCCCTAGATATACAAGATTTTGGCTCCTTCTTCTGGAGTCCTTTTAAAGTGTTATATAGAAAGATTAGTTCACTTTGTTTCAGTTTGTTTTCCTATTAACCATTAATTTATAATTTACATAGTTTGCTAAATTTCAATTCTTTTGAAATTTGCACGCTGTATGTTTATTGAAGTGTGAAAAAATGTGGCTAAGGTTAACATGGTTTGGGTTGACATTTCGATCTGCCACGGTCTCATTTTCGGCTAAGTTGTTTTTGATGGGTTTTTGGTTAATTGAAATAATTGTTCACAGGTGGTCGATTGAATAAAAATTTATAATTACTAAAAATTTTTTCAATTTTCTTTTATTTATTAGAATATCAATTTCATTCTCTTAAAAAATCCGACAATTCGAAGGATCCGTACACCTCCTTCTTGAGAATTTAAAAGGGTCAACGAAAGAACCTCGGTGTATATTAATATTATTTTTAATTGCAATTACATGCAAAACTTTATGGCCAGTGATACGTCTTGATGATGGCCATAGGGAACATGTAAAATAAGTGACCCATTTTTTACAATTTTTACCCACTCCCCCCATCAGGTGACCATCTGTAGTATATGCCAAAGCCCCTACTAGTTTTCACTTAGTAATTCATAAATATGGTTTTAAATCATTTTTTGCAAACAGAAAGTTAAAAAAAAAATTTGGCTCATATTTGTCATTATTTATACGGCGTATGCCGTGACGCCAAGAGTAATTTGAATATAGCTCGAAAAAGTACGAGATTTCCCTAGAGGATATTGACTACGTGACGGGGCCATTCCGCCCCCCCCCACCCCACCCGGCCAATCATGCGTTATTTTGAAGACCACCCCTCTCCCCTGAACGGGTCACGTAATTTAGTGCGTTCCCATACGTTGGTAAAAATATAAATTAAGTTTCAATTTTATTTTATTTTACCTGCGATTAAAAATCAAACCTTTTTACTTGAATTTAAAATTAAAAATAATATTAATATATCGCTATTAACTGAATCAAAAAATTACAGAGCATCGCTCGGTGTTCTAGGTACTAATATATTTGGAAATTACAAAGAATAATACCTACACTAAGATTGAAAAATAAATAAAATAATTAAATCGAAAAAGAACACTTAGAAAATTCCATTAGGCCTGCAATCACCTGACCATAAAAAAAAGGGCAAATGTTTCGAGGAAAAGTGGGGTGGGGTGGGGGGGCTGACTTTTTGAGGACAAAGTGGCAATTGGATGGACGGACGTACGTTGGCGCAACGAGCCGACAGACAGTCGAACCTTCTAATTGACTGCTGACCGGAAGCGGTCTCATCTCGCAAGCTGTCACTTCCGTCTCCGCTAACAGGTTCCAAAATATTAATATGAAAATTAAAATAGACGAGAAATCGTTAAGCCCCAAAACCTCATCTCTCTTCCTAATGAAATGGAATCGGCAATGTCCCGTAAAAACCCCCTAATTAAATGCGGACAAATCATTTGAAAACGGGTTCGACGATAGCAATTAATGAATTAACTCAAATTTACACAAATAATCATTTGCTCGGACGTAATTTTGATATATAAAAAAAAAGCGAGTATTTAATTGGAGGGGATTTATTTAAGCCAACTCTCATTAGTAAACCAATAATCTCGTATTATTAATTCAATTAAAGATATCATATATTCAAATGAGATGTAAATTTCTAAATGCATGGCTTGTTAAAAAAACAAAGCTCATGGATAGGAGAAAAAAATATCGAGAAATTTGTTTTAAGACGAGGTTTGTTTTTGTATTGGCCCTGGCTGGAGCTCTGGGCTGGAGTCTTAAGGAGGACACGGACACGGTGCTTGTTAACCCCACACACATCCGGACAGGGACTCTGTCTCAGTCTCAGTCTCGATCTCTATCTTCAGGCTGCTCTGTCCGTCTGCCTCAAGGTATGGACAGGACAACCAAAAAAAAAAATGTTTCTTTTGTTTTTATATACCCGAAGATCTATTTGACAAACATAAATGATGCTCTCAGAATATTTTATAATAAAATTTCAATTTGAAGTATATAAATCATATTTCATGAATCATGGTCCAACAAGAGGAAGAAAGAGAACATGTTTTTGGCTAAATTATTTATATTTTAACGTTAAGGAAAAACAATAAAAAAAGAAATTCAAAGGTCAAAATGTCGAATATTAAGGGCCAGTTTGTCCATCTCCAGTTAAACCAGACTAAAGATCAAATTGGACAAAATAGCAATTCATACACAAACCATTAGTTTAATAGTAGATTAGATCTGTCTATCTAACTGTTTTGATTTCTTTGACTAATAAACAGTTTTCGCTCTTAAGAGATACTACCACTTAATGAATGCCATCACATTCGTTTAATCACCGCTAAAGTCACGTTTATGCGAAATACCCCTTCGCTGTCAAATTACAAACAAATCGAACAAACACATTCATTAATTTTATGCTTGAAGATATTTAGACTTTATCAGGACCCAATTTGGAGGAAGGCAAATCGGAGGAATATTTTTTATTCTTTTTATTTATTTATTGTCACCGGGAACAAAGCCCATTTAGACCGCACATCAGTAAAGTGTTAGTAGGGTTAATTGAGGGTGTTACGTCTTTACTTTAATTTTGGTTGCAACCTTCTTGACCAGAAAGGTTGACGATTTGTCGATTTTATCTCGAAGATAGCTCCCCGCAGAATGAGGTCTGGTAACGTGTCCAAGCGATTCGACCTGTTTAAGCCTGATGCTGATTGAGGTACTTGAAGTAGGAGAGTAGGATGTATTTAAAGAAGAGATTATTATTGGTTTATTGGTTAATTATAAGTACACATTTCTCAATAGCTGATGGCTGGAGGCTTGGATTCATCTCTTAACTCCATTTGACAACTGAACCACCCCAAGTGGGTTTTCAGCTTCGACTGCCAACTCTCTGACTGACCACGAAGCTCTCACTGTCTGTCGTCTCTGGGGTTTCAAGAAAGACATCTTGATTGGTTAAGTCCTTAATGAGAAGGCGTATTTTTAAATCATCAGTACTCCATTTTTAAAGGAGGACTTCGAAAACCACGTGACCTTTTTGGGAATATTCCGTTAGAAACTCTTTTTTTGAAAGATCATTTTTTATACAAAGATATAAAGAGCAAGTAGATTTATAATTAACTGTCAACTCTGGTATATGACTTATTTCTATCATCCTTATAATTTTGACGAAAGATTCAGGAATAGAAGCGAAAAAAAAAGAGCGGAAAAGGGATATATATGTGCTGGTCAGGGGGTGCTAAAAGCATTCGGGTCCGGATGCGGCCAGAGAGAGACCTCAATCGCCCTCGTACATCTGGTTGCAGTGACCTTAATTAAAAAAGAGATTCGCTAAATTCAAACAATTTACAAAAAGCATTTCCTGTCCGCGACAAAATTATCGACGGGCACAACAATGCTGAAGCGGGGCCAGTACCTTGGCCAACTCGACCAACACGACTCCCCCGAAGAATGTTAAAATCAATAAAAATAAAAATGTTTTTTTCTTTTTTTTGCAAAAGTAGTTCAAATATATAAAAATGTAAGTAAAAACTAAATATATAGTGAATGAAAGGTGTACATAATGATAAATGAATAATTACTTTACTATCTTTTATGGTAGATAGGTATTACTTTTCTATTTTTTTTTTTTTTTTTTTTTTTAACAAAAAATGTTAGTTTATTAAAAAAAGAAAATGAAAAAACAAGGTTTCTTATGGGCCATTCATAAAATACGTCACGAAAAATTTCGCTTTTTTGACCCCTCCTCCTCTTCGTCACATTTCTGGCACCCCCTAAAAAATATAATGTCAAACAAGCTAGACCCCCCATATAATAAAATTAAAAAAAACAACATTTTAAGATAAAAAAATTAAAATAAAATTGATGAACTGCAAACGTCACGTTTCCTTAGACCCCCCTGTCCAAATCAGCACACTAAGCAATACCTCCTTCCCCCTGTTTGCGAACATATTTTATGAATAGCACCTTAAGCATGAAAAATGTCTTTAAATGACTATACCTTTAATTTGAAGAGTTTAAAGAATTAAAATAATCAAATCTTCACCCTAAAAAATCAAAAATGCTGAAATGTGGCGACGATGTATCTAAGTGGAAGACATTGTTGTTTAAAAAGACCTGTTAATACATATTTTATGGAGTCTCTAATTTGCGAGTAGGGGTTAAAAAAAATTACTTGGAAAATTATTTGGAGGCCCAAAGAAAAGAAAATGATATAATTGATGCCAAAGCCTGAAAAATATGAAAGCTAAAATTTACTAGGTATAAGATTGGAGTAATTTTTGGAGACGGACTGATTTTACTAGGTATATTTATAGTCCTTTATTTACAAGTTATGTTAATGTTCCGAAACACGGCTAGAGTGATGGGTTAAAAATAAAAATTATTAATTATGAAGCTCTTGAAGCTATTATTTTTGTAATTTTTTTTAAGTTCAGGTGTCGGTTCTAGGTGAAACATTATCATATATAAGGGAGAATTTTTGTGATTAATTTGATTAAAATTTGAATTTTATTAAACCGCACATAATTAATTATAATTATATATTGAACGAAACGATTAGTAGTTGTATTGTACTATTTGTTCTTGTTCAATAAATAATTATAATTAATTATAGGTATGTGATTTAACAAAAAATTCAAATTTTAAAAATTATCAAGTTGAATCGAAATATATTTCATTTATTTATTAATTTATTTATTTCTTATTTAAAATGCTAGATATTTTTTTTTTTTGAAAAATTAAACTTCGAATAAAAAATACTAATTTTTATGAATTAGGTTTATTTATTATTGCTCTTTTTAATCAAGATAAGACCAGCCGAAGAGGATCCTGTGGGGCATTGAAGAATAATTATATAGATGAAAAATCTAGTCCATAGTGGTGGAGGGGGGAGATCGGGCCTGAATTTTATTTAGTGAAATACTCTCGAGGGTTTCTTTATTCCTTTGTTCCTTTTCACTAAAAAATATTGTAAAATGGGTTCGAAATAATTTGTCTCAAAGGGCAACCATAATGAACTGACTGTCACATGTCAAAATATAATTCTTGTTTGTCAGGTTACTTCCTGTTTCTTGGTCTCGTTTACAAAAGCTATCGTGAAAGAAGAAAGAAGAATCTCTTTAGTGATAAACAAGATCAATCATAAAGGTCAAATATAAGGGGGATAATAAGGGACGATTGGATAAGTGGTCCAGAGCTAACCCGTAACCAAAATACCCTTTTTATTTATATGTGGATAGCAGGGGCGCTGGTGACTTTTCGGACAGAAGAATGCTGTCCATAAAAGGACCCTTCATTTTTGAAAATTTTATTTTATTATTCGCAAAATTTACCAATAAATATAATTTTTCAAATTTCATATTAGATTTTTTTTCATTTGATATTAAAGACAGAGCGGGCAGTCTATCATCACTTTGACTACTTCCAGGGGCAAGTAAAAAATAATCCACTTTTCTATTTTAGAGGTTCTATCTGAGTACTTTTAATAAATATTTTTTTAGTTGATAGAAAATAACACTGCATGTCATAAATTAAATAAATTTCTCTATCAAACCTAACAATGGATTCCAGTAGAGTTTTACCAATGAGGTGATTATCATGCAATTTCAATTTTTTACAACACATCAGAATTTTGAGATATTATCGGTCAAAATGACAAAAAAAAGAGGCATTTTATCATATTTTCGAGTCCCATTAAATATTAAACAGCAATATTTGAAACAAAATATTTTGTTGACCTAATGAAAACGGTTTCCTCTTTGATTTACCACTTGTTTGTAGCTCAATTAGAACTCGAGTTATAACTAAAAACCTAAGAACATATGTTTTTATCTATGTTTTATTTCCTTTATAATCACGAAGTTTTTAATTTTTTTAGTTATAACTCGAGTTCTAATTGAGCTTACAAACAAGTAGTATTAAAAATCAAAGAAGAAGCTGTTTTTCATTACATCAACAAAAAAAATATTTTCATTTCAAATATTGCTGTTTTATATCTAATGGGACTCAATAATTCTTTTCGTCGTTTTGACCAATAATATCTCCAAAACAAGAGCTAATCCCGGTAATTTTTGAATTCAGGAGGTGGAAAATACATAACAATCAGCTATTTTTGAGCCGAAACATTTTCATTGTTGGGAGGTGTACGTCTGCAAAATACTTTGATTTCAAAAATTGCTGTTTAATATTTAATGAGACTCGAAAATAGGTCAAAATGACATTTTTGTCGTTTTGACGGATAATATCTCAAAACTCTGACGTGTTGTAAAAAATCGGGAAATTGCATGATAATCAGCGTATAAAACTATACTGGAATCCATTGTTAGGTTTACGGTGTGAAAATTTTGTTGAGAAGTGTAATTAGTTTGAATGTAAAAAATTACGATACCTATGGTTTGTGTGTACGGCTTGTTTGAGCCTCTTTGTTTTTATTAATATTTTGTCTACCTAATTATAAAATTGTTTTTGACGTTCTCATAATAATGTATTCAAAAATGATTTTATTCGTTTTTTTTTTTTTTTATTTTTCGAGTATCTAGTTTTTTGATGTTGAGTGTACAAATGATGGTAGGCAGAGAGGCGCCGTCAGGTCGCACCGTAGTCATACCCTTAACTGATATGCAATTTAGTTGCCTAAATATCAGGGGCTCCCAGGATCAAGTTATTGTAAAAAGAAGCATAATCCCATGTTATTTAAATAGAAAATGTATCGTCTTCAGGGCACGGTTTAATATGAAATTAAGAGCTGTTTTTGGTCAGATATTTTTTTAGACCATAAAGTAAAATTTAGGGGCGCTGTAAAAAAATTCAACACATTGAGCAAAAACGGACACTCTAATGATTGTATCACAATGGTTTCTACTAAGAAAAGACATTCACATTTTAGCATAATGTTGTTTTTAATAATAAAATTATATTTAAAAAAAAATAAAAAACACTCTTCTAAAAACTACAAAATCATGTACTAATCAAAAAGTGTACAAGGAGCAAGAGGCGCATGTATTTTTGAAAATTAATTTCGAGAAAGTACTTGGCGGTTTTTGATTATTATATTATTTTGTACTTTTTAGAAGCGTGTTTTTGGTTTTTTTTACTTTTATTCTTAATTATTTTTATAGAGAAAAGTTTGCGGAATTTATCAGAATGAAATGTATTTATTTTTATTATTTTTATATAATTTCATTCGAAAATTGAGTAGGTAATCAATTATTTTTATAGAAAATGTTGCGGAATTTAACAGAACAAAGAATCCACACATTGATACACTAGATAAATGCATACATACCACACATACCGATGAAGCTAATATGAAGCGTAAAAACAGTGAAGTTCGAACATAAACAATAGCATGTGTCTGTTTGGTCTCTGAATGGCGCTCTAAAATATTTATAGAATTAATCATTATAGAGAGAGTAATAATATAATAAATTACCTTTTAAATGATCTAACTTTCCGAGCGATGACTGAGTGAAATTAGTTTTAGAGATAGGTAGGTATATATATTTCTAAATCTCTGCCGACATATATAGGTATATAATCGAGCGGTTCACTGCAAATAAAAAGGTTTTCGAAAAAAGGTTCTTAAGAAAAGTCAGGTCCTAAAGTTGTGTCTTATAAATCTCGTTAAACCATTTCATTCACGGGCGTGGTTTAATTGTTGATTGAACGGCTATAAAGATGTCGGTGGGGCCGTTTCGGCCATCATCAAGTGTACAGGAAGAAGACCGGTACGAAGGTTAAAGGGGAATTGCAGGTGATAAAACGGTGACGTGGGTGTTCCGGCGTTAAGGACCCTCTGGCCATCTCTATGGAAATGACCCTTTTGAAGGAGTGCCGCCCGCCCGACTCTTTATCGCCCTACCGATTCGCTTTGTGCTCTTCTACAGCTATTTCGGCCATTGACAGAATAGCAAGCACTACAATGTTGACCAGGCAGAAATGGCCCATTTGCAACAGTGAACGTAAAAATAAACAAGCTCGTGTAGTCGATAGATTGAAAATAAATAAATAAATAATCAATAAATCGTTTTAGAGCAAATGGAAATACAGTAAAACCTCGTTTATCCGGACCTCCGGATTATTCTGATCGGATTTGTAGACAATTTTATTTTAATAAATGTTTATAGATAATAATTTTTAACTCTGATAGAAATAATGAAAATAAACAAGAATAAAACCAAGATCCTATTGTACACCCAAAAAAAGAACAAACGAGACAGGAATGCATCAAAATTAACCAAGAAAACCTAGAAGGAGTTAAGGAATTCCGCTACCTAGAGTAAAATAACATAGGATGGGAGGAGCAAAAACAAGAAATTAAATCAAAAATTACCCAAACAAAAATGGGAGTTTAATTCAAAACAAAACTACTATGCTCCTCCTCAATCAGCTTAGCAAATGAAGTTGCTATTGAAGACATATGTATGGAGCATAGCCATGTACGGGTGTGAAACCTGGACAATTGGAAAAGCGGAGAGAAAGAGATTAGAGCTTTCGAAATGTGGTGCTACAGAAAGAATGATGAATATCAAATGGATGGATAAAATCACAAATGAAGAGTTCTTGGAAAAATCGGAGAAGAAGGGCACTGTGGAAGAGTGCGAAGAAGAGGTCAGATGATGGGGCACACACTGAGACAGGGGACTGCTTAGGGATATCTTGGAGGAGGTGGGAAAGAAAAGAGGGAAGGGGAAGACCCAGATTGAATATTTCAACTGATGAGTGGAGATATGGGATGCCAGACATTTAGAGAGGTTAAACAGCTGGCGGAGGACAGAGTCGAGTGGAGACAGTTGTTGCATCAAACCAGTCTTAGGACTGTATACTCAATGATGATGATAGAAATAATGTAAGGTAAACGCTCCAGTAGTGGGCCTGTACCTGTAGTGGACCAGATGCAAGAAAAGTGTAAAAGAATGGCTTATCCAACTTTGAAAAAATTGCTTTATTTATAGCTCATGTTATATTACTTAAATCCCTTTAGTTGAGTTTAATTTATAAAAAAAATTATACAATTATTAAATTATAGTGTATAAAAGTGATGGTGTGACGTCACAACACGGAGGTCAATTCAAATGTGACAGAATGTGAGACAAGGGGGGGGGTCTAAAAATCTTGAAATTCGTGTAGGAGTAATTTATGTACCTCTTCCATAGTGTAAACTACGAGATTCCTTGAATAAGAATTTTTTTCAAAATTTAATTTCTATCAAACTAGATGGGAAATAAGCATCAAATTTTAGATATCGGCTAAACATAATATATGTACTGTTTTTCTATAGTAGCAAAACAAAATCTCTTAATAATAGTATTTTTTTTTTTAATTTAAAATGTAATCAGGGTCTGATTTCAGATAGTTTATTAATACCCCAATATTCTTAAAGTAAATAAAAGACAAGTTTCTTGATTTAGAATACCTATATTATAAACCAAAAGTTTATATGCGAGCGCCACTTGTTTTAGCTGCCTAGATTTTATATTTTTCATTTTTACTTTACCATACGGGGTATGGTCAAATGTGTAATCGATATGAAAAAAGTGTTTTTTCTTTCTTTTTTTCGAAATATCTAAAAAAACGGCTGAAACTATTTTGATTAAAAAAATTGAGCGAAACCGTAGCATTTCGCTCTACAAAAAAACTCTAATAAACGAAGATCGAAAAAAATTATGAAAAAAAATTATATTTTTGAGATAATAATTTTTTTGTCAGAATGTCTGTCAGTTAGTCTGTGCTTTACCAAATTCTTGTGGACGAGCTGGCTCAAAAACTAGTGTGAATATCGAAACCAAATTTCACGCACGTAGTTTGGTCAGTGAGATAGAGATTGGAGGGGTGGAGGAGGTGTCAAAAATTAAAAAATCTGGTACTTGAGCAAACTCAACCAGAATTTTGTATACATAATCATTTGACCCCCAAGTCTAAAATGCAAAAACTAACCGCCCAAAGGAAGTCAAAGAAGTCAAATCTTAGTAACTACAGCTTTCAACCAAATTTTGTATACATAATCAGTGCGATCCCAGAAGTGTAAAAATGCAAAAACTAACCCCCCTCCCTACATAAGTTATAAACTTTCAATTAATACAAATTATAGAAGGAAATGATAATAATAATTGTAAATAATTGGTAAATATTAAATATAAGTGAGAGCCGGATGTATGGTAAAATCAGGTGGATAGCCATCAGAACACGTCAGCTTATTTTATTTATTCTAATAGCTTCGTTCTAAAGATTTCATTATTCATAACTGGCTAATTTGACAATTTAGTAAACGTTTTATAACTCTCATTGGCGATATGAATACATTTTTCTATAAATATTAAAACTTTTCTTTAGTTCATAAACGTATTCCTTAATTTATTTGTAAATTCAAAAATGATGAGAAATTCTCCACAAACTATGTATGGACAGTTATGTTTAAATCTACTAACTAGACTAGTGATATATGCTGCTAAGCTTAGCGCCAGAAAATGATTGAAAATATATAATAATATTAACTTTCTAATTCAGTTCTCAAATTCTTTTGAATTGCAACCAGGATGTTATTTTGAAGATTTATAGAACACAATTACTCCAAGTATTCATTTGCACTTAGAAATACACGATTTTCTAAGACTCAACACCCCCTACGCTTAAGCTGGATACTAATCGAACAAACGCATTCGCCTGTTCATTTATCCTATGACATCCTGAGGAACTGGAACTCTCTTCATAAAACCGTCTTTCCAGTAAATTATAACTTTTCAATCTTTCCGAGACCCAAGAATCACAGATACCTTCGACTCCTACCCAATCCTAAATCTCCTCTTATCTTCACATTAAAGGGTCCACCGCGGACTACAGAGGTTTGTACCTTCTTGGTGTAACTTCTTACATCAATATCATTATAAAAAAAAATTGTTTATTTTTTAATGTTTAGCTCAATTTTAGAAATTCCGGATCAATTTATTGGTTCTCCACTTTAAGGAAGCCGCGGACCTCTCAGAAGATTTTTGAGCTTGAATTATTTTCGTTTTTTTGCCAATAAATTATACACTGAGGTGCAAAAAAATCAAACCATCAATAAAAACTTTATTAAATAGTAAATTAATTTTTAACTTTTTTACAATTAACCATACATTATTGAAATTATTGCTTATTGAAAGTGTACTTGCCACTTGTCGTTGACTTAGCTCTTGATAAATTAGGCACACAATTTGAACTGCTTGAACTTCAGTAATATCCATTTTGTATATTTTATCAATGATACTTAATTCAAAATGATTCATTTGATTGATATTTCAAATGAAATTTGATCAACTTTTATTAAAACTTTATTTAAATGTAAAGTGATTTTGAGAAAGTATGATAATAATTTGTAATTGTATCGTTTTTAATTTTACTCTTATAAAATTCAAAAATTATCAACAATATTTATTGAATATGTTAGTTTAAAGTTAATAGAATAAATTATATGGTTATTTTGTAAATTTTTTAAAAATAATTTGCTATCAAGGTAAACTTTTTATTAGAGGCTCCATTTTTGCACCATAATGTATAGTACCTGGAGCACCAAGCGTGCTCGATAACTTCTTCCTTCAGTGAAAACCTTTATTTTAATATTATTTTTTAATTTAAAATTCTGATAAAAAGGTCGATTTTTATTTTGAGAGCCGTTTGCAAATTAAAAAAAAATACAAATATATATAGTATTCGCCCACTATTACCCCCCACCTTGACGCCACTAGAAACCTCTTCCTACCCTCGGATCCCCCACACTGCCGCCCCCACACCTCCTGCACCTGTTTTGATTCATTTTTATTCATCCAATTGTTAATAAATAAAACCTATCAAAATGTGTGGTTTTTTCAGAAAATTGGAACTTGCTTATGCGAAATATATTTTTTAAATAAATTCTTGATTATTTTTTATTCTATTAAATAAATAAAGTTCTTTATAAATAAAAACAATTATAAAACGTTTATTAATATTTCTAACGTTTATGGAGAACAAAATATGTTAAAATCCACAATCACAATACTTCTTCAAAGGCCTTTTAGAACAATGAATTAAGGAAACCCATTGTCTGCCTACAGGTACAAAAGGAAAAGAGTAACCTTTTTAAAACCTAAAAGTAAGTTGTCTAACTGAGAATAATTAATTTGATTACGAAAAAAACCCATCAAAAACAATTTTGTTGAAGATGAGACCGTGACAGATCAATTGTCACCCCAAAAACCCCCTAACTCGTGGAATTTTAATCAAAATCTAGATGCGAGTCGTTTTCCAAAAATATAGCAAGATACAAATATACAAAAAATTATATATACAAATAAATATACAATTTTTGCTCGTTTAATAAGAGTAGATTTACAAGTTAAAACCGATTTCTTTTTAATTTTCTGGATGGTAAAGTTCAGTTCAATAATTAGTCCTTTTAGAAATAAAAACATTTAGGCACCAAAGGAACTTTGCACGAACTTCTGATCTTGACTTATCGTGAGTAGGTATCTATTTACAGACATAGGCGTGAACAAAGAAGTTGTCTGGACAGCACATTATTTACGACTATTTTTCTATTTGTTTCAGAAACAATTTAGTCAACACAATTTAATTTTAACCATTATTGTTAAGCACCTAATATTTTACCTTGCACAAATCATCATGCTCCTTAACAATTAAATTATGTAGAAAGGAATTATTGCAATTGTAGCTTCCGAAATTATTTTTTTTGCACTTGTAAAAAAATCCCAATCGACCTATTTTTTTTTTTTTTTTTATTATAATTTTATTTTTAGTTTGTTTATCATATTAATTTTAATGGATTGAGAAATAATAATTCTACAAACATGAAATCTATCCAAATATTATTTCATTAGAGATTTTATAGTTTAAATAATAATTATTCGGAAATTGGATATCACACCTGCAGTTTGTTCGTCACGTCAGCTCAGCGACCTTCAAAACCACCCTTCTTTCCAATACTAAATTCAAGATAAAAAAACCGACTTTTTAAATGAGGGCAAATATTGAAAAAACGACATTAAAAGTAGGTTTTCATTAGGAACAAAGTGAAAATTAAATTGAAAGTTTTTTTGTCAGGAAGTAGCAGAAATTTTATAAATTAAAGGAGACAATAAAAATTGTGTCTTCTGCTGGAAAAATAATTTTTTATTTTATTTATAATGAGTTTCGAGGGCTTTACCTTCTTCATCAGTCTATTACGGTTGATTCACAGGACTTTCACACATCAATTCCTGTGAATCAATTGTAATAAAGTGATGAAGAAGAGCAAAAAGATTTCAATTGGGTATATGGAAAAAAAATTATTTTAGAAGTTTTAAAAAATATTTTTTTTTTAATACCTAATATAGAAAAATGGAAAAGTTAAAAATGGCATGACTTTAGAAATTTGAAGATGTTTAGATGGAACTATCGAATAGACATAAAAAAAAAGGATTATAAAAATGGTGTTCTTTTATTTGTGTGTTAATTTTTTTTAAGAGTTGAAATTTTATTAAAATCCCAAATGAGTATTATTATTATTAATTTATTGAACACGAACAAATAATACAATAAACTACGACGTTTCGATCAGCTTATTCTACGATCGTGTGTTAAACTAAAATCAGACCGGGCTTGTATACTTAGGAACGATCCCAAGAATAAGTCGATCGAAACGTCGTAGTTGCTTGTTCGTGTTCAATAAATAATTATAATTAGTATATGATTTAATAAAATTTCAATAACTAATTTTACGTATATAAATTGAGATCTGATTGCTGTAGCCCTTACCTAAAATTCTGAGCTTGAAGTGTAGATATGTTGCAGTAAAGCCGTTGTAGTAAGAACGCGTTTCACTGAATGCCTTTATGGGAACTAGAGTTTAGGTACTGATTTTGGTTGAGTTTGGTTCAAAGGTCTAGAAAATTTTTAAACGAAAATTTCAAAAATTAGAAGCAAAGTTGTAGAGGATGTAAGGTTTGATATTTTCGTTTAAAATTTTTTGGAAATAAACACAGAAAATGAGGCAGAAGATCAAAAATGAAGATTCCAGACCTATGAACCAAACTCAACCAACATCAGTAAACTCTAGCTGCCAGTAAGGTAATCAGTTTATTCAATGTAACCGAAAATATAAGGACGCCTTCTTACTAAAAACGGGTTTTTTACCACGAAAGCATATATTCAAATTGGAAAAAAAGTGTCAAAACGGACGATACACGCACTTCTTGCCAATGATTCGCGTTTTTCGAAATAATATTTTTTTATTTTTATATATTTTTATTAAACTATGGATTTTAATATGTATAATAATTAATATCTATAATATAATAATTAAATTTAAAATTTTTAATAATTATTAATGTACCAAATTCTTTTGAAATTACACACCCTATATATGGTCAATACGAATTCAATTGAATTTGAAACAAGTTTGGATTGATTGGATTGTTTATCTGAAGATGTCGCTTAGTTGGAAAATGGCCCCGCTCACACAGGAAGGTATTCCTTCGGGAATCTGCGAGAGGAGATCCGCGATGCAGAGACAAGATGGTGGCTGGGGTCAACGTGCAAGTGATGCCCACATAGGCACCTCCTTCCAATCAGATCTGCCCATAAGACAATCACACAAAGTAATAAGCGCGGGGCTTCCGCCAGGCTCTTAGGCCCCGCCAATCGTACCTTGGCTTTGACATCCCTGGCTAATTAATTAAATAACCCTAATTGCTTAAAAACAAGTCTGCAAGCAGACATGCATCGAGAGAATGCAATGGACTTAATTCAGAGAGGGCGGCAAGCAAATTTTAAAAATGACTAATTTTGGGTCGATATGCACCAAAATCTAATCAGCTCTTAATCTCAATGCACCAAAACTACGTGTGAAATTTGGTTTGATGTTCATACTAGTTTTTGAGCTATCTCGTCCACAAAATTTAGTAACGCACAGACTAACTGAAAAGTTTTTGTTTTGCCGAGAGTAGCAGAGTTGTTGATTCACAAGGAGAAACAAAGAGGTTGTCCTCTGCTTGATGCATTTAAAGAGCATCTTCTTCTGAGGCGTTCCTGATTTCCGATAAAATTTCTTTATCCAGTCTTCCGAATTTTACACCAATTTTGTTGTCCATGACAAATAATTTACAATCAATGGCAATTCCTTTGGTTAATTGAAAAGTTTTTGTTTGCCGAGAGTAGCAGAGTTGTTGATTCACAAAGAAAAACAAAGAGGTTGTCCTCACTTGGTATCAAGCAGAGGACAACCTCTTTGTTTCTCTTTGTGCACAGACTAACAACAAACATTTTGACAAAACAGTTATTATCTAGGAAAATATAATTTTTTCGATGTTCACTTATTAAACTTTTTTGTAGACCGAAATGCCATGGTTTCGCCCAATTTTTTTAATCAAAATAATTTCAGCCGTTTTTTGGGAATATTTCGAAAAAATGAAAGCAAAAAAAAAAAAAAAAAACACTTTTAATATTCAATTACAATACTTTCTCATACTTTGTATGGCAAAGTAAAAATAAAATGTAGTTTTTAATCAAAATATATTATTAAAAATTTGATCAACAAAGCTTCACAAAAAACCTATCAACACCTAAATTTTTATTTTACAGATAATTATTTTTTAGCTTTAATCAATTACTAAATTCTATATAGGAGTTGAGGCCTGCAAGAATCCTCTGTCGTTTGAATTTTATCACAAATATAATAGAGAATCAAATAGAATAGTCAATAACAATGTGGAAGGCAGGCGAGTGGAGCTACTTTTGTTCTAAGTTTATAACCACCGAGTGGGTTAAAATAAAAACTAAAATCAGACTGGGTTTACTTGAGAACGATCGCAGAGATAAGCAGATCGAAACGTCGTAGTTTATTGTATTAATTGTTCGTGTTCAATAAATTAATAATAATAATTAATTATTTGCGATTTTAATATAAAATTCAACTCTTAGTCTTACGTATATATAAATTAAATTGAAAAATTAATTTTTGCCGAGTAAGTAAAATTTTTACTCGGAAATTAGAGGAGACAATAAAAGGAAATTAATGTCTTCTGCTGGAAAAATAAATTTTTTATTTGTTTATAACGAGACTATAGTTTGAGGGCTTTGCCTTCTTCATCAGTCTCCTACAATTGATTCTAAGGACTTTCACACATCGAATTCTTGTGAATCAATTTTAATAGACTGATGAAGAAAACCCAAAGCCCTCGAAACTAGGCTCGTTATAAATATAAAAACAGTTATTATCTCGGAAAATATAATTTTTTCGATGTTCACTTATTGAGCTTTTTCTGAACCGAAATGCCATGGTTTCGCCAATTTTTTTAATCAAAATAGTTTCAGCCGTTTTTGAGATATTTCGAAAAAAAGAAGGAAAAAAATACTTTTTTCATGCACGATTACAATACTTGACTACCCTGTATGATAAAGTAAAAAAAGAGAGATTTAGAGCACTATGACCACGGAGCTTCTCGACATCTTTTCACCAATATACTAAAATACTGGTCTTAAAATATGCTAAACAAATTATATAAATGTGCTTGCGAATGGAACAAGACTATGGTGGTCTGCAAAACTGTTCTGACTTATAAAAGTGGTCCACACTTCAAAAAGTTTGAAGGTATTAACTTATTTTTAATAATTAAACTTCAATAAATCCCTAAAAGTACTTTGAAAAGGCTATTTTCTCTGAGAAAGGATTGTCATAATGAATATGGAATATGTATAATACACCTTGTATTACATACAGTACACTATAGAACAATATGAAATAATTCGAAGAAACGCATTAATTTTCCATGACAAGTTCAAGAAAAATATTCATGAGATAAGAATTTTTACCTTCGGAATGAAAGAATGGATTTTTAATAAACAATGCATATTAATTATTAATATGTTAAAAAATTCTACAAGTAGAATTTTAAAAATATGTACCTATGTTGTTGTAATTTTAAATCAGCAAGAGCTTGATTACTGCCTTGGTTGTTTTTATTGAATTTTTGAAATGAGAGATTTCAAATTTTGTTGATAAAGCAAAGAAACAACTCATTTTACTTTCCATATCAATTGCCTATATTTAAAAATATAATATGTAAATATTGTAACCGCCTCAGGGGCCTTGACATTTTGAGAGCTTCTAATATATCCGAGGTTTTGAAAAAAGTTAATTTCGCTTTGTCACTTCTAGAAAGAATCGATACACTTAATAGTTTCAAACAGGATTTAGAACAAAAACCGGATATTGTGGTCCCCAGAGATCAAAATGTGATAAAAAAATCCGTTGGCCCTTGCGTAAACGTATGTACGTATGTATGACCCCCTTCGTTTTGGAACTGTAAGGCTCAAAGCTACGAAATTCGGATCTTAAGCTCGATATGGTCTAGACTAGGGGTCGGCAACATGCGGCTCGCGAGCCACTGCGGTTCTTTCGATGTCAAGATGCTGCTCTCCAGTTCCATGAAAATATTATTAATTATATTATTTTATTTCCAAAACAACAAGTTATGAGCCGATTTAACCAAACTTTTAAAAGACATGGAAGGCCAATGCTCCCATTGATGTAAATATCTATTATTCAAAATTATAGTTATAATATTTCATTATTCGTGTCCATGATTAATAAGTACAAAGGAATCGTAGGGAGTTGGACAAGACTTTAAATTAAATTAAATACAAGTTTTGATTAAATATGCCATACGTTCGTTTGCTGTTACACACTTCTTCGATTAGCTCATTATTAAACTTATTTGTCAGGATTTTTTTCTCGTAGTAAAAATCTGACAAATAAGTTTAATAAATAAACCACTGAAAAGTTGCAAAACAACGAAACGTATGTATATTTAATCAAAAACTTGTATTTAATTTGAATTTAAGTCAACAATCCCTTTCCTACATTCTTTAATTATAGTTATATTATTTGATTACTAATTTTATTATTCTAGAAGAGCTAGCTAAAATACTTTAAAATGTTTTGTGCGAAACATTTGTATGTTTTTATATGCATAAATATTTCATATTTAAAGCTATTTATTTTAAATCAAAAATCAAATTTATATACCTAATCATAGTAAATGCCATAATATTGGCTTAAAAAATGTTAGTAGCTCTTTAAAAACTGGATAATTTTGCTCAAATTATAACTTTTAGCTCTTACGTCTCAAAAGGTTGCCGACCCCAGGTCTGAACCAGTGTTCCGCAAAGTGTGTGCCTCTGCACACTGGTGTACCGTGGTCATTAGTTGGTGTGCCGCGGAAAAATATCAAGTTTTGTAAAGATAATGCACCTACACATAGCTGAAAGTTATCCGGGTAGCAAGAGATGAGAGCAACCAACGATTGATCCAAATTTTGTCTGGTTTCTGTGCTCAGTTAAACGAGCTCACATTTCTCATTAAACATCTTTTCATATTATAGTGATTTTAATAATATATAAATAAAGAGTGTTTTTTTTTAGAGGTCCACAACTTTAAATTAAAATAAAACAAAGAAAAAGATTTTTAATATCAATGAAACTGGCTTTATTGGAAAATTAATTTTATGTCATTAATGTTTGAATATAGTCACCAAGCCGCTGTGGCCACCGCAGCGTAGATGACGCAATCTGGACTGGATTTTCAATTTTCACACAGTTTTCGCAGCTTTAATTGCGGCCGTAATTCGCCCAATGTTGTATTCCAAGTGTTCAATCGTCTTTTGGGATTTGTCAAGTCACTTGTCAACGCTGATAAACCAGGGACGATTGAACACTTAGGCTAACATTGGCGAATAACCATCGACAACAGTGTTGCGAAAAGTGTGTGGTGGAAATCAAGATTGGGCCATCTACGCGCCAGCTACGGCGGCCACATGGCCGAAATTGAAATTATTGGATAAAAAATACTTGGTAAACTTTTACATTAAAATATAAAAAATAACTTTAAGAAAAAATAAACCAAACTTCAAAAATTAAATGCAGCAAATAAAATACACTAAAAGGTATAAAATAACTATTATCTTATTTTAGTTACAACTAAACGATGAAATATTAACATGAAATTACTTTTGAAGTCGGTACCAAACAAACTAAACCTATAAGCGAACATACCCTCCAAACGTACTAAATGAATCCGTCGAAATTGCGATTCACAAATGTATATGTTTGGCACCGACTTCAAAAGTAATTTCATGTTAATATTTCGTCGTTTAGTTGTAACTAAATAAGATAATAGTTATTTTATACTTTTTAGTGTATTTTATTTGTTGCATTTAATTTTTTGAAGTCGGTTTTATTTTTCTTAAAATTATTTTTTATTTTCCTCTTTTTAGTGATGTTATTAATAGTGATCATATCATCAGAACTTGACCAAATTAATATGACACCATCCCTAAGATACCCACTTTCCAATAAAAAAAGAATCAACGAAATCGGTTCATAAACAAAGAAGTTAGGTCTAAACAAACCTAACAAAAAAGGTCTAATACCTATGAAATGAGCCAATCGGAAGGTAGACTGAACCCAATGCAAATTTTTCAAAATCTGTTCTAATTGGCGGAGCTATGAAAATTTTTTATAGACACAAAAATTCAACCGAATGAGGAAACCTCCTCTCCTTTTTTGAAGTCGGTTAAAAAAATAAAACAGATTTATTTTTGGCAATTGTGATCTTTAATCTCTGAGCTATATTTCGAGGTGACTAACCTATCTTCAGGAGCAATAGTAACTTTAGAAATTTTCACCAAATTTTCCAACACCAAATTCCTTAAAAACTATAGATTCATTGATATTCAAAATATTTTTCTTTGTTATATTTTAATTTAAAGTTGTGAACCTATAAATAACACACTTTATTAAATAACCATTGGTTTTTTTCTTTGGTGTACCTCTAAAATTTCTTGATTTTGTAGGTGTGCTTTGAGCACAAAGTTTTAGAACACTGGTCTAGACTCTAAAACAGGGGTGTCCAACCTTTTTGGCTTACACGGGCCACATTTGATGAAAAAACATATGATTCGAGCCTCATATAAAATATGCTAATTCTATTGATTTTTCTCAATAAAAAAGAATAGTTATAATGTAGAATGATGTAATTCAGGTGCTAATGACGATAATACATTCTCCAGAGAGGGTGAATATAACTCTTCTGACATGTACAAAAATCATGCATAACAGCTCGGATTCAGTAATTTTAATAATCATTATATTGATTTTTATTCAAATTATTTTATATTAAAATTTAAATTGTATTTACTCATATAGTCTTGATTAGAATAAGCAGAGAAAGCAATCGTATATTAAACATATCTTAAAAGAGAATTCCTTTAATACACATATTTAGATAGAGTTTATAATATAGGAATTAGAATACATTTAATTGTATATTGCGAGAGAGGTTTGAAAACAAGCTATGACTATTTCAGTAAACAAATTCGACCTGATTGCTCGAATTGGAAAAAATCTTTGATACTTCTAGGATTTCCTTTTTAACTATTAGGTGTTTGTATAATAACTAGTATTTCTATTGCAGGGTCCAAAAGTTCACTCCTCACCATGACCTTGCTAGACGTGAATGCGAACCCATCCAGCCAATTCAACGCTTTCCACCAAGGATTCGCACGTTGAGGACTCTCCAGGGCTGCGACCTCCCACGCGTCTTCCAGGTGAGATTTTTTCCCAATTCTTTTTTGAATTTTCTTTTATTCTACCCATTCTTTATATATTTATTTCATAGTTAAAAAAATAAATTATCTCAATATTAATATTTCGATTTCACTACTTTTTCAATATTCAACTAAAATTAACATTTACTTAATAAATCGTATTGTAAACCAGTCTTAACCTTTTTAAACTGCCACCCAAATTTGAGAAATATGTACTATATGTCGAAACGTCGTCCATTTGGATAAAATTTTCTCTACAAAAATCTGCAATCTAGATGATTTGAGCTTAAACTTCTCTTTCGATAATCAACTCAACTACTAAAGCAGGGGTGTCCAACTTTTTGGCTTACACTGACCGCATTTGAAGAAAAACAAATACTTCGGGCCTCATTTAAAATATATCTAGTAATTCTATTGATATTTCTCAATAAAAAAGAATAGTTATAATGTAGAATAATGTAATCCACCATGGCAGAAGCGAAAACATCATAGCACAATAATCTATGAGTTCTTTTCCTTCAGAATATTGTTTTTTAAATAATTTATAATAAATATTTTAGAAAATGTAAATATGAGATGAAGAATGGTTTTTAAATATTCGAAACTTAATTATTTTTTTACCTGAAAGCTGAGCTTGTAATTTTGCTTTTATTGAATTTTATTCTTGAGAATAGCATTAAGTACCTACTATATATAAATTCTTATTTCCAAAAAGTGAATAAGTATTGTGAATCCAGGAGTATTTGTTTCTGGTTAGATAATTTTTGCAAAATGTTAATAAAGAGACATTAAGTATTAAATTTTTCTTCAGTTCAATCTCTGATTGAAAATACATTCAATCAGAAAGTTTGCAGTTAAAATATTTATATCTAATACAAATGGAGTCAAAATATGGCACAATTGCGATTATTTTTTCCGAAATCTTTATATATTTTTTTCATATTAAAAATTGAAAATATGTCCATTTATTCTTTGAAATCTTTTGGGATGATTTTCCAATTTCTTATTTTAGAAAAAAAAATAGATTGTATCTGATATGTTTTCTGTGCAAGTATAAAAATCTTAATGTTTCAAGGAAGTTTATACCTATGTGCCACATTCATTGCAGTGCCAACCGGATGCGGTCCGCGTGCCGCGGGGGTTGATCCCTGGTCTAGGAGGAGAACAGCAAGGTTTTGGATGAAATCAGAACAGCAGAAGTTCTATTTACATGAAAGATTTTTCGTTTTTTCTGATTTTCTCAATCGAAAATAGAATTGTCGTTTGTGGAGCTATCAAATAGTTGTAAATAATGAGCTGAAATTTGGCAGACATGTTTGCTAATAGACTGCATCTTTACGCCAATAAGTTTCAACTTATATCCCAAACTGTCGCCGATAAAAATTGCTAGCTCACAAAATTTGTCTGACGATGTGCGAATCTCGAAAATTTTCACTTTTATTTCCAATTTTTAACCGACTTCAAACAAAGAGGAGGTTCTCAATTCGACTGAATTTTTTTGTGTCTTACCTTTTTGTGTGTTACCTGATTTCTTCACCAATTGTGAACCGATTTTGATGATTTTTTGCATTGGATTTAGTCTAGTTTCCGACTGGTAAAAATATAAATTTCATTGGTAATGGACCATTTTTGTTATGTTTGTTCAGGCATAACTTCTTTGTTTATGAACCGATTTTAATGATTCTTTCTGAGTTTTGATCAGTATAGCTCCAAGGTAGTCAGAATACTTAACTATTTATTTTTGTGTACGTTCAGCGAGAAATTTTTTGCCACGTGGACCGGTTTCTGATGATTCTTTTTTTATTGGAAAGGGGAAAATTTTGGCGGATAGTCCCATATTAATTTGGTCAAGTTCTGATGATATGATCAATGACGAAATAACGTAAATCTCCAATTTATATATAATATAAAAATAATTTTATAAAAAAAAATAAATAAAACCGATTGAAAATTAAATGCAACAAATAAAATAATAAGAACTCAAAAATAAAATATAATACGGCAAGGTAATAATTATCTAATTTATTACAACTAAGACGAAATTTTTACATGAAATTACTTCTAGAAGTCGGTGCCAAACAAACTATACCTATAAGCGAGCTTACCCGAATTCGATTCATAAAATGTACATATATGTTTGGCACTGACTTCAAAAGTGATTTCATGTAAAAATTTCGTCGTTTAGTTGTAACTAAATTAGATAATTATTTTATACCTTTTAGTGTATTTTATTTTATTTTATTTGTTGCATTTAATTTTTTTGAAGTCGGTATTATTTTTTTATAAAAATTATTAAATTAAAATTTTATTGCGCTCACACAACATATTCTTTAGTTTATCATTTAGCAGGAAGGTTTAAAACATAATAAAGGAGAATTAGATACAGTATAAAAATTAACTTAATAATTTCGTTTCCAGATAAACTTTTCTACTGACCTTTATGTTAATCTTCCACAATGGAAGAGAGAAGGTTTTTAAACAGCATCACAAAAATCCACCCAAATGAATCCGATTGAGTTAATTTATTCAGTTGAATTCATCTGGAAATGGAATAAAAATGATTTTCGAGGGTTCTTGTGAATATTTCACCATTTAAATGCTGTTTGTCCTTGTGTATTGATTCACAGGCTGGGGGGACTTTCATTCATTCCCACCCTAAAGAACAATGACTTAAATAAATTTTAATTTAAAAAAAAGAAATGTTCGCCATTTTATTTATGAATTCTTTTTTTTTATTTAAATGAAAATTTACACTCATATTTATTGAAATGGATATTTTTTCATGTAAATATTAAACCAGTTTTTGTATTTAATAGAAAATAAATTGAAAAAAACATAAATTTCCTGTATAAAAGGTCCGATTCGGGTCGAATGATTTATAGAATATTTTTTATTTTCTCGCTTTGTACCTGGCATTCATAGTGTCTGATTTATTATGAACGAATAATAATTTAAAAAAATATATATAAATGCCATATGGGAAATATATGCTAACATGTAAACATTTGTTAAATTGAGTTAGAGGAATGTATAAACATGTTGAAATATAGTTTTACAACGCCGTATGTATAACGTATGGCAGGTGTTAGATATGTCTATACTCATGCATCGGACGCGTATTAAAAAAATGACTCCAATTTGTATAAAATATAATTATATTTTCTGACTAGTTGAATAATTCTATAATCTCTTGGAAAAGTGGATCAATCAGACAACGAATGCAAATCAGACATCCGATGGAAGATAAACCGAGTCCTAACGTCCAGACAGCTATGTATTTAGAAACAACGGCCTCAGCTAGTAATAAAATTTCAAATAATTTAAATAGAATAATAATTTGAAGATACACTCGGCCAAATTTTACTTAACTTTTTTCCAATATTCAAATGAAAAATAATTTTTATAAAAATAAAAAAACTGACTTCAAAAAAATTCTAATTCAACAACTAAAAAATAATAAGAAATCAAAATAAAATAAAATGCACTAAAAGGTATAAAATTAATTATCTAATTTAGTATCAAAACGACGAAATATTTACATGAAATCACTTTTTTAATGGTGCCAAAATATATATTTATGAATTGAACTCGACTTATCTTATTTATAGTAAGTTTGGCGGGTAAGCTCGCTTATAGGTATAGTTTGTTTAGCACCGACTTCAAAAAGTTATTTCATGTTAATATTTCGTCGTTTAGTTGTAACTAAATTAGATAATTATTTTATACCTTTTAGTGCATTTTATTTGATTTTTGAGTTCTTATTATTTTAGTTGTTGAATTAAATTTTTTTGAAGTCGGTTTTATTTTTTTTTTAAATTATTTTTATTTTTCTTTTTTAGTGATCTTATTAATAGTGACTTAAGATAATACCTTACATGCATCTCGTAAGAGAAAGAGTCAAGAATGAATCAGAAAATGATAATAAAATTCAATTCATATATATGTAAATTCTCTCGAAACGTTTGCGGGTTTTAAATGAACGTTTTAAGATTGTTTTGTTTTTTTTTTATAAAAGATTTGAACACCAAGTTTTCAATATCCATATGATATTGACTCCATGAAAAACATTTATAATTGAAGAAAGATCGATGAAGGCCAAGTCTTCGAAACTATAGTCTCAAACAAATAAATAATATATATATACAGATATATCATCTCGATATATATATATATATATATATGTGTGTATGTTTATTTGCATCAAGCAGAGGACAACCTCTTTGTTTCTCTTTGTGAATCAACAACTCTGCTACTCTCGGCAAAACAAAAACTTTTCAATTAAATTAATATTTTTTCTAAAAAATATTAATATAATATAATTCTTTTTAATGGTAATATTTTGGAGCAGCGGGCGGTATGTCCAATGATGCTGGAACATGTCTTATTTGACAATAGGATGGTGGGACTTTACAATTCCCACTTTTTGAACCTCAATAAATTTAATTTATGTTTGTCATATTTTGTGTTAAGAGATTAAGTCCTATCGGAAGGCTTTTTAACTGAAGGAAACACCAGATGTCAATAATAAATTCATTGATTGGGGTTTTTCTAAATTTCGACTTTGCGTGGGAATTTTCCAAGAGAGTAATTTCTTGAAAATAGACAGGCTTCAATATTTCGAACCGAATAAAACTGCTTGGTTCTTTTTCTATACGATAATAAAATTGTTTAAAATAATACAACTGCTTTATTATTTAGACTTTGGGCATACAATGAAAATGAAAAGGGGGCGATAGGTGTTAGTAAACCTCCAGAAAGGGGCGGTGGGGCCCAAAAGGTTGGGGACCACTGACGTAGATCAACCGCTCCCTCTCGAAAATGGCTCCAAAAGGAGAACCGAAAATCTAGAAAAACTCTCGCGGGCGGAGGGTGCCGGATTATTGGACGAGCCGGTCTATTGAAGTAACGGATTAGTGAGACTCTACTGTATATTATATTGTAAAAAGCTATAGGTGAACTACAGCTTTTCTCCTCAATAAGAATATGTTTATTATTCACCGATACCGAGCGCCTCTAGCACTTGATGATTTCGCCAATATCTTATCTATCTATTTTCACTACAAAATAAACCAAAGTGTTCTGTTGAAATTTCAGTATATATGAACTGTACCGTCGTAGCAAAAGTTTGGAAAATCATGGCATACAGAAATATTATTTCGAAAATGATTTTTTTCGCAAATGATAAAAAAATCAAACAAGTTTTGAAATTAAATCTTTCATTACAGATCGTGTTTGCAGATATTTAGATATTAATTATTGGGTAACTTAAATCTTCTAAATTGTAATGATTAATAGAAGAAAAAACAATTATCTTATCAGTAATATATAATTCTGAATGGAGAGATGAATCCCTTTCGACCTTTAGGCTTGGCTGTTAACCACCTACGCCGTTCCTATTTAAACTTGCCAATATCCATTAGAGAACAAATAAATATTGTCCAAGAACATTTTAAAAGCTAATTCAGGCTCGATGGAATGACTTATTCAATTCTCCTCTCGGGCTGTATCAAATAATAAATCATTAAGACCAGCCCATATAACTTGAAAGCATTCTCCCAGGTGAGCAGGTTAATATATGCTTGAGGCAGCGGGGATAATCCAAAGCCGATAAATGTTGGGTCTTAGGCGCTTTCAGGCGACCACCATGTACGATTAATGAGGAGTGACTTTGCATTTGCAGCCAGCCCTAAGACAAACCATCAGGGGACCAGAGGGGTCTTAGGGCCACTCCGAACCCGCATCCCCAAAACACCTTGCCTTCTTCTCAGAATTCTTGAGTGAAAATTTTTAATTAAACGACAATTTATGGGCTCTTCGCATACAAAAGAAGAATATTTCAATTGTTGTGCGTCACAAGAAGATCCTTTGGGAGGGGCTTATAAGGTTTTTTTTGATAAGGATATGTTGGAATTATAAATGCAAGTCAAG
Organism: Forficula auricularia; assembly: GCA_024734495.1. Classification (NCBI taxonomy): domain Eukaryota; kingdom Metazoa; phylum Arthropoda; class Insecta; order Dermaptera; family Forficulidae; genus Forficula; species Forficula auricularia. The sequence continues at coordinate 15,149,716 of JALMQS010000128.1, forward strand.
TTAAACGAATGAAAAAAAAAAGATTTTGAGAAAAATAATACTTTTTTAAATACTCTGTTTGCGAAAATTTTGATACCTCTGGGTAATTTTAGCGTTATTTTTTATGAAATAAGAAAAAAGTTAATAAATTTTAATATAATATTGATTTGGAATCGAAAACAATGCTAAGTTTAGGCTTATGGAGAAATATAGTCTTAGGTAAGTTCCCTGTCCCTTAGGATCACGCCTATTACTCATTAATGTTTTTTAAAATAAATTTCAATAATAAATAATTAAAGATAATCGCGAAATTACGAATTCAATAAAATGTTTGGAAAATAAACAAATATGTTAAATTTTTTTTTTTTTTTTTTTTTTTTTTTTTTTTTGTTGAAAAACAAAAAATAAAAACATGTTTGCGGAAAACAAAATACAAATATATATATATATGGTCATGAATCTGGATTAATAAAATAAATAAATTATGAAATATTAAAAAAATTACATTTGAGCTATGATATTTTGTAGAAGTTCTTCTTTAATAGTGAATTTTATATATTTATGGATTATTGGATTTCTTAGTAATTTGAATATTGAATTTTCCTTTTTCCATTAGGTTAGCCAGTGTGGATTTTAAGTGAGCAATAGTGAGATTTCGAATTAAGAGGAACTAATAGAGTTTTATGGGAAACCACCCATGTGAAAAAATTCCCCACGATACTCTCCATAGTAATCGGCGATGTTCGGAATCGAGTTTTCTGTAAGACTTTAGTGCGCACTCACCAAGGAGTCTGACGTCATTAACCCTTTGGCTTTTTGATTTATATAGATTTCAGGCATCCAATGCAACCATTGCACTCGCTGAGTGCAGAATAATCTGCACTAAATCACTCAACGAGAAACTTTATAGGGTTATCTTTCATCTTACAAAAGTCCATTCCAAAATTAGCACTAGGACAAATTTTACAATTAATAAGACTAGTGAAAAAATGTAGTCAATTTAAATTAAGAATATTAGTTATTGTATGGTCAATGTAGTGCTCTGGAAAGTTTAGACGTGAAGTGAGCTTAATTTAATAGTTTTGTAATTTTGCATCTTTAAACTTTTTAGGGTTCCTTTCAAACGTACAACAGAACCCTAGTGGTGTCGATACAATGTCTGTCGGTCTGTCCATCTGTCAGAGCAGTACTCAAAAAACAAATAAAATAAAAAATTTAAATTTAAAATTGAGTACACGATCAAATGAACGTTGCTCGGTAATTTCTTTAAAAGGTTGAATTTTGGTGTTAAATTTTAATATTTCATTGTTTGCATCCATTATCAAATATCTAAAAGGATCGTAGGGAGTTGGACCAGAATTTAAATCAAACGCATAGTTTCTTAATTAAATGGGCCAATCGTTACGTCGCTGATTAGCGACTTCCTCAGTGGCTCATTTTATAAACTTATTTTTCAGGAGTTCTTAAAACCAGAAAAAACATTCCAAAGAGTAGGTATGTCTTCACCAAAGTTTTAATGTGGTATATATGAAAGTAAGTGTATTTACATATGAAGGGTTCAGGGGATAAACGCGCAATGTCAATTTTTTTTGTCAAAAATTTGATTTTCATTCCATCTAGAAGCATTTAAGGGAAGCTATTAATCTGTAGTTTCATTGATTTAGGGTTGGCTTAAATAAAATCATTGTAGCTCTTTAAAGAGTATGATTATGCATAAGAAGTTAACAGCTGAATAGTTCGAATTATCTAACAATTCGAATTATCGAGAGTCCACTGTAGTTGAATAATTGCTTTGAAAAACATCAAATGACTCCTCATTTCTTAGCTATTATCAAGTAATTAATTTTAACTTGGAATGAATTATATACTTAGGTATTTATTAATTTTAAATTGTTTACTTTTTTCCTTTTCACGTGGAAAAGATAATCTTGGATATCTCTATTGTTTATCAAAAAAAAAAATTCCTCTCTCCTTTCACGATATGTCTGTTGTTGTGTGACAATTTCCTTAAGCGCCATTTCATTAACTCTAATGGATTTTCTATCATCCAAATCGATATGTATAAATGTACCAAATGAGCATTTAATCAAATGGACCGCTTATCTAAAATAATTACCAAGTGTCTATCTGGAAATTCAATTGGCTTTTCGGGACGAGGATGATTTGTCATTATTTGGATATGTTTATTTATTTTGTTGATTAATGGGATCAGCTTCTCTTCTTCAGATTGGAATGAAATGAAGGCGCCGGGACTATTTGTCATCCAGTCGGTTATCACTTATCACTTATCGGCTGGTTACATAGCTCATTACGTGGCTTGGACTCCTTATCAATGGTGGGCGCCATCAGGACTTGTCAGAGATGCTTACCGCAGATAAACCGACACCCAACGGCTCCAAGCCCATCGCGATTAAATATTCATTATATATGAGCTGATTACAGATAGCTAAACAAACAATCGTTATAGATTTCTAAATAGGTCCCCGCCTTTTTCAGGGAGATCGAAAGAGCGCTTTGATTTAATGATTTCAAACTTCCTGACCTGACTCCGCTTGTAGTTCTAATGAAGGATCCTCTCTCTAAATCTACTTTATTAACCATTAACTGGCAATATTTCAAGCCGAAAATCAATAACCGTTTCACATGACTTATTAACATACTGTAAATTAAAGAGATAAAACACAAAAAGGGCAAATCAATTTCAATTCAATCACTACACTAATAAAACAAATGAGGCATTCCACGCCAAATCGGACGATTTGAAAAATTTTAACTTTTGATCTCCTTCATTTTTTAACATTTTTTAGTATCCATCAAAAAACTCTTCCTGGTAAATTTTGAATTCCTTTTGTTCACCGGTTTAAAAGATATCGAATTTCGGGTTTTCGCTTATAACTTCTTCAAAAATGATACGAATTCAATTTTTTGTCTTTTGAAATTATTGTTTTTTTAAATACTTTTAAGAAAAAAAAATACAAAAAAATTATTTAAAGTGTTTTTATATGCAATTATTAGTTTGAAAATTTTAATCTTGATTTTGAAGTTGTAGTACTCTTCGATTTTTTGATAATTTTTTATTTTAAACTTCTCTTCATTCTACAAATTTTAAGACATGGTTGATAGTGCTCCTATGATAATTACTATTTTTTTTCGATTTTTGAAAATTTCTAAAAAATTTTATTCGCTATTAACCATTATTAAAACCACTTTTTGGTATTGAATTCTCTTTTTTTAGTTATTTTGAATGGATTTTTATCATTAACAGGTGTTTGTGTGAAATAATTAGTATTTTAGTTTGTTGAAAGAAAATCAACATCGAAAAAATAGTGATTATCATAAGACCACTATCAATCTGGTCTTAAAATTTCAAGAATGTATAGATTTATAAAATAAAACATTATCAAAAAAATCCATGAGTACCTACATACAGTTTCAAAAACAAGATTAAAATATTCTAACTCAAAAATCGCATATAAAAACACTTTAAATAATATTGGAGTAATTTTTGGAGACGGACTGTTAAGTGAATTAAGTGGATATCGATGAGGCAGTCCAAAAAAGGAGAAGATAATTTATTTTATGAATAAAAAGATAGTGTAAATTATCTTCTTCTTTTTTGGACTGCCTCATCGATATCCACTTAATTTTAAATAATTTTTTTGTATTTTTTTTTCTAAAAAATATGTAAAAAAAAACAAAAATTTCAAAAAAAAAATTTAATTTTTGGACCATTTTTAAAGATGTTGTTATGAGCGAAAAACCGAAATTCGATATCTTTTAAACCGGTGACCAAAAAAATTTCAAAATTTACCAGAAAGAGTTTTTTGATGGGTACTAAAAAATGTCAAAAAATAAAGGAAATGAAAAGTTAAAATTTTTCAAACGGTCCGATTTGGCGTGGAATGCCCCAAATACAAAATTAAATGAACTTAAAAAAAAAATTCATTAAGTACAGTCTATACCTCTGTATTTGTATGTGCAGAATGTTCTGGTAAAATATATTTATTAATAACAGTTTCAACATATTGTAACAATATATTATTGTTACTGTCACTGAAAGAGAAGACAGAGGGGAATGTCGCATTGGATTTCCTTCATTGACTTTTCAAAACCCTGAAGAAGGAGGGAATAGCCTCAGAAACGTCGGTTTATGAATAAAAAATAGTATAAATTATCTTCTTCTTTTTGTGGACTGCCTCACCAATATCCACTCAATTTCACTTATCAGTCCGTCTCCAGTTATTTTTCATTTTTTGTAGATTTTTTATCAGAACTCTTGTAATTAATAATTAAGTTTTATCTACTGTGTAATATTTTGGAAAAAAAATTATATTTTTTAATATGCTGAAGAAAATAAAGAATTTTTTTTAGAGGAGTATACAAGAGAATTAATAACTCTCGTGCGTCTCTGGACTGAAACTAACTATATAATCCTTCTCGTGTTTCTTGTTGCAGGTTATTCGATACTGATATGTAGTCTAATCCGTTTGCTGCGCATTGTATTTGTAAATGTATGGCGTTGGGATGGCCATTTTTCGCACGCTATCTATTCGCGTGACGTGTGGACCTGAGACAAGGGACATCCGAAGGCAAAGACACGAAAGCAGCCCACTCGAGAACTCCTCTGCACTCCGGAGGAACACTATCGGGACATCGTCATCATCAACCTGGGACAATTAGAATTGTCACTTGTTATCGGAGAAACAACAACGGTGAGAGACTACACCTTGATGATGGGATAATTAGGGGCTTATTAACACAGAGTAAGAAATCAGCCCAACAACATTAACAAATGGGAAAATATTAGAAAACATTAGGGATAAAATTAAGATTTTGTCTGTCTGCTTAATATGGAATACTTCAATTATTTAATTGACAAATTAGTTTCGAATTTCTAAACTATATCTTCAGTCTAAAAATGTAAGAAAAAGTGAAAACATTTTCAAGAGAGTGTTTGAGTTTGAATAATGAAACCTCTACCTAATACTATAAATTGAACCTATAATAAAAAAGAGTTATTATTTTTTTCGGGAGCCAAAATTCGGGAGGGGAGGGGGAGGGAGGTTAAAAAAATATAACTATCTATTATTTCATTATTCGTGTCCATGATTAATAATTAAAGGAATCGTAGGGAGTTGGACAAGACTTTAAATTAAATTAAATATAAGTTTTGATTAAATATGCCATACGTTTCGTTGCTGTTTTGCAACTTCTTCAGTGGTTTATCTTCTTAATGACATCTTCAAAATAAAAAAAATAAAAAAATTTCTTTGTTCAATTTGATTCTTTTAGTTTTTTGACAAAAAACATAAATTTGTTTAAAAAGTTTATCTTTTATGTTAGTTGATGAATTGAATGAATTTTGATAGAAAAAAGAATACTGTTTGAAATGTTTTTTCTCGTAGTAACAAATCCTGACAAATAAGTTTAATAAATAAGACACTGAAGAAGTTTTTTTTTTTTTTTTTTTAATGCAATCGAATGCAAGAAGGGGTGCACCAGTAAAGATGTAGCCCCTATGGATCTCGAAAGACTCTTGCATTACCGAAGAGAAGGGAAAGTTGATTAAGTGAGAGGGTGTAGACGTAGGTGTCTATGCACCCTGGTTTTGAAGGTTTGAAGATCATAGGTGCTGGGAAAGATAGAGGCTGGGAGTGAGTTCCAGTTCCTTGAAGTCATGGGGATATATGTATTCGCGAATGAAGTGGTCCGGCACTTTTCCAATTTGACCGCGAAAGAGTGTTGGGAGTCGGCAAAACGTGTGCTGCGTGCAAAGCATGCTTTGGGGGAATTATTGATTTTATCTCAACAGAGCACCTGCCGTGATAGTATCTATAGAAAAGGGAAAGGGCAGAGACATCTCTTCGATGAGCCAGCGAGTCGAGGAGTCGGTGAGGGTAGAATCGTCAATTAGCCTGACGGCTCGTTTCTGAATTGCATCAAGGGTAGCAAGAGAATATTTTGAGGCTCCTCTCCACAGATGAGAGCCGTATTCGAGACAGGGGCGGATTTGGGCCTTGTAGATGGTGAGAAGTTGTGGGGGTTTGTAAAATCGCTTGGACCTGAATAAGAAGCCAATCTTCCTTGCTGCAGATTTCGCCACAGAGAAGATGTGTTCATTCCAAGACAGGTCAGATACGACAGAGACGCCCAACATGGATAGGCTGTCACACATTTTCAGGGTATTCGAATCGAAGTGAATATCAGGGAAATCTCTATTTTCGCGCCTAGAAATTAGACAACATTGAGTCTTATTTGAATTAAAGTTAACTAAATTTTGAGAGCCCCATTTATTCAGTTTGTCTAGGTCGAGAGTAATTGAGGAGGCAATATTGATTCGATTATTCGGGAGAGAGGGTTTGCCGTGTAGAGTGCTATCGTCGGCGTAACAATGAGTGGGGTTTGCCGTTTGATCAATAAGGTCGTTTATATAAATAAGGAAGAGTGTGGAGGAGATTACAGAGCCTTGGGGAACACCAGAGTTTGTGGAGAACGATTCAGAAGATGTTCCATCCACCACAGCTTTTATACTTCGGTTTGTCAGAAAGCTTTCTATCCATTTGCGAAGTGTTGGTGTGAATCCAAAGGCTGGCAGTTTGGCAAGAAGATTTTTGTGCCAAACCTGGTCAAAAGCTTTGGAGATATCAAGGGCTACAGCGAGGGTTTCTTGCAAAACAGCAACGAAACGTATGGCATATTTAATCAAAACTTGTATTTAATTTAATTTAAAGTCTTGTCCAACTCCCTACGATTCGTTTAATTAATAACTATCTATATAAGTAATAGACCGTGTGATCGATTTGTAAGAAATTTCACCCTATAAGACTATGAAAATGAGTCACTATGTGAAATTGATAGTGAGTAAAAAGAGGGGGGGTATTTTCAAACACAAATCTAAGAAAGCTGATATTTCTAATTATACAGTGAAACCACTCAAATCCGAACTAATTGGGGCTGTAGCCTGTTCGGATTAGCCGAAAACAGCTTCGACAATTGAAGATAACTGATATCAAGTGAAAGATGAAGTGATATTTTGTGTGTTTCTATTATTATTTCATTTGGTTACAGTTTTTGCAAAGTGATTAAGCGAAAGAATTTCAATAACCAACTTTTACCGTTTTTCAATCCTGAATGACCTAAGTATGTAGACACATTTACACTTTGTTAAAGAATATATAGATAATTGTTTTATGACTAAATAAATAAGTTTCTCTTTTTTGCGTTCGGATTTCCCGGGATTTCGGATTTCCGGGGTTGGGATTTGAGGGGTTTCACTGTAGTTATCATTTTCGTCCATAATGTGTATTAATGAGAATTTTTTAATGGGAATTAAGGACAAATTTTTTCTGTGATTTTTTTTTATTTTTCACCAACGAAGTTGACTTTGCCGACATCTTCAGGGTTCAAAAAATTTTACCCACCAAAATAAATAAAAAAATAAATTGATATATGTTTAGTCTGAAGTGATAATGTACTCCTTAATAAATTATTTCCAATAAAAATGTTTACATTTAATTTGAATGAAGAAAAAAGTCATCTACTTCTCTATCGATTGGCCGAACATAGTTTAATAAAGTTTACACTTATTTACCATAAATAACTAATTTTATACTTGTTAATGGCAAAACTATCGATGAAACTAGTTTTGGTAGTTATCTAGATAATAATAATAAAAAAAATGATATTTAACGATATATAATAAAGAAATATAGCAAAAAAAACATGCAATAAAATGAAGATTGATCTAATGGCCTGAGGTGATATGAAAGTCCATTGAAGCTAGAGCGTGAATCATGCAGCGGCATTGTTCAGCTAAACGCATCGTAATGCTATCTGATAGGTGCTACAATACTCACGTACTAGAGAAGACGACGATGACGACACCAGGTGCAGCACATGCAACAAAACAAACAGACACAATTAGTCAGCAGCACAAAGTTGAAAAAGTGACGTGGGAAAGGTTTCGATGGGCACTTGTTTGGCTCGATGGGCGCTAAGTAAGGACTCATCCTCTTTTCCCAACTTAATTCCTTCAGAAAGTTTGTTGTTGAAAAGTTCTGAAGGAATCAGAAAAGGGGAAGATAAAAGCTAGTTAGATTTATCTTATTGTTTTTTGGTTATAATATGATATATTGGATCATTTTTAGAAATGGGAGATGAAATTTATTACTTTGTATTTCGATCTAAGTCCGTAGTTCGATTAATAATAAGTAATATTGAAATAAATAGTTTGGCTTTATTATTATTGAAATATTTCAATTTGCCGATGGTAATATTATGGATTTAAATTTTCTTAGAAAATCATAAGATGGTGTCATATCTATATTATATCCGATGGAATGGATTATTATTAATTATATGTCAGAAGGGTTGTTTTTCACCCCCTCGGGAATCGAACCCGAGTGCCAGTAACAGCAATCCGGGCCATATATATGGCTCACCTGTGAGAGCGCGACCCCTCTGACATATATAAATGCGTTAAATATTTTACTCAAAGATTTTACAAATTAAGATAACAATCTTTGAGGAAAAGAGGAGTTCTCACCTCACATGTGAGCGATTGCTGTTGTTGGCATACGGGTCCGATTCCCGAGGGGGTGAAAGACAACCCTTCTCACATATAATTAAAAATAATCCATTCCATCGGATATAATAGATGACACCATCATATGATTTATTATTATTATTATTTTAATTTTATTTTATTTTTCATTTTCCCACAAGTTTCGTTCAACTCTTTCCAGCATATCGACGGGTATGTTGGCGACAGCTTGACGAATGTTGTTCATCAGGTCCTAAGACGATCGTTGTAGACAAGTGATTTTAGATAGCCATAAAAAATAGTCGCAGGGGGCTAAATCAAGCGACCGTGCTGGCCAGTGCAGATCGCCCCTCAAGGAGATGACGCAGTTTATTGAGAATAATGGATACCATGTGCCTGATTTCATCTTTAAAACATAAAATTTAAATGTTGTACTTTATGCTGTTCAAAGAATTAAATATATATCTGCGTTACTTTTCTCTTAATTGAATTTCTAAATAAGCAAAGTGCTCTGCCCCACCCTATACAAAGTGTCACCTCCACTTTGTTAGATATTATTTCTCTTGTTTTGAATCTGGACTGTCTCATCCAAATTGTACAATATTAAATTTACCAGTCCTTCTAAGAAAACTATTTCAAACTTACTAAAAATATATTACAGTTATTTACAAGTTTGAGCATCAAGTTAACTTAGAACTCTTCCCCTATTCTCAAGTCCATATACCATATAATGTCTTTAGTAGATTGTGAATAAAATACTATATCATAATTAATAGAATTATTGGATAAAAATACTTGGTAGGTTTCACATTAAGATATAAAAAAAAAAACGTTTTGGAGAATCTTTAATCTCCAAAAATAAATTCGTTTTATTTTTTATATCTTAATGTGAAACCTACTAAGTATTTGTTATCCAATAATTTTAAAAAAAGTTTCACCAAGTACCAACACCAAATTACTTAAAATCTAATTAATAGAAATTATAATTAAATTAGAACATAATGTCATTGATATTTGTTTCATAATCTTTATTATTAAGCCAGAAAAGTAAGTATTTTTTCTATGTATAATTTTTGTTTCAATCAATAGGAAGTTATGAAATAAATAAAACAATAACTTAATTATTAATTTATTCAATTTAAGTGGTAGGAGTGGTATAATTGATTTTTTTAGCTTTCGTGCTTCGACCTAAAGAACCATGACAGGTCAATCATGAGGTAGGGAAGAATGAATATTGTTTTCGAAATTATACCTTGGCATTAATAATAAATAGAAAAAGGAGTGTATAGAGCAGGAACAAACAGTTTTTGTCTCTGGGAGGTTTTCAATGTTATTTCAATAAATAATAATGTAGTTTATGTAAATGATAGGTCTCTGAACACCTTGCACAAGAGCAGAAATTGCATATATATATACTTGTATGAATTATTGGAATTATGATTTAGCGATCGTATTATAATAAATTAAAATAAAATATTGACAACGAATATAACACAGCCGAGTATGGAATTAATAGATATAAAAAAAGAGCAAAAATAAATAAATAATTAATTAAATAAGAACGTGGAGGAGAGCATGAGAGGAACACGCAAGCACATATAGGTACGTGTTGCGTGTTGGGATGCTATATACTTTCGTAAGAGGCTATTAGTTAATACCACAAGAGAGAAATATTTCAATGGAGCGTCTGTAGGTGGAAGCCAACAGCAACAAATAGGTCGAAATCCGTGTAGGACCTGCCCGTCCATTCTACTAACCATAAAATTAACTTAACTTATTTGATTAGGAGACGTATAACGAAGAGCTGGTTTAATTGAACCCAATTGGGATAGTAATAGGGACATATAGAATGAAACTGGTTCAGATTACACTGATCAAGAAAAATTTCACCCCGTAAACCTAACAATGGATTCCAGTAGAGTTTTCTACGCTGATTATCATGCACTTTCCCGATTTTTTACAACACGTGAGAGTTTTGAGATATTATCGATCAAAACGAAGAACTGATTACGTCTCTAGTTTTAAAAGCACCAAATAAGAAATACAGAAAACAAATAAAATCGTTATATGAGCCATTAACAAGCCAAATCGATTAAATCCACAAATGTAGTTTTTCTTTTTTTCATTTGATACTCAAAGCATGTGAAAATTAACTTAAAACTACTGTGCTCTGGATGGTTGCCTACAATTAGGCGTATTAAAAATCTCATATTGAATAATTATTAAGGAACAAAAGTTTATATTAATAATCTAATAAATATGAACTTTTCTACTAATTTTGAGTTTCTTGTTTAAACCGTTAGCAGAGAATAAAATTGTCAACCACCAAAAGAGTAAAAGTTTGAACTTTCTCATCTAATTGTTTATTTCACTTTCCCAATTTGTAACTTCTTCTGGACTTGAAATTCATTTAAAAAAATTTTTCCTCAAAATTCCTGATTATAACTATTTGTATTCTTGGTCTTAGAATTTATTTTAAGGGGATTTTCAATTAAAATAATTAAATAATTTCAATCGAAATTTTTTACACGTGTATCCAAAAACACTGCTCAACAAAAATTAAACAAAAATTTGTATCAGAAAACCCAACAATGGAGACCAGTAGAGTTTTTATACGCTGATTATCATGCAATTTCCCGATTTTTTACAACAGGTCAGAGTTTTGAGATATTATCGGTAAAAACGACAAAATAGGCCATTTTGACCTATTTTCGAGTCCCATTAGATATGAAACAGCAATATTTGAAATCAAAAAATATTTTATTGACGTAATAGAAAACAGCTTCCTCTTTGATTTTCAAATTACCACTTGATTTTAGCTCAATTAGAACTCGAGTTATAACTAAAAAAAACTAAAACTACGTGAATATAAAGGATAATAAACATAGATAAAAACATAAGGTCTTAGCTTTTTAGTTATAATTCGAGTTCTAATTGAGCTAAAAGAAAGTGGTAATCAAAGAGGAAGCTGTTTTCTATATGTCAACAAAATATTTTGATTTAAAATATTGCTGTTAATATCTATTGGGACTCGAAAATAGGTCAAAATGGCATTTTTCGTCTTTTTGATCGATAATATCTCAAAACTCTGACGTGTTGTAAAAAATCGGGAAAGTGTATGATAATCAGCGTATATGGTAAAACTCTACTGGAATCCATTGTTAGGTGTACGGGGAGAAATTTTTGTCGGACAGTGTAATCTAAATAAGATTAGGTACAAACTTGAAATTTAAAAGTATTATATAAGTATAATATAATATGTTTTATTCGAAACCAACAAGTATATTAGAATTTTAATCAGATAATTATTTTGGGGAGATATTTATTTAATTTATTTTAAATTGAAGTTGTGAGAGACCCCCAAAGAAGTCAATTTCAAGTGATATTCGAACCGATTGGGGTTTAAAAGTGACTTAAGTTAAAATTATTAACAAAGATATTTAATAGAAAATCATAAGATGGTGTCATCTATTGAATCCGATGGAATGGAATATTTTTAATTATATGTCAGAGGGGTTGTTTTTCACCCCCTCGGGAATCAAACCCGAGTGCCAGTAACAGCAATCCGGGCCACCTGGCTCACTTACGCGTTTGCATATGTCAGAGAGGTTCGTATCCCGCAGGTGAGCCAGGTGGCCCAGATTGCTGTTACTGGCACTCGGGTTCGATTCCCGAGGGGGTGCAAAACAACCCCTCTGACATATAATTAAAAATATTCCATTCCATCGGATTTAATAGATGACACCATCTTATGATTTTCTAGTAAATTTGAATCTATTACCATGGGCAAATTAATATCTTTCAAAGATATTTAAGGTACCTTCGGTACTTAAGACAGACTTGAACGTGGTTTACTAAATTTTTACGGTTTATTACATATTTGTTTATTAAATTTTTGTTAAAAGGGACCGTGCGTTAAACAGCACTACTGTCGAAGGTGTTTATTTATTCTAATAATTTGGGAGAACTGGGGCAAATATTGTATTATAGTATATGTCATAGATAAAAGATACATATTGTAACGTGCACTGAGCCTAGGGCAGGCGCGGATCCAGACCTCTGATTGGGGGGGGGGGGGGGTCGCCGGTATATAAGATCTACTTTTGATCTCGGAAATGTGTCGTGATCGAATTGTCCAAGCGGGCGGGAGGGGGAGGTCAGAGACGCCGCCCCCCCTCCACATAGAACTTTATTTTCTTCAATTTTAAAATTTAATGTTATAAAAAAAAATAATTAAATAAACATATAAAAAATGTTGATCTCCAATGCTTTGGGGGGGGGGGGGGGGGGGCGGTCGCCCCGTCGATGCGCCCCCCCTGGATCCGCGCATGGCCTAGGGGTCCATGAGCGATTCTCTTTGTCTTGGAAAGTCTTTGGGCCGCGTTTGTTTATCTATTTTATTTTTACTAAACAAAAAAAGTCATATAAACGTTTAATAAATCAGCCCAAAAAGTTTACATTTTCGTCGCCAGCTGGCGCTAAAGTCGTGACGCACGGTCCCTATTAACAAAACTACTTTTTCCACCCATAACGACCAAGGAATCAACTTTAAGCTAGATTTGGAGAACAGGTCTCTCTATAAGTATATATTTATTAATTTGTATAGTCTTTAACTTTTAAGGAGGTGCTATACCACCATATTTCATCTATTATTTAAATATATTATGGCTGGAATTTTTTTAAATTAATTACCTGCATTTAACCTGCGGTATATTTAATACGATAAATTACCATAAAAAATCGTTAGAACACCTCGTTAGAAGAGAAAAAAAATAATATTTTTTTTTATTATTATGCGGCCTCGAGAACTAATGCCCATTTAGCCAAAATAATATTTATAGTTTTCACAATTTAATTTACTCTAAGCAAAAAAAAAAGTTCGCTCGGTGTTCCAGGTACTTTAGTTTAAAATGACGTTGTGAGAGGCCCCAAAGAAGTCAACTTAAGGTGATACTCGAACTGGTCGGATTTTAAAAGTGGCTTAATTTAAAATTATTAACAAATTTCGCAATTTCACTCATTCTCTCTTTATCATGGACAAATGAAAACAAATTCGATTTCTTAAGTATTTTGAAAGATATTTAAGGCCGACTTGCACTTGGCCGATTTATTAAATAATTGATTTTTTTTTCCTCCCCCCCGTTGGCCTCGATCCGTATAGATCATTTTGGCCAGTGAAATGTAGTTATATATTTTTATATTACATTAAATATTACATTAAATATATTACATTGATTACATTTATATATTACATTAAATTTTTTTAATAGCTATTATATGTTGAATCACGAACTTTGCTATTATTGAATCTTCAGGAATATACGAGAGAAGAATATTCATATTTGTTGGTAGGGGTATATTATCTTGAATGTTTATATAAAATTTATTTATTTTAACACTATTGTTTTTGCACAGTAGGTAGATATGATTAACATCCCCTATGGATGTTTGATCACACTCACAATAAGGGTTATCTATAAGACCGAATTTGTGAAGGTATTCAGGTGTTAGTGAATGTCCATTTCTAAGTCTTATGATATGAATCTGTATTTTGTAGTAGTTTTGTTAATTGATAATTAACAAAACTACTTTTTCCACACATAGCGACCAAGGAATTAACTATATAAGCTAGATTCGGAGAACAGAACTCCCTATAATTATATATTTATTAATTTGTATAGTCTTTAACTAGTCAGGAGGTGCTATACTGACTAGAAATATTTCACCTATTATTCAAATATATTATAGCTGGAATTTTTTTAAATTAATTACCTACATTTAACTTGCGATATATTTAATACGATAAATTACCATAAAAAATCGTTAGAACACCTCGTTAGAAGAGAGAAAAATAATATTTATAGTTTTCACAATTTAATTTACTCTAAACAAAAAAAAAGTTATAGCAGTGTAGTTGTAATAAATATTCGAAAACGGGAGAAAAATCCTCTAAAAGCAGCTGTTTGGAGAGGGTGCGGGGCGGGGGGCGGCGCCATCTTGTTCACACGCTAGAGCCCCAGGTAAGCGTGCGTGCATGCACGCAAACGATTCATCTACGACCACGGACGATAACTGTCCTTTTCGTTAGATGAAGATATCGCTCTTTGCCCACCTCCAACGTCTCAAGTAGGCATATTTTAATATGTAATTGCCTGTTTAATGCGACCCGGAGGCTATTCGCCATTACTAGATACATATTTTGACGAGTTAAGTCCGCCTTAAGATAAATGTTTATCAATTATTTGTGACACATGTCTTTCTGACTTTCAGTTAGTTAAAAAGTAATTTTATTAATATTATTTCAAAAGGCAGTATAATAAATGCTCATTTGTTTTACTACACTGCAAGTATGTTCTTTTAATAGTCGGAATTAAATAATTTCTTTATGAATTCATTTACACTAAGACAGGTGGTCATATATATTAAATATTTATTTGTATATACAGAGAAATGTGTCAAATCATTTGAAGATTTTAAATTAAATTTGAGTTTTATAAATTAACCATTTAACGATATCAGACCTATTAAGTTGGGATAATAAATTTCCCTAAAAAAACGGATTTTATTTTGATTTCTTGCCAAATAGATAGGTACATTGTTAGAGGCCCCACTGACTAAGTCTTGGAATCGTTAAACCCATTTTGACACGCTTTATATTCGCTTCAGTAAGTATGTATGTATGTATGAATGTATTAATGGGTCTTTTGTTCTGTTGCGATATTGAAAAATCGACGGCCATCGCTTGATGTTCTTCACTCCCTTATGGATGGATAGTCATTATTAAGAAATAAAAAAAGGCAACAGGTGCTTTTAGGGGCCCTTCAATGAGTGTGGATATTCTTTAAATGGATTACTTTACAAATACTTTTGTGTGTTAGGGATTTATTTATTGTATTAAATTAACAAATTTCAATTTTTTTACACTCTTTATATTAGCTTCACCTGTATGTATGTATGCATGTATGTATGTATGTATTTATCTATGAATGTATCAATGTGACTTTCATTCTGTTAAATTCCGCAAACATTTCTCTATAAAAATAATTGTTTACCCCTACTCAATTTAAATGAAATTATATAAAAATAAATACACATTTCATTGTGTTAAATTCCGCAAACTTTTGTCTATAAAAATAATTAAGAGTAAAAAATAAAAAAATAAATTATATTAAAAAAAAACAACTAAAAAACACGATACTAAAAAATATAAAATAATGTAATAATCAAAAAGCGTGGGGCACTTTGTCGAAATTAATTAAAAGTATATGTTTCTGCGCCCCACACTTTTTGATTATTACATTATTTTGTAGTTTTTAAGAGCGTGTTTTTTTACTTTTTTTGAAATATAATTTATTACTTTACCAGACAGGGTATGGTCAAGTATTGTAATCGTGCATGAAAAAAGTGTTTTTTTTGCTTCGTTCAAAAACGGCTTGATTAAAAAAGTTTGATTAAAAAAATTGAGCGAAACCATGGGATTTGTAGTTTTGATGCATTGAGATTAAAAGCTGATTAGATTTTGGTTGAAATCGAACCCAAAATTAAGGGGGGGGGGGGGATTAAAATTATATGATTTCCAAACTAAAAAAACAAAACAAAATAAACTGCAACGGATCGTTGCTAAACTTTATCCAAATTCATTTGAAATATTATATGTTTGTTCCTTTATTATTAATCAGATATCACTTGCAATTTGTAGTTCATATTGACATTAATTCAAAAATAATTCTCATTTAATAGTCGAGGAATAACCATTCCACATTGGATTTTTGACATTTCGGTTATTATTGTAACCATTGCTGAAGACATGGAGGAATCGACTTAAAATCAAAAATAGCCATCGATTCTCATCTAATACTTGAGGAATGACAATTCTACATTAGGTTTTTGACGTTTAGATTATTATTGGTAACCATTGCTGAAGACAAGGAGGAATCGACTTAAAATCAAAAATAACGATCGATTCTCATCTAATACTAGAGGAATAACCTTATTGCATTCCATTTTTGATGTTTTGACTATTAATGGCAACCTCTACTGAAGGCGTGGAAGAATAGACTTAAAATCTAAAAGACTAAATTCTTTTATGGCAAACAACTCAAACTTGAGTTGTTTACCAAAAAAATTTAGTCTTTGATTTTAAGTCTATTCTTCCACGTTTTCAGCAGAGTTGCCATTAATAGTCAAAACATCAAAAATGGAATGCAATAAGGTATTCCTCTAGTATTAGATGAGAATCGATCGTTATTTTTGATTTTAAGTCGATTCCTCCTTGTCTTCAGCAGTGGTTACCAATAATAATCGAGACGTCAAAAACTAATGTAAATTGTTATTCCTCAAGTATTAGATGAGAATCGATGGCTATTTTTGATTTTAAGTCGATTCCTCCATGACTTCAGCAATGGTTACAATAAAAACCGAAACGTCAAAAATCCAATATGAAATGGTTATTCCTCAAGTACTAGATGAGAATCAATCGCTGTTTTTGGTTTAAAGTCGATACCTCTATGTCTTCAGCAATGGTTACCAATAAAAACCGAAACGTCAAAAATCCAATATAGAATTGTTATTCCTCAAGTATTTGATGAGAATCAATCTCTATTTTTGGTTTAAAGTCGATTCCTCTATGTCTTCAGAAATGGTCACCAATAAAAACCGAAACGTCAAAAATCCAATATAGAATGGTTATTCCTCAAGTACTAGATGAGAATCAATCGCTATTTTTGGTTTAAAGTCAATTCCTCTATGTCTTCAGCAATGGTTACCAATAAAAACCGAAACGTCAAAAATCCAATATAGAATGGTTATTCCTCAAGTATTTGATGAGAATCAATCGCTATTTTTGGTTTAAAGTCGATTCCTCTATGTCTTCAGAAATGGTCACCAATAAAAACCGAAACGTCAAAAATCCAATATAGAATGGTTATTCCTCAAGTACTTGATGAGAATCAATCGCTATTTTTGGTTTAAAGTCGATTCCTCTATGTCTTCAGCAATGGTCACCAATAAAAACCGAAACGTCAAAAATCCAATATAGAATGGTTATTCCTCAAGTATTTGATGAGAATCAATCGCTATTTTTGGTTTAAAGTCGATTCCTCTATGTCTTCTGCAAAGGTAAGGGATAAGAAAACAACGCAGTTGCTATGGTTACTTATAAAATTTCCTCCCAAATTTTTAGCATTTCACAGAGAGAAGCCTATCCATTCTTATTTAA
>JALMQS010000128.1:15167553-15194564 GCA_024734495.1 Forficula auricularia
CTTTTCACGTATTGCTATACTCCTGATTCTTAACAGCTTCAGAAGCTTCCATTACGAAGAATTAATAAAATTTTGAACTTTTTAGCTTCAGAACTTCCAGATGCAAAATTAAAAAAATAAGAAAACAATCGAATCTTTAAATGTTAGCTCTTGGGTGGATGTAGTTTATAAGAATAACGAGCTGAAATTTGTCACCAAGTTTGTGATAATCATTTAATTAAATAAGGTAGTTGTATCACCATATTTCTTATGATTTTTTTGAAATTTAGACAGATTATTATTTAAATACTTCTGCATTGAAAATCTGTTTGATGACTGGCCTTATGTGTTTGCTAAGAATGAATATTGATAAAATGACAAATATGCAAAGAAGTTAATTTGTTTGAGCCCTGAGAAAGTCAACAAAGTTGACGAAACGTTGGGAAAAAATAAAAATTATTTGCATAAGCTATTGTCCTTATTTCCCTACAACAACTTTATTAATTTAATCGATGGAGATAAATAATCAAAATAATATATATATATTTGATATATAGGTATATGTGTATGTTTATTTTACATCAAGCAGAGGACAACCTCTTTGTTTCTCTTGATGATTATTATTTTTTTTTCATTTTATTTTTCATTTTCCCACACAAAGCTTTTGAGGACTGTCCTTAAAAAATTATTTATTGGATACACATGTAAAAAATTGCGATTGAAATTATTTAATTGTTTTAATTGAAAATACCCTTGAAAATAAATACTAAAACTAAGAATCCAAATAGTTATAAATTGAAGGACACAATCTTCTGCTGGAATTATAAATTTTTAATTTATTTATAACGAGACTCTAGTTTCAAGAGCTTTGCCCTTTTTCATCAGTCTATTCTTAGACCATGAAATATATAGACACGCCCTCCGCTACTCTCCACACAGAGTGAAGTGAGGACAACATCGCCTACAGATGACGTCACGTTCTCGCTTAAATATTTTGGTAATATTAAAATAATATTAATTGCGATTATTGGAATCCAAAATAAATAATCTAAACTACGATAAATTTATCTCAATGTATAATAATTCCTATAGTGGCCATGCTATTTCTGGGTGTTCCTACCTACAGATGATGTCACGTTCTCTAGTTGATGTTGGCCTCACCAAATCGACAACAGAGCGTGTCTATATATTTCATGGTCTAAGAGTCTATTACAATTGATTCACAGAAAATGTATAATTCCAGCAGAAGACACACTCTTTTATTGTCTCCTTCAACTTATAAAAATTCTGCTACTCTCGGCAAAAAGAAACTTTCAATCAAATAGTTATAATTAGGAATTTCGAGGAATTTTTTTTAAATGAATTTCAAGTCCTGAGGAGGTTACAAATTGGGAAATTGAAATATTATAAATAACTGGATGAGAAAGTGAAAACTTTTTTTACGCTTCATGGAAATTTTTGTGGTTGGCAATTTTTTTCTCTGCTAACGGTTTAAACAAGAATTAGCAGAAAAGTTCATATTATTAGATTATTAATATAAACTTATGTGCTTTGATAAATATTCAAGAAAATTGAGAAATTATGACATTTTTAATACGCCTAATTGTAGGCAACCAGCTAGAGCACAGTAGATTTTAGTTAATTTTCACATACTTTGACTATCAAATTAAAAAAAAACTCCATTTGTGGATTTGATCGATTTGGCTTGTGAATGACTCAGTACCTGGCCGCCGAGCAATGCTCGGTAACTTTTTGCTTCATTAAAAGCTATATATCAACATTTTGGCACTATTGAAATCAAGACTGACAGCGAAAAATCATGCTTGATATGATTTTCAGATATATCTAAACATGAATACCAGTAAGCAAAAAAAATTGAAATATTTGAGTGAATAAAACAGTCCAACCGCCCGGCGAATCGCGCTCCCAGATCGTATAGGTAGTATATAAATAAGCTGACGTGTTCTGATGTGGCCATCCACTTGACTTTACCATACAACCTGGCCCCTCACTTATATTTAATATTTAATAAAATTATTTATAATCATCTAGGGGAGGGAGTTTTTGCATTTTTAGATTAGACTGGGCCTACCGATTATGTATACAAAATTTGGTTGAGTTTGGTACAAGGGCCTAGATTTTCATTTGTTGACCCCCTCCCATTTTGAATGGTTAGTTTTTCCATTTTTGTATTTCAGAGGGTCCACTGATTATGTATACAACATTTGGTTGAGTTTCTACAAATGGCATAGATTTTTAATTTTTAACCCCTCTCCACCCCCTTAATTTTGGGTCAATGTGCACCAAAATCTAATCAGCTCTTAATTAATATCAATGGACCAAAACTACGTGTGAAATTTGGTTTTGATATTCAAGCTAGTTTTTGAGATAGCTCGTCCACAATTTGGTAACGCACAGACTAACTAACTAACAGACATTTTGACAAAACAATTATTATCTCGAAAAATATAATTTTTTCGATATTCACTTATAAGGGCTTTTTTGTAGATCGAAATGCCATGGTTGCGCTCAATTTTTTTAATCAAAATAGTTTCAGCCGTTTTTGAGATATTTCGAAAAAAAGAAGGAAAAAAAAACACTTTTTTCCTGCACGATCACAATACTTGACCATACTCTGTATGGTAAAGTAAAAAAACACATCAAGTGATTTAAAACGATGGGATTTTATACGAATGATTAGCTCAACATTAGATAAAATGTTATAATAAATTAATAGAAAATATCCTTAGTTCCACCTTGACTTGTACAAATTAGCATGGGTTGGTTATTAATGAGCTAGAGAAGGGGTTATGGGAAGAGAGAGAGCATGTTGCCTATTGCCCGGGCTGTTGGTATTTAGTGAGAAATTAGCATAACTTGTAATTTGGTCAAGTCGAGGTCGAGGAAACAGAAAACATCAGGTGTCCGTCGATGGACTGTCTATATCAGATCTAAAAGGGAATATCATTTGATCGACTTAATAACTACACCTCTCTGGAAATAGCTGCATTCAAGCACATAGATCAAACGTATTGAATATTGAATTGTAGCATTTATCATAATTTGAAGCCTGGAGGTGTTTCAATTAAGTGCAACCCTCGCCGCGTTGTACCTGCCCTGGATACCCTGGCCACGCACATACATATACTCGGCCATAATAGCTCTCCTCAAGTGAATTGTATTTGCATGTCCCATTGTTTTGCATACAACAGTTATTGTCGTAGGTATATTAACAAGGCGGGATCAAACTCTATTTAGCTATTATATTAAACCATTATGTTCAGATTGTTTTACTCGTTTAGGTTATAACCTTATTATTGCAATGCTCGCAAATAGATAGTATATATATGAAACGATCCTATGAAATTTACGCAAATAGACCAATAATTATTCTAATCAAAACTTGGAAAATTATATTACAAACGATAAAATATTAAATGGAAATTTAATGCCATAGTACTGATGATACGAATTTTATTTTATTTTTATTCGAGATAAAAAATTTAATAAAGGGACTATAGTTTGCTTATTTTTGAATACTTAAATATTTTAATTTTTAATTAATATTGGGAAATACAAGTATATCCTGATATATGGATGTCCAAAGAGATGGGACATCTGGTATTGAGTAAGTATTATGTTCTTTATTGATGTCAAAAGGGATCATTTTTTTTTTAATTTTATTAAACCAATTATTTTACATGAATTAATGTATATATTGTATTTGAGCTTCGACTCCGGAGATTACGTCTCCACCATCGACTGTACTTGATCATCTTTTTAGTCCTTGTTTTTAATAAGAGGAAAAAACTAATTAAATAAAAAAACCTCTTTTCCGATAATTATTCCAATTCCATATTAATTTCGACCTCTTTCAATCAATCTTCACTCTCTAGAGCCATCAATTTTATTAAACCAATTATTTTACATGAATTAATGTATATATTGTATTTGAGCTTCGACTCCGGAGATTACTTCTCCACCATCGACTGTCCTTGATCATCTTTTTAGTCCTTGTTTTTAATAAGAGGAAAAACTAATTAAATAAAAAACCTCTTTTTCCGATAATTATTCCAATTCCGTCTATTATTCAATCCCATCTCAAAATCGATCATTAATAATAATAATAATAAATTTTATTGAACCAATTATTTTACATGCATTAGCGTATACATTTTATTTGAGCTTCGACTTCGGAGATTACATCCCCACCATCGACTGTTCTTGATCTTCTCGGGCTTGCGATAATGTTTTTAGTCCGTGTTTGTAGTAAGAGGAAAAAATTACGAAACAAAAAACCACTTTGCCAAAAAAAGCGATCATTTGGTTATATTTTTTATTTTATTTTTTATTTAATTTTATTCGATATACGGGAGTGTCCCAGTTATAACATACATTTTTATACAATAAATTAACAAATTAACATAACTAAAAATCTAATTTATAGTCTTAATTATTCTTATGAAAAGTTTGCGGAATTTAACAGAATGTCAATATATTTGATTTTTTGACCGACTTTGAAAAAAGGGAGGTTATCAATTCAACGGAATGTCAATGTTTTTTGTGTTTGAACATTTATTTCGCTTTACCATGTGGACCAATTTGGATGATTTTTTGCTTTAGGTTCAGTCTCGTAGCCCGATTGGTCCCGTTTTTTCATTGGTATTGGACCTTGTTTGTTATGTATGTTCACGCATAATTTGTTTATGAACCGATTTCGATGATTCCTTTTTTATTGCAAAGAGGATACCTTAGGGGTAATCCCATATTAATTTAGTCAAGTTCTGATGATATGATCAATGACAAGATAACGGAAATCTTTAATACGTATGAGCAAATAATCGAAATTATAATAAATTATAGGTTTTGACGAGGGGTGAACCTAATATCGTGTACTACTACTTCCACTTCCACTTTCATTTCCAAGTAGAAGACAATAAGATGAAGGGGCATTATCTAATGAATTCCAAAATAATTCCACATAATTCCAAAGACGTGTACACCTAATTCCAATCGCGGTTCACCCCTTGGGTTTTGATGACCTGTCAGTGAGTGAGTGCCAAAATTAGCTATTTTCTCAAGTCCATATCTCAGAATCTATTTAAGCGATATTATTGAAATTTAGTACTCTCTTCAAGATGGATTAGATAATTATATGTGTATAATTTCAGCTTTGTGTCTCAAATGGGTTCCGAGCTGCATGGTGGTCGAAATTGGCTCGAAATGGATCGTGTAAATAGCGTACAGCGTATACGACCAAGTCAATGCTTGAACTGTGATATATTGCTTATTACGAGGAGGTTAAGTTTAAAAATTACATGCGAAAGCAGAAAAATATACTGCGAAACGTAAACACATTTTAAAAATTTAACTTCCAATTTATTTCAAGTCCAAGTACCCAATACAATAACCAGCCACATAACTAAAATTATGTGTCTGCACAAGTTAAGATCAATAGACCAATCATGGTGAGAAATTTGAAATTAGTTATCTGATACTCTAGTCTCTCTCTCTTTACAAACATGATCTTTTTCCAAGAATACTTTATTTAATTCAGAGCAGAAGTGGCTGGTTGCCTTAGCATTCCACTTTGCCCCTGTGGAATAATTATGCCCCTGGCCAGTCGGTATTTTGTAGTTGAATGTTTATGCTTAGAGCTAGAGCCGGACACCACAACAACAACTTGGCCGGCTTGTTCCGATGAAATTTAGATATCGCTCCTGAGACGGACATAAATTCCTGAAATAGCGCCTTAATAAATATATATACGAATCAAGAAATTTGTATGCAAATATATTCCTCCAAAAGAATTAAATACGAAATTAGATTCGAAATAAATATAGACGATCAATGCAACTGAAGTATGATTAAGAATTGGAATTGTTCAAAAGAACTGGATCATAAATATGTTGCTCACTTTTATTTAATAGAATATCGTTAAATGTCTGCAAATTAATAGATATAAATATTACATATGCTTGTTTTGAATTCGGTTTGTAAACATTGGCGTTAGCATCACGATCGTGTTTATTAAACAATCTTTTATTTATGGTATACCTGGAGGATTTTTATTGCCAGCGACATTCATAATCGATTATGCAACTCTGTTAAACTTTTTCTATTTATTTTATATTTATTAATTTATTTATTTATTTTTCGTTCTGAAAAAATGAAATAATGTCTTGTGTGAATGTATAAATCGTATATCCGGCTCTTGCATTTTTCCCCGACGACAGATTCAAGATTGCATTGAGTCATTATTCACCCGAGAGGCGAGGAGCTTTGTTTGGATTCGGGGTCGGGTCTTCTTGACCCGAAAGCCCAGCCAGCCGGTCACTCCTCGGCTCCTGAATTCATAATTTCCCCCTAGCAAAGTTGAAATCGGCCTTTCATTCCCACCCAGCATAATAAATGCGAAATTTTTAATAATAAAACCCGAAATGCCTAGAAAGTGTCCCTGAAAATATAATAATTTCTGACAGAGGAGTTTTTTGACGGGTTATAGTGGTGTTTCACAAAGAGATGAAACACCACTATAACCGTCAAAACACTCCTGTGTTTAATATGTTTCAATATAAACCAACACTGCTTTCCCTCAATGTTATTAATAATTTCTGTTTCATATCATAAAATTGTTTCCTAAAATTTGTCGTAGAGTTGATAGTTTAGGAGTTATTTTATAATTTCCATTAGTACCCCCCCCCAAACCCCCTTTTCGATCATAACTTTGCTTGAAGCGTGTGCAAACAAAATTTGGCCTGATATGGGCCAATATACAGACAAAACTTTAATTATTATATATATATATATATATAGATTGGTGTTCCAAAAATGTACAATTGTGCAGCCTCTGTAGTCCGATATGGATCCTTCCAAAGTGAAAAGAAGGAGAAGAAATTTCTGGATTTGGATCATAATGTATGTAGTGGTAGCTGTGGATGCGCGTATTGAAAAACTGATTGTTTTATCTAGCCAGAAAGATGAATCATGGAAAAAATAGCTCCAGTCTTAAAAGAAGTCATAGAGATAAACGAGTTGGAAAATTATTTTATTCGATTAGCGTCTAATTTAATCGCTAAATGGTGGTTAATATTTTAAAATCGTGGATATTGATCAAATGGGGCTTTAGAAAAGGGAGGGATTATTGGCTTTATCACGTCAGAACAAACGCCATGAGATAATCTATAAGGAAATTTGAGGAGAGTCGATATCTATTAGTAACCATTTCGATATGAATGCTTTAATCTAGGTCCTTGGACTAAACTCAACCAAATTTTGTACACATAATCAGTGGGGTACTAGAAGACTAAAAATGCAAAAATTATCCGCTGAATATGGTGGGGGGGGGGGCAAGAAATGAAAATCTATGCCCTTCTATAGAACTCAACCAGAAGTGTATGGTAAAGTCAAGTAGGTGGCCACATCAGAACGTGTCAATTTTTTTTTTTTTTAGTTCAGTTGATATACATGTCAAAAAAGAAAACTTGAAAAGACTCAAAATTGAAAAAAGTCGATGAAACCCTCGGTATACGTACCGGCTTATTTAATATATATATATTTCCACAATGGAATAAAAGTCAATTTGAAAAATATGATCATGTATTGCTAAAATGTGAAAATGTCGAATTTTATCTCATCACATATCCTTGAATCTTGTTTCTACTTATTCATTTTTTACTATTTCTAAAAACAAATATTTCGAATTACAATTTTTATTAAAATTTTATATACGTACCCAAGCACCCTATTTGGATGGCGCAGAATGGATTTATGGAGGGTTAATGCTTCCCACGAGAACTTCTCAGCCCCATTTCGAAGCTCTGTTTGGCAGGAGGATCCCGCACTGTTAATTAATCCCTTATTAAGATATCCGGATGATTTTTCAGGGGTGGCGTCTGAATGGGCGAGGGGTCCATGGAATGATTAATTAGTGGGGGTGTTGGTGAATGGAACGGCCGTGAATGGGCCTGGCTGGCTGGCTACGCAGCGGCGTAGCCACCGCAGCGGGGCGCCTCATTCATTGCCCGCTCACAAACCGAGTAATTTATCTAATGGACCACGCGTGATATTTTATTAAAATTTATTAAATTATTTATTTACTTTACTAGATACAGTCGCCACTCATGCTCGACGGCTCTAAATCATACGCGCGTCCACAGGTACTTTTTTTCTATCGGGCCATCTTATAGGGCCTATTTTCATCGTATCCGGCTATACCCACCAGCGGTTTTACATAATCATCTCCATATAAACGAAAATGCATGTCAAACGTTTTCCTTTCAACATAAAAAATTATATTTTTATATTTTTTAATCTCTAATATCAATCTAGAAGTTTACATACGAAATGAAGTTGGAGAGATCCTAGATCTTCTTAATAAATTTGCATTTATCAATTCGTTCGTCTAAAATATGTCCACAGGAATACAAAATTTGAGATAGAAAAAACATATGTAGATATATTATCGTTGGGATGTCAAAATTCATAATTTATTTATTGCTTTTTTTATTATTATTATTATTTATTTAGTCTCGCGGGGGTCTAGATTACTTTCTGGTCTATTTTTCTAGAAACAATGGCCTATTGAGAGATCTCGGGCTGAATAAATGTATAGGTGTGGCCTCATAATAAATTTTGTTATTCAAATTACTACCATATAGAGCCTAGTTGGTCACTTGAGACCAGCTTTTACTTTATGGCAAGTATATTTCTTATAGTTTTATGGAATAAGATAATTCATTACAAATTGGATTTTAAATGACTTTTTGCTTTCACTTTATTATATATACCTACTAACTTGATATAAAGGTTTTTATTTACTTTGTCCATAGGCTGAGATTATAAACAGCTCAGGAGACGAGAATGAAACGGACCAGAGGTATAATTTAAGGTAATACGCACACTATTAATTTATTGAATAAAAATAATAAAATATTATTAATTTACTAATAAATAGCTTTTTAGAAATATGTATGAACATTAAATGTTTTAAAATAATTTTCAATCCTCCTAAGTAAAATATTTTTCTAACCTTTAGGTGACGAAAATTGAGTTTTCTTTATTGTAGGAGAGAGCAGGGAAAAGTGGCCAAGCTAAGGTTTGCTTGATTTTTACTTTACCATACAGGGTATGGTCAAGTATTGTAATAGTGCATGAAAAAAGTGTTGTTTTTTTCATTCTTTTTTCGAAATATCTCATAAACGGCTGAAAATATTTTGATTAAAAAAATTGAGCGAAACCATGGCATTTCAGTCTACACAAAAGCCCGAATAAGTGAACATCGAAAAAATTATATTTTTCGAGATAATAATTGTTTTGTCAAAATGTCTGTTAGTCTGTGCGTTACCAAATTTTTGTGGACGAGCTAGCTCAAAAACTAGTGGTAATATCAAAACCAAATTTCACACGTAGTTTTGGTGCATTGAGATTAAGAGCTGATTAGATTTTGGTACATATCGACCCAAAATTAGGGGGGAGGGGGATTAAAATTTAAAATTATAATATTTTCAAACTAAAAAAACAAGAAAAATGAAATATACTATAAAAATAACCTATAATAACGAAAATATTTTTTTTTCTGAAAACAAAAATCTAGGCCATTTGATCAAACTCATTCAAATTTTGTATACCTAATCAGTGGGGCCCAAGAACACTAAAAATGCAATAACAAACCGGCCAAAAGAGAGGGGGATTATAGGGTCAAAAAATGAAAACCTAGGCCCTTGTACCAAACTCAACCAGAAGTGTATGATAAAGTCAAGTGGATAGCCATATCAGAACTTGTCAATTTATTTAAGCTGACTTTCAATCAACGAATAGACATCAACTATCCTTGTACCTAAAATAAATTTTCAATCACATAAGTTAAGGATCTGAAAAATAAATTTACCAAAATTACCCAAATGGCCACTTTATCCGATATGGCCACTTAACTTCAAAGTAAAAAATAAGTGATAAAAAACGGTTTAAACTAAAAAAATATAAATTAATTAAATTAGAGAATATCTAATTTAATTTAATTTATAATTGTTTTTCGACGTTGTCTCGTTGTGGTTGCACCCCGGGGTAAAGAAAAAATAATTTTCAACTTTTGGATTTATGATCGATTTGGGAAGGCGTTTAAATTTAGTTTAGAAAATAATGTATTATATTTATAGAAAAGTTCACATTTGCCAAAATAACTTGAAAAAAATGAAGTTTTTATAAGACGCTATTGAAAAAGTTGGAAAGTTGTTGGCCACTTTGACCGGATTGACGCCATTACAAATCAGGTGTTCTTCCTTAACAGCCTGATGGAATTAAGCGATCGGCAAAGCAGGATTTTGTATTCAAAAGTATCGCCCTTTCAAAACAATGTCCTTGAAAAACTGTAAGTGACTTGATAACATTTAGGGTAAGCGGTGTTGGTTTATAGTGAACATGTTAAACGCAGGAGTTTTTAAAGGGTTATAGTAGTGTTTCCCAAGTAAACTTTACTTATGAAACACCACTATAAGCCTTTAAAAACTCTTGTTTAAATGACTTGGTTTCATAGTAAGAAATACACAAACTTAGCACTTCCCTTACATCAGGATGGTTAAAAACGGCAAAAATTGTTATAACTTCGAGTAAGGACACGTGAATCAGATCAACCTTCTCAAAGTGACTGATAGAATTGAGTGGAACAAGTTCGGGGATTCCCCGTGCGATACGGCACCTCTGAGGCCCTAAGCCCCTGTGTCCACTTTGCCCGCCATGGTCACTTTGGCCGGCTCTCCCCTACATGCATACGAAAAATCGGTTAGCTAGTAAGACAGAATCATTTGTTGAATCACTCGTAATGTAAACTTACCTAATAATGCAATTCATTAAAGCATGTAGTCTGTATAAATAAACAAAATAGATTTAGAAGTTAATCCAACTTCCTGGATAGCTTATGTGACATATGGGCTCGAATCTCCAGAGGGTGAGCCCTTCTGACTTCTTAAATTAAATTTATATAATAAATCTTTGATAGTGACTTTTTAATTTATTTTTCTTAGGTAAATTAATATTGGGCAAATAAATAAAAAAAGTACCTACTGAAATAAAGTGCGCTGAAAAAAGGTATCAACATGGTACAGAATTAAAGAGATAAAATTATATACCTATTATATAAAATACATTTTATTAAAAAATTAACATTATAAATCATCCAAAATTTATTCTTGAATGTAAATTCCTCCCTTGTTGGGGGAAAAACATGATTTTTATCAAACACAAATCTTCTTCACAATTTAGTTAAGACACTCTAAACATCAAGAAAAAAGTTATAATGATTAAATTGTCTAGAAAATTGAATATCTACCATGAATAATATGTGGAAAGAAAAAAAAGGAAAATGAATGTAATTTTCTTTAATTTGATTTGAGTATAGGTACTCACTAATAAGATTTGGTTTGTCAATTTGCTAAAATCTTTATATGATATGGAGATATACCTTTATATAAATAGTCTAGAACAGGGCTGTCCAAACCGCGGGACGCATGCTTTTTCTCATATTTTCATTTTCTAAAATATTTATTATTTCAGTAATTTATTTGGTACGACACTAACCAAGTCGATAGTTATCATTCTAGTAGATACAGGGAGACAAGGATTTGGGGTTTTCTAGAACAATCACAATTAATTAATAAATTCTCTCCTGGACTAAAACTTGTCAGGACTTGTCTTTTAGATCTTTGCACTTTCTTACATGTCAATAGATAATGGATAGTCAGGGATTATTATGTCCGTGACCCTTTTAAAAAATAAATTATCATTCGTCATAACCTTTTTTAATTCCATTCGATTTAAACCAGGGCTGTCCAGCCCGTGGACCAATATAAAGTCATAAAATTCCTTAGAACATTGAGATTTATATGTAGATACTGGAAAACACACAACAATTTGTCCTGATAATTTTTTTTCTCTAAAATAAGAAATCTGATAATCTACTGGAAAGTTTTCGAAAAATAAAAGTGCAAATTTTAAATTTTGAATCTGGAACTAGATTTCAAGATTTCTGAAAAAATAATTATCATTTTGGTGTATTTTCGACTCCATTTTCATTAGAAATAAATTTTCTACTTGCAAACTTTCTGATTGAATGTTCTAGAACAACAATTAGAGATAACGAGATCTGAAAGAAAAAATTGAATATTGTCTCATTATTAGAATTTCATATTAAATATCTAGTCAGGAAAAAATATAAACAAATATTAATACATAATATCACTTTTTGTAAGTATGTAGGTATGTATTTACATATACGAGAAGCTATTTTCAAGTATAAAATTTACGAAAAGTAAATAAAAATTAGAATTTTGAATAACAAATATCAATATAATTATAATATTTTATCCGCGGTTCGAGACAATTATTTTTCTTCAAATGTGGCCCGTGTAAGCCAAAAGGTTGGACACCCCAGGTCTAGAATACTGGAAAATAAATTATCTATCGTTTATAGGATAGAAACATGGCATAAAAAAATTCAATGCCCTTAAAATAGCTTTATCCCACTAAAGTTTAGATGAATCCGTAGAGGAAATGAAAAGGACATTAAAAAGAAGGCGGGGTGCCGGTAAAAGTCTTAAGTGACTGAGCTGGTGGTAGCATGACATGACCCCTGGGGTAACTTGGGTAAACAATCGGAAGAAATATTATCGCTCCAGAGTAAATATTAAAAGCACACACACACACATATGGAAGAGAATCAGGAGAGGAGCCTATTGAGAGAGATAAGGATCAGATAAAAGGGAGTGGGCGATATTGAAAAATCGACGGCCATCGCTTGATTCCCTTCCCTCCCTTATGGATGGATAGATACTATTAAGAAATAAAAAAAGGGCAACAGGTGCTTTTAGGGGCCCTTCAATGAGTGTGGATATTCTTTAAATGGATTACTTTACAAATACTTTTGTGTATTAGGGATTTATTTATGGTATTAAAATAACAAATTTCAATTTTTTTACAAGCATTATATTAGCTTTACCTGTATGTATGTATGTATGTATGTATTTATCTATGAATGTATCAAATGTGACCTTCGTTCTGTTAAATTCCGCAAACTTTTCTCTATAAAAACTGAAAAGTAAAAAAATAAATTATATTTAAAAAAAACTAAAAAACACGCTTCCAATAATTTTTATAAAAAAATAAAATAAAATAAAACCGACTTCAAAAAAATTAAATGCAACAAAAAATAAAAAGAACTCAAAAATCAAATAAAATGCACTAAAAGGTATAAAATAATTATTTAATTTAGTTAGAACTAAACGACGAAATATTTACATGAAATCACTTTTTGAAGTCGGTACCAAACATATACATTTTATGAATAGAACTCGACGGATCTTACTTAGTACGTTTAGCAAATAAGCTCGCTTATATAGTTTGTTTAGCACCGACTTCATAAAGTGATTTCATGTAAATATTTCGTCATTTAGTTGTAACTAAATTAAATAATTATTTTATACCTTTTATTGTATTTTATTTGATTTTTGAGTTCTTATTATTTTATTTGTTGCATTTAATTTTTTTGAAGTCGGTTTTATTTTTTTTTTTATAAAAATTATATCGATTTAATTTATGTGAAGGTACAAGTAATCATTCTAATATAAGAAAATAGCATTTCACTAAAGAATTTTGTAGTTTAAATCAAATGTTATGAAAACATTCAGTTTCTTCTCTGGTGCAACGAGTCGGCTAGAAATGGCAAAAGGGTTTAATTTTTTTTCATCACATATTAAATTAAATCTATTGACATTTTCATATCTATGAAATATTTTCTTTTATCTTTTAAATCAAATAGATTTTATTAGAATATTTTTGCATTTTAAAAAGGTAATTTATTTAAAATCTAATTTGAAAAAAAAGCGAATTTTACTTTGAAATAATTTTTAAAAATATGAAATAAATATATATTATATAAAACAGTCGATTATTAATAATTATAATTTTGAACGAAATTGATTGATTACTTTCAATAAAATGGTAAAAGCTGGAAAACCGTAACAAATGACTCGCTGATGCCGGAGCTTACGACCTAGCCTCTTCTGATAACAGTCGAAAAAGAATTATAAATAAGAAAGAAAACCGTCTTATTTTATATTTAATCTATCTGAAGGTTCGTATGTATATTGTATAGGAAAATAGCATTTTGATTAAGAATTTTGTAATTTAAAAGAAATTGTATGAAAAGATTCAATTTCTTCTCTCCGGGAAGCAGAATCAACTAGAATTGGCCAAAAGTTTTATTTTTTCACATTAGATATTTATTCAAATCGATTAAAATTTCATATTTGTATGTTATTTTCATTTATCTTTTTATAAAAAATAATTATTATTGGGAAATTTGAATTTTGAAGGTTTCTCAGATTATTTGAAGTCCAATTTGAAAAACGCTAATAACTCCGTTAATTTTAAATATGAAATTAATAGATATTATAAAACAATTAATTATTAATAATTTAGTTGAAAATTTTGAACGAAATCGATTCAGTACTTTTTGAGAAAATGGTCAAAACCATCTGAACCGTCAAAAAACGATGTTTTTAAAAGCACGAGATGCTTTTGAAAAATGTTTAAAAAGTTATATGAAACGAAACATTGACTTAGTGACATGGAGGTGAATTTTAAAATGTTAAAACGACCTTTTATAGACGTTTCGGGGTTTTGACCATTTTCCCAAAAGTACTGATTCGATTTCGTTCAAATTGAATTAAATTATTAATAATTAATTGTTTTTATAATATCTATTAATATTCAAATTCTAAAAAAATTTCAACGGGGTGGCTTAGCGTTTTTTCAAATTAGTCTTCAAATAAACTACTGCTAAAATGCAAATTTGTTAATAATAATTATTTTATATAAAAAAATAAATAATGGCGAGATATGAAATTTCAATCGATTTGAATAAATAATATCTAATAATACAGTTGATTTGTTCCCGGAAGAAAATTGAATTTTATTTCTTTCGCTCCAGATTTAAATCGATCAAAATGAATCGATTTCTTTCCCATTTTTAATTCTTTGAATAGATCGAAAGGAAGAGTCTCTATCAGAGCACATTATTTCTTATTGATTCGTAAGTCCAATACTCTATAATAATGGAATATCTTTTGTCGTAAATTATTGATTTTAGACATTTCCATTGTAACTTTTCTGTTACAAATTAAATCTTCTTTAATAAATGTGTTTGTTATATAAGAATTTGTGTACCTCAAAGGTTAGGCAACACATTAAAGGTGAAATTTATGTGGAAAGTCGGATATATATTGCTCTAATGCCTTAGATATTCACATATAAAAAAATTATAATGAAGAAAATGTTGATAATTTAATCTATAAAAAAAGAAAGTTCATTATGTATTATTAACTCCGATGATATATTTAAAAATCGAGAGAGGATCAAACATTCAAAATTAAAATTATTTCTGATAAAAAGTAAACATTATTTCACAAAAATAAAAGCGGTTTTAGATAAAGGTGCCCCTTGGATTGAATATGAAATCCGTGTCAACAACCAAATTCCATATTTTTTTGATTCAAAAAATTACGGACCAATTCATTGGGCTTGAATTTTTATATTGAAAAATATGCCTACATAACTCGTAAATTATTGATTTTGAACATTTTTCTCAAATTAAGTTTTTCGGATGGAAATTCAAATGTACTTATAGTTATATGGCTTTGTTTATCTCCAAGGGTTAGGGAGTAATGGAGGTGAGAGTTGAGGTGGAAATTTAGCTCCTACAATCTCATTTTCCCCTTAGAAAAATCTAAACTTCATTATTACGAAGCGTGTGCCATGTATTTCTCATTAAATTATTCCAAAATTTGTCAATTCTATAAAAAATTAGTTGTCAGACTTTTTCAATCGGCTTACCGAAATTCCAACGTGGTGATAATCAGCTGGCCGGTTACAGCCCCTAGGAAAACTCCTAACTAGGCCAATGGCCGGGGACCACCCCATTTTTGAGATACATAACTAAATTTTGGGGTCGAAAATTTTTAATGACAATGACAATGAAAAAATTATATTGGGCAGCGACCAAAAATGGGAATTCAAAAAAATAAGCTGATGTGGTCATCCACATGACTTTACCATACACCTGGGGCCAGGTCTCTCCTATTTTTGAACCTCTTCCGAGCCACTATCAATTTCGGATAATGAGACATTTTCATAGGCAAAATTTCGTACTAATCGATCATATGGTCTAGGACTTGATAGTTATACTTTTTAACAGACATTCCGTTGAATTGATAATCTCCTCCTTTTTTCTAAGTCGGTTAATAAAAGCTTCAACAGGTTCATTACTAATAAATATAAGGGAAAGTAAAAGTATGGAATAGCTCAATCGATTACATTGTCAATAACAATTTAGCAACCATGGTGTTTAATTTCGTGGAATTGACGAGCTGAGTTTTTCTCAATCAAAATTCAACTAGAGAAGACAAAAGGAATAAGTTTTTTTTTTTTATGAAAAAAAGAATCAATTATCACAACAAATTTTTAGTAAAAATATTTTCGAAATTTATTTCTACCCTTTTTGACAGTATTCCGAATATTCAAATGAGCCAACATTCTTGAAGTTTTATATGCCTAATTAATATTTAATTTATGGTAAAACAAATAAAATTAATGGCATTCCAACTCAATCAAACATAAATATATCATATTCGGAATTGAGAGGGTCCAGGGAAATTAAAATACCAGATCATCACAAAAGAATGTCCATTTTCCAAGTTCACAAGGCCTTTATGAAATAATTAAGATAACAGAAAGACCATCAAGGGATTCGAGAGATCCTAAGATTTCGGAAGAAAGGAATTTCGAACCCATAATAATGGACAATGATATATTAATAATAATGTATTATTCATAAGCCTTGAAAATAAGAAGATGGTTGTCTAATTATTCGGATTTAAATCGTAATTCTATTAGTTTCAGTAAGCTGTCTGTTTGTTTGTCAGTCAGAGCAATGTAGCTCTTAAACTAAAGTACCTGGAACACCGAGCGATGCTCGGTAATGCATGCGTTTGTTTTTGATTTAAATCAACCATTTGTTTTATTTTGATTCAACCACCTGTTAATAATTAGTTTCATTAAAAAACTTAACAAAATATTTTTTTCCAGCAAAAGTGAAATCTGGTATTAAATCGACTCTTCCATGTCTTCAGCAATTGTTACCAATAATATTCGAGGAAGGTGAAAGTTTACCAGCACAATTGCTGAGTAAGTGTAACAACTCGGATAATAATAGATAATAATAATACCAAAATTTAATTTACTAACAAATTATTTAAAATTTTTAAGCAAAAATTTATTAATCCTTTGTCTATTATTAATATTGATCATTATTTAATAAAATAAATAAGTTTTTATTTTCTTTTTTTCTATCTCGTTATTCAATATTAATTTATTAGTAGAAAAACTGAGTTTCTATGAATTGGAGTCCCTGGCTGGAGGTAAGCTCAAACATTACCATCTATACTAATCCGGCCGTCATTCCAAATTGAGTAAAAAATATGAATTAAAATTCACAATTTTTCGTTTCCTTTAAGGTGGTCCTTTCGCTACAGTTGAGTCAAAAGAAGTGTAGTATCTAATATTTAATAAAATAAGTTAAAATACAAATGAAAAATAATAGAATTAAAAAATAAATAATATGAAAGCCGTTAATGTTTGAAATAAAAATAATTATAAAAAATAATTAAATACAAAAGATAGTTTGATTTATTCAAATCATCTGATAATAACTCTTGTATGATTTGGCAATGCGTTGTATTAATACTGTTTATGTTTACATCCAAACATAGCATGTATGTGATTTTTAAAGTAAATATCTTAGTAAATTCGAAGGTCAATGATATATTTTATTGCAAAAAAAGAAACCTGCATGTTTCAAAAAGCTAATTTTTAGTTTTTTTTAACTTTATCTATTCAACTAATAGTAGTATAATTCAAGAGAAAGTGTCAAGATCTTAATTTTCCATAAGACTCTGAGAAAATGTTTACATTTTAAAAAATTTTATTTTCAAAAATTTGCACAGTAATGTGTGATTGAAACTTCACCAAAGCATAGATAGAGACTTAAACTATTATAAAAAATTAAGTTATAGTTATAATCTAATATTTTTTATTTAACATTGGCGGTGAAAGGAGCTCCTTAAGAACTTAGATCTGATCTAAACTCTAAATCAATATTGAATTTCAAATGTAATATTTATTCATATTTTTAATATAATTTGTGAAAAGAATAAATATAATAATCAGAAAAATAATAATTTGAAATATTTTTCTAGGTCCGGAATCGTCGTCGTCTTCCAAGTGAATCGAGGAATGGGTAAATTCCTGTCTACAATTGAGTCGTGGATATGAGAATATTTGTGTGATCTGCCTGTTGGAGTTATTATTCGCTCGAATGTGTAGAAAGGAGGGGATGCGGGGGACGCAAGTACGCCGGAATGCGGCCCGCGTGCGCTCGGTATGCGCCGAGTGGGCGCCATGGAGGCCGCGGGGGTCCCTCGAGGGTCCCGGGGGGTCTGGGGGGGTCCCGTGGGGTCGCCCCCCGCCGGCTGCAGCCCGTGGGACAGGCCTCGACCACGCACTCTGATTTACTGCAGACGGCTTCCAGGGGCATGCAGTTCACCTCCTCCCCTCCCAAGTCCCCTTCAGACCCCCCCCTCCACCCTCAACCCAGCACTTGCACGATTTCAAATCATCCTGGATTATTGATATATTTAATCATTCCAACACCCGATTAATGATCGGCGATTTAATGAAGCGTTGAAAAATAGAAGATTGTTTCTGTTTGTTTCACTAAGTCATGATGACTGGCCGAATAAATCACTCACTCTTTTTCCAATCTAAGATCATTTTTAACATGCTAAATTTTTTAAATATGTAATAGCTTACGGGATTGTGCGAAATAAAAATCAATTCTTCATTAAGATAAACTAAAGTAGAAAATCGAGCTTTTGACCTTTAAAAAAGTTTCACCCTGCCCTTCTTACCTACATATACAATCTTTTATATATAGGGTATCCAAATGTCCAAAAATCTAGATGTAAACACTGTATAATGTTTGCACGTGACGTCTTTTCAGATGACATAAGTCATTTTGTTTTAGCAGAAGGTAGTACAATTTAAACCATGGATAGGTATATACTGCAACAACGTGTTTACATTATTCAAAATTATTATGAAAATAGTCGTTCTTTGAAAATCTTCTTAGAGTGCCATGTCCGGAACGGGCGTCGGGGCCTCTCCACATATACCCGTGCCCATTTCCTTTTTGAATTTGTTATATTTAATCATAAGGAATAGATACAATATATTATGACGAAGAAAAATTATGAAGCTCGAATCCTCCAATTAGTAACAGGACAAAGTAGAAAATTTCAGAAAAGATTACAAGCAATTTAGGTGTTGTTTGAAAAAATACCACATGTCAAAAAAACAACTTTTCAGTTGATGAAAAAACATGTGTTGACTTGTGTTTGTGCAGTCACCGATATTTTAAAAGGCCTTATTTTGGATTACTGGAGTTTTAGCGGAAATTTTGCAAGCAAGAGACGTCACAGTGTTGCCTTCTATCTACTGGTGCCATATATGAGATTTTCATGAAAAATTACATAATGTGGTTTTTGTAAAGGACAACGAACATATATTTTAAACGCTTTATATTAGCTTAGTATGTATATGTATGTATATTTATCTATGAATGTATCAATGTGACTTTTGTTCTGTTAAATTCCCCAAACATTTCTCTGAATAAAAGGTAAAAAAATAAATTCTCACGCTTTTAAAAATGTCAAAATAATGTAATACTTAATCAAAAATCGTGGGAGCACTTTTGTCAAAATTAATTAAAAATACATGTTTCTAAGTCCCACGCTTTTTGATTATTACATTATTTTGTGCTTTTTAGAAGCGTGTTTTTAAGTTTTTTAAATTTTTAAGAACATATTTATTGAGGAATCGATATTTTAGTGGTTAAATCGAATATCTATCAGTCAAGTGAGGCGAATTTATTCGCCCTCTCAGATCAGAAAAATATACATCACGGACAAGTCATTTTCATGATTTTTAGAAAAATTTAAAAAGTACTAATGTTTGTGGGACGATATGTACCAAAAACTAATCAGCGCTTCATTTTGTTAAAATAATGCTAGGTTTTCAATTTCATTTCAATCGATTAAACGCTGTGGAAAAATTGTGGACGATAAAAAGGAATCCATACAACCATCCGTACAGACTAAATGAAAAAATCGCACTTTTTGGCCTCTGGTCGAGACGCCATGTAATTTTTGGAAAAACCGTCACATGCTAAAATTCAACTTTAATGAATACTACAATTTGTGACTTTGATTGAGACCAAGGGTTCCGTAGTCTTTACCTGAGGACCCTTTGAAGTCGCGCTTGGCGCGAGACCGATTACAATACTTTATCTGCTTCGCATTGGATAAAGTAAAAATGGGGAAATGGATTGGGGCTTTTTTACTTTCAAATATATATTCTCTATATCAGGTAATGATGTAGAATATAATTTGAAGTATTGCGATCGCCTGCCTGGTTTGCATACCCTTAGCTGATCTGCCAATTGAGTTGTCTAACTAGCAGGGGCTCCCATTAGACGAGATGTGGTTATTAAAGGAACAGACTGTTGCTGTTACTGGCAATTTGTTCTTTAGTGAGATATTCGAAGATGTTTAGTAAATCTTTTAGAAAAACAATCTGCTTAACAGAAAATTTTACCGTTTCACAAATATTTTGTTTACACTGTTAAAAATTTATTATCTAATTTTACTATAAAAAATGGGAAGTCCTGCCTCAAAACTTTTTAGTAATATTACTAGTATTGTAATGTTACAACATATCTTTTAGTAATACATATCAAATTAAAATTTGAATTTTTATTTAAATCACAGATAATTAATTATAATTATTTGTTCGTGTTCAATAAATAATTATAATTAATTATGTGTGATTTATATAAAAATTCAAATTTTAATCAAATTAATCACAAAAATAAAAGCTTCAACAGCTACATTACGTATCTAATTAATACAAAGAAAAAAGTACAATTTATTTTTATATTTTCACAATGAGTTAATGTGATTTTACCAATATAATATAGTAGTTTTTTTACTATACCTACGCAATCTTGTAAATTTCCTATGTATTTGTATTGTACACATATAGGTATTAAATTTACAATGTTTTTCTTTAACAGATTAGTTAATTGTTATTTTTTCTTTTAGTATATTATTATACAGATATGTTGGTTATTACAGTTTTCCTATGCAATTTAAAAGAAATGGAATACAAATAAATTTGAATTTATATAATAAATGATCATTTAGGGAAGAGAATTTTACTAAATACAACATTAAAATAAATTTAGAAAAAATAAATGTTCGAATTATCGAGTTATTTGGTGGTTTTTCTTTGCGTCTCACCGGGTGTAATGGCTGACGCCGCCGCCCTCCCTCAGGGTTTGTCCCAATTCCAATTTAATTTTCAAATGAGCCAATGCCCTCGAATTATCCGAAAAGATTCATTCATTATTCATCGTTGGAAATATGGCCGATATATTTGTTTCAGAGGGAAAAAATAGAGAGTGGGAGGGGCAGATCGTGACCTCGTTAAAATCATTTCCACAAAATTATAAAATGGTCCATTTATGATGAGGACGAGTAAATATTTAAATTAAAATATAATTCAAGCATATATTGAATAATAATTACAATCGAGTTTGATACAAATTGCAATTAGCTGTAGAGAGCAGGTAATATAGAAATTTCAATGACGGGAAATTAAAATAATGTATCAACCACCAAACAGACAATTTGAAAATCATTAACTTTACATTCGTTTGGCAATATTCAGATCTTTTTATTTTACCATATAGGATATCAAAAAAACGGCTAGAAATATTTTGATTCAAAAAATTAGGCGAAACCACGGCATTTCGGTCTACAAAAAGCTCTAATAAGTGAACATCGAAAAAATTATATTTTTCGAGATAATAACTGTTTTATCAAAATATCTGTTAGTCTGTGCGTTACCAAATTTTTGTACACGAGCTAGCTCAAAAATAGTGTGAATATCAAAACCAAATTTCACATGTAGTTTTGGTCCAATGAGATTAAGTGCTGGTTGGGTTTTGGTGCATATCGACCCAAAGTTAAGGAGGGGAGGGGGTTAAAATTTAAAATTATAATATTTTCAAACTAAAAAAAACAAACAAGAAAAATGAAATATACCATAAAATGAACTTATAATAACGAAAATACTTTTGGGGGGGATTGTGAAAAATGAAAATTATAGCCCGTTGGACCAAAGACAACCAAATTTTGTATACATATTCTGTGGGTCCTCTGAAGGCTAGAAATGAAAAAACAAACCACCCAAAATGAAGGGGCGGAAGGGTCAAAAATGAAAATTCTAGCCCGTTGGACCAAACTAAACTTCACAAACCACCCAAAATGAAGGGGGGGGGGGGGGGTCAAAAATGAAAATTCTAGCCCGTTGGACCAAACTAAACTTAAATTTTTTTCACGTAGCTTACAAAAAAAAAAGGAAATTTCAATCAAAACATTCTGTGAAAAAACAGTCCAAGTTCGAAAAAGTAGTGAAATCTACTGTGCAGCCAAGTTATATTTGGCAAGAATAATTAAGTTGAGAAAATAGTAGTTTCTATTAAAATGCATTCTTTGCGTTTTGAATGATAATCTAAATTTATGAATTCTAAATTTTTAATTTACTTAGATGATTTTCATGAAACTTGGCTGTTATAGAATTATACTGTAAAGGTTAATGAACTAAATTCGTGAACAGCCAAGTTTCATGAAAATAATCTAAATTAAAAATTTAGAATCCAAAAATAATTTAGATTTTTATTCAAAATGGAAGGAATGCATTTTAATTGAAAGTACTATTTTCTCAACTTTTCTTGGTGAAATAACTTGGCTGCACAGTAGATTTTACTACTTTTTCGAACTTGGCCTGTTTTTTCACAGACTGTTTTGGTTGAAATTTCTTTTACACTATATGGTATATATTTTTTAAATATTATCTTTCGTTAGATATCGCTGATGCCTAAAAGCATTCTCAACAACCATCTATTAATTTAATTAAATTCACGTGTAGAAAACATTTTGAATTGATTGACCATTTCCTGACTTGTTTTACTATGTATTTATGAACACCGATAAGTTTGAGCTATTCGTTGAGAATTTCGATATATTAACTAACTTCTTCAAATGAATTTTCTTTTCCACTCCTAAGATGACCAACTTTACAAACACCATCCACGCCACATATGCTCTTGTGGTCGAAGTTGAGAGTTTTTAAAAATAACTTTATTTCCAATAATCCCTTTTGGGATTGTTTACCTAGACTTATTTGCGCTACGCGTTCCAAACCCTATCTCACTGCTAGAGAATTCCAGGGAACTCGAACGCTCATACAGAACAGAAAACACTGCCTACATCTCCCGACAGCGTCTCCGGGTCTTTTTAGGTTATCCCGACTGATGAGCTGAAATTTGGCACATAGGTTTGTTTTAAAAGCACTTTTTTGCCAAGTTCAGCTCCCTAGTTCAAGCCTTTTGCTGACAAAAAAATGTCAAATCACCAAAATTTGTCCAAAGCTTACCAAGTACAGTAGAGCGTCGATAATCCGGAAGTAAAAAACCGGACCTTCGATAATCCGGATTCAATTCCGGCGAAAAAAAAGATGAAGTGAATACATACATACATACATATTTGTCAGCGAACCACTACTGCAGTTCAAAAATCAGATTTTTTTTAAGAGCTCTGACAATGTATAAACTGTACAGTATTCTGTAAATACATATTGTACATTACATATGTATGTATATTCTTTCATTAAAATACAATATAAGTTCATATTAATTAATGGTTTTATTTATCTGTTCCAATTATTTAACCACTAAAGTGAATTAGTGGTTTTAGCAAGTTTACTTTATGTTATGTGAACTCAAACGACCTTTTTTTAGAAAATCCGGACATTTTGATAATCTGGGCAGGGTCCGGTCACAATTAATCCAGATTATCGAAGCTCTACTGCAGTGTTTCGCAAAGTGTGTGCTGCGGTACCATGGTCATTAGATGGTCTGCCGCGGAAAATGTCAAGTTTTGTTAAGATAATGCACCTCTACACATGAGAGTTTACGAGCAGCCTTATCAACGATTCCTCCAAATTTTGATCGCCTGTGCTCAGTTAAGGAGGCTCACATTTCTCATTAAACATCTTTTCCTATTATATTGATTATAATAATAAATAAATATTAAATAAACATTGTTTTTCTTTGATGTACCTCTAAAATTTCTTGATTTGGTAGGTGTACCTTGAACATAAAAAGTTTGCGGAACACTGCTCTACTGTATTGAATAAGTTTCAAAATATTTATGATCACATAAAACAAGGGACATAAAAAATACGCTAGATAAATTTTGAAATATTAATTTTTTTAATGAATTCAAATATCTAAATAATTGATGTTAATTATAATTGAAGCAAAGCAGCATCTCCTTGTTTATTATCAACATCACCGATAAGTACTAAAACGTGCACACAATAATTATGCTTTACAGATTTAAATCAATCAAGCGAAGGCTTCCGCCCATTAACTGGCTCATTGTTTTCGGTGAAATGCGTGATCGGGATTTTTCTAAACTATGCAACTACCTTATGGCATTCGAGGGCTGGAGGAGGGCATACCTTTTTCAATAATCGTATTAATTCCAGGACCCGATCAGACCATCTCTCCCCAGACAAAAGCCCTTTCGTAAGACAATAGCTCCAAGCTCTCTCTCTCTCTATGATGATCTCAATTCAGGAACAATGGATCGGCTAATCTAATCATCTCGACACGTTCAATACAATATAGATTACCGCTCCAAGCATATACATTGCATTCATCGTTTGCATATCATTTACTAATATATTCACTTGAATGAAAAATAGCCCCAATAATATATACATGAACTTCTTAAAATACCGAAGTTCATAGCCATGAAAATGCAATTGGGGTTTATTATCCTCGGCAGGTTTCGCTGCCAGCTTAATCATTTTTCATCGATGGTCAAGTTAAGTAACTATTATTGATTATTTTATAAATCTAGTGTTATTTCCTTCTAAAATATCAAAAAGACATTAATAGTAATAACCCTCCTCGACAAAAATTAAACAAAAATTTCTCCCCATAAACCTAACAATGGATTCCAGAAGACTTTTATGCGTTGATTATCATGCAATTTCACTATTTTTTACAACACGTCAGAGTTTTGAGATAAAATGACGTAAAAGAACATTTTGACCTATTTTCAATTACTCCTTCTCTTCGTTAATACAAGAGTTTGAGATCCATATAGGATATATATACGTATATTCACACCGAATATGAAGTTTAAATTCTCCAGGTTTGAAACATCACAAACACTAAATCTTTACTCAAGGATTAAGATAATTAAACTACTAAACAAAAATTTTTCCCTGTAAACCTAACAATGGATTCCACTAGTTTTCTACGCTGATTATTATGCAATTTCTCGATTTTTTACAATACTTCAGAGTTTTGATATATTATCGTTCAAAATGACGTAAAAGACCATTTTGACTTATTTTCGAGTCCCATTAAATATTAAACAGCAATATTTGAAATCACAATATTTGGTTGACGTAATAGAAAACAGCTTTCTATTTGATTTTCAAATTACCAATTGTTTTTAGCTCAATTAGAACTCGAGTTATAAGTAAAAAACCAAGACCTTATGTTTTTATCTATGTTTATTATCCTTTATAATCAAGTAATTTCAGTTTTTAGTTATAATTCGAGTTCTAATTGAGCTAAAAACAAGTGGTAATTTGAAAATCCAAGAGGGAACTGTTTTCTATTACGTCAACAAAATATTTTGTTTTCAAATATTGCTGTTTAATATTTGATGGGACTCGAAAATAGGTCAAAATGGCCTTTTTCGTCATTTTGATCGATAATATCTCAAAACTCTGAGATATTGTAAAAAATCGAGAAATTGCATGATAATCAGCGTAAAAAGCTTTAGTGGAATCCATTGTTAGGTTTACAGGAAACATTTTTGTTTAGTATTGTAATTGTCTTAATCCTTGAGTAAAGATTTAGTGATTGTGATGTTTCAAACCTGGGGAATATAAACTTCATATACGGTGTGAATATATATTCCATATGGATCTCGAAGACTCTTGTATTATCGAAGAGAAGGAGAAATTGATCAAGCAAAAGTGTGTAACTCTGTGCACCCGGGTTTTAAAGGTTTGAAGGGTTATAAGTGTTGGGAAAGACGGAGACAGTTCCAGTTCCTTGTACTTATGATCTTTGTTAAATCATTATTCTAGTTTTGGCTATCATCTTTTTTTATTTTTAAAACAAAATACATACCTATTAGTTACCTATTCAATAATTTAAATTAATTTAACATTTAAAATTTTTAAATATAAATTTGGATTTACACACTCTATTCTGGTATCACAGTAAAAGGCGTTTTATCCTTAGAGGCTAAAAACATCCATTGACTGCCAGGTGTATGTCTTATTCATAAGATCACGAAAATATAAAATCAAATTTTAAGCTTGAATTAAAGATCGTTTTATTACAAATCGACCCATTGGAAGTACGTATCTCTCTCGTTATTTATTACTATACCTACCTATTTTTGGACAACGCTAAAATTTCATCTAATAGAAAAGTAAATAACTTTAAGATCTTTCCCAATTTTGAATCATCCACTGGGTTCAAAAGATCTTAACATTAAAAGTGCAAAAAAAAAATTATTATAAACTAGGTACATTAAAAAATTGAACAATAAAAATGAAATCACTTTTTAAGGCTTATAGATTTATGGAAAAAATACATATGCATTAAATAATAATTTGCAGGGAAAAGTAAAAACATTTTCAACAATTTTTGCTTTGTGCGAATTTTTCGAGATTTTTGTCAGTTCAGAATCTGTGTATAAGATGAG